>CM052898.1:71789493-71832899 GCA_028534135.1 Potos flavus | reverse complement strand
CCATGAGGTTTGACTCTGCTTTCTCCCGTAGATAAAAACAAGCCTGAGTAGATCTTTCAGGTGAAGTCTGTGATTTACCAACATCCCTTGCCACCTATGTGACTATATTACCATTTCATTCAAGATTGTACTGAAAAGAGAGCTATTTCCAAAGGAGGGACTTGATTTAAATTTAGTCCCCATTTCAGACTGGAATAAGATTGGGCTACTTGGAAGCAATTTTCTTGAACATAATTTACCGAATGGTAATAATTTAAAAAGTCGTATCTGACAGCCCAGATACTTAGCTCTTTGAGAGTAGCTTGTTTGTAGGTGTGCATCTGCTAGCCCAGTCTTGTGTAATGAGAGAACATAATTAATTCTGCACCTTTTTGAGATAATTGTTCCTTGAAAATTGCATATTGAAGGACTCTCATGTCATTTGATTATGTCAGCTTTCCCTGCTATCCTGGGAGCAACAGGTGTTTTGTTTGTCAGCTGTGTATTTTAGAATACTCTCCCTACAAGAAATGTCTTGTAGTCAATTGTTTTACCTACATTTACTTTAATGGTGCTTAAGATGGTGTCAGATATGATAGGAAAAGCTCAGTAAATAATGGCCTAGAAATTCTACTTGCACCCAGTATATTTCCTAGGTTCTGAAACTTTTCTCATACTGGTCATTTTCTGGGTTCAGAAGTTGCAGCAGACATATTACCTTGAAGGAAAAGATTGCATTTCAGGTAGTGTCCCCAGAGCCCGGCATTGTGTTCACATTCATGGCTTTCAGTAAATGAAGATTGCTATTGAATTTCTGGCACCTAATGAACATCTTACTTGCTTTGACTGCAGCAAAAAGACCCTCAATGTCCTCTTTTCTTCTAACAATTACCCAGCCTTACTGCTTCATTCCCTCCATTACTATCAGTCTTGTCCCCATCTGTTTCCCCCTGAAAGATCTCAGGGTGGAATGGACTCCACTGGACCCATTCCTCTCTAACCTTGAAATTCTCTTTCTCCTGCCTCAGAGAGATGAAGGCTCCATACTCCCAGGAAGAAAAACCTCTTCTCTAACTACAGACTGATTCTTTTTTACATTCTTATTTTAAGACAGAGCTGGGGTGGGGCATTGGCAAAGGGCCTGAGGATCCTAGTAAGTTTAGGGGCAATTTAGAATAAGGACATTGACTGTAGGCAATAAAAATCCAACTCAAATAGAGCATCAGAGGCAGAGGATATTTATTGTAAGGATTCTAAGTATCTTATCGGATTAAATGAAATACACACATGTGCATGTGCACACGCCGATCTCAGAAATTCTTATAATCAGGTTAGGTTGGGTTTTCTCCACATTTCTTACTTTTCCTTGCTTCTCCATTTCTCTCTCCTTCAGTCATCGTGCTGTCTTTCTTTCCTTGTCCAAACAGCAAGAAATGGTCACTGATAGCAGCTCCTCAGTTCAAGTGGGGAGCAGATGAAGCTGGACTGTCTTAGTTGATTCTAGATTCCTACAGGACTGAGTGGTTCAGCTCAAGTCAAGTGCCTACCCAGGCTTCATCAATTATTGTGTGTGGGAGTGTTTGTGTGAGGGGGTCAAATCCGGAGGGAGAGCACGCTGTAATAATATGATGGTTTCCATGGCAACCCATAGACTGAAGAGTTGAGATAAGAAAGATCTAGAAAAGTGGTGGGTGGTCAGAGGTAGTTGTTGGACAAACGAAGCAAAACCAGTGATTGTATGAACTGTGGGGAATCACCTCATTGTAGGTTGTGCAATCGTATCGCAGCAACATTTTCTTAGAAAACAAATCTTACTTAAACACGTATTAAAAAATAAAGACAAAGTAGAGGACACATAGAAAGCTTTAAACCACCCTGAATGGGCTCTTGTTTCATGGCTGGATTCTGTCCTGTATAACCATTTGTCAGTCAAACAGCATGAGACATATCCTGCGAAGAGATCAGCCACATTTTGAGGACATCTAGGTATTTCAGCTTGTGTTTTCAAGTTGAACAGTGAACATTTAGATTTTTAAACTCCTTGGGGAAAGCAGGGGTTAGCCTAGTTGAGAAAGTCAGAGGATAAAAGGCCACCTGCCATCCCATAAGCAAGACAAAAAAGTCTTTCTTTCCCTACTTTCCTGGTTACTTCCATCCTGCAGGGAGCAGATGTTCAACATGTAATAAAAAGTGTCACATTTACATATGCACACACACACACACACACACACACAGGCAGGCTTCGACTTACGCACATTCTTTGAGAATGAAAAACTACCTAGGCTGCATCCATCAGGAATCGTCCACCCTGCCCCACTGTTACCCAGGGTCCTCCATTCCCCACTGCATTTTGATGGTTGTTTTAGCCACCATAGAAACCCAGAGCCTGCCCTCAAGTTCAGCCGTAGACGAGGGTAACAGAGCCCACCCTCCCGACAAGGCTCTATGAAGTGAAGATGATGTTGATGCTGCTGATGGGATAATAGCTCCTGTGAACCTCACAAACATTGCCTTCCGTTAACTCTCACAATATCCCTGGAGTCAAGTTGCTAAGTTCATGTACTAGACAAGGAGACTCGTTAAAGATGAGAGAGGTAAAAACTGGTCCAATCCTTCAGCAAGGAAGCAAGGGAGGTCAAGAACTGCAACTTCAGTCTCACGCCACCTGAATCCCAGACCCTGTGGAAACTTAGTGTAAGTTTAGCCATCAAAGCAAAGTTATACATTTTTCCTCTGTCCCTTAATCCTAGAGCAGTGAATGCCAGCTGTATTTTAGGTTAATGGAGCATTTCGTGGGAAACATGTTTCCATGGGAAAACAAGCTTCACATGTAAGAGAAAATGAACCACAGAACTTTTTGGTAATTCTTCAAACTGTACACTTTTTATTTGTGCACATTTTTTCTCTGTTATACTTTCACGAGAAAGTTTTTAAAAAATAAATCATTGAAGAACTCAATCAAATTATCAGTGGAGAACTCATTTGAATACATATAGGTTCTTTGAGAGCCATAGCTATATTTTATTCATCTTTGTAATCATTTTCCTAGTAAAACTGCTGGTACAAAGTATGTGCTTGATGAATGCTGACTGGAATGTAATTCATTCACACACACACACATTTCCATACCCACAGAGTAAAATGTTAGAACTGGAATCGATCTTAAGTACCATCTATTAAAACTCAGTTTTTCCTTTGATTACAAGTGACTTAAAAGGAGGAGCAAAGAAAATTTACTCATTCACAGAACTAAAAGTCCAGTCATTGGTTAGGTATATAACTTAAGTGAATTTTATATCTAAATGAGTTAGAATATTCCCTTTGCACAAAGTAGACTTTTACTTTCGGATGAAGTCTTCCAGCAACCATTCCAAGTATGTGTTTCAAATAAGATTCAGTCAAAAATATCAAAATGTTTCTCAACAGGTTTTATTTTCTCTTGTCAACTGGATATTTAGTAGCACAATCACTGATGAGGAAAGGATGTAAATGTTTATTAAGTATGTATTAGGAGCAAGGGAGTTTGTTTATATCACCTCATTTCATTTAATTTTTAATCCTGATATCACCCCTGAATCCTTGCTTAACAGATGAAGGAACTGGCTGTCCCAGCAGTTCCTGCCCGAGATTACAGAATTAGTGAAAGAATCAAATAGTATAAAATTGAGTCAAATGCTGGTATTCTGAATCCCAGCCTAGTACACTTGTCCACTAAAGCACTCTGCTACAAATCAGAACATAATTCTCCTAAAAGAGTTGGCTTCCTTCAGGCATCCTGACTTACAGCAGAAGCTATACTGAATTTCCAGAATAACATTCACTTTAATCTTCTTAACCTTAATGCTATTACTCGTCATGTCTCATCAAGAACCCACTGTACTTAAATGTTTCAGGAAAGACATCTCCTTAACCAGAGGATAAGACAGCAGAACTACTGTAGCTTGGCCATCTGACTTGTCCTTTCTCTTAGTAATTGTGTTTTCATTTGCTCATAAATCCATCCATCTATTAATAACCCTGTGGTCACCGACTAGCTCTGGGAAAATGTCTTCCCATTCAAGTACATGCTTTTCAGTCTTCTATACATGTCATTGTTCCTCAGGCTTCCTTCGTCCCATGTTTGAGAGTAAATCTGTGAAATCTCCACGATCATTTCAGATGTACAAAATAATATTTCCATTCTTTTCAGACTCAGTTTTATCCTTGTAAAAGTTGGAGGCCTTCTTGTCAACTGAAAAAAAAAAAAAATGTTCTCAGCACTTTCTTTATGTGCATGTACACCCTGTTACAGAGAAGGATTAAGATTACAGGTGAAAGGAGTGCCTGGGCAGCTCAGTCAGTTGAGCATCCGACTCTCGATTTCAGCTCAGGTCATGATCTCAGGGTCATGAGATCGAGCTCTACATCGGCTCTGTGCTGGCCATGGAACCTTCTTGGGATTCTCTCTCTCCTTCTGTCCCTCTCCTCACTTTTCTCTCTCCTTCCACTCTAACAACAACAACAAAAAGAATACAGGTGAAAGAAGTAATATTTTTTAACATTTCTCAATCAATCTGTGAATACTTTACCTCTGTACGTTAGGATTTTTTTAAAACATAATTTTATTCTGTTTTTTCATTCAAGGACTGGCTCTCCTGGGTCTTGTTAGAATAATCCTGAATGTTTTACTACAGTATATATTTCACTATTTGCACTCTGCAAGTCTAATAATATTTCACTGGTCATCCTTGGGCATGGACAACATCTCTTCAGTTAGCCCTTTAATCCCAAACCCAAAGTCAACTGATAAAACATAGAGTCAGTGGGTGGTATAATTAAAACTGTTCTAAATGAGCTAAGTTGGTAGAAATTAAATTAAAATTAAAAACAAATTACAAAGTCCCAGGAGAAACATCTCTAATAGTGCTTTTCCCGTGAAGTTCCCCAAAAGGGTGTAGACAGCAGAGACGATGACATATGGCAGAGACAGTCTGCTTACACAGCACAGACTGTGCTCGGCAGGCAGAGCTGGAGGCCTCCGGTTCATCAGATTGGAGGCACCTTATTTGCTCGCCATTTAAACCAGCAGCCTGGGATGCCAAAGGAGTGGTGGCTTTGACTGAAGGAAACAGTAACCAAGTAGTCAGAAATCGGAAGCAAACACGATGCCAGGTTGGGGGGGAATTGAAGTACCTCAAGATTATGAATTGGCAGGCCAGCACGCGGTACTAATGACAACTCGCTAACGGTGGAGGGATCCATGGAGATACAGTTCTGTGAAATGAATTGGGATTTAAAGGATTTGGTTTCCATGTCATTGAGGAAAATGATTAAGGAAAAATTCTGAGATGAACATCTGCAAGATGCTAAGCTTTTCGTGATGTGGTAATCCCACTTATATGTTCCACCCGGAAGATTAAGTTCTTTAAAAGCAGAGCATATGGTCACCGATCTGTTTCACTGCATTTTGCCAGGATACATAAACAGTCCCAGGTCTGACGAGGGCTACCGAAGCATATTTATATTCCAGGCTGTACGGTTTAGGTTTTTTCTTTTCTTAGTCACACTTCCGTCTCGACGGGACAAAATGTTAGCATTATATATGGGGAAAAGGCCGAAAAAACAAAATAGAGTTCTGTCAAAAAGAGCAATGAATACCAAGCAGTAGACCCAATATACATAGAAGTTGTATGACTTGGAACAAGCTGCTTTCCTTCTGCGGGCCTCCAGTTCCTCATCTTTGGCCTAAATGGTCGCTAAGAAACCAATCGGTTGAGTCAAGCTAAATGCTGCAACAAACAACCCCAAGGATCGATAACTTAATAAGTAGAATAAACGACTTATGCAGAAAAGCCATTCATATCACAGTGTACAGGTGGCAACTTCTCACCTGACTCAGGAATCCAGGCTTCCTCTCTTTGGTGGCCCCATCGCCCCCAGACCTCAGAGTCATCTGGAACTCAGAGTCCCTCACCAGACACTTTGTATCCAGCCAGCCAACCAGTTAGAGAGGGAAGGTGGCAGCTGCCTTTGTATTACTCGGGGGCCAAACCCATGCATTCCATTGGCCAGAACGGGTCATGTGGTTCAGCCTCCGCGCACGCAGTCTGGGAAACCTCATCGAGCCTTGTGCTAACTAACCGACTGCACCCGCCGGGGGGAACGGCTAACCAGTTAGTGAACAATTAACCAGTCCGAGCCGTAGGCCCTTCTAGTATAACCTTTCCATTATTATTTTTTTTATTCCGGCTCAAGAAAACTTTTAAACATTGAGAAAGGTGTGCAACCAAATTAAATTATTTGTTTTTGCTCTCCCTATGTTTTATTTTATTGTGTTTTTGTTTTGCCTTACAATGAAAATGTGTTCTTCAGGAAACAGGATAGGCACACATGATCTCATTTAGTAATTTGAGGAAAACGTGAGGAGCGGCAGATGAATGCAGCTTGCTGGACAGAGGAGTGTGCCATCGTTTTATGAAAGTCTAGCCTACAGGAATACATATCTGCCAAATACATTAATAAATAGAAGGGTATCCATACCTTAAAATATTTCTTTAGTTTTTCTAAATAATTTACCACAGAACCACTTTAATGGTACTTCTCCAAGTAAAAGTGTTTTTTTAAAAATTCTGAATGAATTAACAAAAAAGGAGGAGAGGCAGAGACACTTAAAATCAATGATTTAGAGCCAGTGCCAAGTAGAAGTTATACCTCCTGAAGATCTAATAGAAATTAATAGGAAAAATATGACTCCCGCTGTGGGACTCCAAATGACTTATTTTAGAAGCATGTATATTACCTAAAAGTAGTATGCCTTCACAGTCCAACTAAGGCCAGAATTGTTCCTTCGAAGAATCCAACATCCCAGTTTCCCACAATCCCCAAAGACACAACTTCCCAAGCACAGCCTGATCCAGGAGATTAGAAACTTGAAGGGCCGGAATTGCTTTGCACAAACGTATCAATAGTTGTGAAGGCATTGTCCTTCCAGTAAAGTCACTGGTGCATGCTTTGCAATCATGAAAATAATCACCTTAAACATGGGGAGAGGGGTGCCTGGGTGATTCAGTTGGTTGAGCCTCTGCCTTCTGCTTGGGTCATGATTCTAGAGTCCTGGGGTCAAGCCCCACATCGGGCTCCCTGCTCACTGGGGAGCCTGCTTCTCCCTCTCCCTCTGCCTGCTGCTCCCCCTACTTAGGCTCTTTCTCTCTCTCTCTCTCTGTCAAAAAATTTTTTAAATAAAATCTTTAAAAAAATTGGAGAGAAAAGTTTGTTCTGAAGAGAATGACATGTATAGATTTCATGTGTATAACTAGAAGAATGATGTCTTTGTATGAACCTATAAGTAACTGACAGCTCATAAGTATAGAATGCCCCACTCTAGAAAGTTATGCCCATTCTAAACGGATCTGTTTTATTCACTGTTCATATTTTTATGAAGAGGATTCCAAAGTCGATATTGCTGTGATTTTGTCCGAACTTGGAAATGGCCACTCTGTCATTCAGCTGTCATGTGATAAGGTTAAAATCTGGTCCACCTAGTATAATTTCAGGAAGGAGGTCATTGCCTCATCTCTCCCCACAAAACTCTCCCCTAAATCCCTCACTATTTTTTTTTAAGATTTTATGTATTTATTTTTTTGCCAGAGAGAGAGCACTAACAGGGGGGCGGTGGGTGGCAGGCAGAGGGAGAAACCGGCTCCCCGATGAGCAAGGAGCCGGATGTGGGACTCAATCCCAGGACCCTGGAATCATGACCTGAGCTGAAGGCAGACGCTTTACCACCTGAGCCACTCAGATGTCCCCTTCACTGTTTATTTTTTTAAAGGTTAAGGAAAAGCCTATCCTGGGATGAAAGCGCAGGCTCAAAATACAAATTTACATAAGAAAAGAAATAGAAAAGACATACCACTATATAAATAACTGGGGAATGATTCCTTCACAGGTCGTTATTAGGAGAGACTAGAGAAGGAAACAAGATATATCAGGCACATTCGATCTATGACAATCGTTCTGGGGACTTCTTGGAGCCCCACTGGGGGAGCAAAAATGCCAACTTAGACAAATTTCTTCCTAAATTTCAGTGGTTTATACTCCTATTGTGAATTCTCACAAAGACTGTTTTCAGTCAATACATAATTAGTCAGTAATACCTTCCTTACAGTGCTCCATGCATCGCCTTTGAATACAACAAAACTGTAACCTAAGAAGCGTGGCCTTCATCTACTAACTGTGAGACTTGCTTCTTCACCTAGAAATTGTTGAATATTTGGCAAAAGTGTAAATGCCATGAAACACAATATTCTTTATGCTTACGTTTCACAGAGGGCTTTAATTCAAAAAAGAAATGCATTTTGGGGGCACCTGGGTGGCGCAGTCAGTTAAGCATCCGACTCTTGGTTTCGGCTCAGGTCTGATCTCAGGGTCATGGGATGGAGCCCCACGGCCAGCTCCAGGCCCTGGGTAGAGTCTGCTTGAGATTCTCTCTCTCCCTCTCCCTCTTCCCCTCCTGCTCATGCTCTCTCTCTAAAATAAATAAATACTAAAAAAAAAAAAAGAATATGCCGTTGGTCATGTAGAAGCTGCCTATGACCCCTCTATCGTGGTTCTATATAGGCCTCTTATTTTCTCTGGCTAAGTGAGCTTAACCAAGGCACTGTGGTTTAAATTAGCAGAGTAGCTCATTTCGGTTTGCTAGTACAAACACTATTTTGAACATCCAGGCTCTTCACCTTTTTTGTTATAGTGTATAATTGACAGTGAGCTTCCTCGGCAGCAAATTAGGCATTTCACATTAGCTTTAGAAGTGCCATCAGGAGTTATGATGCGAAAACTTCTCATACCAAATTGAGCATCTTCCTTCACCGACCTGGTTTGGAACCAAAGTACTCAGCGTGTATCCCGAAACTCTTATGAAACCAGCTATTGTGTTTCCTTACAATTACATAGTAGCTGATTTTACAAGCTAACCAAGGAGCCATTGTACCCTAATCAGAAGCAGGTCATTGGGGGGCATGGAATCTCAGCTCAATATAATGAGTTTAAACTGCAAATTCTTTTAGCACTGATTAACTGCTGAACTCCCAAATCATGGAGTTGGTCCAAAGCTCCCGAAGCCTGAAACCTTTAGAACTCTATGTCAGTGTGGAGAAATTTCTAGTTTTCTCACATAATGGTGTGTATTTTATTACTTTACCTTTCTAGAGTGATATGAACCTCATATTTATAAGTAACTCTCTCTCTCTCCCTCAAAATCATCCTGCATTTTCCAAGTTGTTGAATAAGTATTAAGAGATTCTCTGGGTTTTCTTTTAATCCCAAAGCCTTGTAATTCACACATTTGAATTTAGAGATAGGCGGTTAAAAATCATGCTTGAGTTAATTTGCATACATTATCAATATCCTGACTGTATGGACAATTTGAAAGTGCTTTATTTTGTTTAAGTGAAGCAGATCAAAGTGTTGAGAGAGAAAAGACTAGAATACCAAGTCATTACTTTATGTAAAGTATTCCACCTAGTACGGCACAAAGAAGAGTTCTGTGGTATGGTATGATAGCCCTCTGCTAAGAGAGCAATGTGGGGAAAACTCCTGTTTAACAATTTTATCGCCCCTTTATTAAGGGGTCCTACATATATATTAGTTTCAGTTGGAAATCCATCTGTGTGGATGTTTGGACGTCCATAGCTAAAAATGCCCTATTTCCCATTAACCCAATTCAAAGAAAACTCTTCTTCATAATCAATATATCAATAATAACATAACTTTTATTAACAGGAATTAATTACTTTTTCTGCCAGACACTGGACCAAGTACTTAACAAATGCAACAATGTGAGGACTGTTTTCACCATAAGTCCCTTTGTGTATCATAAAGTTGAAGCAGTAAGAGACTTAGACTGCCTGGCAGGCTCCGAATGCTTTCTCTCCCTAGAGAAACGAAAGAGGGCTGGGAGGCATGGCACCACCTAGCGGTCATCTCTGGCAGGAACGTTGGGCATTGTGGCCAGAGGGGAAGCGGAAGGGAAGTGTGAACAGAAGGGATCCAGAGTGTCAGTGAGAGAAACTGAGAGTCCACCTTTGTTATTGCTGATGGAATAGAAAGGGAGGGATAATTTTAAAAAGTCTTACTGTAGTTTATCAATATATAACCTTTAAGGTTCTTGGAAACACGAAAAAAGAATTATTTTAAAAATTACAGTTGACACTTGAACAACACACGTTTCAGCTGCACGGATCAACTTATAGGCGGATTTTTTTTTTTAATAAATACAGTACTTGAAATGTATTTTCTCTTATGATTTTCTTAATAATATTTTCTTCTCTCTAGCTTACTTTATTGTAAAAATACAGTCTGTAATACTGTATAACATACAAAATGTGTATTAATCAACAGTTTACGTATTTGTAAGGCTTCTGGTCAGTAGTAGGCTATTAATAGTTAAGTTTTTGGGGAATCAAAAGTCATAAATGATTTTCCGCTGGGGGGGGTGGTTGGCAATCCTCTAACAACCAATGGTATTCAAGGGTCAACTGTACTTTTGGGTGCTATACATTTTTCTTGTGGCCAATGTGGCCAACTGGGTCTCCCAAGATTTGTTCAGTTTACATTTATATATCTCATTTAATCCTCAAAACGACTTTAAATATTATCATTTTTTAAAAACATTTATTTATTTATTTATTTGAGAGAGAGAGAGGGTGCGCACTAGAGAGAAGTAGGAGGAGGGGCAAAGAGAGTCTTAAGCAGACTGAGGTGAACTCAGAGCCTGACCTGGGGCTCGATCTCACGACCCTGAGATCAGGGTCTGAGCCGAAACCAAGTGTCAGATGTCCAATGAACTGTGCCACCCAAGCACCCCATCATCATTTTTTAGAGGAAGAATGAGAAATAAAATTCTTTAGTATTAAACCATTAAAATTCACCAAATTATGTGTTACTTCAGCATTACCTATTTTATCCCAATTACTATGCTTCCCAAGGTCACATAGCTAATAAGTGAAATGACTAGGAAAATCCCAGCTCTTAACCACTATGCTATACTACCTCCTAAATGGGTCCTATCCACTCCAACCCCTGACACACAGACCTTTTATCATAATACACAGTGGTGAAGGGTTTTTGTGGTGTTTCTTATACTATAGTTTCAGTGGTTGAGCTCTCCAGAACTAGAAAATAAATTTAAGTCTCGGTTATTTGAAATGTGCTTTCTGCATCAGAAGTGATAGTATTTACTTAGAGGAAAAGAAGTCTTCTCTAAGTCTTAATAGTTTGTCTTGACCGCAAGGCTCAGGGTGAAATTGGAAAAGTTCGAAATCATCAGCTTTTTAATTAAAATCTCATTTCTGTTTCTAAGTTATATAGCAAGCAAAGGAAACATGTTAGCTACTATATTACCCACTTAGGGTTTTCAGACCAGCTTCAGAAATGTCTTCTTTAGATTAGATGGTAGTGAACTCCTAAATTTTAGCTGAAAACGAGTGCGCCCTTAGTCAAAGATTATTCTTTCTCCAGAGCTTTCAAATTCCTCTTTCTGTCTTCCACCTGCCCTTGGTGGTATTCACTATTTCTTAGTACCTCTGCTTAAGTCTACAAGAGAAAGAAGCAGATCAGAAATAAAAGTGAGACCCGGGGTACCTGCGTGGCTCAGTGGGTTAGGGCCTCTGCCCTCGGCTCAGGTCATGATCCCAGGGTCCTGGGATCGAGCCCCACATCGGGCTCCCTGCTCTTCAGGGAGCCTGCTTCTCCCTCTCTCACTCCCCCTGCTTATGTTCCCTCTCTCACTGTGTCTCTCTCTGTCAAATGAATAAATAAAATCTTTAAAAAAGATTAAAAAAAAGAAATAAAAGTGAGACCTATTGATTTGCTTCTTGCCCATATCATATGACAATTATTTATGATTTTGTAAGAATGGGCATTTTAACTATGTGAGTTACTGAGTTATGAGGGAGTATCCTTCATTCATACTCTATTTTTCCCTAACAGCCGCCAGTACCGGTAATGTTGCTGTCCAGAGAACAAGATAAAATATGTGATGATTCCTTTTTCTGAATGAGGACACATGTTCCTTCAATCTGCTTTGTGACTTAATCAATGTGGCATTATTAACAAAGCAGAGGATAGCATGAATCACTCAGAAAGAAGAGCCATATAATTTGCATCTCATTTCCCAATTGAGCAATCAGCTGTAGATAACATTCCCATCAGAGTGCTTCAGTGTCTTAGGAGATTCCAGAGTTGAGAGGACATTTGCAGACTCACACAGGGGCTTTAATTCCCACCTGCAAACCAAGTAAACCATGAGAATACCTTTCTTGGGCCAGTGGTCCACTGGGTTACAGTTCAGGATTCCTAAGCTTCTGTGGTGCGTTCCATTCCCATTTGCTTCCTTCCTACCTCATAGTAGATAACTTCTCGGAGGTTCAGTCTCTTGAAAAGATCTTGAGAGTAAGGAAAGCTTATTGGCAATGCCTCACTCTTACGGAAAAATCAATCAGCTTCTAAGGGTGAGGCATTAGCATCCCATGAAAGGCTAGGCCCCAGCCTACATGTCATAGTACCATGTGTCAGAATTCAGAGACACTTTAATCCATGAGCAGAAATAGATGAAACAAATCAAAGAGCTTGCAGCCCAGCTCAAAGAAAATCCTAAAAGCAGGAAAATTTACTACTGGGGAGTTCAGGAACTTAAGAAAAAAATAAGTTGGATGACCAAGGTCAGGCATGAGCCTTTGAAAGCTCTTCTAGAATGTCTTCATTCAGTAAAATAGACAACATTAAAGAATATAATAGCACTTTTTACATCTATAATCACCATTAATTTTAGTACATTTGATTTCTGTTTGCAGTTCAAGCTCAATAGTGGAATTTTAAGGCCTTCCTTACACATTTTTCTTTTTTTTTTTTTTTAAAGATTGTGAATTTGTTTTGCTGTTTTGTAGCAGATTGTCTGAGTAATAAGACCATTTTCCTTCTTCTGGTTCTCCATGCCAGTGAGCAGTATTTTTTCGACGTAAGGGTCCTCTCTCTTAGTTCCCACTGGACTTACAGAGGGATAGAGTAAGTTAAGTGGTTAGGACTGGGGAGGAAAAGAGGAAAAGAATTTATGCAGAAACTTTTTAAACCAACTCTACATAGCTGAGAATCTGTTTCTTTCCTAGTCCACAAGGTTATAAAGCCTTACCTCGTTTGTGATAACCTTCTGCCCAGACATGTCCTTACTCTTTCTTGGCCACACTTGGCTTCTTCTGTCCTGGCAAACCGAAGGTACAGTTCTAAGATCTGAGTGGGCTGACCCTCAGCCTTCTTTATTTCTCTCAAGACTTTATTGCAATGACTTTCATTCCTTGTTTTATGTCTGATTTAGAATATTTTTATCAACCCAACCTGTATTACTTCAGTCTTTTTTTTTTTTAATCATCCCCATTAGAGATTACCAGCAATTCTGTGTCTAAAAAGTTTAAAAATTTCATGCGGGAGGGACTCAAATTGGATAAGACTGTCTTCCTCAAAACGTTCAAAACCTTTGAGTCTTCCAGTTACTGGAACAAGAAATGATATCTATAAACATTATCTATTCAAAGGTTGTATTGTGCATTTTTTTCCATGGGGCTAGGATGCCTAGAATGCATCATATTTCTGGAGAGATCTGTAACTCAGAAAAGGCTAACAAGGTGCTTGGGTAACTTAGCAGCACAAGATTTGGGGATCTGGTTTGTGGCAGTCATCAAACATTATGCTAGATTCAATTCCTCTAAATTCAGACATTTAGTCTTTCAACTCAAATAACAGCATTAACTACTGGAGAAGCCACCTGAGACAACTTCTGATTCTGTGCAAGGTACACGGAGAGTCAGGGCACCTGGCATCTGGTAGGGTTCTACCAGAAGGCCAACCTGACGCCTGGATTGGGCAAGTCACCTCATCTCCCTGGACGTCAGTTTCCACATGTCTGGGTAGGGAGTTGGACCAATTCAGTGGTTTCAACCCTGACCTGGAGACCTGGCCCAACCCACCACCAACTGGATGAGACTCCGGAGTTGGTGCTCTGGAATCTGATTTACTTAGGAATGCTTCTCAAACATTCTACTGTTTGCCAGGTTACAAACCATTGCAGAAGACACTCTTTAGGGTGACTTCTAGCTTTAGAATACTGGGTTTCCATTAAACCAATATTCTCTGCAATTGGCAGAATCTGGAACAACATGAAGTGTTAGTCAATAGAATGACTATATCATAGTGCTCTTTTTAACTACATGTGATTAATGCCGTATGCAAATGAAATGATTTATTCAGAGAGCCTATCACAATGATGCTGGTTCTATGATGGATACTTCTTACCTCATAGGATTACAATGAAAATTAGTGGACAGAATGACTGGGAGCATTTTTCAGGGTGCCTGTCACATAGTAAACACTTAATGAATTAATAGGTGATAGGATGATAAGAGCAGTGATGTTGGTCATGAGAGCAAAGTATGGCCCATGGGCCAGCAGCATCAGTATTGCCCAGGAACTCATCAGAACTCATAAGAAATCCAGAGTCCAGACTCTACCCCAGACCTCCTGAACCAGAACCTGCATTTTATAATGAAATCCCCAGGGGATTTGCGTGCACATAAAAAATTTGAGAAGCACCGATGCAGAAAAACAATCTTGGGATTCAGGCAACTTGATAGAACTCACGCTACCAGTAAGTAAACCAGGGAGATAGGAGTCACACCCAAATCAAAAGATGCCGAGGCCAGTTTCTTTTTCCCACACCTCAGAGGACACCTCTGACCTGGAGTCGTTCAGGCTTCCTGAACCCCACAGGGCTCTTCGTTCTCTCCTCCAGGCTGTAACTGAAAGGTTTTTTATATTTTTTTTTTAAGATTTATTTATTTGACAGAGAGAGAGATCACAAGTAGGCAGAGAAGCAGGCAGAGAGACAGGGGGGAAGCAGGCTCCCTGCTGAGCAGAGAGCCCCATGCAGGGCTCGATCCCAGGACCCTGAGATCATGACCTGAGCTGAAGGCAGAGGCTTTAACCCACCGAGCCACCCAGGCGCCCCTGAAAGGCTTTTTAAAACACATTTTTTGCATCTACCACAGAGGCAACAGCACTGTAATTTTGGTTTTCACATTTTTAATTATTCAGCTGTTTTATTTGTCACAATTTAGGGAATTATTACAAAACTTATGTCTACAATGCTTCTGATTAATGCATATTTAGGCAACTAAGCAGATGTAGAATGGGTTGACTTCTCTGATAAAATTAAACATTGATGAAACATGTATTTGCACAGCAATAATGATGCCAGCATTTGTATAAATAATAACACATCTATTTCCCTAGTCATCTAGAAAAAAAAAAACAACAACAGTGAGAGTTGACAGAATTACCAAATATGTCTCACTTCCTAGGCAGATCATTGTTGAGTGTAAAAGGTGTTTTGTTTTTTTTTTATGTGAATAAAGTTATGCTAATTCATAGCATCTATTACCACTTTAAAAGGAAAGAAGTGTCTTTGAGCAAAAAGCAATGTGGATGAGACCTGAAGCATGTTTCTAGGATATATCGTAAGTTCCAGAACTGCTTTGTCCAGCATGGAAAGCTGCATGTTTCATAACGGACTCCTCCACAGTACTGTAGTTTGATTTTATAAAAGATGTATTCTGAAGCCCAGCTAAAGTGATTCTACAATACACATTTTCACCTCTTACCATCTCTTTTTTTTTTTAAGGTTTTATTTATTTGTGACACAGAGAAACAGCGAGAGAGGGAACACAAGCACAGGGGAGCTGGAGAGGGAGAAGCAGGCTCCCTGCTGAGCAGGGAGCCCGATATGGGGCTCGATTCCAGGACCCCGGGATCACGACCTGAGGCAAAGGCAGACACTTAACGACTGAACCACCCAGGCACCCCTCACCTCTTAGCATCTCTGATATTAGGGTCTCTCTTATAATTGATGGCACGTCCCAATTTGATTGACAGCATTTTTTTCTTTTTATAACCAGTGGAATCTTAAATTCAATCAAATAGGAGATCAGGATCCCCAGTGAACTTAATCATAGATCCCAAGAAACATCATGGTGAGGAAAACAAATGGGACAGAAAGGAGACATCACCCCCACCCATATTCAAATAAGAAGGGGAGGTGGACAAATGGAAAGAAATTAAATAAGAAAAGATTCCATGGATTTCTGTTTTCACAGAGCCATAGAGAAAAATCATAGAAGATGTGAGAATTTAGCAGGTCAGGAAAAAGGAATAGGGGAGATGGAAAACAAAAGGGGGTGTATAAGGCATCGGGATGGAAAATATAGCCAATACGTCCACTATTTCGATCATTATTTCCTAGATGTGACATTCAACTTGCTGCTCCCTTTTCTTAGTCCACACATAGAGCTCAATAGAGCTCCCAGAGGTTGGGGCGAGGGAGGCTTTTTCTGTATCTTTTAGGAGGCATTTTTTTCTTCTTGCCTACCCAGGTGGATCAATCATCCCCCACACTCTCTCTCCCCTGCTTCCTCCATTTTACCCAGTCCCAAACTACCTGGGAAGGCTTAAATGATTCTTATGACTTCTGTTTGTTTGTTTGCTCTTTCAGGTGATATCAAGATTATCGAACAAATCTACGGTCTCACAGGTATGGCTTTTTTCAAAGAGCAGAACATTTATCTAAAATCTGTAGGATTTCCCATAAATCTGCCTCCCACATCAGAGTTTTATGCATTTATTTTCTACCTTCCCTGATACACTTCCCAATGAAAGGTATTGAGTTTGGAATTTGGGACAGAGTTTGGAACAGAGAAGTATTGAAACTCATCTCTATTTAGGGGTTATATTGTTGAAAAGTAGTTGTCACCGGAACTTACCAAAAGTAGTAACATCTTGAGGTATTGATCTTGCAAGTACATTTATTATGTTTAAAATTAGTAGCCAGATGTTTTCTTGTAGGCTTCCAATTGATGGTGCAACATGATTATCCATGATATAAACAAAAAAAGTGGTTTCACTTGAATTCTTAAGGCAGTTCCAACTTTTAAGAATCCTCCAATTTCACAGAAAATTATCCCAAGAAAAGTGACTTATCAGATTTATTACCTGGACTTCTACTACCAATAATCCTGTGACAGGAATCCTATAAAAAGCTCCTTGCCTTGCTCAGTACTCTCCTTGAAGCAGAACCCAACATCCTTCACACACAGACACACATATACACAGAGAAACACATATCACATGTGTTACATAACACATGTCAAAGACATTGATAATTTACTGGACGTAGTTGGGGCTGTGGGAGCACAAACAGGGTTTACTTTTAATACTGTTGAGAAACTTCGTAAAAGCCCTTAAAACATCTCAGTGCATTCAACCGAGTTTCTGGCATTTGTCTTTCTTTCTCATCTCTACAAAATCCCTCCTCAGGAGCTTGCAAAATGGTTATTATGTTTCAAATCTTCTCAACAGGCTGCCTTTCCTCATGACTATACCCCTTTTCCCCCAGGCCATTTCTATCTTCTCTTTCTCATGAAGAAAAATTTAGCTTTCTTTTGGATTTTCCAATTTGAATTCCTCACCCCTTCATAGCACTCTGAAAATGAGCATCCCTTCCAAGAACGTGACATCTCTAACTTTCAAAAAAATCATTGTGTATAATCAAGGCTTAGGTTCATTTACAATATCAAAACCACCAGAATAACAGGGGCTTCAACGCAATAGATGTTTATCTCTCTCATAGACAAGGCTTGGGGGGGGGGGGTCATACAACTGTGTCAGTAGGGTCCTAAGCTTTCTTCTTTTGGATTCATTATCCTCAAAGCATGGCTTCCCTTTTTAAGATCTCATTGTCTAAGATGGCTGCAGGAGATCTCGCCACTTTATCAATAGTCCAAACTAGAAACCAAAAAACGATATGAATGAGCAGGATAGAGGCTCGCCTCTTTCCAGAGGTCTTCCTAAAAGTTCCTTTTAACCTGTCCACTTGCACAGTATCACCCCAGAACTTAGCCTCGTGGCCAAACCAACTGGCAAAGGAAGCTGAGAAAGGAGATCTTTGGGCAAGGTGCATTGCTAAAAGTTCTGTTAACTAGCAAAGAAGGAGAGATTATGTAAAAAGGGGTAACCAACACTCTCTGTAGCACCCACTGGAGGCAGATGTTTCCATTTTCTTCATGATCATCATCATCCTCACAAGGATAGCATTTATTAAGTACTTACAATGCACATTGCTAAGTGTTTTAACGTCCATTATCTAATATTTATTTTCTCACACCGTTCCAAATCTACAGGTGAAAAAACTAAGGATTTAAGCAATTATATTACTTGACCAAGGAATAAGTAGTAAGTCACGGGACTTCTAGGACCATGTGACGAAAAGTCCATGCATTCAGCCACTAGACTTTATTCTGCTTCCCCTGTAGTCATCACAGGTTTGACTGAATTTAGTCACTTGTGAGTTCAAAATGGCTATCCCAGGAGAATGTCATGAGCTAATTAGAGATTCTTTTGACTATGGGGTTAAAAACCTTATTGCCCTCATGGAAGCATTTGTCAGGGGGAAGGGAAAGGGTGGGTCAGAAGAGAAGGAAGAAATCTGCAGCCGAACTTTATGGCAGTGTATACAGGGGTGAATCCAGACAAGCAAGGGAAGCAAGCGTTTCTGTGTAGGTGGCCTGAAGAAAATAACTGGTACTCCTGCATAGAAGCTGCGTGTGGGGCTGGGTATTTACTAATCTAATAAATTTGGCTCCTCTCTGCAATAATGTTAGGGGGAATAATTAATTCTTCATATAAGTACTGTTGGCTGCCTTGATCACAAGAGTCACTATCTAAGCAACTTGCCCAAGGTGCCAAGTCTCCATGATAAAATGGAAGTATGAAATTTAAACAAACTTGTAGAAGTACAAACACTATAGATTATTAGTCAGAGAATTCTTTTAGGGCCAGCGGAGCCTCCTTGAACCAAAGGAATGATTAAATTGCCAATGCAAATGTAAACAGAAGTCCAATTAAAAGAATTCACTCACTGTTTTTCATTTCTTTGATAAGTTTGCCCTGTTGTGTCTTTAATGGGGTGAGCTAATTTTTCTATTCTACAGTACTACCAAACAAATGTTCCCCCGCAGTTCCATGTGGGATCAACTTTTGTTATAAACACAGAACTTTAAAATGCTGTGAAAAGCAAAAACAAATAAAAGCCAAACTGTGACTATCTCAATAAAAAGCTAAGGGCTTCACCATTAATTATAATAATCATATCTAGTTGGAAAGATGAGTTTAATAATGCTATTTCTTCAAGAAATTTTGAGCCACTAAGATTAAAATACAAGAAAGCCTCATGAGTAAACTAACTATTTTGCTTCATTTTGCCTAAACTGAATGGACTATTGCCTGTAAAGTCACCATAGGTTCAAGTTCATTTTTTGTGGTTGTATCTATCATTATAACTGTTACAGGAAATCAATATATACCAAAAAACCAACTGTTTATTAAGATGAAGGAATAACCGTGACAGCTCATGAGATTTAAATAGCACTCTTAGATCTTTTCATTTTGTTGTCTTATTTCTCTTAGAAATTATTGATGAGCACCTGCAATTGTATCCTCAAAAAAGAATAAGGCGCAAAAAAAAATGAATGACCTTTTGGAGCAGGGAAGCCATGTCTGGGGCAGAGCAAGAAACACCCACTCTTGTAGTGACTTTACTGAGGGCCGCTCGCTTAGCCTTTGCTGTCCTTTCTGCCCTGCCTCCCATCATTAGCTCCACTGCCTTTACCCATCCTCTCTTAGTCTAAAAGGTTGAATGACTCTAGCCAAGAGTCTAAGGTGGGTTTAGCAAGACTTCTCCTTCCCTTCCCAAGGTTCATAAGAGGAGCAGACCAAATGGTTTGCTCCATTTCCTGCCAACTGCTGTCTGAGAATAAAAATAACAGGAAACAGAGTAGGTGTGGATGCTGCTGATCTTACTCTGTCTATGTGATCCGAAATAGGAAAGATTTTTATTCTCAAAGACGATATATTTTTCTGGTTGACCTGTACATAAAGTTCCACTAAAGACCCTATGACTTTAAGATAACAAAGCCCAAGACCTTCCTGCAAAATTGAAAATGTCCTAAGAGCATGTCACCATATACTGTTACAGATGACAGTCTGAGTATAATCTGGAAGCAAACCAGGTAAAACGCAGGTTTCACACAGCTCCCCACCAAGACAGTTTAAAAAGACCAAGAGAGGTGTTAACAGACTGACACCAGGATGGCAAAGAGGGTAAACCTGGGGAACATCAGAAATGGGGAGACACGGAACCCCTGAATAAATAATAGCAAAATCTGCAAAGTCTTAAGTTTTACTGAGAAGTAAGTTTCTAAAGGATTTGACTTTGCTTAGGTGGGCCCACCAGCAGGAATGGCCTACCTCTCAAGCAGTCTTTGTGGTCTGTGCTAATCTATGTTACCCACTGATTTAGTCAGAGCCCAAGGGAAATGGCAGCATCAACAGAAGACTCTCATCCATTGTGGAAAATGAAGAGGAGGAGGACGAGGGAGAGGACGAGGAGACAGCCTCTCTCTCTCCCATCTACACCAGGGGAACCTCGTCTGCACGCAGCAAGAAGGTTGGAAGCAATAAAAGCTATCTAGGCCTAAGCCTGAAGCAGCTGGCCTCAGGCACTGTGCCGTTTCACTCACCTAGCCGAGTCTCCAGTTCACATTCCCCCAAAACCAAACAGGAAACTGACCCCCCTAACCATGCTAAAAAGAAAGAGAGAAACTTGAAATTGCAACTGTCAGCTTTGAATAGCGCTGGACCCCCAGACCTCAGTCCAAGGTAAGAATCATACCGCGCAATTCTTTCCTAGGTGAAAAGGGCTGCCTTTTATCCAAACTAGTACCTAGCTAGTAAATTATTCGGCGTTCTGGGCCTCTCAACCACATAGGTTCCTAGCCTGAGTTCTTCAACTTTGCTGAATTTCGTGTGCAATTTTTGTCTCTACATGGTGGTATGTGCAGTATGAGAATAATTAGTGTTAGTCGTATTCTCAAAAGGGTCCATTAAATATTCAGAAGTCCTTCTCTACTCCTTTTATCCGTTCAGCTCTACCTATTATTATAAGTGTGCATTTCTACATTGTAATTTTGTAATTTATAAATTTAAAGGAAAATAAAAGATAGAACAAGGCCCGTCGATGTGATTCCCTCAACGCCTGATCTTACAAAACGTTTTATGGAACAATAAGTTGAAATCGTAAAGGAAATGAAGTGTTGATGTTCATTTTCAATCCTATTTTCTTCATCGTTGTGGACAACTGAAGCTTAGTTTTATTTCTGGCCTCTTCTGTAGGTAACATGGAGTGGCTCCACTTTTAATTTTAAAAATTCACTTTAGGATTAGCTAAAGAGGATTGAGGGTGAAAAATCCTGATATAGATAATGCGAAAGGAGCAGTCTATGGTGAATACAAGCAATAGAAAAAAATCACAGCCTAGCTGAATAATAAGTAGAAGCAAGGAAAAAAAAATGGAATGCTTCCTGTGTGCCATGTCCTCTGCTAGGTTATTTCACATTCACTATTGCATTTAGTCTCCTCAGGAATTCAGGAGTCCTGTAAAGTAGTTCATGTTATCTGTACTATGAAGATATAAGAAGTGAACTATTTTGTCCAAAATCTCATAGATTAAGGTTGGAAATCTGGATTCAAATTCTGTTTTTCTACTTGTAAAGCAAGTGATATTTTTCAGTATATTTAACTAGTCATCTGAAGGACACAGTTTACCCATTTAGAGAGAATATTTTAAAAAAATAAGCAAAACAGAGAGTGAAAAGTAGGTGGACATTAAAGGTTCAGGAATTCAGTTGAGGATGGTTAATTCGAAAACGTTGCCTTATTCTTCTCCTTCCTAAATTTTTAATAAGAAGAAATACAATAAATTTTAAATAGGGGAAAATATATCAGAGCTAGAAAAGAAAGGTTTATGTACAATTGATCCTACACTTACAAAACGATTTTGAGAACATGCATCAAAATGCAAACAGTAGTGGTCGATTACAGTTGACTTTTATTTTCTAATTGTTACTTTAATGTTTAAATTATCTACAATAAACTTATATTTTTTAAATAATGAGTGGGTTAGACATTATTTAGCAAGGAAAGAAGACTAGCCAAAGTCTTAATAGTCATTTATATGTAATTCTTTAACTCTTACTTCAGGGTTTTGTCCAGGTTCAGAGTAAAGATATCATCAAAGTTATTTAATGTGATGCCATAATCATTAGATTAAAACACTTTAATTCTGGATAGAGTGGTGGTTTAATATGAATTCAGATAAGAGGACTTCTGTTTCTTAAGGCCTTGAATCCAAGAATAAATAAGATTCTAAATTCTATAGTCTTTCTATCCAACAGAAATACAATGTGAGCTAAAATTGTGAACCACAAATGTAACTTTAAATTTTAAATTTAAATTAAAATTTAAATTTTAAATGTGCTAATAGCCACATTTTTAAAGAGCAAAAAACAAAATAAAGTGATATTTAATTTTAATAATATAGTTTGACTCAGTATGCCCCAAATAATATAATTTCAAATGTAAATAATATTAAAAAATTTACTAATAAATCCATTTGCATTTTTTTACTCAAATCTTTGAAATCCAATGTGCATTTTATTCTTACAGTGTATCTCAATTTGCATGAACCACATATCTGGCCATATAAGGCTAATGGCTACCATATTGGATAGCACAGCTTTAGAGTATGTAAAATTTAGAAATTAACACAATATTTTTAAGTCTTCTAGAAATACTGGAACCTGGGGTTCCTGGGTGGCTCAGTTGGTAAAGTATCCGACTTACGGTTTCGGCTCAGGGTGTGATCTCAGGGTCGTGAGTCAAGCTCCACACTCAGTGTGGAGTCAGCTTGGGATTGTCTCTCTCTCTTTCTCCGCACTTTACCTCCGACCCAAGTGCACTCACTCTGTCTAAAATAAATAAATAAAATATTTTTTTTTTAAAAGACATGCTGGAACCCATAAATATAAATGTGCAACTAATCAATATCCTTTATTTTAAACAGGATTGTTGATGGAATTGAAGATGGAAACAGCAGTGAGGAAAGCCAAACTTTTGACTTTGGCTCTGAACGCATCAGGCCAGAGCCCAGAGTTTCCCCTCCTTTAGGAGGTAAGCTCTATATTTAGCCTTCGGTCAAAAGGTGATATTTCCTTTTAACTTGTAATGTTTGGCATAGGCACTTTCTTGCCTTCCCATTCTCTGAATATTTTCTACGTGATAGAACTTTACCAATGCTATGGAACAATTTTACTTGAGTCTGTGCCATCTCCAAATTATTAAAATATAATTTGTAATTGTTCCTCCTTCCAGGCTAGATGTTCTGCCGTTTACCAGCCCAGGTAAATGGTATGTCAGGAGACTCAAATTTCTGCTATTCATTAGAGGGTGACCATGTTTTCTTATTACAAATACAGACTTCTCCACAGAAACAACATTACCCAGAGGAAAAGCTGTGTTGGTTGTACACTGTAGGAACACTGGTTATTTTTAACCAACTTATTGATGCGAGATTATGTATTTGCATTTTGTCAGAGGATAAACAACTTCAGAAGGATGTAAGAAGGTTGGAAATGACGGAGACCTATGTGAAGCACTACCCTCTAGTGATGGTGAATTTAATGTAAGGGAACCCGCAAACTTAACCCAGCCTCCTCTCTCTCCCTTGCCTTCTTGAGTTCATCGCTCATAAAAGGGAATCTATCAATGTAATGAAGGCCAGAAATGACAAGTAAATTCTAAAGAAGACACACCTGTAGTTAATAGAGAGAGAATAATGAGCAAGCATAGGCTATCCAAAACAATTTAGCAACAAACTCCAGATGAAAGGCCAGCAGTCCCCTGCCAACTCTGTCCTCACCTTCCCACTCAGCTCTGAGATCCTTGTGTCAGGATCTACTACCAATTAGTGAATACCTCCATGAACAAAGCCAAGCCTGATAAAAACAGTCCTGGGTGTGTGTCTCCTTTTGGTAGAATACCAGTATTCCATCTCAATCAACAATCCTACTTCCTGGCACTCATTATCTTCTGAAGAAATGGAAGGGTCCTTGTAAGTCTCTGGGTGAGGTGGAGGAGTGTGCAGAGGGAAGGAAGTGACTTTTTTCTTCCACAAACAAATTTTCTATCCATAATTTACCAGAATTAGAGTATTAGAATGATCATATCATTTTATATAAATATATTTAAATAATAAATATAAATAAATTATATATATGGATTATATATGTATGCATTATATATATAATGCAACATATATAATATATAATATATATATTATATATATATAATATATATATATCCCTTTCCACTCCAGCTAGCAGCAATTCATACATATGTCATTCATTCCTTTCCACTCCAGCTAGCAGCGATTCATCTATACTTTTGTCACTGACAGAAATAAATGTATTTGGAAGAGTAAGGTAAAGAAAAAGTGAAGATAAAAGAACCAGGAAATGGGAGATATTATCTTTTAGAGCAACACAAGAAGAGATAGGAAACCTGCAGTGAAGTTTAGCTCCTGAAATAGAAGTGGGGGGGGGGGATAACTCTCATGGGCACAAGAATTAATATTTGGGGGAAAAAGGAGGAGGAAAAGAACACTCCTTTTCTATGGTTTAGGCATTGACTGTGATATATTTTTAGAGAATGGTCAAAAAAGAGAAACTGTGCCATCTTGGAACATGGTGGTGATTGTGTTCAGGGGAAAGGAAGATTTGCCATGGATGGACACATCCAATCAGTGTGGTTACAGTCCCCACCATGATCTGTGCCTAGTTTCAAGGAGTGTATCAGGCACAATCCAGAGGATTACTAGAAGCATGTCCAATCCCAGGGAGACAGAACCTACAGTGCACAGGCGTCAGGAAAAGGTAAAGGTAGTCGCTTAGGCTTCCTTCTCCATTCCAATTGCCCCAATCCTCAAATATGAGGTTTATTGCTAAAGGACTCATTCTGAGTGTGTTCCACTTTCAGACCCAGAGATTGGAGCTGCTGTTCTCTTCATCAAAGCAGAGGAGACCAAGCAGCAAATAAATAAACTCAACAGTGAGGTACGGAGCTTTCTCTTTCTTTGATCATGCTGGAATGGTAAGAGCTATAAATCCTAGTTACCAGCAAAACCGGTATAATAGAGTAATTACAGGCATGTGTTCTGGTGTCAGACCGCCACAGATGAATTCCCGTTAAGCCTCATATGAGTTATGTGACCTTTCACAAGTTACTTATCCTCTCTCATGCTCTATTTCCTCATGTGTAAGAACAGGACAATAATTATGCCTGCCGTATGGCCCATTGTGAAATTGAGAGAGTATAGGCAAATCACTTAGCATAAAGTAAGCACTAAATAAATGATAATTACACTAATTAGCATCATAAATGCATTGATACTTAATGTAACCGGTGCTCTTTCACTTTTTTCATGTAATTTTTAATGAGTTAAAGCAAGATGATTAATCCAAAGATGAATGCTATTTCTCAGAGTAATCAAATGGCCTGAAATGCTCTTCCTTTCCCTGATGTATTTTTGCTCTGTAACTTTAAGCACTTTACCTCTCTGGATCCTACCATCTATCCATGTAAAATCAGGTAATTTTGTCAACAACTTTATTAAAATCTATCTTACATATCATAAAATTCACCCATTTCAAGTGTACAGTTCAATGATTTTTAGTAACTTTATTGAGTGGTTCAACTGTCACCATATGTTTTAGAATACTTTTACCATCTCCTACCCCCCTACCCCTGCCACCCCTAACAACAAGACTTCCTATCGCCATTTATGATTAATCCCTGTTCTCACATCCAGCCCTAGGTACCTACTTACCTACTTTTTGCCTCTTCTGGCCTTTTCATATACATAGAGAAGGTAATTTCTGAATCACTGTCCTAATTTGGGTGTCCTCCCAAAAAACTTTAATTAAAAAAAAAAAAACAAACAGATTTGAGACAATTTGGATGCAAATAGTTTATTTGGGAGGTGGTCCAGAAAGCAAGATGAAGGAATAGAGAAGTAAGACAGGTGAGAAAGGAAAGCACATAAATAAAGATGTGCTAATGAGATAATTAACTCTATAAGCAATTGGAGCTCAATCCTGCTGGGGACCACTGAGAGAGTATATAGGACGATTCGAAACTGTTCCACCATAAGACAAGAAAAGGGGGAACTGAGGGTGGTTCCTGAGAGACTGACACTCTAGCCCTTCATGCTGGGCCTTGCTGCGGAGGAGATTCGAAATGTTCTTCAGACAGGAATATGCAGGAAGACCTGGACCGGTCTTTGGTGATCTTCAGGGTTGGCCGAGGGCGAGGACATGTGGGCAGGCACAGACAGCCCCTTTCTAGGACTAAAGTTTTAGATGATCTGATGAGATCTTAGCAAAAATGTAACCAGTTACAGACACTGATGAGATTTGTGAAAAATGAAATCATATAATCATAATCAATTTTTCTTAAACCTGTGTGTCCTCAGCTTGGTGAAGATTTATGATTTACTACCATTGCTCCGCTCCTTCTGTGCCCCCTCTCTCTGGAAGTGTGATTGTTGCTAACAAGACTTCAGAGCTCCAACGGGCAGACTAACAAGATAAATAGGAATGGAAAACTAACCAATTGAAACACCTTAAATCACAAGGATTTGGCCATATGCTGGATTATCTAAATAACCTCCTGTTAAAAATCCACCAAAAACAAAACAAAACAAAACAAACTAAATACCTTGTTGGAGAAACTTCTATTGAATAATTTCTTTTCAAATATTGATCTCTGAAAGCACCCATTAATACCATTTGAATTCTTTTCCCTCACATTTGAGATCATTTAATGATTTTAAGAACTGACTGACCAATACCTTAGCTCAAAATATTGAGTTAGGAATTATTCTGGGGAAAGAAATGTTTATATCTTCACCTTTTGGAATGTACATAATTTTCCCAAGTCATGGCTATAAATCCACACACTATATGATTTTCCTTCAACAATGTGAGCCTGTGGTAGATACATTAAAACAGATAACCACTTGAAAAACAAGTATTTCCCCAGTGTGATTTGGTATTCATGAATTGCTTTTCTAATGAGATGACATAAATCTTTTTATCTTGCCATATATTGAAATAAAAAGGGCAAGTTAAAATATCAATGGTCTAATTATCCTTCCCTAAAGAATTAGTTTTTCCTTATAGGAAATATCTGAGTTCTTCATGGTTGAAGCTTAAGTAAGAAACTTACCTTTTACACATAATTTAATTTATATAGTCTTGACCCTTTGGTGCATTAAAACCACCCGACCGGCAGAATGAAAATACGAATTGGTTTCAAACTGTAAAATTAGCTTTCTTTCAACCTCATATTTGTTTTTTCCTCTTATCTCCTATAATGTTTATGTAGCAAAAAAAAAGTCCATCTTTTAAAATCCAAGCCTAATTTTTCCATTTCACCTGTATCATACCACTTACCCATGTGATCATTTGATTGCTTTATTCTTCATTTATTCTATTCCTTGTTAGTAGTAAACAAGAGAAGAATTGATAATGAACACGGGATGTACTACATAATAATAACTTTTAAAAAAAAGGTCAATCCCCAGTATATGTGGGGCATGTCAAAGGTCAAATCAAGTATAAGAACATGGCAACAATCCCATTCCGATATTTGCTTAAACATTTAAGATATAAAGAAACTGTTCATTGATGTGTAGGTTTCATAATTAGCTGGCTAAATACAGAACAAAAATCAGAAAAGGAACAATGTTGGTAATAACCTACATTCACAGAACAGTGGTGAGAGTTTAAAAGATGTAGGGCAGCTGCTAATATTAGAATGCTTTTGAAAACATTGCCGTTGCTTTAGGGCAACAAAGAAAGGGTGCAATTCTAAGGAAATTGTTTAAAAATAACAACAAACTGTCTCCGTGGGGGCCATGGACTGTGTAAGTCAAATGCTCCATTTCTGAAAAGGTTTGTAGGTAAGGGTTAGAATATTTCCTCATTTCTGAAATCTGGTTGACCCAGAAAGATACTGTGGCAAAGTCGACTGGGAAAGCTGCGTGCTTCACCGCGGCAGGCAGAAGACATAAAACACACTAGTAGAGAGAGAGAATAAGCTTTGGAGAGAAAAGAAAAATTCAGATCTATATTCACAAAATTAACTGTCTGATTTCAGCAAAGTGTTCACCTTCCCCAAGTTCGGATTTTTCTTCTCTTAAGTGGTAATGATAAAATCTGCAATACGGGATTGTTGCACAGACTTAATACCATATATAAAGCACCCAGCATGGTGTCTTGTGTTAATAAGGGGTCAAATACTCATTCTCTCCTTATACAAGATTATACATCTGTTCAACAGAAGGCTACTCTCAAGTTAGCACTCGCTGCTCCCTCCTGCCCAGTGCAGAGTAGTAGGAGAGAATTAGTCTCAGTGTTTATGGGGGAGAAAATGAAAATGATTGGATTTAAGGGAAACATTTGATCATGACAATGACTACTGTTATCTGAGACTTTTCTTTTGCTACAAAAATACTCAATATAAAATTGGAATAGAAAATGATAGGGCAAAATGTTTATATTTCAGTGCATCTTATTTTAGCTAAATAGTTTGATGGGATAGGGTCACTGTGTTAATGTAAAGAACATTTTTCTGTAAGACTTAGAGATTTAAGGGCAAAGACATCCATTATGCCATTTTAACAATGCTTAATCATTACCTGATATTATACTAAACATATGAATAGCAAAATGATTATGAAACTAGGCAGAAAAGAACCTGCCAAGCTTACTGGAAACAAAATCATAGCCAAATCTTCATTTTCAAAATGAAAGAATGCAGGTAGCTTGTTAAATCATCCTTGTTCACCAAAAAGCATTTTGGCCTAGAATGCTCTGATCGTCACTTTTTAGCATTTTATTTTTATGTACACAAAGGAATCAGTTAATATTAGACCATTTTAATCCACCCCAAGTCTTAAATATATTCACAAGAATGAAATGTATATCACATTTCTAAATAAAAAATGGGCTTTGTAGAAACAACAACTTATATTGACTTTTTAAAGGGAGAAGCCCGTCTTTCCATACTATTTATTAACTCCCTTTTTTTAAAACAACTTTATTGAGATATAATTAACATATCATATAATTCATCCATTTAAAGGTGGCTCAGTCGTTAAGTGTCTGCCTTCAGTTCAAGTCATGATTCCAGAGTCCTGGGATCGAGCCCCACATCCAGCTCCCTGCTCAGCAGGTAGCCTGCTGCTCCCCCTGCTTGTGCTCTTTCTCTCTGGCAAATAAATAAATAAAATATTTTTTAAAAATTAAAAAAAATAAAGTGTATGATTTTAAGGCTTTTAGTATGTTCACAGAGTTGTGCATTCATCACCACAATCAATTTTAAACCATTTTATTACCCCACAAAGAAACTCCATACCATACAGCCATGACCCGGAACGCAAGTTCCTGTACCCTCAGCATGTAGATTCATGCTCTGCCTATAGATTTGACTATTCTGAACATTTCCTATAAATGGAATCATATAATGTGGTCCTCTGTGACTGGCTTTTGTCATTTAGTACAATGTTTTCGGTGTTCACCCATGTTGTGGTGTGGGAGTGCTTCATGTTGTTTTTATACCCAAGTAATATTCCATTGTGTGGATATACCACTTCTTACTTTTTCATTCATGAGCTGACGGACATGTGTTGTTACCACTTTTTAGCTAATACAAATGATGTTGCTATGAACATTCATAAGATATTCACACAAGTTTTTGTGTGGACATGTTTTAATTTCTCTTGGGTAATTAAGTGGAATTGCTGGATCGTATGGTAACTCTATGTTTAAACATTTGAGAAACTGCCAGACCGTTTCCCAAAGCAGCAGCAGCACTTTATATTCAGCAGTACATGAAGGTTCCAAGCTCTCTACTTCCTTGCCAACAATTTTTTGTTATAAGACTTTTTTATTTTAACCATACTAGAGCATATGAAGTGGTATTTCATTGTGGTTTTCACTTGCATTTCCTTGATGGCTAATAATATTGAGCATCTTCTCATGTGTTTGTTCTTTGGAAAATTGTCTATTCAGATCCTTTACCACTTTAAAATTGGGTTGTCTCTTTGTTATTGAGTTGTAAGAATTTTATATATATTCTAGATGCAAGTTATGATATGCAGTTTTCTTCTCCCATTATTGAAGTTGCCTTTTTGTTTTCTAAACATTTTTCTTTGAAGCACGAAAGTATTAATTTTGGTGATATCCAGTTTATCTATTTTTTCTTTCATTCTTTATGATTTTGAGGTCACATCTACGAATTTGTACCATGAGATCAATGAAGTCTCCTTCAGTCAAAGAAATAGAAGCGTAGTAACAGAAGTTTCTCCTTACCTAAGAAATGGCTGTGAAAATTTAGAGTTCTACTAATAATTCGCACAGGGAAAACTACATGAGTAATACCTTATGGTAAAGGGTATTCCTCAGTCCTCTGAACTAGTGTTATTATTATATCTTCTTGTTGACAATTAGTTCAACCAAAATGCACTGACAGAACTGTCAGACCATTCCAAGATCTGACTGTACAATCTCTTTTCTTCCTCATCACGATCACATATGCATTCTTGACCATCAATTCTCAAAAGTGAAATCTAAAAAAAGGCTGTACATTCACTTTTTGACAAAGAAAAACAAAATCCATTTAACTGCTGACAAACTATTGTGCATTTTTCATTTTAAAACATAAGTATTATTGATTATAATGTTATATTTTGTGGACATAGCTTTCTAAACTGGAATATACCCAACTATTTAATGATTTGCAGGATGCTTTTTGCTTATTTTCAGTTCTCAAGCCTGTATGCATAGGTAGATTGTAGCTCTCATGAGAGATTTACTGATAATACATACATACATACCCTAAAGAATAGTGAGGATCTCCCAAAAGAAAAAAAATATGCCACTCAAAAGTTCATCCCATGAAGTGTGAATTTAACATGGATATAGCTTTTAGATATTAGCTGTTTTTGTCTTCCTGGCCTGTGATACTTATATATAGGCCTCTTCTTATTTCGAATAGAGGGACTAAATGGACATATTGGTAAGGGTCCAAGGGAGACAAATGCCACATTCCAAATGGGCAATTTGAGCAGGGTTGAATAAAGGGAGTATTTACAAAGAAGATCACTGAGTATAAGGAAACCACAAAGCATAGAACTGTCACTCCCACTGTGGGAATAATAACAGAAGTTCACTACAACTCCTAGGTGTGAAGGGGTCAGTGTAGAGTGGCTGTGGAATATTGAGTCAGAGGAAGGTGGGTGGAGAAGGCGACCTGAAAGGAGCTGTGATCTTTTGCTGGGACCCTCTGTGACCTTCTGCCCACCTCAACCCTGCAGGGAAGCAGCCAGAGGAACATATACCCCAACCTCCCTCTCCTACCACCTCCAGTCTGCTGATGTTCTACAATGGCCAAATCCAATGAGCCAATAAACCTGTTAATGGAGTTCATACAAGTCAGCCTCCAAGGAGCAGAATTGGTTGGAAAATGGATGTATTCTAGGAATAAAAATGGGAAATAGTAAAATGAGTTACTGTATATTCAAGCAAGTAGAGAAAAATTCAAATGAAATTTAAACAGTTATTAATTATTTATTACTAGTAATTAGCCAGTTAGTGGTAGCTAGTTATTAACTGGCTACTAATTGATAGCTTCAGAATAACTGGTTATTTTTTTAAAAAATGGATATGGGTGTTTCCCCACCCCTCCATACTTTCTAAACAATTTGTAAGTTGAAATATTTTTTTAAGGATTTATTTATTTTAGAGAGAGATAGAGAGCAAGTGAGAGAGTGCAAGCAGGGGGGAGGGGAAGACAGTCTTAAACAGACTCCACTCTGGGCCCAGAGCCAGATCCAGGGCTTGACCATGAGACCCGTGACACCAAGATCACAACCCGAGCCAAAACCAAGAGTCTGGCGCCCAACAGACTGCACCATCCAGGAACCCCACAAGTTGAAAAATTTTTAAAAGAACACACCCCTCTGCCATTTTCCACTCATCAATAGGAAAATTAAGTTCAATAATTGATCCAATCCAGCAGCTATAGATAGTATTAGAATTTTTTTATAGACTCTTATAGTTGGAAGGGATTAGAGGGAACTTTTTCTTTCTTATCCTCCCCTAATACATGAATATCCCCCTTTTAAAAATAAGAACATCATACATCTTTCAAAAGGGCTCTTATTCTGCCTCTAATCTCCTATTAATTCTCTTGATTCTTCCATGATGAATACCAATTCTTAAGTCCCTTCTTTGAGCTTTAACACCTGCTTTCTAACCTTGCCATTCAGTATTTGCTTTTATAAACTTTTATGTTATTTTCATGTGTATATTTCTACCTTCCCCAAGGCTCTTGAAAACTTCGATTATATCTCAAAAGAATTCTGTGAATTGCCTCAAAATCATTATTATTGTTATTATTAACATTGTTGTTAAAGTACTCAGATTTTACTCAAGTACAACAGAGAATGTCCTGTATCTCAAGTAAGTCAATGTTCAGTACTAGAAAATAAGCATATATGAACTTGGGAAGGTTTGGGGATTTTTTATTAAAGAACCATAAGGCACCTAGACAAATGGGAACTGACACTTCCCATTTACTTGTGCCGATTAGAAATAAACACAATATTATAAATCAATATTAAATTAGTCAAACTTCCTTTTTAAGCTTATATGACCATATGATAGGGTAGAATTTGAAATAATTTTTATAAATAATGAGTAAAAGAATTGTTCTAAAACAAATGTTTAAGCAACCTCAGCTTTGATATTATTGTATTTTCATAATGTGGTAGAATCATAAAATCTGAAATTTGAGAGATATCTCAGAGGCCACCTATTTTGGCTTATCTCCCAGTATGGGATTTTTATTTCTGAGGTGATTAGTGAGAAGTTATTCTGCCTGAACATTTTCTGTAGTAAGGAGCTCACTATGCCCCCAGAAAACCTACACCAGCAATTCCCAAACCTAGTTGTGCTTTCAGATTCTCTAGAATTTTTTTACATGATTATAGATATTTTTCTAAATTAATATATAAAATATATTTAATATCAATAAATATTTTAAAAATAACTATTCCTTTGGCCAAGCATAGACTAAATGAATCTCAGAACCTCTGGAATTGGCACTGGGTATGTGTACTTTTAAAAATTCTCCAGGTGCACCTGGGTGGCTCAGGGTGTCAACTTGGGTGTCAGTTAAGCATCTGCCTTTGGCTCAGGTCATAATCTCAGGGTCCTGGGATCAAGCCCTACATTAGGCTCCCTGCCCAGCAGGGAGTCTGCTTCTCCCTCTCTCTGCTTATGTTCTCTCTCTGTGTCTCTCAAATAAATAAAATATTTTTAAAAATAAAAATAAAAATTCTCCAAATGCAGGGCATCTAGGTGGCTTAATTGGTTAAGCTACTAACTCTTGATGTTGGCTCAGGTCATGATCTTTGGGTCCTTCGAGCCCCGTGTTGGGCTTGTGCTCAGCAGGGAGTCTGCTTGAGAATTTTCTCTCTCTCTCTCTCTCCCTCTCCATCTCTCCCTCTCTAAAATAAATAAATAAATCTTAAAAAAAATATTTCCACAAGTGCTTCTGATGACAGCCAGCTTCATTCCTCAATTAGTTTAGCTATTAGAAACCTATCCTCTGTTTAGCTCATATAACTCTTGTAAAGCCTTTTATTAATATTTCCTACTTGTGTTCCTCTTGAGTTGCATAGAAAAAGCTACATAAATGGTTGATTTTAATGAAAATACTTTAAATTTTGAAGGTAGCTAATATCTCTCTTCCTCCTCACTCTGTGGTTTATTTTCCTCTTCTCTAAATGCTTTCTCTTCCTTGAAACTTTACTCATATGACATGAAATACAGACCCTTAATCATCATGATAAACTTCCTTTGCCACTGCCCCCTTCCCTTGTCCCAATTTCTTAAAGATAACCACAAATGATCCCAGTGTCCTACAGATGACGTTTCCAGAACAGACATTATTGTCTATCATGTTTTAGTTTATGAAAGCACCTGAGGGTCTTGTATTTGTTCTCTCTGTTCAGAAAGCTCTTCCCCAACATCTGCATGGACAACTCTCTTCCTTCTTTTAAGCCTATGTTCAAATGTCAACTTCTCAGTGAGGTCTTCCTTGACCAGTCTTTTTAAAATAGAAGTCTCCTCTCCCCAAATTTACTTCCAAATTTGTTTCCCCTTGTAGCCTATCAAACCTCTGTTATGGTACGTAGTTTAGTTATCTACTTTTTCACTGTCTTTATCCCCTCATTAGAATGTCAGTTGTATGAGGACAAGATTCTTTATCTGACTTTTTCTTTGCTACGATTGGCCTATAGTAGTCACACATTTATGGTGATGAATGTATAAAAAATGCTGAATTATGAATTATATCTTGTTTAACCATCAGACATTAGAATATTGAATAGAAGAGAAAAATGAAATTCCAGTTTTGAGTTTGAAGAGACACTAGAAATCTCGTCATGTGAGATGCTTCTATCACAGATGAGTAAATTGAGGCCCAGAGATAATCACATATGCAGCAAGAGGTATAGAAAGGCCTAAAAACAAGACCTGAGTCCCAATTTTCTTTTTATTAGATTAGCTTTCAAAGAAGGCCATCCTTGGTGTGTCCTGAAAAGATTTCCTTCTGAAATATTAGATACCCATGCTAAGACTTGAATTTTTGTTTCCTTGTATTATCTGTATATACTTAAATGTAATATCTGATTTAATCATGGACAGATAATTTTAAGATATGATAATTTTAGAAAGGGCTTTTCAAAAAAGCCTAATAAAATTTACAATATGTTTATTCAAGGGAGATATACATTTCCCAAATATGTTTTCCCATATATGTTTCCTATTGATGACTATTCCACATGTTAGCATTTTCAAATCCAGAAAAAGAAAGAAAGAAAATAAAAGGAGTACATTTTAAAGCAGATAAAATGATAGGTGGGGAGGAGTCCACTGGTAATATACTGTTTTTTTAATGTATTTTTAAAACAAATCTGATAACTGGTAACAAAACACTGTCACTAAAGCCTTATACTGACATCATTGATGATCTGAAAGTCCACTCTCTAAACTGAATCTCCTCAACCTTGGAGATAAAGGAGTTCTATTCAAATAGCATTTATTAAAATGTTTGATAGGGAAATGTGTTTTTGTTTAAAACTTCATTATCAAAAAAAGCTTGAGTTGGGTAAAGTGTCTTCCAGTGGTTAAAAGAAAACTCTTTCTAGACCTCTGAACAAGCTTTAGGTACCATGGTTCCATGATGCTTTATACTAGACCTTGCTGAACCAGTCTTTCTCACTGGGGTGTTCATTGCTCAGTTGCTGTGAAAGTAAAAGAAGAGCCTTTGCATTCATTCAAATAGGAATCTGCTCTTTTGGGGTTTTTTTCTTTGTTTGGTTGGTTGGTTGGGTTTTTTGGACCCTGATTTGCATTAGTTAAAAATCAGCCATTGAAATTCATAACAACCAGAGATAAAGGAGAAACAATTAATGAAAATCAGTTTTATTTTTCAGATAAAATATTTTGGGAATTTTTAAAGGAATTACATCTATATAGATAGATGTATTTTTAAGTGAGGTTCTAATGTGCATACTAAATATTTTGTTTTTATTTTTTAGCCATGAGCCATTTTAAACATATAGATATGGATAAAATAACAGATGTCCAAATAATTATTATCCATATTAAGTAAATAATAACATGTTTCTATGTTTCAGATGTTGTCCTTTAAAGAAACTTAAAATTTTATATCCTTTAAAGCTTTTCTTTCCTATTTCATGAAGTAATAGAACTCAAGAATTAGAGAAAAACATTTAAGAAAGAATTAGAAGTGAGAAAAAGGTCATTGTAGAAATCATCTAAATTGGAAGCAACACAGGAGGAAATAGACAAATAATGCCAAAATAGTTTGTGAAAAAGAAGAAAAATTTAAAGCATCTACTCTATGAAGAAATTTCAAAAAATAAAAATAAAAAGGATTTGAAGAAAAGTGTCAAATATTAAAGATAAACAAAGAAGCTCTAACATACAAAAAATACAAATCTCAGAAGAAGAAAGCCAAATTCAGGGAACCAGACAAACATTAAGACTGATAATCCAATAAAACTCTCCTAAAATTACCAAAAAAAAAAAAAAAAAAAGATTTTTTTGAAGGTACATATTGTAATTTCATATTCTAGTGAAATTACTGGACTTTAAGAAAAAATATTCATTAGGTATCTAGATAAAAAAGATCTTATAAGGGACATGCAAGGGAAAAATCTAGACTGTTGTTAGACTTTTAGATAGCAACATTTCATTCAAGAGAATGGAGTAACATACAAAATATACAAAATGTAAAGAAAATGTAAACTAAGGATTTTATATCCAGCAAAATTGACCATCAGGTACCAAACTGTTACCATGAAAAAACTCAAGGAATATTGTTCCCATATACATTTCCTGAAGAATATTCTCAAGAATAAGATTCAGAAAACCAAGATAATTTGAAAGACATTGTCATAGGACAAGTTCATCAGCATTAAATATGTACTTATTTATAGTATCAAGTCTAAATGAAAGTTAAAGAAGAGAAGGTATTAAGTTGTCAAAGGACATATGCTCTGACAATGTAAACATGGATGAAACATTAAAAGGGGAGTGGAGAGAGAATTAGACTAGAATAGACCTCCCCCCAAATTTTTAAACTGTTTTCAGTAATTATAATTTGTAATGGTAGTACTACCATGTAATGGTAGTACAATAATGCAGTATTGATATACTGCAACTGTTGTATGTATGATGGGGGATAAAGCAAATGAGTCATTATGGGCTATCCTAATTCTATCATCTTCCATACCTCAATAATTAGAATTCACAGTGTAAAGGAGATACAAATGTAATATAGAAAATGTTAAAACCCTGTAATCATGAAATAGAATTAGTAATATTAATATGAATCTATGTAGTCTCATGTACATGCATACAATTCCAAGCTCTTTCAACAGAAAAGGAGTATAAACAATGACTGGCCCAATAACGGTGAGTATCTCTATGTATCAATTATAGTCTCAGATATAATTTCCCAATAAAAGAAACAAGATTCTCTTTAAATAGCTGTTTCCACTTCTGGGGACATGAAATACACATAAGCCTAGGATACCTTAGTGTACAAGACGACAAGAAAACTGTCAAACACTATTAGGATGATGTCAAAAGAGCTCAGGAGCCAATATAAAGAGTCTTCCACTCACCAAAAGTGGGATAATTTTGGTAAGGATAACAAATACAGTAAGGATAACAAGATGCCTGCATGGCTCAGTTAAGTGTCTGCCTTCGGCTCAGGTCATGATCCCAGAGTCCCGGGATCAAAGTTCCGCATCGAGCTCCTTTTTCAGCAGGGAACCTGCTTCTCCCTCCGCCTGCCATCCCCCTGCCTGTATTCCCCTCCCCCCTCTCTCTCTGGCAAAAAATAAATAAAAATTAAAAAAAAAAAATACAATGGGTTAAAACACATAAAATAGATAACAAATGCCCCAAAATGGCAGCATAGTAAGCTTCTAAATTTCCCTCCTCCTACAGACACACTGAATGTACATCTATATGCAGAATAATTCCTTCTGAGAGAAACATAAAACAAGAAATAATTTTTAAAAAGCTGGATAACTCTGACATATCAGGTGAATGAGAAAATCCCCACATGGAGACAGATTGGAAAGGCTGGGACACATAAACCATAAACACCACCCCAGATAAAGTGCCATGCAATCAAGAGGGAACCCCTAACTCCCAGCACTGGAGATTTTGGACTTAGTGCCCCCAACTAGGCCCCTCGAAACACTTAGCCCTGAAAACCAAAGGGGCTTATATTCACAAGTCCTACAGGATTATAGCAAACAAAAAGTAATTTTTAAATGGGTGTAAGAACATATCAGATAAAGGGCTAGTATCCAAAATCTATAAAGAACTTATCAAACTCAACACCCAAAGAACAGATAATCCAATGAAGAAATAGGCAGAAGACATACAAATGGCCAACAGACACATGAAAAAATGCTCAACATCACTCGACATCAGGGAAATACAAATCAAAACCACAATGAGTTAGCACCTCACACCAGTCAGAATGGCTAAAATTAACAAGTCAGGAAATGACAGGTGTTGATGAGGATGCAAAGAAAAGGGAACCCTCTTACGCTGCTGGAGGGAATGCAAACTGGTGAAGTCACTCTAGAAAACAGAATGGAGTTTCCTCAAAAAGTTAAAAATAGAGCTACTCTATGACCCAGCAATTGCACTACTAGGTATTTACCCCAAAGATACAAATGTAGTGATCTGAAGGGGCACGTGCACCCGAATGTTTATAGCAGCAATGTCCACAATAGCCAAACTATGGAAAGAACCTAGATGTCCATCAACAGATGAATGGATAAAGAAGTGGTGTATATATATACATAATGGAATACTACTCAGCCATCAAAAAAAAAAGAAATCTTGCCATTTGCAACAGCATGGATGGAACTAAAGGGTATTACACTAAGTGAAGTAAGTCAATCAGAGAAAGACAATTACCATATGATCTCAGTCATATGTGGAATTTAAGAAACAAAACAGAGGCTCATAGGGGAAGGGAGGGAAAAATAAAACAAGACGGAATCAGAGAGAGAGAGACAAACCATAAGAGACTCTTAATCATAGGAAACAAACTGAGGGTTGCTGGAGAAGAGCAATGGATGGACATTAAGGAGGGCACATAATGTAATGAGCACTGGGTATTATATAAAACTGAAGAATCACTGAACTCTGTCTCTGAAACCAATAAAACACTATATATCAATTAATTGAATTTATATTTTAAAAAGTAAAAAAAATAAAATAAATGAGTGTAAGAACATCTCTGTGGTTGTATATCCAGGTTCAGCGGAGAGGGAGCATGCAAAAATGCGCATCTCCTAGTTTCTCCCTGGAACAGATACGACTGCATACTTTCCCAGCTGCTTCCTGAGGGTCCAGCTCCTAATCCACCTGCACCTAGGTGCTCTCTATAATCCTCCACTTTGGAACACTGACAGATCTTGGGACACCCTCAACTACTGGGAGCCACCAAGAACAAAGACAACAGCTTCGACAATCATGAAGACCCTAAACCCTCAAGATTGCACCAAAATCTGTTAGAACTAATAAATTAATTCAGTAAAGTTGCAGGATACGAAGTCAATGTACAAAAGTCAGTTGTATTTCTATACACTGATAATGAACTATCAGAAAGAGAAATTAAGAAAAACAATCCCAGTGGCACCTGGGTGGCTCTGGGTTAAAGCCTCTGCCTTCAGCTCAGGTCGTTATCTCAAGGTCCTGGGATCGAGCCCCGCATCCCATCGGGCTCTCTGCTCAGCAGGGAGCCTGCTTCCCCCTCTCTCTGCCTGCCTCTCTGCCTACTTGTGATCTCTCTCTCTGTCAAATAAATAAGTAAAATCTTAAAAAAAAAGCAAAAGAAAAACCCATTTACAGTAGCATCAAAAAGAACAAAATACTTAGGAAAAAATTTAACCAAGGAGGTACAAGACTTGTACACCAATAATGATAAAATATTGTTGAAAGAAATTAAAGAAGATCTAAACAAATCAAAAACTCCAACTACAGACTTGCCAAAGGAATTGAGGAAAGCTGTTTAAATTCTCAGCTCTTACTGAAAGACCAGTACATGAGGAGTTAACCAAAGGGACTAGATCCATAATAGGAACTCGTGATCTCACCTCTTAAGAGTACAAACTAGCAGCATTGGCATCAACTGGGAGCTTGTTAGAGATGCAGAATCCCACCCCACACCTACTGAATCTGAATATTCTTGGTGTCAAGATCCCCAGGTGATTCCTCTATACATTGTCTTGATAAGCAGTCTATACAGTTGGTATTTTGAGATGAGACAAACTTTTGTTTGGTGTTCACTAATAGTGGTGAGGATCCCTTAGTGGGACAGCAATTTGGATACTAATCAAACTTTGTCACAGGACGTAGGAAGATAGATGAGGAAAGCAATCAAAGGGTTGATAAATAATGGATTACAATAATACAGCTAAAGTAATAAAGTTGTGTCCGAGGGCTGAGTTTGCAGAAATGCAGTGAAACCACTGGAGTAATCACTTTCAAGACTTGTAATTCTTCTCTTATTATAATTGAAGAGGCATCAGATGCACCTGCAAAAGTAAAGCCCTTAGTACTATTCCTGTGTGACCTTGGATAAGCCACTTCACCTCCCAACATTCTAGTCTCTCCAGCTGTAGAACAAGATTTACAACTTTCGTTAGTAATGGGATTGAGATTCTCATTTGGATGAAATTTATGCAAGTGCCGAGTATGATTATTATTTTAGCTGACAGATAAAAAGATTGTCATTTGTTTTTGAATGTGTTGTGAAGCAAAAGACACAAGGATGAAATTACGCCGATCGTCCTTTTTGTTTTGCCTGCTTATGGAGTTTGATTGAACTTGCCTGATTCCTGTGATAAATATGCAACATAACAAAAGATTAAATGAAAGACTATTTAATTACCTGAATCAGAGCTTGTAAAAATGTATATGTGTTTGTGGCAGGGGGAGAGGATTGGTGTAATTAGTACCCGGAATTTAGGAAAATTGTGTCTAGCAGGAAAATGTGTACATGTTTGGCAAAAATTGAGTGACGGGTCAAGAACTCTTCAAGCTAAGAAGATTATTTCAACAGATGCATTCCCCATCTGCTCACCGAACACACAAAAATGGAAATGGCATTTTTCTTCTATCAATTGAAGTTCCAGTTATACTCAGAGGCCATGAATCATACCATGCCAATAGCCAAGATTGAAAATGTAAAACATGAATAATAGAAGGCAAAAGTTAGCTACTTTCGATGTGAAATAAAAGGTATTGTCAAAGACATGTTCTGGTCTTCCTTATGAAACTCACACTCCTGTTCCTAAAAGGTACAATGCAAAGACACACCAGAACAGCAAATCTGTGTTTACACCAAAAGGCACACGATCTAACTGTAAAAACTGGCAGTGCACAGTCTTATTGGGACAATAGGGCATCAGCACCACAGATGGATTTTTCTCAGCTATGTAATAACACAATGGTTTTTAAATCTCCCATTTTGAAGTGATAGGGATGTCCATGAGACACTGAGATCATATAAAACATTCTTCCCTGCTGGAGGTATAGTAATACTTCTGTGTCTTGCAGTGCTATTTATGGGAGACTGGTGAAAGTTATTTAAGTTCAAATGAAAATACCAGAAACTCATATTAAGAAATAAACCATGCAACTTATTATTCATTAAATTACTCATCTATCAACAAATATTTATAAATGGCAGGATTTATGCAGGGACTAGAGCTATTATAAAGGACAATAAAGACAGTCATACCTGCCCCAAACCCCCCATTGGTCCTTATTCAATTGTGATCAACGCCAAGCTGCACATTGTCGTATTTTGGCTCATGCATCTTTTATAGAGATTTCTCAATCCATCTGACTGCAATTACTCAAACCTTAGAATGGAAATACAGGATCTTAATCAACATTTTTCAAAGACTGTGGTTATTGCTGTTACTATTTGTTACTGCAAAGATCTATGCAAGGTGATGCTAAAATTCAGAGACTCTGTTTCTTCCAAATTAATTATGTAAAGGCATTAACAGCGTGGTTTGTCTCTCTGTGCTGTGGCTGAAAAGGAATTATATAGATAACTGGCTTTTATTTTCTTTGGGCTAAATGTTTCCTGGGTCAGTGTTCCCTACCATGAAGAAGTTTTCAACTGAGCTGTGTTGCATTATCAAATGCAGATACTGGGATCCTGACAAAGTATCAGTTGTATGGGGACCAAACTTTAACATCCTTATACTATTTAATCCTCACAACAAAGCATCTGTGGACATATGATTGAGAGGAGGGTGAGAAGTAGCATCACATCAGTGGAGCAAGTTAAACATAAGAGGAGAAAACCAGATAACTCTGGAAATGTAGGCAACAATGACTATTTGTAAGCCAACAGAAGTTCTGAGAAAACCTGGATATAGCCAAAATAGAAAAATTGTGGCAATTAGTGACTTCCTTCTTAGAGGTATGGAAAGACCACAGCGTGGATTATCATGGATAATTGACCAGTATGTTGTCGCATGAGTGTTTCTATTCATGACAGAAGGTGCTGTTCGACAAGACCAAATGCACTGCCCCCAAACCTGCTAAACACCTAATGATTTGTGTGGTAAAATACATGTTACTGGGAGAACAGAGGAGGGAACAATCTTTAGATGCTCTAAAGTTTTGGATAGAAAACTGAACCACTTGGAAGCACAGATGGTGTTTTCAACACTTCTTCTTTCTAGCAGTTGGAACTTTGGAAAGGATAGAGACATCTTGGATGTGAACAATTGACTCTGCAGATGGTGATGGTGAACTGGTTTGGCCAACAGTTTTAAATCCCAGACTGATGGGTTCTTATTCACAGAAGAATTGGGAGAAGGAAGTGGAAGGACAGGAAAAATGGATAAAGGAAACATAACTTAATATACAAGGGAGAGAAAAATGTGTATTAAGTTATGGTTTATTTATCTATTTTCTCTTTATAAGTAGAAATAATCAGAAGGTCACATCTAAAACAGCCAGCTAGGATAGCAGCCAGGGATGCAAAAAGGTTTACCAAATTTCAACTGATAAAACAACTCTGAATAAATTAAGTTTGTCACTTGGCACTCAGAATATAGTCATGAGATGTGGGAGTCAGTAAATAAGTACCACTGAAAAATGTGATGGGGGGACGCCTGGGTGGCTCAGTTGGTTAAATGTCTGACTTTTGATCAGGTTTGATCTCAGGGTCAAAAAAAAAAAAAAAAAGGAAAGGGAAGGAAAGGGAAGGGAAGGCAAAGCAAAGGAAAGGAAAGGAAAGGAAAGGAAAGGAAAGGAGAAAGGAAAGAGGAAAGGAAAGAGGAAAGGAAAGAGGAAAAAGGGAAGGAAAGGAAAGGAAAAAATGAGATAGGGCTTGTGATAATATTGATAATTATGATGTAGTGTTCAGTGATTCATTAATTAAGTATAACACTCAGTGCTCACCACAGCATGGTTTTGTCTTCTAATATGAATAACAGAAGACATTTAAAGAATATGATTAAGTGTTGAGGTAAGTGGGAGAACTTTGGTTCATTTGATCTGAATGATTTTTGTTTGTTTTTACTGATCTATTTCTGTAGTATTCTGATTTTTAAGTTGTATTTTGAAGGTATATCTCCTTAAATGGATGGAGCATTGTTCACAAAGTAGCCTCAACAACCTTTCTTAGCAAATGCACATCTTCTTAGCATGCTATAAAAAGCACTAAGCCTCACCACCCTT
>CM052898.1:71733705-71788993 GCA_028534135.1 Potos flavus | reverse complement strand
TCAAGTCATAGCAGGTCCTTTATAAAATACAGTCTTACAGCAATTGAAGGCAAAGTATTACAACATTGTGTTCACGTTACAAATCACACCAAAGATTAGAAGATACATATTCGTGTCCTGCCTTCTGAAATACAGGGTTTCCTCACTTTAAAGAATGTAAACACTCCAGAAAAGCTAGATTCAATCTTCTAGTGGTCTTCCTTGGTTAAAAAAAGTGATGTGGTTGGTAAGAAAACAAATCCTCTGGCAAATTTTATTAATGGTTTTAGGTGTAAAATGAATAACGAAGACTCTTCAGTGGTTCTTAGGTGTTTGAGAGTTGTGTCCACTTGGAAAATCTCACAAAAGCTAAATGACTTGCCTAGAAAAGTGAATAAAGCACATACCACAAAATTTGGGTTATAATTGCATAAGGTTCCAGGTTCACCGATGAGCTATGGCACCCCCAGGCTCACCACCGAGCTTATCTGCACCTACTTGTTTGGCAGGTTCCTCTTATTTTGCTCTTTTCCCTCTTTCTGCAAACTCCCTTCCTCACAAACCTGGTGTGGGTTCTTGCTTACCGCCTTCATCACCCCTGAAGGCCAGTTTGCTCCTGACCCTACAGTAAGCATGGATCTCGGCCAGAAAAGACAAAAGTGAGAGCTATCATTTACTATCTATTACGGACAGATGGTGTGCTGAGTGCTTTACATACAACACCCACCACTCCATACTGGTTTTTGAGGTGTCCAGGATGATCTGTATGCACTACTGTGTGACCCACTAACTCAGGGGAGGTAAAAGATACTGCCTGTATTTAAGTGATACAAGAGCTAATTGACCCCTGTCTCTTAATTTTGTTCAAGAACCTCAGAGTCAAAAAAAAAAAAAAAAGAACCTCAGAGTCACCGATTAAGAATGCCAGTCTATGAATGTCTCTCTAGTTTCCCCCAGAATAAGGATGGCTTTCGATCAGGTGCCAACTTCTCCATTCACCCCTTGAATTTGGCTGGAGTTGGAGGTGAAGCAGTCTTTCAGCCCTTCTTACTGAGAAATCTCCTCTCCCTGCCTCACTGCTCTGAAATCACTACCATGCACCTCTGACTATTGCCTTCTGCTTTGCTTTATCCACACAGGTAATGACATTGACTCAGGAGGTCTCTCAGTTAGGTAAAGACATGAGGAATGTGATGCAACTTCTAGAAAACATTCTGTCACCCCAGCAGCCGTCGCGGTTCTGCTCTCTGCACACCACGTCTGTGTGTCCTTCCAGGGACAGCTTACAGACCAGGATGACCTGGAGTATGCACCAACCTTGCCTACATTTGCAAGCCGGCGGAGCCACTTACACTCAAGCACAACTCTGTCATGGTAATGTCACCTCAGACATTTGGAGTGTGGATCCCTCCTCTGTGGGGAGCAGCCCCCAGCGAACTGGAGCTCATGAGCAAAATCCAGCAGACGGTGAACTTTATCATTCTCCAAGCCTTGATTATTCACCTGCCCATTACCAGGTTGTCCAAGAAGGTCACCTGCAATTTTTAAGGTGCATCTCTCCCCATTCAGATTCTACACTGACACCCCTGCAGTCCATTTCGGCAACTCTCTCGTCCTCGGTCTGCTCCTCCTCGGAAACGTCTTTGCACCTGGTTCTCCCAAGCAGGTCAGAGGAGGGCAGCTTCAGCCAGGGAGCCACGAGTTCCTTCAGTCTGGAAAACTTGCCAGGATCTTGGGACAGGGAAGGCGCGACATCAGTCTCTGCGGAACCCTTGGAGAATTTTCCACTGGAAATTGTCACGAGCACAGCAGAAACGAAAGATAATAAAGCCATAAACGTATGATATTCGCGCACGTGCAGCAGCTGCCCGTTTCAGACCCACCGCTGCATGACAGCTTTCCTTTGCCTTTTTTGCCTCAGGCAGGTGTGAAGACTGGGCAGAGCTGGGAGTCCTGCAGGAGTGTGTGAGGAGCCAGCCAAAGGCAGAACCACGTCCATACTGTAGCAAACACTTGCTAGATCCTTAGAAACATAGCAGAAACAGTTTCCTATACAGGTATTCACTTACTGGTCTGTTTGACAGATTTTTTAAAAGTCCAAAGACCCTGAGGGTCTGAGCAGCTAAAAGTCCCAGACAAAGAATTTGTGGATTCATTTTGTCCTAGGTGACTTTTGTGAAGTGCAGCAAAGGTTTTTCCTGAGTGCCTGTTTGTCATTCCTGAACAATATCCATAGTGCTGTTGGCCTCGGGAGTGCACAGCTCCTGCTGATCTATTTTTCTTTTTGTGAAGGCAAAGGGACAATTATCACTGCATGTCATCTCCTAGACAATCAGTCAAATAGAACTGGTGGCCAGTGGTTAGCTATTGCACGTTATTTGCCATGTAAATGAACATGTCTTTATTTATCGAAAAAAAAGAGAGGCTATTTTTATATCCTTGGTATGAAATATGTATTTAAACTATTTAAAATATTTATAAAGAAATGAATGTTTTCTTTTCATTTTGGTAAAAAAGAAAAAGCTTGCCGTTTTAACAAGAAATGCACTACTGTTATGTATAGTAGATCAAAAGTTATTTATTATTAAGAGGATGTAGTTTCAAAAGGAATCCCCCTTTTATCTGCATGAGTTTGCAACCAATGTATCCTCACACTTCTGGATTACAAAAGAAGCGTGAGGTCATATTTTATTAATGAAATAAGAACACGGACAGAGTGTCAGATATGTGGGCTCTGCAATGGTGGTAGGGAGGGCTTCCCCTAGTTAGGCTCTGCTGATTCACGCCAACCACCTGAATGAAGGCTGCCCCCACTGAGCTAGCATAAATGTCTGTCCTCCAGCCATCACACTCTGTTGTTCAGGAGCCCAAAATTGGTCTGTGGGATGTGAGAGCACAACTACTTTAAGCCATTTTGACCTCAAAATGAGGGAGAGAAACTTGGCTGTATTCTTCCCATGTGCTATTCTTGCAGGAGAGGTTGTAGACCAGTGCAAATTTCAAAACGTGCCAAGACTTCTGAGCAATGACTTGTGAGAGTGAGGCCAGCTTACACTGGATCAGCGTTTTCATTTTTTTCTGTAAAGCTCTTGACAATGCTGTAAGTTATGTGGCACAGGTGTTTTCATTCTCATTTTGCAAAGAGATAAAAAGTCCCAGAGATTACACTGCTCGGATGTCCAGAGATGGTCTAGAACCTATAATGTTCCCTGCCTCTCAGCCAACATGCAAATTCAGATGCTGGCTTTCTAATGATTTAAACACCTTCGCTCAACTTTTATTTGATGTTTAAGAACATTTAGGGCCAACTCATCTCAGACATTCTTAGAAAACATCGCATTTACATTTTTGTGTCCCCCTGTTCTTATTTCGCATCAGAAAGAATAAACAATCTGAGAATTGTATCATTAAAAACATCTAAATAAACCAAAACCTCTGATGTGTGAATCTTGTACCCTAAAACTGGCTAGAGCAGCAGAAAGAAATCTGTAAGAAAAAAGGAAAGAGTAGATGTTTATCAGGCAAGTTACTCAAGGCAATGTGTTCGACTTCACCTCTAAAATTTAATCCCTCCTTACCTAAGTGAATGGGAAAACCGAGGCAAAGGCAACTTTCCATATTTAGTGTATTTATGTTTGTATCCATTCTCCCTTTTGCTCATCCTGACCTATATAATAATTTTTAGTACCATTCAAAAAGAACTAATTGGTGTTAGTGCGTAATATTCTGGCAAACTAGCCCTACCATTACTGATGCTAACAATAATGACTGACATTCTGTTTTTTGAGTAGTGACTATGTATCAACAGATGTTTAGAAATTAACACATGTTATATACCCTCGTATAATTGTCAAACAATGCTAAAAGTGACTTACTATTATCCCCATTTTGTAAATGAATGATTGGGCCACAGACTTTTTTTAACTTGCCCAGTCACATTGTTTTAAATGATAAATCCAATATCCCCATGGCCACTCTGGATACCCTTCCCGTCATGTCCAAATCCATTCTTGTCTTTTAAAATTTTACTAGTAATTACTTCCTTTTGAAATCTGTGAATAGAATAAAATATTTTTTTTAAGGATGCATACACATGGGACAAATTAATTAAACTGTGAGGATCTGAGGAAGCCCAGAAACATGACCAGAAACATGCCCATATTTTTCCAGGCAGTCCTCCCTTCTCTGTATCTACTCCTAACAGCGTAAGAATCTGGCATAAGAATCAGATGCCTGCCCTCAGAGGTCTGCAGCTGGACAAAAATGAATGGGCACCCACGATAAAGAAGGGCCCCCACTGATTTCTTAGAGGAGGGCAACTGCCTCATCTGAATCAGTCCCATGCTGCTTCTTATTCACTTTTTCCCTCGTCATCATTATTCTGATCAACAGAACTCTCCCATATCCTGGGGAGCTCCGAATGACATGTTTTGTTTATTTATGTGTGTTGTGATATTATTCCAGGAAATGAGAATTCCACGTTTTTCTAGATGCTTGATTTTCTAAACATTATTGCGATGTAAGTAGCAGAAGCCCTTGTCTTCTTATCAGGGATGCGCGTTTGGATCTCTACGTTCTCCTCATCTACCCACTCTGTTGAAGAAGCAAAACAGGGATCCAGAGGAAAGAAAAGCACTTATTTTCTTGGTCAAGTATATTTTCTTAAAAACAATATTGGGGACTAAGTCTTGTGTAGCTCTAATTAAGAGAACCAGACAGACAGATTAACAGGATGTTATTTTAATTCAATGTAAGAAATTTCTGGCAATGAAAGCCACTTACAAATGGAGTTTATTGCCTTGAGAGGTGGTAAAATCAAGAACAAAGTGTCCTTTCAGAGGTTGTGTAACTATGCGATGGAAATATTGTTTTCCAGAAGGGCTTGGTATTAGGTGTGAGGTTAGCAGCCTACATGTATCAGAATCAAATGGGGTACTTGTTTAAACTTTAGATCTGGCTTCAATTGAGTGCCGTTGGGTGGGGTCTGGAAATCTACTTAGTAAACCCCAGGGTGACTTATGTACACTAAATATTGGGAAATATTGGTCTGGAATCTACAGTAGTACAAGACTGAGTCCTAGCTAATTTATTTATAAGTGGATTGGCATGTACATTCTGTTAAATATAGGCTTCAGTCTATAATTGTATAACAGAGGACCTGTTCAACCCCTGTTTCAGTGGTTTCAAAGTTTCGTTCAAATGACGGATTCCCAAGGATCTTAATAAAATAGAGATTTTAGAAACCTGACCCCTAAGATATGGATTTGGGTCCCAAGTGATTCTGATATAGACGTTCCAGGGAACAAACTCCAGAAACATTACCCCAAGCCATGTAATCATCCCTTAGATAATGAGGAGTTAGTTCTGTGGGAGGCAGACCAACCGGAATCAAGCCAATTGAAACTGACAATTATGTACAATACTACTTCCATAGCATTCCTAATACATCAATGATTTTTTTTCATGAAAATAATTGATCACTTTCTTCAAGAGCGCTTTGAACATTCATCCATTACTTCAACTTGTAATGACTGAGTGCCTACTATGTGTCATGTATTGGTACCTCTTGATTTGTTGTAGGTCTTTGTTCTCCTCTTTTATTTGGATTTTCTAGTAGCAAGAAAAAAGTGAAAATGCCTTTTCAAGCCTTATAAGTTGGTCAGTTCTTCCTGGATAGGGAGGAATCATATTTGGATGTGAAACAAGCTAAATACTTGGTTAGAAAATAACAGTTGCTTTGGATGGCCCCTGTGTGAAATGGAACTGCTCATGTCAAGATTATGATTTTATCCAGAACAATGAAAATAGCTTGCTTCAAATAGTTCTTGCTACGGCCGCTACTTCTCATGAAGTGTAAGGTCGCCCTTATAAGACATCACCCTTACTATAGAATTCTGTAATGTTCCACATGTAAGGCTCCTTAGACCACCATCACCACTGAAAACAGAGCCTCAGAACCTGTGCAATTTCAACTAAAGACTGATCCAAATGGCTTTTCCTTTGCCTACTTCTTCAGTTTATCCAAAGGCACACACTCCAAATAAATACCATGTTGAGAAAGGGGCAGGAGTTTTAGAGGGACACAAATGAGTATTTCCCTCCAACCATTTTTCTTTACTCTGTGACCTCAGACAAGTTATTTAACACTTCTGAGCCCCCATTTCTTCATCTAAAAATCAAATATTAAAACATATCTAACTTGCAGAGTCCCTGCAAAGAGTCAGTGAAGTAATTTATGTGAAAGCACACTGCCTGACATATAGTGAATGCTAAGCAAATATCAGTTGGTCTCCCCTGGCTCTCCTACTGCCTCTGCTTCCTCTCATCTCCCTCCCCCTTCCCTTCCTCATTCCTCCACCCCTCCTTTCCCCACCTCTTCTTTCCCAGCTTCCTTCCTAGTGGTCCCTTTTTCTCCATTCTCCCCTCCCCTGACATCTCCATTCCCTCTCTCCCTCTCCCTTCTCTCTCCTTCTCCCTCCTACTTCCCCTCCCCTAAGAGTCCCAGGCTAACTTCTGAAAAATGAGCCCCCTTTGACATTTTCTCAACTGAAGCCATAATCTAGCTTTTACACTGTGTCACCTGCAATCTATTCCTTGTAGTATTGCCAACCAAGTCAACATTTACCTTTAAGAAAAAGTTATGCGGGAAGCACCAGGGAAGAAATATGCCATCTTTCCTCCTAGCCATCTTCCTCCTAGCCCCAACCTGTGTGGCTTCTGATCTCTATCCAAAGTTTAGTAATCAAAACCTTATTTTAAACTCTTTACAATTACAGAAAGATCCAGGAAATTTATTGACTAACATGAACATGTTTCCTAGACATGTATCTCTTTTTTCTTTTTTTTTTTTTTTTGCCCATGAGTTTCTCTACAGAAATTTGCTGTTGCCTCAGAGTCAGATATATATATATATATATATATATATATACATGTCACGCCCACTACCCTGGGACACAGAAGACCTGAGCACTGTCAGCCAAGAGCCTCAGAAAGTTCCCTGTGGCAAAGGGCCTTGCCCTGTTTCCCATAGCTCCTCTAGCTGGAAGCAGAGATGAGGAAAAGTCTGCCACTTCACACGGATGCCTTCAAAGGTTCCCCTCGTTATCCCATAGAGAGAGTAGGTCCCACCAGAGGGAAGAAGCTAAATGTCACTCCCTGCAGCTTGTGTCCTGAAAGAATCTGTTCCTTGGGTTGTGAAATTCAACAGAGCCCTGAATAAAGAGCTCACAAAAGATATGAGGAGAGCCCAGTGAAGCAGAGACCAGCACATCTGTACCTGTTGTTCAAGGAAATTAAATAAAATGTATATTCTAGAAAAAATAGCTGGGTGGGCAACATACTTCTTATGGGCAAAACTACGCCTCCTCAGACTATTTCCTTCTGCCTTAGTTTTCTCCCCTATGGAGATAAGAAGCTGGGAATGGGGTAGAATTTAATACTGAATTTAAGGCTCTATTTTAGGTTCTTTTATTTTTTTTTTGTCTTTGTTTTATTCAGTTGGCTTGATAAAAATAGAAGATATATATGTGATATATTTGAGTACAACAGAGAATAAAATGGGAGGAAGTTAACTTAAAAGTGTGTCCATGTTGTTTGTTTCTGTAAGAAACCAATATACTAACCTGAACAGACCATTCTTATTTAAGAATTCCCTCTGGGGTAAAGAGTGAGTACTCTATCCCTTTGGTACTCTTGCTTTTGGCGGTAAATTTTACACCAATACTAAGTCTCCTGAACTCCCGCTGGCAGTTCATTTTTCACTATGGTTTATTTGTCCTGAGGGAGAATTATTTCTGAACTCAGCACAGAGGTCAGTGTTAACTGCTGCTGAGGAAGGGGCTCAAACTCCACTGCAGCTCTCAGGGAACACAGAGCCCTCTGAGTGGCTGCAGCTACATGGCTAACACTCTCAAGTGTCTTTGGGGTTCCTTGTGATTGGCAGTGATGTTCAGGAGTAGCCAAGTTGAGAGGGAGATTTCTGAAAGTTGCCCTGGTAACATATTCCCCAAAACGAGTCATGAGAGTCCCTGCTCTAGTCTGAGGACCTGTAGAACAAAACCAAATGGTTGTCTCCAGCTTCTAGTACCCAAAAATATTTGAGCCCTAGACCTGAATCACTTAGTATAGCTCTGGTTAACTTACAGAAAAACCATATCCACAGAAAAGAGCAGGATTTCTGATTCTTGGAGCAGGATTTCTGATTCTTGGTTCTCAAAGTATGGTCCCTGGAGCAGCAGCAGCTTCATCTGGGAGCTTGTTAAAAATGCAAAATCTTAGACTCTAGCCCAGAGCTACTGAATCAGATTCTGCATTTTATCAAGATCCTCAGGTGTATGCATTACGGTTTTGTAGAAACACTTGGACAGGCATTGGTTCCTGACTCGTTTCCCATTAGAATCACCAGGGAAGCTTTCATAAACCAGATTCTGGGCCCTGACCTCAAAGATTCTGATTTATTTTGAGTGGGGCCCAAGTACCAGTAATGTTTAAGACTCCCCAGGTAACTCCAATATGTATCCAGCATTCAAAAAACACTACTTTAGAACAGTGATTCTCAAAATGTGGTGCCCTGACCAGCAGCATCAGCATTACCAGGAACTAGTTAGAAATGCAAATTCTCAGGCCCCACCTCAGACCTACAGAGTCAGAAACGGGGGTGGGCCCCCATAACCTGTGATGATTCTGATGCCTACTAAAGTTTGAGACTACTGCTCTAGTCTAGAGATCAAGGGAGCCAGCATGGGATAAAGCAGGTCATAAGTGGGAAGGAGTTTGAATATAATAGTATATTATTATATATTAGGTGTTTAATAAAATGTACATCAATATTGACCTTCTTCCAGGAGACTCATCATTTTCTATTTCAAATATCCCTCTATGTTTTAAAACCAATATAATAGGTGAACATGTCACTTTCTAATTAGAATAGGCTCCTTACATTGCTATCTTTTCTATTTCTACAGTTTAGCCTAATGGTAGCCTTGTGAACAACTTTATTCTTAGGATGGCTTTGGTGTATCTCAGTTTTATAAGGCCTAGGTTGGTAAAAGAATGGTGTTGGTTATTATTATAAGTCAAAATTATAAGATTAGTGAACCATGCTCTGAGAGAGAAGATTCTCCACCAAGAGTACAGACAATGTATCCCAAGAAAAACCAGTCTAATGTTTTTCCTAGCTTTAATTACAGATAGTTGTGTTTAGAAATCAGGGCTTTATATTTCAACACAGAAGCAGTTATGTCTATAAGCTATAAAAGCAATCATATGGTGTTTTGATCACATTTGTAGATGCGAGGCACCTATATTCTAGGATTTATGTATTTAGACTAGACTAATAGGCCTGAATTTATCTAATATGTGGTTAAAACGATCTTTATAGAGATATTTGTTGACGTAAATGTAAATAATGACTTGAGCTGAGATGAACTGAGTTTTTAACTCCACTACTCAACTGCTTGACTCAGACAAGAAAATTACATTCACCTCCTCTTCACTCTCTCATCTCTGAAATGGAATATATTAATTTGAGTTCCCCTAGAAAGATACCCTGAGATAAAAATTGTAGTGAAATAGTTTATTTGGAGGATGACTTCAGGAAACACTGGTGAGGGAATGGGGAAGTGAGACAAGGAGGGGAAGGAAGCCCATAAAAAATGTGTTATTGAGCAGATAATCACGGTGAGCGACTGAGGCTCAAAAGCCCCAAGTTGCTCTGGAAGGCATTGTAGAGCACGACCATGAGTTGCCCCATTGAGGAGGAAGAAGCTCATGTATTCATCCCCCAGCTCCCATCTGTTAATGCCTGAGGGATGCTCCCAGAGATGTAAACTCTTCTGGTCTGCCCCATGCAAAGGCAAAGACAAAGCCTTAGCAGAGAGTCACAGATGCTTGCAGAAGAATGCCTTGGGCAAGGAGTGGAATGGTGTGTGCACAGTGGAGATGGGCAGAGCACCAGGAGCATCTGCTACCTGCGGTTTGTATCAGGTCCAGTCAAAGACAGAAACCACACAGTAATGCTTGATATAAAGAATTATTATTTATGGAGGATTACCTCCAAAAAAGAGATGAAAGAGAATGCTACAGAATATCCTATGGTGGAAGAGTCCCCAAGGGGAACAAATTTGGAAAAGGGAACTCCAGAGCCAGAATCTAGACTTTGTTTGAGTTATAGACCTAGCCCATTGAATGGCAGCAGGGTTTACCTGGTTACCTGGATCAGAAATGTCCATAGTCACTGGACTGAGGCTGGAGGGCAGGAAAATGCATGTCGTGCAAACAGGAAACCCCTGCTGGGTACAGGTGGACCAAGGCTGGTGTCAGAATTGGCAAGCCAAAAGCGAGCTCCACTGAGTGTCCAGCTCACTATTGGTCATCATGTACCACAGGAGCCAACCAAGAGCAGAACAGAGATGCCAGAATCCCCTCTCTTCTTCAGTGTCTTTCTAACACACTCACTTTCAAGGAAAATATTTACAAGACACAGCCCAGCATCTGTAATGGCAACAAAGCAGGGCAATAACAGGTGGATTTTGAGGTGAAAGGCAATAATCTGATACCAAATAATGCTATTCACATAATATCATTCCATATGAAGTAAATGAAATAACATGTATTAAGATTACTTTTTAAACTATAAAATTCTTTTTGATAATATTTTTTAATGAGTGTTTTTATTCAAAAATATCCTCAGAATTACTGCTTATGGTAAAACCATGTTTTTTGGGACACCTGGGTGGCTCAGTGGGTTAAAGCTTCTGCCCTCGGCTCAGGTCATGACCTCAGGGTCCTGGGATCGAGCCCCATATCGGGCTCTCCGCTCAGCGGGGAGCCTGCTTCCCCCTCTCTCTGCCTGCCTCTCTGCCTAATTGTGATCTCTTTCTCTGTCAAATAAATAAATAAATAATCTTTAAAAAAAAAAAAACATGTTTTTCACTGACACTACTGATTTATTATTTTTTTCTAAAAAATCCTTAGCATATAACCTTCTTAGGGTTTGTATTCTGTGTAAGAATTTTATAAATCGACTCCTGTGTCCATAGACCTCTTCCTTCATTGCCTAAAATTTCTTTAATGGGGACCATGTCTTTCTTCTGCAATTAATGACAAATACAATATGTCAATTTTAATGCATGTAATAAAAGGACTCTGGCATATACTTATTTTTTTTACTGCAAATTTTGATAAGCAGCAGGGAAAGGGAAGATAATGGTTGGAGTACACAGTGAATGAGCATCTGCTAAGCAGCTGGTATGTCCTTGCTTTCTCCCCTCAAAGACCTTCAAGAAACCACATATCATTCTTTCACTCTTATTAGTGCAGACTCAGAGAGAGTGCAATCAGAAACACTGAGTTGAAATTCTCTAATATAACACTTTTCTCTCTTATCCTCCTCACCAATGATATGACTGTCAATTAAAATATCACCTTGAGATGTCTTTATCACATACACATCCAATTAATTAACCTTTCGATTAAATACATTAATCTCTTGACCCATCAATATGCTTCTGGCTATTAATTTATTGTTTCCTTTCAATTACCATTGATTTTCATAATCACTCATAATTCTTAAAAAATAGAAAAACAATCTGTCTTAGGTCAGAGCATCCTTTTTCCTTCCTCCTCCTTGCTTCGTGAAGCTTCAAAAGACTACAGTATAACTCATGGGCACAGAAACCAAATGATAAGAATTAATCACGGATGAGGATACATCCTCCTTTTTTTGAGAGTTAGGCCCATGGCAAAACAACCGGCATTTTGAAGGAAATGGTAACAGTGATCAAGCCCACTAGTCGAGCGCAGTGTGGAGGCAATGTATGCAGGGTAAGTTGAATTGTACCATGTGGCTTCTAAAACCTTTTCTGGTTTAAGATACTCCGATCATGGCGAAAGGGGAGAGAAGAAAGACTAAAGGAAAAAATTCCATAGGTCCCTTGGACTCTATTCAGATGCGACCAAAATTAAAACTGATAGTTCATAAAAGCATGGAAGGGGACAGTCTAATCAAGACTGAGAAACAACCTGGACCATAACTATCCAAGTAGTTCATGCCCCAACTCTCAAAGCTAAAGAAACTAGGGTTCTAGAACCATCAGAGAGAATTGTATCCCCTCTTCTGTCTGACACAAGACTGATTCTGGCCAGTTGCTTAACCTAACTCTGGTGTTCAACCTAATTCTGGAGCTGAGGCAAGAGACAGCAGTTAGATATAAGGTGAATCAAAGTGAAAAGCAGCAGAACTGGGGAGTATGCCTCACTACATGCATCAGGGGTATCTGCTGCTCTGTGGAGACTTGAGTTGGGTTACTGGGGTTTGTGTAAATGAGTGTCCTTATTGGGGTTCAATACCCTTCTTCCATGGTCTTCCTTCCATGTTTCACCTTTCCCTCTTCTTTTCATATCAGCATAAGATGACTTTTATTGACTATCTGCTATATGCCAGGTACGTTAAATATGTGCTCTTTTAATATTCCCAACAACTCCATAATATATCCTTTATTATCTTTTTATCACAAATAAGAAAGCAGAGACTGAGAAACTATGCAATTTCCCACCACAACTAGGAAGCACAGTCCTTCCTCTCACATTCCAAAGACCACATTTGGCACAACTTCACAGTGCTGTTGGATCTCCCTGAGACCCTCCTGGACACTTATAAACACATACTTAACCTTGTTCTGAATTTGAACTTGAAAAAAAAATCTCATTAATAAACATATACATTGTGTTTTCCCTTAAAAGTGTAAGTGCTTTTATTTTTGTCTCCTGATAAACCTGTTACATTGTCAGACCTTACATTTGGCTTATTTTCCTGATGAGGATATTAAAGCAAGTTTGAACAAGGAGTCTAAACCAGTAAGACACAAAAATAGCTAATATTTAATGGAAACTTACAGGGTAACAAGTACTACACTCAGAGTTTTATAGTACATCAATTCATTTTGCCCTAACAATAATCCTATCAGGGCATCACTGCTGTTATCTTCATTTTACAGCTGAGAAAACTGAAGATAAAAGTAGTTAAATAATACACGCAAAGCCACACTCCTAGTAAGTGGCTGAAGTAAGGTTTAAACCTAATTACATTGGTTTCAAAAATCCTTGCTCTTAGCTCTACTTCATATTCATTTTATGCTTGTCTATTACCTATATACCTCTTTGGATTATAAGGTGTTCCAAGACAGCCAATCTTTTGGTCGATTTACATCCCCCACACTGCAACCAAGGCAGAGCCTGACACAAGATGGCTGCTGCAAAATTGTGACTGAAAGACCCTATAATCTCAACAATGACCATTATTTGTAGGGGAATTAATAAAAGACTGGTCATTATAAGGCTTCATATCACACGTTTAGAACTCAAAGCAAATAACTGAAATGACATTAAATCAGCTGCTCCAAAAGATCTCTTCTTGTACTTCCAGATCTCCCATCAACTGTGCAGCAAAGGTGAGATGTAAACAGGATTTGACAGGGTGCAGCATCTGTGCTCCAATCTGGAACCCAGAGATGGGCAAGATCTCCACTCAGCACATTCCATACAACATTCCTAATCATTATTAACTTAAGGTAGCTCCCTTGAGGGACCTTGTGAGAATTTGTATACCTTAGAGTATCAGTTATCCAGCAAATCAATAACCTAAGTACTTAGCATCACCATGCTGATTTTCCAAGAAATGGAAGTCAAAGGAAATGGCATTTTTTCTTATGTTCAAGGTCTTTGAATTGCCCCAGTCAATAGTTAAGATGCTGCTAGTGTTAAAAAGAACAGAAATACACACAAAAGGTTTTATTCCCCTACCGAAACCAAAACAGCAAGGCATTCACACACAAGCGTTCAAGACAGGCAGACACATTTCTCCTTACTGTCTCATTAAAGCAGGTACAAGTTAAATTTGACACTTGTCCCTCTTGAACTATTCTGAGTTAAGCTTGATTTTTTTTTTAATCGAGGCTTCCATGTCCTTATGTTTGCTACTAGAGCTTTCCTTTAGAACCAAGCCTTTATAATTTATAAAGCTTGAGACTTAACAAAAAATGTCTGCTTTTCTTTCCTTCCTTCCTCCCATTCTTCACTGTTGCCTCTCTTCCCTCAATCCATTCCTATACTCTAAGTTGAAATATCAACACAAGAGAGTTGGTCTGAATGTGAGGTAAAATATTTCCATCATCTGCTGGAGACCTCTGCCAAATATCAAGGTTATTGACCCACGTGGAGTGTAAATATACTTTGGAAAGCACATATCAAGGGACTTCAGTTTACATTATTCACATGGGCCTGCTTACAAGTAGGCTGCTGGAAGAGAGGGCCGTTGCCTGAGGCCACAGTAAGAGCAAGGCCTCAGTGTGGTTGCTTTTTTATGTTCCTAATTAATATCAGTTGCCGTGATTCCTTTACTGAAAAACAAGTAGTTAAATTCTTCATTTACAGAAAGGAAATTTGACAGAGTAAAGGGGACTTCAGATTTTTCCTAAGAAGTCATCTGCATCAGTTTTCAGTAATCACAATTGGATCCTATCTTTGCTACAGCAGTTTATAGCTAGCTAAGTGTGGTATGCAGCTTCCGACATGGCTCTCAGAGTTCCCTCTTTCCTGCTGTTCATGCTCTTGTGCGATCCCTTCTCCATGAGTGTGGGCTGGACCTAATGACTTTCTTCTAACAAACAGTATGTGGTAAAAATGATATGCTCTCCCTTCCATTTTTAGTTAACAAAAGGCTGTGACTTCTCTCTTGCTGGTATTTTCTCTCTCAGGTTCTTCTCACTTAATTACCGTGATGGAAAGCACCTCAAGGCCAGGGGCTGAGGGTAGCTCCTGGCCAGCACCCAGCAAGGAACTGAGGCCTTTAGCCCAACAGCCCACAAAGAACTGAATCTCACCAACAACCACAGAGGGAGCTTGATCCTGGCCCAGTTGAACCCCAAACTGAGCCTTGCAATTTCTGCCTGTATCTCGATGGCAGCCTTACAAGAGACCCTGCAGAGAGGATCCTGCAAATCCATGCTCAGACTCACACTAATTATGATAAAATAAGTATGTGTTGTTTTATGCCAATAAGTTTGGGGATAATTTGCTATCCAGCAATAGATAATTCATATAGTAAGAATTGAGGATTATGCCATTAAATTGAGCAAATGCCCTAACCCCTCTTCTAAGTATAAAAGTCGTTAACAAAAAACCCAAATATTCATGGTCATGGGTTGCTTGATGAGTATGACATGAGATAAAAAGGAATTCATTGGCCTTAAAAGTTCTTTCTTCCAGAGTTGAACAGCTCTTAGTCTAAATACTAAAAAACAGTGTTCTTTCCTTTGGACAGGACAGGAGAGCACTTGTAATTTTTGCCCTTTCTTCTACCCAGCCCTTTGCCAGACCATCCAGTTACAATACAGTTGATTAGCTTTCTGCTTTCTGTAATTATTCCTCTGAATTCACAACCCTTTGACCACACTAATTGGCTTACAAGGTTTTCAAGTGTCATGTAGATGGTCCATCTTATGCTGATTGTTACTAGCTTCTATCTCAAACTTATCCCAATAACTACATATTATTAGCTCCTATTTATGTATAAGGAAATCTGAGAGAGATCACATGACATATAAGTAGAAGAGCCAAGAATAGAATCCAGTCTCTAGGGCTCATCTCCTGTATCATTCAACTTCTTAATACCATTCCTTCTAGATTGTTTGTGAAAATATCATATGAATTTCAAGATTTGCACAATGAATAGTGCCCGTAGCTCCCAGTTCTATTTTCACACTAACATCCTGTACTTAATACCAATCTCACGTCTTCTCATGTCTTCCTCATGTCATATGGTCCCCGCATCAGCTTTGTGCTTTCAAAAGTTCATTCTGATCTCTTCCCCAGAGTTGTAGAATCTTAGAATCCAGAATCTCAGTATCTTTACAAAATATTCTCTCTCATCTCCTTGAATGGCTTAGAAAAGGCATGGATCTTGAAGTTTGACATTCCTGGTTTCCAGTTCTAGTTCTATCATTTACTAAATGTGTGACTTTTGAGAAAGTTGCATAATATCTCTGATCCTCAGTTTCCTAACAGTTTCAGGAGACTGGGGTGGGGGAAGGAATAATCATGTGTGTTTCAATAATTAAGTGAGATGCTAGATACAAGACATCAACACAGTGTCTGCCATGTTGTAGGTTCTCAGCAACTCCTAATTCTGTCCTACCTGTCACCCTCTTTTCTATTATTTCCTCCATAGCCTTTCCTATATAAATAGAAGGGAATAAACTATTTTTCTTGGCAATCCAGTTCTTTCTCTATCTTGGCAAAACCCAACATCAATTGAGTACACTATTGTAATGTTTAAAACATATGCATCCTTCAGGGGCTGGTTCTTTCTGTTGAATTGTCCCTGGGTAAGTGCTAAAGTTTCTTTCAGCATCACTACACAATAATACTACATAGTGTGTTAGATGCCACACAACATTTCAAAGTGTTGGGGCAAGGGGACTTTGGTGATGATAATATTAAATCCCAAGTAATGTGAATGTTGACTCTTAGGTAAATCAGCAAACAATCCCATGAGTTCATGAAGATCCCCAGAGTAAGTCCAAAGATGGTCAGTGTGAGACCATGAATCAGATAATATGTGACAAATATTGTTTCAAGGTGTCTGTGCTCTTCTGCATCCATTTCTCTCTGCTGGGATTTCACATTGTATGACATCAGGAAGACACTTCACAGACCTGGTCTGTTCTCAGTCCTTCCACATCAAGCCATGTGACAATCATCCTACATTGATTTCCAAAAAACTATTTGTCCTTGACAGCGTTTACTCATTTTTCTGATTAGTTCCTGCTTTTTGTCTGTAATAGAGGAAAAAGGCCTCCAGTGGTTTGTATGAAACTGTGTTCTGAGCATTAATGTTTGGGTGTCTCCACTTCACTCATACTGTTAGACTGTGACACATAACAGGTGCTGGGCTCACTTAAGAACCAAACAGTAGCCTAGTATAAGAATTCTGTTGATGACTTAACCACCCAATCAACGGATTTACGGCCCAGCATAGGACAAACTTTCATCCTTTACCTTCAAGATCTCCAGATCCCTATTTAATGATTTCTTACCCAGATTATACAAATTGCTTTCTTATATTCAGTGCAAGGTTTCAAGCTTTGAGTACTTTCTTAAGGGATCTAAGAACTGATGGAATTCCCGCTTAATAGAGTTTATATGTGAAAAGTCAGGTATTGCCATCTTTCTTTATTCTCCCCCCATTGAATCATTGTTAATTTTTTTAAACCTCTGTTCAGAGGCTGGACTAGTTTCTATAAAATTTTTAATATGAAAGTGGAAATTTCAATAAGACATATATGGCAATTCACCCTTCAGGTCCCAGCTCAATGTCACTTTTTAGGCTTACACTCTTAGAGCACTGTGAGATTTTCTTTCTTTCTTTCTCTTTTAAAAGATTTTATTTATTTATTTGACAAAGAGAGAGAGAGATCACAAGTAGGTAGAGACGCAGGCAGAGAGAGAGGGGGAAACAGGTTCCCGGCTGAGCAGAAAGCCCGATGTAGGGCTCAATCCCTGGACCCTGAGATCATGACCTGAGCTGAAGGCAGAGGCTTAACCCACTGAGCCACCCAGGTGCCCCACACTGTGAGATTTTCTTCCACAGGATTTAAATTTAAAAATATATGCTACTTATTTGGTTAATGTCTCTTTCCTAATCAAATTATGAAGTCTTTGGGAGCAGACACATTGTCTACTTGGCTCATCATTATATCTGCAGACAACATAGAAGTTAATAAATGTGTGTTTAAATGAGAGAAGGAATGAATGCATAAATGAATAAAAAGTTGGGATCAGATTTTTTGTATCACAGAAACTATGTCCATGAGAATCTTATTGACACCAACCCAATTTCTAAGTTGTATTCCCTGTATTTGTCATGTTTTCCACTTCATAGGATAGTGGGTCCAATCTGAAATTCATAGCAGTAGTTGCTCTGCTAGGTACATGCATAGCAATCTCCAGCTTCCTCAGACTCTCCAGGTTCTAAATCAGCAGAGTGGACTAGGAGACAATTATCAACATCCAAGACTTCAAGGCTTCTTATCTAAAGAACACGAAATTAGATCAAAGAGTTATCCCAAAACCTGAAAGAAGTTTTGGACCTAAAATTCAACCATACTTGAGTACAGAGGAAAGAACTGAAGGGGGGGAAAAAGATTAAAAGTAAAAGGAGAAAGGCAACATAAGAGAACTTTGATTTTTTTTTTTTAAACACAATCTTTGGAAATAAGGGAAAAATAATAATTCTTATGTAACTAGTTATATTGTTACATAATTACCAAAGAATTATAGCACATTTCTCAAAGCCTAGGTTTTTAAAATTGATAGATTGTTAAAGCAATGATATTATCTTTTACAGTTCAATATGTTGCAAATGGGAACATAGTAAGATACCTGGTGTTTATATTTAATATAAGTTTCTATGTTTTATCTATCAGGGGGAAATTGAATAAGGACACTGTGGTTCAGAATACCTCAAATTTCCTCAGCTGTAGCTGAGTATGCAGATATAATTAGTGGTGGGAATGGAAATTCCCTGCACTGAGAATTCTGCCTTTATTGCTATTAAATCCTCCACACAGAGGTTGAACGAGAAGGTCTTGGAACCACATGTTCCATTTCCCCTTCCTATCCTGTCCCCATTTCTGCTACTGAGTAGATTTCTCCAAGAACAAAACCATAAGATGTAAATGGTACCTGTTGCCATAGCAGCTAAAATGTTCAGTTCTACTTTCCTCCTCTCAAAGAGAGCTTAATGTATTTAGTAACTTTCTTGAGGTTAGAACATAAGTTAGAAGGTGGGCTAGGATTAGCTCAGATATTCTCTCAACCACTGAGGTATAGCATCTGCATGAATTCATTGACTGTTGATATTCTAATTCATCATCAAATCATTTGTGGTATGCAAAAGAATCAATCAATGAGTGATTGACTGATGGTTCTGTATTAATACCATCTGTCCAGAGACTCTTGTAAGAGTTCTATGGCAACAGAGAACAAGGAACACTAAATCAGCCTGAACTTTCTATGGCTTGGAAAGTTGGTTACATCTCAAGTTAGATTTACATGTTTGATTCCCTGCAGTTTAATTTAGCAAGCAATATCCCATTAAGGTTGGCCCTCCCTCTGATTGAGTCAGATAATTACTTGCTTATACTTCCAAGCTCTCACATCCCTTCCAATTAATTTTGTTCTCTCAATGGAACTACTGTCTGCTTGGCTAGTTGAAAGGACTAAATCCTAACTGAAATAGAGGTAGGATTTTTTCTTTGCTGTGACTATTCTCTGTCTCTATAATAGAAACACGAAAGACAGGAAGTCCCACAAACACTGTCATTACATTTATTGCTAAATTTGTCCATATCTGTCCATTTCAAGGCATGGCTCTATGAAGCTGTGGAAAATAAAATAGGCAAATGGACTTTAAGGAAGAAAAACAAAAACAAAGAAGCATATATCTACATAAAGACTTATACATAAAAGTTCACAGCAGATTTATTCATGATAGTTTCAAACTGGAAACAATTCAAATGTTCATCAACAGAGGATGAACAAAATGCTAATCAGTGATAAAAAAATGAATGGTCTACTAATATATTCAACAACATGGATGAATCTCAATAGCATTGTGCTGAATGCAAGAAGCACACTGTATGATTGTATAATACTCTAGAAAAATCAAATGGAATCTATAATGACAAAAAGTAGATCATAATGGAAAGAACACAAGGGACCTGTGTGGGGATGATAAAAAATGTTCTGTATACTGATTGTAGGTGTGATTATAGGAATGTATAAATTTATCAAAACTAATTAGAATACTTAAAATGTAGCATTTTATTAAGTGTAAATTATATTCAATAAATATGACATATATATATTCTTCATCCCTTACTACCAAACCTTTGTCAACTCTGACACTGCCTTTTACCCTGTCATTCACGTTCAAATAGAGAAACAGACTCAACATTTAAAAAATGTTATATTTCTTTGCATCAGATGCTATATACCTGTGGTAGGATGGATAATATCCCAAAGATATCAAGTCTTAATCCCTAGAACCTATAAATGGAAAAAGGGTCTTTGCAGATGTGATTAAGTTAAGTATCTTGTCCTGGACTATCCAGGCAGGATCTAAAATATTATCATCAGAGTTCTTATACAAGAGAGACAAAGGGAGACTGCACACACAGAGAAAGCAATGTGAAGACAGACAAATATTGGATTAATGGAATCACAAGCCAAGGAATGATGGAAGGTACCAGAAGCTGCAAGAGGAAGGTAATGTACTCTACTCTAGGGCTTCCAGAAAGAACCCAGCTTGATTTTGGTTCAGTGATACTGGACTAGTGGCTTCCAGACCTGGGAGAGAACAAATATTTTTTTATAAAATCCCAAGCATTTAGAAATTTTAGAATTCCATTCAATCATAAAAGGATTTAATGAGTGAGAATTATAAACAAGACCTCAAGGAGATCTGAACTCAGGTGACTTATGATCAAAGAAAAGAAAGAGAGGCTAGAATACAGGGCAGAAGAGACAGAGACATAACATGAGAGGCTAAGTGATGGGAAAACAGAGAATGTTTCTGGAAAAAGCCACCTTCAAATCTGACCTTGAAAATTGTCAAGACTTTTGGGAAACAAAAGCAAATATAAACTACTGGGACTATACTGAAATAAAAACCTTCTGCACAGCAAAGAAAACCATCAAGAAAACAAAAAGGCAACCTACTGAATGGGAGAAGTTATGTGCAAATGATATATCCAATAAGGAGTTAGTATCCAAAATATAAAGAATGTATACAAGTCAGCACACACAGAAAAGCAATCAGATTAAAAAACGGGCAGAGGACTCAATAGACATTTCTCCCAAGAAGACATACAGATGGTCAACAGACACATGAAAACATGCTCAACATCACTCATCATCAGGGAAATGCAAACCAAAAATGCAATGAGATATCACCTCACACCTTGACAGAACGGCTAAAATCAAAAAGATAAGAAATAACAAGTGTGGACAAGAATGTGGAGGAAAAGGAACTCTCATATACTGTTAGGAATGCAAATTGGCGCAGCCACTGTGAAAGATAGTACGGAGGTTCCTCAAAAAATTAAGAATAGGAATACCATATGATCCAGTTTTTCCACTACTGGGTATTTACCCAAAGAAACAAAAACACTGACTTGAAAAGATATGTGTACCCCTCCATTTATAGCAGTGTTATTTACAATAGCCAAGACAGGGAAATAACACAACTGTCTATCAATAGGTAAATGGATAAGGAAGATGTGATGTGTATGTGTGTATCTGTTTATCTATCTACCTATCTATCTATCTATCATCCATCTATCTAATGGAATATTACACAGCAACAAAAAAGGATGAGAGCTTGCCCTTTGTAACAACATGGATGGACGAAAAGGATATTAAGCTAAGTGAAATAAGACTGAGAGAGACAAATACCATATAATTTCACTCATATGTGAAACCTAAATACCAAAACAAATGAATAAACAGACAAACAAAAACCAGAATCAGATCCATAAATATAGGAAACAAACTGATGATTGCCAGAGGGAAGAGGGGTGGAAAGATGGGCAAATAGGTGAAAATAGGGAGACACAGGCTTCCAGTTATAGAACAAATAAGTCATAGGAATAAAAGACACAGTATATGAAATATAGTCAATTATATTATAATAGCATTGAATGGTGACAGATAGTAGCTACAGTTTTTTTTTAATTTAAAATTTTATTCGTTAATTAACAAGTTGGAGGAGAAAGCCACATTAGACACAGAGAAGTCGAATCACTGTGTTGTACATCTGAAACTAATGTAATATTGTGTGTCAACTATACTCAAATAAATTAAAAACAAACAAACAAACAAACAAACAAAACAAAAACAACCCCAGGCAAAAGAATGTTGAAAAAGAAAACCAAAGTTGGCGGCATCACAATTCCAGACTTCAAGCTCTATTAAAAGCTGTAATCATCAAGACAGTATGATACTGGCACAAAAACAGACACATAGATCAGTGGAACAGAATAGAGAGGCCAGAAATAGAACCTCAACTCTATGGTCAACTAATCTTCAACAAAGCAGGAAAGAATGTCCAATGGAAAAAAGACAGTCTCTTCAACAAATGGTGTTGGGAAAATTGGGACAGCCATATGCAGAAGAATGAAACTGGACCATTTCCTTACACCACACACAAAAATAGACTCAAAATGGATGAAAGATCTCAATGTAAGACAGGAATCCATTGAAATCCTTGAGGAGAAAAAAAAAAATCCTTGAGAACACAGGCAGCAACCTCTTCAACCTCAGCTGCAGCGACTTCTTCCTAGAAACATCACCAAACGCAAGGGAAGCAAGGGCCAAAATGGACTATTGGAACTTTAACAAGATCAAAATCTTTTCCACAGCAAAGGAAACAGTCAACGAAACCAAAAGACAACCAACAGAATGGGAGAAGATATTTGCAAATGATATATCAGATAAAGGGCTAGTATCCAAAATCTATAAAGAACTTACCAACTGAACACCCAAAGAACAAAGAATCCAATCAAGAAATGGGCAGAGGACATGAACAGACATTTCTGTAAAGAAGACATCCAAATGGCCAACAGACACATGAAAAAGTGCTCAACATCTCTCAGCATCAGGGAAATACAAATCAAAACCACAGCGAGATACCACCTCAGGCCAGTCAGAATGGCTAAAATTAACTGTCAGGAAATGACAGGTGTTGGCGAGGATGCCGAGAAAGGGGAACCCTCCTACGCTGTTGATGGGAATGCAAGCTGGTGCAGCCACTCTGGAAAACAGTATGGAGGTTCCTCAAAAAGTTGAAAATAGAGCTATTCTATGACCGAGCAATCGCACTACTGGGTATTTACCCTAAAGATACAAATGCAGTGATCTGAAGGGGTATGTGCACCTAAATGTTTATAGCAGCAATGTCCACAATAGCCAAACTATGGAAAGAACCTAGATGTCCATCAACAGATGAATGGATAAAGAGGAGATGGTATATATATACAATGGAATACTATGCAGCCATCAAAAAACCTGAAATCTTGCCATTTGCAATGACGTGGATGGAACTAGGGGGTATTTTGCGAAGTGAAATAAGTCAATCAGTGAAAGACAATTATCATACGATCTCTCTAATGTGAGGAATTTGAGAGGCAGGGCGGGGGGTCGTGGGGGGCAGGGAGGGAAAAAAATGAAACAAGATGGTACTGGGGAGGGAGACAAACCATAAGAGACTCTTAATCTCGAGAAACAAACTGAGGGTTGCTGGGGGTGGGGGAGGAGGAATAGGGTGGCTGGGTTTATGGACATTGGGGAGGGTATGTGCTGTGTGAGTGCTGTGAATCGTATAAGACTGATGATTCACAGACCTGTACCCCTGGAGCAAATAATATATTATATGTTAATAAAAATTTAAAAAATGAAAGATCAGGGGGAAGAAAAAAGATGTTGGAGTAGGGACCCTATTTCAACTGCCCCCCTGAATTGAGATGGATATCTACAAGACCATTCTGAACATGCACAAATCAGCCTGAGACGTAAGAAGATATATCTGGATCTCTACAAACAGTATATCTCCAGTGATTGGTCTTGAAGTGTGAAGTGGGGAGCTGTGATTCTGTGGACAGATATAAGAAGATAAACAGAAGGGGGAGGGAACTTCCATGAACTTGCACTGGGAAGGCAAAAGCCTCCCGGCCTGGGGACTGGGCACAGACTTGCAGATGGACAGTGGCAGGGAAAGGACTTTAGGGCAGCCCCCATACTGAAACCTGGAATGTGCATGGGAACCAGGGTCAGCTTGTGGTTTTAGAAACACAAAGGGCAGAAATGTGCCCAGCCCTGGGAGCGACAGCTGGAAGTGCTGCTGTGGGGCACACAACCCAAGAGACTGAGGTTTTTAGCAGCACCGACAGAAACAGAGACAGTGTGGCCTGGAGAGCCCAGTGAAGAGCAGATTTCAATCTCTCTGTTCTGAGACAGAGGTTTAGATGCGGTGACTTCTGCTCTGACTCTTGGAAGAGATGTAGAAAGCTGCCAGGGAAAGCTGCCAGAGAACAAAAGCCCCCCAAAACAGGTTTTCACTGAGCCTATCCCCCCACACACACACAGGGAGCAGGGCGACTCTGCCCAAACAGGGTTGCCTGAGTAACAGCATGGCAGGCCCCTCCCCCAGAAGACAGGCTGGAAGAACAAGAGGACAACAATCCAAAGGTCCCTATGAAACAGGTGCATCTTGGTTGGGTTGTGGTTAATACTTTGGACTCTACATTCCCTCAACCACCCTTCAACAGAATGACTATGAGGAGGAACCCCCAACAAAGAAAAGAATCAGAGACTGTGGCCTCTGCCACAGAACTAATGGATACAGATATAATCAAGGTGTCAGAAATAGACTTCAGAGTAACAATTATGAAGTTGATATCTAGGCTTGAGGAAAATATTAGCAACAATATAGAATCTCTAAGGGCAGTAATGAGATCTACTAGGCCGAACTTAAAAGTGCAATGAATGAAATGCAGTCTAAACTGGATATTCTGACTGCCAGGGTAAACGAGGCAGAAGAATGAATTAGTGAGCTGGAGGATAAGATGATAGAAAAGAAGGAAACTGAGGCGGCATGGGAAAAACAGATTAAAGCCCAAGGGATCAAACTGAGAGAGATTAGTGACTCAATGAAATGTTCCAATATCAGAATTATTGGGATCCCTGAGGGGGTGGAGAGAAAGAAAGGTCTAGAAGATATATTTGAGCAAATTGTAGCTGAGAACTTCCCTAGTCTGGGGAAGGAAACAAGAATTCATGTCCAAGAGGCAGAGAGGACCCCTCCCAAGATCAATGAGAACAGACTGACGCTGTGACATATAATAGTACAATTCACAAATCTTAGATCCAAGGAAACAATCTTGAAAGCAGCGAGGGGGAAGAGATTTCTTACATACAGAGGGACGAATATCAGAATAACATCAGACCTGTCCACAGAGACCTGGCAAGCCAGAAAGGGCTGGTAAGACATATTCAGGGTACTAAATGAGAAGAACATGCAGCCAAGGATACTTTATCCAGCAAGACTATCATTCAGAATGGATGGACAGACAAGGAGCTTCCAAGCTCAACAGAAACTGAAAGAATATGTGACCACTAAGCTGGCCCTGCAAGAAATATTAAGGGGGGTTCTATAAAAGGAGAAAGACCCCAAGAGTGAAATAGAACAGAAATTTACAGAGACAACCTATAGAAACAAAGACTTCACAGGCAACGTGATGACAATAAAATCCATATCTTTAAATAGTCAGTCTCAACATGAACAGCCTAAATGCTCCCATGAAATGCAACAGGATTGCAGATTGGATGAAAAGACATGACCCATCCATATGCTGTCTACAAGAGACTCATTTTGAACCTAAAGATATATCCAGACTGAAAGTGAGGGGATGGAGAACCATGTTTCATGCCAACAGACCTCAAAAGAAAGCTGGGGTAGCAATTCTCATGTCATACAAATTAGATTTTAAGCTAAAGATTATAGTAAGAGATACAGAAGGACACTATTCATTCTTAAAGGATCCATCCAACAAGAGGATCTAAAAATTGTAAATACCTATGCTCACAACATGGGAGCAGCCAACTACATAAGCCAACTGTTAACCAACATAAAGAGACATATTGATAATAATATATTAACAGTAGGGGACCGCAACACTGCACTCTCAGCAATACACAGATCATCTAAGCAGAAAATCAACAAAGAAACAAGAGTTTTGAATGACACACTGGACCAGATGGACCTCATAGATATATACAGAACATTCCATCCTAAAACAACAGAATACTCATTCTTCTTGAACGCACATGGAACTTTCTCCAGAATAGATCACATACTGGGTCACAAATCAGGTCTCAAACAATACTAAAAGATTGAGATTATTCCCTGCATATTCTCAGACCACAGTGCTTTGAAACTGGAACTCAATCACAAGAAAAAATTTGGGAGAAATTCAAACACTTGGAAGCTAAAGACCATCCTGCTTAAGAACGTTTGGGTCAACGAGGAAATTGAAGAACTTAAACAATTCATGGAAACCACAGATAAAGGGCTGGTATCCAAGATCTATAAAGAACTTCTCAAACTCAACACCCAAAAAACAAATAAAACAAGTTAAAAAATGGGCAGAAGACATGAACAGACACTTCTCTGAAGAAGACATACGAATTGCTAACAGACCCATGAAAAAATGTTCAACATCATTAGCCATCAGGGAAATTCAAATCAAAATCACATTGAGATACCACCTTACACCAGTTAGAATGGCAAAAATTGACAATGCAAGAAACAAGAAATTCTGGAGAGGATGTGGAGAAAGGGGAACCCTCTTACATTGTTGATGGGAATGCAAGTTGGTACAGCCACTTTGGAAAACAATGTGGAAGTTCCTCAAAATGTTAAAAATAGAGCTACTCTATGACCCAGGAATGGCCCTACTGGGTATTTACCCCATAGATACAGATTTAATGAAAAGAAGGGTCACATATACCCCAATGTTCGTAGCAACAATGTCCATAATAGCCAAACTGTGGAAGGAGCCGAGATGCCCTTCGACAGATGAATGGAAAAAGAAGACGTGGTCCATATATACAATGGAATATTCTGCAGTCATCAGAAAGGATGAATACCCACTGTTTGCATTGACATGGATGGAACTGGAAGGGATTATGCTAAGTGAAATAAGTCAAGCAGAGAAAGACAATTATCATATGGTTTCACTTATATGTGGAACATAAGGAATAGCATGGAGGACATTAGGAGAAGAAAGGGAAAAATGAAGGGGACAAAATCAGAGGGGGAAACGAACCATGAGAGGCTATGGACTCTGGGAAACAAATTGAGGGTTTCAGAGGGGAGGGGCGATGGGGGGATGTGTTAGCCCAGTGATGGGTCCTAAGGGGGGCACGTATAGCATGGAGCACTGAGTGTTAGATGCAAACAATGAATCATGGAACACTATATCAAAAACTAATGATGTACTGTATGGCGACTAACATAACATAATAAAAAATAAGAATAATAAAATAAAATAAAAGATCAGTTACCTATGGAAAAATTGAGAAAAGAGAAGGATAAATGGTACATGTGGCCAAGAAAACATTAGTTGATAATATGTTACATTGATATCATCTCCTTAAAGGGCAATTTTGCAACATCTGTCAAATTTTAAAGTGCATTGACAATTTGGTGGGGGTTTCCATTTCTAGAAAATTATTCTACAAATATTCCCAACCAAGTGCCCATAGATATTTATGTACAGGAATATGTTTTCTATATGGCATTGTGATATCCCTTTGGCATATAAAATCATTTCAACAAATTTGTTCATTAAGATCAGAGATTTAATTGTTTGTGGATGGGTATCACCATCACTATATGGAAAAAGATTTGTTGAAAAGGTTTTTATTACTGTTATATGTTGAAAGGATTTTTATTAGAGAAAATCACCAACAATGTTTAGGGAGAGGAAGAAGCACCCTATAGTTACAAAGCAATCTTCCATCATTTTATTTCAAAGAGAAGGGCAATAGAATTTGCAAATATATATGAAGCTTGGAGTATAGATGTCTTCCAGGACTGCCGCTCTGCTGAAACCCATTAAAGTCACTTCTCCTCATTTCCTAAGGCTTCCACTCAGAAGTATCTCCTAGAAATATCTCTCACTTCACTAGGAAATAAGTGAGAAAAAAGTTGTGCAGCAGAAGTTGTTTAGGTGAGGGTTCTCTTTCAAATGGTTTTTAGCTGGTCATATGGAGCACTCATCTTCCAAGTTACTAACAACAAAAAAGATCATGAAAGTAGTCTAACCTGAAGTGAAAACAAGGAATACAGAAAGCATTTCATAACTTGCTAAAGAGAGATGTCACTCCCAATTATCCAAAAAATAGCTTTTATAAATTTTAAGAATTAAAAATATATGATACATTTCAGACAAGAAACTTCTTCAGACCCACAGTGATTGCTCAAGTTGTTCTAAGTTTACAGAGTTGCCTATGGAAAGCCACATGAGAAAAAAACATATCTTTGATTAGTTTCCACTTGTGATTTAAACCTTTAGTAACTTAGGGAATAAAGCTTTTGTTCTACTAACTCTCTAGCTGAAAATCTTGTTAAAATATCCACCAAGGTCTTTAAAATTCAGCAGCAAACTCATGAACCCCTTGTCAGTTAATGGGAAAAGTTATCCCCTAGGAATTCTAATTAGAATTCTAATAGAAGAGTCAGGAAGCAGGGGGAGGTAGGTGATTATAACACAACCATCTATCCTCACAGGTGGAGGATCAACCGTTAATGGAAGGTGACCAGAGAGACATTTCCAACCATAAACTAAGAGATATCAGATTTTAGGATTTGCTGCCAGTAACTCTGTGATCAATACCCTGGTTACTGTAATAATAGAGCCAACCCTTCTCCTTATTTTCAGAGAAATTAATTCACCCAAACATACGCAGCTATAAAGATGCAAAAATGCTAAATATAAACCAACATTTTTATATGCCACTATGACTACCTTCTTTTGATATAGTCTCTGTTTAATCATACCATTTGCAATTATATGATCTCTCTGATATGAAGAATTTGAGAGGCAGGGTGGGGGGGTCATGGGGGATGGGAGAGGGAAACAAACAAGATGGGATCAGGAAGGAGACAAACCATAAGAGACTCCTAATCATACCATTTGCTATGTAGAAGCTTTATACATGTTAACATAGACTTCATATGAAGCTATAACCCATTCCCTCAACTGGATACAAAATAATTGCTTTATTGTCCACTTACAAATTTTTCAGTAATAAACTCTCATAAAAGTCATATTTTTGAAATGTAGAGAATACCTATTGTCAACCCAGTTACTTTTCTTTTACATCAACGTGTACCAACCTAAGTATACACTCCAATTCCACCCCAGTGTTATCAACACAGGGTGTTATAATTTTTTTATAAGTTGCTTAGTTAATGTTTTTCTGTTTTACATTTTTATCACTAGATAGTATGAACGATTTCTCATATCATTGTTTTCCAATTGTATTTCTTCTTTTGAATTATCAGCCAATGTCACATGCTTGCTTATTTTTTGTAGTCTTGATATTTTTCTCATAATATTGTGTGCCTCCTCAATATTTTATAGATACTAAATTTTGTCATGTCTGATGTAAATATTTTATGGTATACTTTATTTCTTTATGATTTTTTCACCATAAGACTATTTTAAACTTTTTTATATAAACTTATTTTCATTTTTCTCTGTTACTTAGAAGTTGAAAATGTTATCATTCCTCCTCCGTAAGTGAAATAAACTATTCTATTTTTTGCCACTTCTTCTCTAATTTGATGTTTTATATTTAACCCTCTAATTTGGTGTTTCTAGACGTTTCATTCTTCTTCAGGACACAAGCAGAAACAGATAAATTACAATTCCCACTCTCAGTATAGCTGTAAAGCGACTGCTTTTTCTTTCACCCAGGAAAGAAGGCGACATGATTCTGCAAAGAACACTCCACATCTCACCACCCACTCCCCAAATCCCACCCCCATGACAATCATTGCCCTTACTCAAACAGAGGACATTTTAGTGATTAGTATAAAGTGACATTTTTATATTTCAAAGTGCTAACCAATTACTTCAATGTGACATATTTAATGATTTTTCTTTCACTACCCACTTAAAACATTTTTAATTTTAAAGGCTATTATTTTAGAGTAGTTTTAGATTCACAGCAAAATTGAGAGGAAGGTGCAGAGATTCCCAACATATCCCCTACCCCCACACACGCACAGCCTCCCACATCGTCAACATTTCCTCACTACATGGTACATTTACTACACTTGATAAACCTGCAATAACATATCAAAATCACCCAAAGCCCATAGCTTACATCCCTACCTATTTTTAAATAAATTTACTCACCTCTGTGAGGTGTATTTATACATACTCGTGCTATCCCATTATTTCATACTTTTATTTTTCTACCAATATCAAAATGCCTTAAGCATTATTGCTCCATATGGATTTTAATATCTACTAGTTATTTGTCACTCTGGTGCTGCTTTTTAATACACTTGTCTTGTGTATTAGTTTTTACCTATTCCTTCCTCAAGTGATTTAGAAGTTTTTACAAAATTTTTAGAACTCCTTTTGAGATTTTGATGGGAATACCATAAAATAAACTTTTTAAAAATTGGCGGGAATTAAAATTAATATGATGCACTGAGTTATCGTGGAAAACTGACTATAGTGCCTCAAACATTTAGAAAAGCTGGACAAAATATAACAGTGATACTTAAAATATTTAAATGTTTAACCAGCTCCAAACTAGAAAAAGGAAAACAGATAAGGCAATAAAATTTGCAAAAATAAATCTAATTGAAGGTATTAAAAAATTATAACTATTATGCAGAAAATCATAATGCCAGATAGAATATCAAAAATAAATGAAAAATTTAGAAATACTTACTTGTAATTACATTTCAATTATACTTTTCCTGAATTCATAATTCCTTTAATGTTTAATTAATAGACTTCATTTTTTTGAGCAGTTTTACGTTTATAGAAAAGTTGATCAGAAAGCACATGGAGTTTCCATACTCTATCTCCCTCTATACCTCCCCTCCCTGTTTCCCCTATTATTGATATTTTTTATTAGTGTGATACCTTTAGTGCCATTAATGAACCAATATTGATATAATATTACTAACTAAAGTCCACAGTTTACATTAGGGTCCACTCTTTGTGTTACACAGTTCTATAGGTTTTGACAAATGCATAATGTCATGTATTCATTACAATATCATACAGAATAGTTTCACTACCTGAAAAAGCTCCTGTGCTCCATCTATTTATTTCTCCCTCCCTCTCACTCCTGCAACTCCTGACAACTGTTGATCATTTTATTGTCTCTAGTTTTGCCTTTCCCAGAATGTCATATAGTTGGAATCATATAGCATGTAGTTGGTCCAGATTGGTTTCTTTCATTCTGCAATATGCATCTAAGATTCCTCCATGCCTTTTAGGGCTTGATAGCTCATTCTGTTTTATTGCTGATGATATTCCACTGCATGGATATGCCAGAGTTTGTTTACCTATTCACCTATTGAAAGACAATTAATTAGTCGCTTCTGATTTTTGAAGACCTCTCATTCATTTTTTCTGTCCTTCAGTGTGAATTACATTAGTAAATAGGAAAGGTGATGGTGGGCACCATTATTATTTTGTTCTTGAATTTAAAATAAATGTCGGTACTTCACTCAAATACAAATGTTGTCTTTGTGCTTATACATGTTAATCATTCTCCCCACTTTTCTGGATTCTTAAAACTACATATAGTATAAATATATATATATTCTACTGTATGTTAACTAACTGAAATTTAAATAAAAACTTAAATTTAGGGGTGGTTGGGTGGCTCAGTCAGGTGAGCATCCAACCCTTGATTTCAGCTCAGGTCATGATCTCAGGATCGTGGGATCAAGCCCTCCATTGGCTCCACACTCAGCCAAGAGTTTGCTTAGGAATCTCTCTCTCTCCCTCTGCCCCTCCCCCATGTGCATGTGTGCTCTAAATAAATAAATAAATAAATAAATAAATAAATAAATAAAATCTTTTTTCTAAAAGTGTAAAAAATACATATAAAGCTTTTATTTAAATATATTTAAAAATACATATATGTTTAATTTTTTTGTTGTTGTAAAGATCAAAAGAGGAGTTTAAGGAAGGCACATGATGTGATGAGCACTGAGTGTTATATGCAACTGATGAATTATTGAACACTACATCTGAAACTAATGATGCACTATATGTTGGCTAATTGAATTCAAATTAAAAAAAAAAAAACTGCACTTTAAAAAAAGGAGGAGAGATTCTTCCAGGAATTAGGTATCTCTTTCTCTCTACTCAAACCTTGTTTAAAATATGTCAATGTGGGGGTCACCTGGGTAGGTCAGTTGGTCAAGCATCTGCCTTTAGTTCAGGTCATGATTCCAGGGTCCTGGGATTGAGCTCCGCATTGGGTTCCTTCCTCAGCGAGGAGTCTGTTTCTCCCTCTCCGTCTCTCCCCCGACTCATGGTGCTATTTCTCTAATAAATAAAATCTTTTAAAAATATGTCAATATGGTTTAGTAATTTTAGAAAATACTATATAGTATAATTTTTTGAACAATATCCATTTTTTACCTAACTGAATTTTATAGTTTTTTTGCACCACTTTACAGATTTGTTTAAAAAAAAACTTTAAAAGCTTATCAGAGCAAGGTGATTTATAAGTAATCATATTCACATTTTCCATTATGAATTTGAAAGGTACCTAGTTTGCCTTGTTAGTGGAACTCAATTGATTTGTATGTATACATATATATGTACACATATATATCTGTGTATATACTTATACATATATTTATACAAAACCTTTCTAGTTACTTTCTCAAATATTTCCACTAATTCCAGTGTGGGTTTCTTTTTTTTCCATTTAACTCTCACACTGATATTTCATCAGCTTAGGGACCTAAGATTGCATTTGCTCTATAGAAGCTTTCAGAAGCTCCTAGTTTCCAAAATGAGCTGTGTAACATATCATTTTCTTTGTTAAAAGCAATATTTACTTTCCATATATTTAATTTTTCTATTAGATCTTTAGTAGATTAATTAAGGTAAGTCAAAACCTTCTAATTTTCCTTCTCTGTGTATTTCACATAATTTTTGCTATTTGTGCATATATTAGTATATTATTTGTGAATATATTAGTGCATTAATAGTATTTGAAACATTTATACCTTTTATCATATTGTCATGATTCTATTTCACTTATGATACCTTTTTTAAGATTTTATTTATTTATTTATTTATTTATTTATTTATTTATTTATTTATTTGAGAGGGAGAGGGAGGGAGAGAGAAAGAGAGCATGTGAGCAGAGGGGAGGAACAGAGGGAGAGGGAGAAGCAGGGCTCAGTCCCTCAGGACCTCAGGATCATGACCTGAGCAGATGGCAGATAACCAACTGACAGAGCCACCCAGGTGATATCTTTTCATTTTACTTGTCATTTTTGCTTCCTTGTTATACCTTTTGGTCCACTTGTTTCAGTACATATCACAAGAGCAAGAAATCACTGGGCCTCTTAAAGTATGAAAATCTAAGATTCTGAGTGTTATATGTACAAATTGAAGTGTTTATATTATTTGCTACATCTGTTTTATGTTTTTCTAGAGAAGTACATTTTCTTTTATTACCTATTTTGAGAGGATACCAAGTTAGGAATTAGATCAAGCTAGCTATTACAGATGGGCTTTTTCCTCAATTATGTATGATCATGTTCTTTTTCTTTTATACTTTTAGTATAGTTGGAAAAAGCAAATTTCTTCTTTCTACCCTCACTCCTAATTATGCCACTCTTGTTTACAACCTAATTCATAAGATTGTTCACCTATCTCTAAAGTGAGTAACTTATTTCAATATTTTTATATGTATTTCTCATAAACTTCTAAATTCAATCATTTTCTTTTTCTTTTTAGCTAATCACTGAAAATCTGAAAATTACCCTTTAACGCTGATAGATGAGATTAGAGATAAGATTTTTGGAAGACAAATTTTCCGAAGTGTGCTGGACGATATACTTCACATAATAGTCCCTTGGCCAGGCATGGCATTCCTGCATCACATTCTTTTCTCTGAGAATATTTCATGTACTACTCTACTGTCTTGACTTTGATAGTACAATACCTAAGTAGGAGCTATCCAAATTTTGATTCCTTTGATAATTATCTTTAGTTTTAAGATGGGAGGGGAAAATTTTATGCAATGGAAGATAAGAAATAGCTGGAATATGCCTTGTCGTGTGTTTTTGTTTTTTTAAATTTACCTAGGATAGAGTAAGACACTGCTGTCTCCGACTTGTTATTTTTTTAACATTTTTACTTCTTTTTAAAGTATGCTATTGATTATCAACATGTTCTTTTATTCTGACTTTTTATTCAGGAACTTCTATTTTCTCTCATATTCATCTTTTAGTTACTCCCTTAGGCTCCACCACATTCCGTTCCACCAGCCTGACTTTCTGCAGCATTACACTGCAGTCTGTTTTTTTTAAGAAATGATGTGAACTTGTTAGCACAACCCTACCTTTTCCTTCCACAACTCTCATATTCTCTTCTATCACTGAAAAATAGGTAACTACTATCTTCTACAATACTATAAAAAATCCATTTCCACTATTGTTACCTGAGAATTAAGAAAATAATCTTAGGAAGTTTGGGGGAAAATGAATTATCTGCCCTAAGTCAAAAGTTCTACTCTATAAATGAGAAAAGGAAATGGGAAAAAAAATTTTAAAGTTCTTTTCCTTCTCTTTTACATCTTTCATACATCATTATAGGGGTCATATTCTTAATTTAATTTAATTCAATTAAATTTAATCCCATGGGTGTGTCACTGAAGGATAAGCAGTCTCAGTGTTGGAAGTCACCTCTTAAGTCCTAACTACTTCTGGATTTTATCTATAGCCTAGACATTGGAATGATTTATCACATCTCATCATGCCACATTGGTTTTATACACTCAAGTTTGGGATTTCAAGATTTGAAAGGCCTCCCCTCTACTCCAGCCACTGAGGTCTTTGGCCTTCCAATCTTTGGCTTTCCTTGGCTTGTAGCCGTGTTACTTTGATCTTTGCCTTCATGTTCATTTGGTCCTATCCCTGTATGTGTATGTCTCTGTGTCCAAACTTCCCCTTTTTTATAAGGACATTAGTCATATTGGATTAGGGTCTACCCTACTGACCTTATATTAACTTGATGATCCACAAGCTACTCACATCTGCAAAGGTCACATTCATAGGTGCTGGGTGGTGGTTAATATCACAACATTCTTTTATACAGAATATAGTGTCCCCACAATAGAAGGGGACATCAGATTACCAAAAGGTCAAGTAAGGTCTTCAGCTTGGATCAGCAGCAATCTTCTCACACTTACATTTCAGTCAGATGATACCAAGTTAGGAATTAGATCAAGCTAGCTATTATACATGGGTTTTTTCCCTCAATTTTAATTTCAAATGTGGCAAATATTTTTCTTTCTTAAATTTTTATTTAAATTCTAGTTAGTCAACATATTGTGTAATATTGGTTTCAGGAGTAGAATTTAGTGTATTATAGATGTTTTTAATCCTGCACCTTCAGTATGGAGTATATAGAAATCTCTTCTTTAATTTTTAATATTTTTATTTTAATTAATAGGCAAATGAAAACTTTCTTTCTAGATTAAATAATCTCCTACACTTTTTCTTGAGAATTTAGAAGAGAAGGCCCATTGGTTTTTCCTAACTCAACCATCTTCCTAGACATTGCCTATTGGAGATTATTATCAGGAAGAACAATTCCCTGACAACCTCAATCAAATTAAAAGAAAGTAATAGCAAATATAATGGTATTGTTTCTACATTAAACTTCCAATAGGAATGCTCAAGACAACATCAATGGTGATTATATGATTTTCAATGGCTGATCGAACATTTTATTATGCCCTGCATTCATTCATGCACATGAACACACACACACACACCGTCATTCAATTAGTGGTAGTCAACCAAATTAAGTGGAAAAGGTCTTATTCACCTGTAGCTTTCATGCCAGTTAAAGGTAATAATAATGGAAACCCTCAAAGATACTCATTCTGTTTTTCTTTTATACTTTTATTTTGGCATGAATCCTTTCACATAGATACTTCTTTTATGCCTGCATTTCCAACGTTTTACCACATTAGACTCCAGTGTTTAATAGGATTTAGGTTTTAGTGGCTGTGCAAGCAAATGGTTATACAGTAATAATAAATGAATGGACATAAGATCAGTTTTACTGAAGAATATGGTTTTCAGCCAACATCATCAATTTTCATAATTTCCTATGATAGCACTAATTTCTAAGGCCCTTTATTATTAAAATATCCCTGATGGAATAAGTTGAACTGGTACTTAAAAATATTAGTTATGTTTCAGGCTAGATTTATAAATCTTTCCACTAGGTTTACACATACTATATTATGTGGAATATTCTGCCATTAAATTTGCCTTCTGCCATCAAATTTAACTCTATATTAAAATACTTCTCATTGGTCTGAAATCATAAAAACTCTTACTTTCATGTGGCTAAGTGAAATGGATTATTCCATTTATTGAGTTTCCAGTAAACCCAGCTATAGGACCAGTAAACCCAGCAGATCATTGGGTACTGGAAAAAGCAGTCTTAGTTCCAAAGTTTCTCCTCTATTACACAGAAAAATTGGCAGCCTGAATTCCATCACCCAGAGGCCATACTGAGTCTGGAATTTCAAATGTAGTCAGAGTGGCTGTGTCTCTGGTGGTTGGAAATGGTCGTTGACATTCAGACAGATAGTCACCTTTTTAGCATTTCTTTTCTTTTCTTTATTCTTTACCTTCAATATGACTGTCACTGCTCAAAGAAACTAGGAAAACAAAAAGAAGGATAAAGAATGACAATGTGGCAGCAAGACTGAGGGCTGAGCAATCACAGAATGACTACATAATGTCAGAAAAATTATAATGCAGTTATCTTCCAGAATTATTTTCTGTATATACCAAATTGATTGTCATGTTATTCAGTAGAGGTTTTATTTATTTTTATTATTTTTTCTCATGCTGCTATGTAGACCCAGTATTTCATATTCATCATATAACTTCGAGATACTTTAATTTGTCAGGGATAATACAAGGAATGAAAGAAGAGTAAAGATTCAGAGGCAAAGAGAAGAAAGTAGAAAACAAACTTGGGATTCAGAGATTTCTGATAATGCAAACCAATACAGAGGAGGGTGTGGAGGTGGCAGGAAGGATAAATGCTGGAACCCAATTTGAGACAAAACTTCCTCCTATGCTTTCTCAGAATCAAAATCCTATCTGTCAGAATTATATTACTGAAATGGGATAAATGCCTCATATAAACAGGATAGAAGTGGCTTATATGAATGGGGAATGTGAAACAGAGAATGGTGTGCAGAATCTTGGTCAGTGTCCACTGCCTTCAGGATGATGTCATGGCTGTGAAATAAAATGTATTGTGATACTGTTTCAATTGGATTAAGGAGTCTGGAGTGAGTTCAGAGCTCCCTCCAGCTTGCTGCTTTTGTCTGTAACACAGGCCTAGAAGTCATAAAATTTGAAGTCCGAGAGATGTCATGTTGGATGTGAGTATCAAAGGCTTCTGTGGATTATACTGGTGTTGATGGGTGGACATACTTCTTTGGGTGGCAGTGACAAAACTACAGCAATGAAGGAAGAAGCCTTTCTATACACAGATCTTCTTTTTTTTTTTTTTTTTTTTTTTTAGGGAGGAGGTGCAGAGGGAGAGAGAATCTTAAGCTGACTCCACACCCAGCACAGAGCCCAATATGGGGCTCAATCCCACAACCCTGCAATCATGACCTGAGCTGAAATAATTGGATGCTTAAGCTGAGTTGGATGCTTAACCAACCAAGCCACCCAGGCGCCCCCATACACAGGTCTTCTAAGGCCATCTCAATATGTCCCAGAATCTTAGGCACTGGTGCCCATGGACACTAGGACTGAATATCCATGAGGAGACATTCCTGGGATGAGACTGTCTCACTTGTTTCCAGATAATACAGCCTAGATCAAAAGACACCTATCTGATGATTTCAGGTGCTTATCAATATGCTGTAAAGAACACTCAAACATGGCCAATACCTTCTTGGTATCATGTGAATTTCTTGGCTGGGGAGAACTTGGCCTACATATTCAATTTCTTGGCATTCAAATTTAATTTCTTAAGACTGACTTCCTCACATATTGCATGGCGTACTGGGTGTGGTGCATAACAATGAATCTTGGAACACTGAAAAAATAAAATAAAAATTAAAAAAAAAAGACTGACTTCCTTGTTGTTCTGTCACAGTTGCTACAGAAATACTCAAACCAGAGGTCCAAATGAGGATAAATTTATCACACAATTCCGGCAGGAGATCTGCAGTATAAACCCTCAGATGTAGGTTTTGAATATGGTGAGTAGCCAGGTAGATATACTAATGCCCCTCCTTCCATCGCAGGCTATACTTTGTTGGTACTACTACCCTGCAAGCCTACAGAAATGATTCTTGGTTGGGGAGCACTGGGATTGCAGGATGAACCCTAGACTAGACTAGTTCCTTTTCACTAGTAGATTGGGGGGATTTCCCTGTGGTGAAGGAAGTGTCTCTTAAACCATGCAACCTGCCTTACCACACATTGTACAAGTGTGCCCTCCCCATACTTGCCATCACTTGCAATGACTTACTTTACAGATGCCAGCAGAAAGGGGGAACAAACTGATACATTCATGAGCTATTTATTTATTTATATATTTATTGGTCACTCTCCCTCTCTCTTTTTCTGTCTCTCTCTCTCTTTAAGGCAGGAACCTTTCACATCTTCATGTTCCTGCAACTGAACCACACACCTCTGGCTGCCCTTCCTAGGAGATGTAGGCAGGTTGCTATCCTAGCCCCTACCTAGCTTCTCAAATACTTGTCAGTTCAGAAAATTCAGAAGCTAATAATAGCAGTAGGATAATATTATAAGATAATAAAAACAATAATAAATGTTATTGAAATTTTCCAATGTTTGCAGCACTATGCCAAGTGCTTCCAAAATACATTATCTTTCTTATTCTCACAAAAACTCTATGAAACAAGTACTATTGTCATAGGAAATATAGACTGTATAATAACTTCCCTGATATCACACATCTAGTATGTAGTAGAAAGGACCTGAAATTCAGTTCTGTAAGATACCAAAGCCCATACTTTTAAACATGCTCAGGAAATACATATACTCACACACACACTTATTTTATATATATGCATATACATACACAAATATACAAATGAGAAAAATTATTCTCTGAAAATTTTGTAGTCTCTCTAGTTATCTACTAAATATCCATTCCCCCCTTTTCCCTTACCAACCCAAACTCTGATTTTCATAGAGTATCAATCTGTCCAACTAAAAATTGGTTTCCCAGCCATTCTTGTAACCATGGGTAATCCTGTGACCCACTTCTAGCCAATGAGACATAATTGGAAATGTGGTACAAAGTTCATGATAAGTTTTTCTCTCTCTTGATAGAGGAGCTACCTCTTTTTTCTGCTCCTATTTTTGTTCAGGTTAGGATACAGACTTGATGTTTGGAAGTGCAGAAGCCATTCAGAGACTTCGAGGAGGGAATCAATACACAAAGGATGGTAGAGTGGGAAAACAGAAGAAGCATGAATCCCTGATGACCTCAGAGTCCTACTGAATGATTTCTGGACTTTGTGTCCAGAGTAAGAATCCCTTATTTAAGCCATTGTTTGCTGAATTTTGTTTTCCTTTCCTTTGTTTCCTTTCCTTTATAACAGTTAGTACAATGCTAACTGTTATAAATATTAATGAACACACACCTCAAAGCTCAAGTTTTGTGAATTAAAAACTCTTTATTTCTAAGTTTTCTTGTAATGGGGTCACCCTTGGTAGTGGGAACTTCTAGATTGTAGCAATACCCCTCCCATACTTCAAAACTTTTTATATATGCCTGCTATCATGGTTAAAACACCCACACAATTATACACACACACAAAAATACTATGTACCAAGTACATAACAGTTTTGATGCTGCAACCTGATTAAACTAAATTATGAGGGGGGTGCATATTGTGATAGCTTCTGCTGTTCTTCAGCCAATTTGCACATTTTTCTATGATTATTTTGGAAGTTATTATCACCCAAACACCTGCTGCTATGTAGGCAGGAAAACAAGCCAAAATCAAGTGAGGAAGCAAAACATACTAAATTAAAAACGAATGTGTACACTCCCTAAGTATAGAATACAAATAATAGATTTCAAATTTGAGGGCCAGAATGTCTGGTTACTAACCAGTCTCTAAGCTACTGTAAATGCCCAAATCCAGATAGGAAGAAAAAAAAATTTCGATAATTTTCATGTTGTTTATTTCTTCTTATCACTCTATGTTTTCAATAGGATGGAGAAAAAATTATTTCAAAAGATACATTATTACCTCCTTTCCTTTTTTTAGCAAACTCTGTGTTACTTAATTTACATCAACATTTTTGTACAAAACTGTTTTGAGCTTCTTTACTCAAAAACCACACAGATACAATCCAAAATCTATAAAGAACTTATCAAACTCAACACCCAAGAACAAAGAATCCAATCAAGAAATGGGCAGAAGACATAAACAGACATTTCTGCAAAGAAGACATCCAAATGGCCAACAGACACATGAAAAAGTGTTCAGTATCACTCGTCATCAGGGAAATACAAATCGAAACCACAGTGAGATACTGCCTCACACCAGTCAGGATGGCTAAAATTAACTGGTCAGGAAAGGACAGGTGTAGGCAAGGATGTAGAGAAAGGAGAAACCTCCTACATTGTTGGTGGGAATGCAAGCTGGTGCAGCCACTCTGGAAAACAGTATGGAGGTTCTTCAAAAAGTTGAAAATAGAGCTACCCTATGACTCAGCAATCTCAATACTGGGTAGTATCCTAAAGATACAAATGTAGTGATCCGAAGGGGCACATGCACCCAAATGTTTATAGTAACAATGTCCACAACAGCCAAACTATGGAAAGAGACCAGATGCGCAACAACAGATGAATGGATAAAGAAGAGATGGTATATATATATATATATATATATATATATATATATATATATACACACACACACACACACACACACAATGGAATACTATGCAGCCATCAAAAAACACGAAATTTTGCCATTTGCAATGATGTGGATGGAACCAAAGGATATTATGCTAAGTGAAATAAGTCAATCAGGGAAAGACAATTACCATATGATCTCTCTGATATGAGGAATTTGAGAAGCAGGGCAAGGGATCATGGGGGGAAGGGAGGGAAAAATGAGACAAGATGGGACTGGGGAGGGAGACAAACCATAAGAGACTCTCAATCTCAGAAAACAAACTGAGGGTTGCTGGAGGGGTGGGGGATGGATAGGGCAGCTGGGTTATGGACACTGGGGAGGGTATGTGCTATGGTGAGTGCTGTGAATTGTGTAAGACTGATGATTCACAGACCTGTACCCTGGAAACAAATAATACATTATATGTTAATAAAAAGAAAAAAACCACAGATACAAAATAGCAGGTAGTAGGGAAGAAATGTTCATATTAAATATAACTTTATATTATTTGAACATTGAAAATTGTTGATTTTTTTGGAGCTCTGGTGACACAGTGCACAGAAGTAGGAAGTTGGAGAAAAACTTAGACCTTCTAAACTAAATAAGGCCAATTCTTAGCATAAATATTGCATTCCCAGAGCATTTTTCCTTACTCCTAAGACTGCCCCCTGAAAAGGTTTCCTCTTCACTTCCTCCTTAATTGAGTTTTAGAAAAAGGCACTAAAGGAAGAAGGAATCAAAATTCAAACTTCAGTTTCTTGTTGACAGCCATTCATATACTGATAATTCATCCCTGTTCCAAAGTGGAATTGATGCCTGGGTATCATGAGAAAGGCAATCAGAAGAGGGGACCAGACTATCTTCTCAACAGTCACACACAGCTGTTCTGGGATGGTATATTGCATATGCTATGCAATTAGGGAGGAGAAAGTCAATGGGACACAGGGAGGTGGTGATGGGACTCTGTGAATGCTAAAGGTTTTCAGTAGTTGCCTGCTTTAAGAACAGAGAGAGATCTAAAAAGGATGTTTACAGCAAGCTTTCTGTACTGGGTAAAAATTCTTATGCTACCCCTTGGACACTGGCAATAATGATTGCCACCACTTTTTAAAGCCTCTAGTAACGGAGAGTTATTCTTTGAATGTAGTATGAATCAGTTGGTGCCCTGGATTATATAGGTTGAATATTAGGGGCTACTGTGCAAGTGGTATGAACTTAGGCACAGTGCTGCTCTGTGCTGAAACTGAAGCACAATGACCCAAGGCCAGGACTGCCCCACCAGCCATGCCAACTAAAAGAATAGTATCAAAGAGTATAGATGCCAAACACATACTAAGATGCTCTTAGAACATCACTACAAACCCAGAGGGACAATTTGGGGAAGAATACCATTTTAAATAGCATGTTCCATGCAGAAAACTGAATATAGCCAGCATTAAATGAATTTTCTAAATGTATGGAAATCTAAAAGCTTACTCATGAAATTACCTCCTCGAAAATGATTTTTAACCTAGACTTAATAATCTCTCAGTTTCTTAAGAAATTAGTCTTCTTTCCTCTGGAAGTATGGAGGGACAGTGTAGATATCCTCAGACAGATCCAGTCTTTTGCACTTCCTAGTACACTAAGAGCTGATATTTTAGGCCTTACTTTTACCCTAGATCTTGCAACTAAATAGATTTATGGATTACTGGTCTTGTTTGCTATCAGAAACTGAAAAAAAGTAATTTAAAGCATGTTTAAAAGAAGTTTAGGACAAAGAACAGCCCCATGATCCCTGCTTCCTTTGTGCTCTTATGTAATTTTCTCCTCTTGAGTGTCAGCTGAACCTAGTGACTCAGTAGTCAATAGAAAATGGCAAATGCAACCTGATGTCATTGTCCAAAGTGGATTACAAAAAGACTATGGCCTCCATCTTAGGAAGCCTCTCTCTCACTCTTTTTGCTAACTTGCTCTGAAGGAAGCCTCCTGCCATGTGGTGAACTGGCTCTCTGGTGAGGCCCACATGGTAAGAAATTGAGATCTTCAGTCAACATCCAGGGGAGACCAGAGGCCTGAAAACAGCCATGTGAGAAAGCTTGGAAGCAGATTCTCTCCCAGGTCAGCCAGAGATGACTGCAGCCTTGGCTGACACCTGACTGCAGCTTAATGACAGTTGCTGAACCAGAGGTACCCAACTCAGTTACACCTCATTGCCAACCCACAGAAACTCTAAGACAGTAAATGCTGTTTTAAGCTGCTAGATTTGGGGGTAAGTTGTCATGCAGCAGTAGTTAACTAATATGGTTGTCATGACTGTAACACTTCAAAGGCTGAAAAATGCCTCAGACTAGATAAGAATATACTGAGTTGAAATTTAGAGGTTAATGATAGATTCAAGTCTATTGACTAGGACTTCTGGTTCATTGGCCAGTTGTCTCTCCACTCAAGAAAGTGTACCCCACAAGATAGCAAAGAATAGAGATTCAGGTCAAGCAGCCAAGGAGAAATGTCTTGTCTTTTGTTCCTATATCTAACGTCTATAATGAGCTCTTCCTCAGGACCATGGAACATGGCTTATAGAACCAGAGAAGCATGGAGCAAGTCCAGGTCCAAGTAATTTATACATAATCAGTGGTGTACAATAGCTGGCTACATGTGCTCAGCAGAGTCTATGGTGCACACTTCTTCCCACCATCACAATCAATGTAGTGAAGTTGATCACTTAAAACTGACTATGGTGGGAGTATTTGCCCTAACAAAATTAGCAAATGCTACAAATCATATTTTTCCCCAAAGAGTCAACTATTAAATATTTACTAGCACGTAACTGTTTATAACCAAGACCTACTAACTATCAAAGACCCAAGGAGCCACCTCGTTTCCATTTCTGGCATAGTTAATTAGGGCTAAGAAAAAGAAGATGATCACAGCTGCCCTCAGGAAGGAAGACAAAATGGATAGTTGAATTGGGATTGGAAATATCAATGCAGACTTGGGGAGCTTATATTGACATAAGTATGCCTCAGCCCCTTGAATTTAGATTCATAGATGCAAGGTCCAAGTAACTACTGGGGCACCTGGGTGGTTCAGTCAGTTAAGCCACTGCCTTTGGCTCAGGTCATGATCTCAGGGTCCTGGGATGGAGTCCTAACTCAGGTTCCCTGCTCAGTAGTGAGTTTGCTTTTCCCTCTGCCTCCCCTTCCACTTGCACGTGCACGCTCTCTCTCAAATAAGTAAATAAAATCTTTTTTTTAAAAGGTCCTTGTAACTACCACTATTATCACCATTAAACAGATACAGAAACTGTCCAAGACCACAGAGTTAGTAAGGGCAGAGCCTACACTTGACCTCAGGTCTGTGTGGCACCACAGCATATTAACACTATGCTATTGACTTCCACTCTGCTTTGCCTTTGGCATTTTAAATCTCAGTAACAACTGTGGGATCAATGGAAAATAAGAAATGGTTAAGGTGGAAGATTCATTAAGAAAATTAGGAACACATCTGGGATAATATAAAAAATTAAAGAATTTCATTCGAAATGTTTTATAAAAACACAGCATAAAGCCCACTGCACAGGAAGGAAGCTTTGCACCAATAACCCGACAAAACTTGTCTAATGTCTTTACGTTTCCATGTTCTCAAACTGAGAATGGGGCACAATGTGTAGCATTATCTCTTTAGTCTTTAGAATCTGAATTACATTTTCTTAGGTTCATAGGTCCCATTATTTGGAGGCCTCACTAGTGAATTTACATGAGGTAAAATGCATGAGCTTAACAAATATAAAACTATTTTTTTAAAAAATCAAACAGTCCAGAAAAAAATTTAAAGTCATGTAACAGGCAAACATTAAGTAAGAATCTGAAAGTCAGACTAATCTAAAGGCAAAATAAAATGTGGAAAAGAAATCAGAATATATTTGACTTTTCATTTGCATTAGAATTATGGATTAAGCAGAATTCTCTAATTCCAACCTTAGTGACACGAGAAACATATATAACATACAAACATGAATCAAAATTTCCAACTGGAGCTGTGTGAGAAAGTGTGCTGCCTGGGCTACTTGCTGAAGAGATAAAAGCTGAAGATAGAAGATCCAGATGCTATATTTGTACCAAAAAAAAACAAAAAACAAAAACCTAGAGATCCCATAAGCAGTCTTTTCCTATACTACAAAATTTAAAAAGGAAATTATAGGAAAAAAGTATTTGTTTGAAGAAAGAAAGTTAAATAGTACAGAAAGAAACTCCCCCCCCCCCCTCAAAAAATGAGAAAACCCTCATCCAATTAGATAAAACATAGAAGCAATGCTTTGCTTTCTGTTGGGTCACCACAGATCTCCATAAGAGGTCAGAAAACCTGTTTGGTTTTCAGTGTACAGGCCCATTCCAGGAGCTAGATAATTTGTACCACGTTAGCATCCTTTCACAAGAGTATTTTTGACCGAACGCCTTATTAGATTTTTATTCCTTGCTAGATTCTGCCCTGTAGCACAGCTTTAGATTCTTGTGGGGCAAAACATCAAAAAATTACCTGATAGGGGTCATCTGACAGTATTGAGTAGGGATTTTATATCATTACATATCATCTTTAAAAGATAGGATAACTTTGTTAGACATTGTTAAAAATAACAAGCACCTTGTATTATTCCTAGAGCAAGTAGAGATTACAATCAACACAAAGGATCTTTTGGGGGTACTAGCTCTGTTGTTGTTGTCGTTTTATCTAGGCTGCTTACATGGGTGTTTTCCAATTTGTGAGACTACATCAAGCTGTATACTTATGATTTGTCCATTTTTCTGTGTGCACATCATACTTCAAAAACATGTCACTAAAAGCAAGCAAACAAATGATAACTACTTGAAATCACTATCCTACCTGTTTTGGGAAGACTATCAGAATATTTATGAAACACTAAAAAAGAGCAGGGGACTGCTCTAGGTGCTGTGTGACAGGACTGCCTTTCTTCTGGGAGCTTTCTATTCAATAAAAGAGAAAAAAAGGACACAACACTAATTCATACACACTGCAATGTGAATAAATAACATGGAGTAATAAGTGATAGGTATTATAGAGTGATGTAGACACAGTTTTATAGAAGCTGGAAGGAGGAAAAATCACTTTTGGTGGTAAAAATCATAATATGGAATATTCTATGCCCCTGACCCTGTATCCTGAAAGAAGTTATATATTGTTGGGCATTAGCTAGATCAATGGAGGCATATAGGGAAACAGCAAAGGCTTTGGAGACAAAGGCAGAGGCAGAACTAGTTTCAGTCCCAGCTTCATCATTTACAGATTTGTAAGATTATGGGTAAGTTAACCATAGCAATCAATTACTGGTTTTGTTTTCCTAGTCTTTCTCCCCTTTTTAAATTAAAATTATTATGGGGAAGTGAGGTGGACCTCTTCTCTCCTGACTCCAAACTTGAGACTGTAGTGGAAGCAATCAATCTTAGTACCCAGTCATTCCTGCCACTTTCATTGGTCCAGGAATGGGCACATGGTCCATATCAAACTAATTGGAGTTATCACCTATGTCTCTCGGGTGGGGTTGCAAAACTGTAAGAGAAAGAGCTGCCCAGGGCTATGTTCCCAGTCATACTGCAAGAGCCAATGTGAAAGAATGAAGTTCATATGCAGAAAAATGAAGGGAGAGTAAGATTCTGTAGGAGAGTGGGGCCTGGCACCCCTATCTTCCCTTATTCCAGAAAACTCTGGGACCTAGCCTTATTCCTGCCCTTTTTGTGGTTTGGGTATTTAAGCCAATTAATTCCACATTTTGCCTACCTTAGCTCCAACTGGATTTTGATTTTTTGCCATCAAAAAAGCCATAACTAATAGATTTCCTCCACTAAGCTTTGGTTTTCTCACCTGCAAAATTGAGAAGACAAATATATAATGAATAAGTTTGTAATAAATGTTAAAAATTTCACTCTAAGTAAAGACAATTATTCAATATCAATTTCTTACCATGTCTAATCAATGTGAGGATTTACACAACCCATTCAAAGATACTCCAAACTAGGATCACTCTAAATTACCTCTGATTAAACAACTGAATAATTTATAAACTATTCTCCCATAATCCAATAAAGGCAAAGAGTAGACTGATTCAAATATTTCCTATGACCCTCCTTCTTCCCCACCCCCATCAGTTTCATTCTAAACCCATTCTCCTCTGAGTTACCAGATTGTTCTTTATCACAAATTTGATCCTGCCTCAGACCTATTATGGTGTTTCATGCTTGTTCTCCACAGCATTTTACTTTCAAATATCACATAAGGAATTTTTTATATGGCACACTTTCACATCCCCCTTCCCAAAACAAACTGTGTTAGGTGTACACTTAATTTGGTCCCTTGAATTTTAATTTCTAGTACTTGCTATGTGGTCAGCACTTCTGGTTAAATAACTAAACCAATTTTCACCCTTTTCCAAAAGCCTCAAATGATCTCCAAAACACCACAAGACTTAACAATTATAGGTAAAATTTACTGAGTACTTATTTTGTGACAGGTTCTATGCTAAGCTCAATGTTTGCATTATTTCATTTAATTTTCTCTGTGACATTATATTGGTACTGTTGTTTTTCCTAGTTAGGAGACAAAGAAACTGAGACACAGAACATTTATAAAAAATTTTTAAGATTTTGTAGCTAATAAGCTATAGAGTTCAAATTTAAACTCATGCAGTTATGACATTAGAGACAACATTCTAATACTATGAAAGGATATGAAATAAAACAAATATTACAGATTTCAGCTTTGTCCCAGTCTTCCTTCCCATAACCACCACCCCCTCTCCCCACCCAGACCCACGTTAGAACTCCCTAAGCTGGGCCTTCTTATGGAGTAAGCTAGCATGAACACTGGTATAAAAGTTTGCTTATCAATTTGTGTTGGGATGCCTGGGTGATACAGTAGGTTAAGTGTCTGATTCGGTTTCAGCTCAGATTGTGTTCCCAAGGTCCGGGGATCCAGCCCCGAATCAGGCTCTGAACTGGGCATGGATCCTGCTTAAGGTTCTCTCTCTCTCCCTCTGTCCTTCTTGCTCATGTTCTCTCTCTCTCTAAAATAAATAAATAAATCTTTCAAAAAATAAGTTTTGTTATACAGAATCAATCAAAGAGAAAAACACTACCTATTTTTAACTTCTCCCACAATCAGAGATATTTCCATCCTAGAAAACACAAAAGCATGTTCGTGTGAGAGGAAGACAGACACCAAAGCACTTAGAAAAGAGATTTGCTTATGAAAAAGTTGGCAAACGTCAGACTTCAGGAAGGTTAGCTTATAAAAAAAAAAACAAAAAACCCCCAAAAAACTCTACAACATAAATTTAAAGGAAAAAAGCTGCAAAATTACCAAGGCTATATACCTTACATTAATCTATTCATAGTAGAAAAACAACCTTCTCACATAGTTATTATATCCACAAAGGATATCACATGTCCTTAGAAATCAATTGTGTAAAAGTCAGGGTTATAGTTATTTTGCTAGGGAGGGGAGTAATTTAGAAGAAATGCTTAAAGTTTCCTTACGTTTAGGGACCAGAACTAGGCAGGGGGGTGACCCTGGTATTTTTGGTTTATCACATTCTGGAACATCATGTATATGTTTATTCATAATGGTAGCAGGGAAAGATGTTCATTTTCTTCCACAGTGGCTGTGATTGACATGGCTAAGATGACCCTAGACAACAGTTAGATCATCTGGGTAACCTGGAGAATAATGAAAATACCTTGTGACTGACTCAGAAACCATGTCATTGATAAAGTGGTTTTTACTATTAATGCTTCATGGAAGCAAATGTTATAGGAAAGGCTGAGACACTTTCATGAGCTGAGACACATTTTTCCTTGCTCTAAAGAAGATAATGTAGTCCTGCTGAAAGAACATGGACTCAGAGGTAGTGGACCTGAATCCAGACTCCATAAATTACCAAGAGTTTGACCCTGACAAAGTCACTGTGTTATGGGTAATATGGAACATGATGATTGTGTTTCTTTTGTTAAAAGGCTTTTCTTCTGGCAAGTGATTTAACTTTTCTGTGGATCAGTTTCTTTATCTATAAAATGAGGAAAATGAAAAAAAAATAGGGCTTTAGTACAAGGACTATTAATATTAGTTAGGTTATAATCAGAGAAGCAAACCTCCTAAGGGACATATATAATAAGAACTTATTATAGGATTTGATCTTACACAATCATGAGGCTTGTTATACAGTGTTTTTAAGACTATTGTTTCAATGTCTGGTTCTAGAAACCAAAATCTACAGGTAAAACAATCAGAAAGGGAAAACAGATGTAAGGCTGGGGAAGTAACAGAGAATATATAAAGAACCACAACTCAACAACAATAAAAACTAAACAACTCAGTGCAACAAGAAAGGTCTTGAAGGGACACTTTCTAAAAAAGATATACAAATGGCCAATAAGCATAGAAAATGATACTCTATATCACTAATCATTAGAGAAATATGTATCAAAACCACAATATGAAACTGCTTCACATCTGTTAGATGGCTATTCTAAAAACAAAACAAAGCAGAAAATAACAAGTGTTGGCGATGATATGGAGAAATTGGAACACTTGTGCATTGTTGGTGGGAATGTAAAATGGTACAGTTACTGTGAAAAAAATATGGCAGTTCCTCAAAAAAATTAGGCAAAGAATTGCCATATTATCCAGCAATTCCACTTTTGGGCATATGTCCAAAAAATGTAGCAGGGTCTCAAAGAGATATTTGTAAACCCGTGATTGTAATAGCATTATTTTTCGCAGGTTTACTGAGAGAAAATTGACATATATGATTGTGTAAGTACTAGGTTCACAATGTGATGACTTTGTACACATATATATTGCAAAATGATTACAATAGAATTAATAAACATCTCCATCACCACACATAATCACCATTTTTTTGTGTGTGATGAGAGCATTAAGATTTTCTTTCTTAAAAAAAAAAAAAGATTTTCTTTCTTAGCAACTTTCAAGCATATAATTACAGTATTGTTAACTAAAGTCCCCATGCTGTACATTACGTCCTCAGAATTATTCATCTTTTAACTGGAAGTTTGTTAACCTTTGACTAACATCTCCCCATTTCTCACTCCCCAGCCCCTGGTAATTACCAATTTGCTCTGTTTCTATGAGTTCAGCTTTTTTAGATTCCATATATAAATGAGATCATACTTAGCATAATGTCTTCAAAGTTCATCCAGGTTGTTGCAAAAGGCAAGCTTTCGAGTGTTGAATTTGAGGAGAAAGGGGAACTCTCTTCCACTATTGGTGGGAATGCAAGTTGGTGCAGCCACTTTGGAAAACAGTGTGGAGATTCCTCAAGAAATTAAAAATAGAGCTACCCTGTGACCCTGCAATTGCACTACTGGGTATTTACCCCAAAGATGCAGATTCAGTACAAAGAAGGGCCACATGTACCCCAATGTTCATAGCAGCAATGGCCACAATCGCCAAACTGTGGAAAGAGCTAAGATGCCCTTCAACAGATGAATGGATCAAGAAGATATGGTCCATATATACAATGGAATATTATGCCTCCATCAGAAAAGATGAATACCCAACTTCTGTTTCAACATGGACTGGACTGGAAGAGATTATGCTGTGTGAAATAAGTCAAGTAGAGAGATTCAATTATCATATGGTCTCACTTACATATGGAGCATAAGGAAAAACATGGAGGACATTGTGAGAGGGAAGGGAGGGGTGAATTGGAGGAAATCGGAGGGGCGATGAACCATGAGAGACTGTGAACACAGAGCAACAGACTGAGGGTTTGGGAGGGGTGGGGGTGGGGGGTTGGGTGAGCCTGGTGGTGGGTATTGAGGAGGGCATGTATTGCATGGAGCACTGGGTGTGGTACATGAACAATGATTCTTGTAACACTGAAAAAATAAAATAAAAGTATTTGGGGAAAAAAAAGAAAAGAAAAGGCAAGAATTTGGACAAATGATGAAATTAGTATCTAAACAATAAAGTGACAGTAACTTCGTGGAAAAAAAAAGGTAAGATTTCCTTCCTTTTCATGGCTAAATGTTCTGTTGAATATAAAGATATACCACATTTTCTTTATCTGTTCATTCATTGATGGACACTTGGATTTTGCCTTGGCTATTGTGAATAAAAAACATGGGGATGCAAATATCTCTTCAAGATAGTGATTTCATTTCTTTCAGATGTATACTGAGAAGTAAGATTACTGGATCTTATGGTAGTTCTATTTTAGACTTTTTACATTAGTTGTAATCATAACTATAATTTATTGGCTTTGTGTTTCTGGGCCTGTAAGAACCTGATTCTTTATCTCTAAAAAGAATATAACAAGAGTATAAACTTCATAGTGTTCATTGAAAGAATGAAATAAAACAATATAAAGTGCTTAGAGTAGAACCTTGCATATATAGCAAGCACTCAATCAATGCTACCTATTGTTATTAATTTTGTAACTGTACAATAATAGCTCCTTAATTGAAAGTTAGGACTTATAACTTACAAGGAAGTCTAAGTATGCAGTACCTGAATTAATTAAAAATAAACTTGATAGAATGTTAATTATAAGCATAGACTTTTGCCACAACTTGGTTCATTATTTTGACTTTTAGCCAGTCATTAGCATTAATAATATTTCTGAGTATTCAAGTAATTTCTTAAGAAAAAGGCATTACATTTCCTCCATAATTTATAGTTTAATGAAATTTCCAACATGTGAGAAATCATTTCAATGGCCAGAAAAGCCATTCTGAACAGCTTCATTTTAAAATCATTGTCCATGGCTAAAGACATTGTGTAAAGTTTGTATTCTATTCTTACATGTAGATCATTTTGCTCAGTAAAGGGGTTTCCAAAGAAAGTCGCTTGTCAATCTAATTACTGTAAATCAAATAATATCCCCTTGACTTACACTGTAATTTTAGAAACATGAAGCCATTTTAATAGCTCATTAATTGACTATGACATCTATTCATTAGATTTAAGATTCTCTACTTAATAATAGAGCAGAATGCAAGCATCTACTTGCCCAGAGAAAAATATATACTAAAGGAGATCTGTATGTATTCATTTTAAATTTAGGTCTTTCTAAAGACAGCTATACCTTAATAATTCAAGTTTGAGTTTTCATGTAATTTTTTTCTTGGTAGGTCACATTTGTCCCCTATTTTTGGCTTTGTTTTCCATTTCCAGGTTGATAATGGCTCCCACAGCAGGGGTCTGATGTAGGGATCATTTCACACCATACGGAAATGCAACCACTGAAGTGAACTATTTCACGTCCAAGAAAGGCTGAGAGGACTTTGACTTGCAGAAGCTGTAATTTCCCAAAGGGGATTTGGTTAGGGCAGTGAAGTTCATGGATTTGGAGAAAACTTAGTGAAGCTTTTACAGTGATCAAGACCTCAACTTTAGCAACTTATTTTAAGGCCATGAACAAAGTCAAGAAAATGGTGTGTCATGGCAAATTGAGTCAATTCTAAAAAAGGAGGTCTGATAGAATTGTCCTTTTGCAGTCCCAGTGTATTCTTAACTTCTTTACACTTAAAATTATCAAGGAAATCCAAAACTTTTGTCTATGTGGGTTATACATATCAATATTTATAGTATTAGAAATTAAAACTGAAAAACATTCAAAATATTTATAAATTTATTTAAAAATGCATTTGTTAGTTGGCATAAATAGCATATTTCATGAAAAAATAACTGTATTTCCCAAAACAAACAAAAAATGAAGAAGAGTAGCATATACACTTTTGCACATCCCTTTAATGTCCAGCCTCATAGGACGCAGCTGGATTCTTAATCAGCTTCTCTGCATTCAGTCAAATGCTGTGCATATTTTGGACTGAAGTATATGAAGAAAATTAGCCTTTACATAAATATGCAGTTGGAAAGAAAGGAATATTTTAATAGCCTTTTCAGATATTTGTGGATTTTCTTATTTGATGCTCTGTCAAAACTCAACAAGAGGTAGTTACTGAAAGGGAAGTTGCAGTAAGGAATTAGAAACAATCTCTATGAACTTTGCATACTCTATGACATTAAACTCTGTTGGTGTTTCTTGTACTCTGAATGGATCTTTTAACATGAGTGATTTTGTTACATTATGGTCATTTGGAAGATACTGGTTCACTTAGCTATGCAGATGTTCAAAATGTTGACACATTTTATTATACAATATCAAAAAGTAATATTTGTTAATATCACCACTGATCTCATCAGAAAAGCCTTTTGGAAAATGTCAAGATCACATACATGATGCAAGTTTTTTAAAATTCTAATTTTCACTTGAAAACTTAAGTGACAGCTTTTTTCATTTGTTTCCAAGAAAACATTTTCAAATACTCAAGCCTAAATAATCATATTTTGTCTGTTAATAGATTTTTCAAGTAAAAATGGAACTTTTTTATTTTTTTCCTTTTCTTTCTTTTTTAAAAATTTTATTTTATTTTAATTCAGTTAATTAATATACAGTGTATTATTAGTTTTAGACGTAGAGTTCAGGGATTCATCAGTTTCATGTAACATCCAGTGCTCATTACATCACATGCCCTCCTTCATACCCATCACCCAGTTACACCATCCCCTTGCCTACTTCACCTCCAGCAGCCCTCAGTTTGTTTCCTATATTTAAGAGTCTCTTATGGTATTTCTCCCTCTCTGATTTCATCTTATTTTATTTTTCCCTTCCCTTCCCCATGATCTCCTGTTTTGTTTCTTAAATTCCACATATGAGTGAAATCATGTGATAATTGTCTTTCTCTGATTGACTTATTTCGCTTAGCATAATACCCTCTAGTTCCATCCATGTCATTGCAAATGGTAAGATTTCATTTTTTAAGGTTAATATTCCATTGTATATATATACCACATCTTCTTTATCCACTCATCTGTGGACAGCTTTAAACTCAAAGTATACAAGTGTTTTATGCATACTTCCCATTATATCACTCCAAATATTTAAAAAGCATACTTTAGGTGATTTAATAAGATTAACAATTTTACTGCTTCATAAAAGACATTCTTAAATAAAATAGACATTTGTGTGTGTAGCAATTGAGAATACATGATTACTAATACAGTTTGGTGGAATTGCCTTGATTTGTAGATTTGTACTTAGTTTTATAAGCCACAGCTTTTGTACTCTCAGCACAATATCAACACAATACAAAAGGCAAAAATTGTCTTATGTTATTATAAAAATAGTTTTAACCTCATTGACTTCCTGAAAAGGCCCAGTGTATCCCCAGGGCCTCATGGACCATATTTTGAGAACCCCTGTTCTAGAGAATTCCAGGTCTATTTAGTGGGGCCAGTCTGAAAAAGCCTTTGTAGAAGTGCCTGATGTCTTCAGTTTTAGTTTTCCTTTCAAGATCTAGTTGAGGACTGGAAAACTGGGGTTCTTAGCTGTCTGATGGTATAAGGAAACCCAAATTTCCCAAGTTAGAGAAAAAATGAAATAAAAATTTTGTTCCCTCTTTTGAAACAAAAGAACTGTGTGAGTCATTCTGACAAATTCCATGTTACTCTGTATAAAGTTCCAAAAATGGTACATTAATTAAATGAGAATATAAATTAAAATAATAGCATAATTTGGAAAATCTTTAGTTGTGATAAACCGTAGAGTTTGTTCATTTTTAACTTGCCTAAACATGTTTAATATTTTTGCACAAAACTTTATGTAAATATACCTTAATTGATCTGAAAACCCACTCATTTTACAATAACATAAACTGAAGTTCAAAGAATTTCCACTTAAATTTGAGAATCTTAGAACTGAAATTTAGATCACCTAGTTCCACCTTTAAATGAATTTAATCCTTAGATGAACTTTCAAAATTGTGTTGAATCCTACCAGTGGCACATGGCTCACCGCCTCAGGAGGCATTGTTACATTTCAGAATGGACATCATCAGCAATTCAGATGTTTCTCTTTAAGCTGAAACGAATGAATCTTAGGCAAACTTTCTTTTCTTTTTTTTTCCCAAATACTTTTATTTTATGTTTTCAGTGTTACAAGAGTCATTGTTTATGTAACACACTCCGTGCTCCATGCAATACATGCCCTCCTCAATACCCACCACCAGGCTCGCCCATCCCCCCACTACCCTCCCCTCCAAAACCCTCAGTCTGTTGCTCTGTGTTCACAGTCTCTCATGGTTCATCACCCCTCCGTCTTTTTCAATTCATCCCTCCCTTCCCTCTCACAATGTCCTCCGTGTTTTTCCTTATGCTCCACATGTGAGACCATATGATAATTGACTCTCTCCACTTGACTTATTTCATTCAGCATAATCTCTTCCAGTCCAGTCCATGTTAAAATAAAAGTTGGGTATTCATCCTTTCTGATGGAGGCATAATATTCCATTGTATATATGGACCATATCTTCTTGATCCATTCATCTGTTGAAGGGCATCTTGGCTCTTTCCACAGTTTGGCGATTGTGGCCATTGCTGCTATGAACAT
>CM052898.1:71714739-71733205 GCA_028534135.1 Potos flavus | reverse complement strand
TGGCTAATGATGATGAACATTTTTTCATGTGTCTGTTAGCCATTTGTATGTCTTCTTTGGAGAAGTGTCTGTTCATGTCTTCTGCCCATTTTTTGACATGATTATCTGTTTTTTGAGAGTTGAGTTTGAGGAGTTCTTTATAGATCTTAGATATCAGACCTTTGTCTGTAGTGTCATTTGCGAATATCTTTTCCCATTCCGTGGGTTGCCTGTTTGTTTTGTTGACTGTTTCCTTTGCTGTGCAGAAGCTTTTTATCTTGATGAAGTCCCAAAAGTTCATTTTCACTTTTGTTTCCTTTGTAAGGCAAACTTTCTAGTGTAATATAATATTTCTAATTCCTAAGACCATATTTGCTTTTTCAGCAATCTAAGCATAATATTAGCTTGTGTTGACCAGATGGCTTATAAAATCCATGTTTTTCACATGAATTATTGTCAAGTCTACCCCCACATCTTTGTATTGTACTGTGTTGTTGATGTTTTCCTCCAAGAATAAGTTTTCAAAATTAAATTTCAGATGGATCCCTTTGGTCTATAGTCTAATTTCTTATGATCAATTTTAATTTTGATTTATTTAACAATGATATTACCTACATGCAATTTATATCATCAGAAATATCGATGTAGAGGCCAACTATGTCTTCATCTAATTTTATTTCTTTTTTTTTAAGATTTTGTTTATTCATTTCACAGAGAAAGATACAGTGAGAGAGGGAACACAAACAGGGGGAGTGGGAGAGGGAGAAGTAGGCTTCCCGCAGAGCAGAGAGCCCAATGTGGGGCTCAATCCCAGGACCCTGAGATCATAACCTGAGCCCAAGGCAGACACTTAACAACTGAGCCACCCATGCCCCCCTCTAATTTTGTTTCTAATAGAAATAACAAGGAAGAAGATTTATGGTATAATACTAGAGATACTCATTTATTCAATCATATTTGTTAAGATTTCCCAATAGTGTTCTAGGTTCTTAGCTAACTATCTAGCATAAAGGAGAAGAGAAAGAGAAAGGGACAAAAAGTTTATTAAATAATAATGGCTGAAAACTTCCCAAACATGGGGAGAAAAATGAACATCCAGATTCATAAGGCCCAAAAGAAACCAAATAGTTTGAGTCCAAAAAGGACTGCACTAAGATACATTACAATTAAGTTGTCAAAAGTCAAAGACAAGGAATTATGAAAGCAGAAGAGAAAAGTGACAAGTCACATACAAGGAAACCCTCATATGACTATCAGCATTTTTCTGAACAGAAATTTTTTCAGGCCAGGAAAGAGTAGGATGAAATATTCAAAAACAGCCAGGGTGGGGGAACCCTGCCAATGAAGAATACTATACCCAGCAAAGCTGTCCTTCAGAATAGAAAAAGAGAAAAACTTTCCCAAACAAAAAAAACTGAGGGAGTTCATCAGCATTAGACCTGTCTAAAGGGAAACGCAAAAGGGTTTCTCTTTTGTGTTGATCTCTCTCTCTCTCTCTGTCATATAAATAAATAAAATCTAAAAAAAAAAAAAAAGGACATTATAAATATAAGCTATTTTATGTAAGCCTCGTGGTAACCACAAAGGACAAACCTGCTGTAGATACTCAAAAGATTAAGAGAGAGTAAAAGCATTTGCTATAAGAAGTTGTTAAATCACAAAGGAAGATAGCAAGGGAAGAAGCAAAAAATAAATGATCTACAAAACAGTCAGAAACAACAAATTGGCAATAGTAAGTCATTACCTATCAATACTTATTTTAAATATAAGTGGATTAATTTATTCGATCAAAAGACAGAATGGCTGAATGGATAAAAAGAACAGATTCAACAATATGCTGTCTACAAGAGACTCACTTCAGCTTTAAGGACACCCATAGACTGCAACTAAGGAGATGGAAAAAGACATTTCAAGCAAATGTTAATCAAAAGAAAGTAGAAGTACCTCTACTTATATCAGACAATGCAGACTTTAAGCTAAAAGTGGACAAAAGGAACAAAGGAGGTCATTACTATAATTATAGGAGGTCAATCCATCAAGAAAAAAATTATAATTGTAAATACTTGTATACCCAACATTGGAACATGTAAATAAATAAAGCAAATACTTACAGAACTAAAAGGAGAAATAAACAGCAATGAAATAAAAGTTGAGGGCTTTAATACCATATTATCAACAATGGGTAGATCATCCAGGCAGAGAATCAATCAAGAAACAGTGGATTTGAACAATACTATAGACCATATTTAAGCTAGGAGACATATACCAAACATTCTATCCAATAGCAACAGAATACACATTTTTCTCAAGCATACTGAACATTTGTTAGGATAGATGGTATGTAAGGCCACAAAACAAGTTTCAACATATTCAAAAGGATAGAAATTGTATCAAATCTATTTTCTGGCTACACTGGCATGAAACTAAATGTCAATATCAAGAGGAGAGCTGGAAAATCCACAAATACATGGATTTATAGAAATTAAATATCACATTCCTAAACAACCAATGAGTCAAAGAAGAAATCAATAGAAAAAAAAGTCCAGTTCTCAATAACTTAAATAGATTAAATACTTACTGAAAGTCCTGAAAAAATAAAACTCCTAATAGAAAACATACAGAGAAAGCAACTTTACATTGGTTATGGCAACGATTTTTTGGATGTGACACCAAAAGATCAAATAACTAAAGCAAAAATATATATATGGGGCTACATCAAACTAAAAAGGTTCTGCATAGAAAAAAAAATCAAAATGAAAAGACAACTTTCATAATGGGAGAAAATATTTGTAAGCACACATCTGATTAGGGATTAATATCCATTTTATATAAGGAATTTATGCAACTCAATAGCAAAAAAACAAATAATCTGTTTTAAAAATGTGCAAAGGACCTGAGTAGACATTATTTCAAACAAGATATTCAAATGATTCAAATGGCCAACAGGTACAGAAAAAGGTGCTCAACATTATTAATCATAATCAGGGAAATGCAAATCAAAATCACAATGAGATATCACCTTACACTGGCTAGAACGGTTATTATCAAAAAGACAAGAAATAACAAGTGTAGGCAAGGAAGTGTAGAAAAGGAAACATTTGTGCGCTGTGGGTAAGAATGTAAATTGGTGCAGGCACAATGGAAAACAGTATGGAGCTTTCTCAGAAAATTAAAAATAGAACCACCATATGATCCAGCAACCCCACTTCTGGGTATATATTCATAGGAAATGAAATCATTATCTCAAAGAAATATCTGCACTCCCATGTTCATTGCAGCATTTACAATGGCCAAGACATAGAAACAACTTAAGTGTCCATCACCAGATGAATAAATAAAGAATATATGCTATAGGTGTACAATAGAATAGACTCAGCCTGAAAAAAGGAAATCCTGTCATTTGCAACAACATGGATGCAAGCTGAGGGCATTATGCTAAGTGAAATATATCAGGGAAAGACAAATACTCATAATCTCACTTACATGTGGAATCTAAAAGGAACACTTATAAAAACAGAGAACAGATTGGTGGTTGCCAGAGTTGGGAAGGTGTGGGCGGGGTAGAAATGAGTGAAGATCATCAAAGGGTACAAACTTCCAGTTATAAGATGAATAAATTCTGGGGATGTAATGTACACTATTACATTTTCATGACTATAGTGTGACTATAGCTAACAATTCTATGTTGCATACTTGTAAGTGCTGAGAGTAAGACTTAAAAGTTCTCACCTCACATACCAAAAAAAGTAATTATGTTACTGATATATTAACTAAACTTATTGTGGTAATAATTATGTAATACATACATATTTCAAATCATTATGTTGAATATAGTAAATTTACACAATGTTATATGTCAATTATATCTCAATGAAGCTGGGGGGAAGTGAGAAGAATCTGAGAAGCCCAGCTTAACTCAAGTATCCTTTATATTATGTGCAATGGTGTCCTTTTATAACGTAAAATGAACAGTAATATCACAGGATGGGGAAACTCTCTAATTATAGGTACATTTCCTGCATATGTCATGTGTAATTAATTCCATAGGCTGCGGTTCATAAAGATGAACTAGATGACATGCTACTCATTTGAAAATCAATCCATTTTTCCCTAAAATATGAATTCTGTATTTGGGATTGGTGGCTGTCATTTTAAAATGGACACTGTTATTTCTTGGTATTTAGATTATTCCACCCATAATCCACCTTCATAATTTATTCTATTTCATCCTTTCTGCACCAGGCAGGGTCTCTGTGATTGACGCCTGAATTTGATTACATGATTTTTCCCCAAAGAACTGCAGTCACATTCTATTCACTTATTCATGACTCCATTCACTTATGCATCCATCCATCTATCCATCCATCCATCCATCTATCCATCCATTCAACCAACCAACCATTCACTGAGCGCTTGCCATATGCTTGTCACTGAGGATTCCAAGTATAATGCAGAAACCCACTAAAGATTAATTTTCTTTAAGAAAAGGGAGAACCAACATTTTTTCGAGAACTTAAATAGAAGATTGAAAGAAAAAAAATTTCCAAAATTTTAATAGTGCTGTCTCAAGTAGTATGTTTAATCTTTTCTGTTCTATCCATATTTTCTGCCAAAATATGACTAATCTTGGGGTGCCTGGGTGGCTCAGTGGGTTAAAACCTCTGCCTTCGGCTCAGGTCATGATCTCAGGGTCCTGGGATCGAGCCCCGCATCGGGCTCTCTGCTCAGCAGGGAGCCTGCTTCCCCCTCTTTCTCTGACTGCCTCTCTGCCTACTTGTGATCTCTCTCTCTGTCAAATAAATAAATAAAATCTTTAAAAAAAAAATATGACTAATCTCATAACCAGTAAATTGTAATAAATTAAAATTTTGCTACTTTGAAAAGAGGATATTAATTTTTTCAATCAAGTCTTATGATATTAAATAGTATGATGAAATGAAAGTGATACATATGGGTAAATATGTCTAGAGTAGCTAGTGCAATGGGCTGGATGACTGGCTGCTCAAGGTTCACAAATTTATTGATCATCTAGAAAATCAGGTATGTTTTATCTTTCTCTCATATTAACAAGTTAATATACTTTTATTTTCTTCCTGTAGTTTATGATGACCATAAGCCCAATATTGCTCTGTTTTCACCTCTAGTAAGAATACGTGATTCCATATTCCCAGTAGGAACCAGTACTTATCAGATAGATCATGTGACCTTATTTGCAGTTCAAAGAATATGCCCCCTTAGGATGTTTATTTGGCATTGCTTTTCTGGGAAACTAATTGCGGATTCCGGGGGAGAGGTGGAGATGGAAAAGAAAAGCAGATGAAAGAGAATATGAGGCCTCTACCACATCCTCTAGTCTTAATTTCAGATTCCACTGAGGAATAAAATTGACAGTGCATTTTTGAGTAGGACCATAGAGAGATGCTAGAGCATAGAGGATTCTCTAGCCCAGAGACCAGAGTCAGAAAGAGCTACCAAAAAAAAAAAAAAAAAGCTACCAAGATGATTAAAAACATGCTGATATGTGAAATCACATGTTCTTATTTCTATACCTTCATAGACAAAATTGAGAAGGACTGAGGCTATCACCAGAAGAATCAGTGGGTATTGTGTTGTAAGCTACTCCCTTTTCACCATCTTATTTTTTACCCACTTTCTGTTTGGGGCCATTTAATTTAATTATTAAATAATAAATTAATTTATTGTTATATTAATAAATGTTTGGATATTTCCTTGTTTTCTCCCTCTACTGGAGAAAAGTGGAGGTTACTCTTAAATTGTTAAACATACTTAATTTGGGTCTTTGTTCTTCTAAGTTTGAAGCCGTTCAAGATTCCTTTCTTCCTTTTGAAAATGATGTTGATCTTAACACCCTTTAATTTCCACAAAACAATGTGCCCCTGTTGTCATTGCTTCCTAGAATATTACCCTTTTCCTTTTTATTCACACATAATATTTGTTCTGCATTGTTATTATATCCAATAGTTAATTACTACTATCAGAATTTCATATTTAATTTCTGTGCTCATATATTTAACTTCTTGTATCTCACTCTCCTCAGGGTTTAACTTTCTTCTTGTTGAAGAAAACGATTTCATATTTCTTTCACTGAGAGACTATGGCTGGAAAACTCTCTTAGTTTACCTTAGTATAGCTAAAAGATATACTAATATTCCTCCTTAGTATATCTAAAATGTCTGTCTTACATTCTCCTCCCTCTTTCATGATAATCTAGCTGGATATAAAAGTGTAAATTTACATCAGCTATTTTTCCTCACTATTTGGAAGAGATTCCATCAATGTTTTTGGCATCTCTTATTAATCATATGAAGTCAGCTATCTCATTAATTGATATTCTAGGTGGTCTATCCTTTCTCTGTAGTAGATTTTAAGAATCTCCTTTTCTTACATGCAACTGATGAATCATTGAACACTATACCTAAAACAAGAAGAAGAAGAGGAAGAAGAAGTAGATGAAGAAGAAGGGGAAGAAGAAGGGGAAGAAGAAGAAGGGGAAGAGGAGGAAGTGGAGGAGGAGGAGGAGGAGGAGGAGGAATCTCCTTTTCTCTTGGTGTTCTGCTGTTTCAATACCAAGTATGTGTAGATGTTTTTATTCCAGCCCCTTTTTACAGTACCCTTCCACCCTGAGTACTCTGCCTTTGTTACTGCTACTAGTGTTTCAAATCTTGTTTCTCCAAAATTCTTTCCATTCTCTTCCTCCAGAAATCTTAGCAAGCATATATGGAAAGTTATCAATAATTTCTATAGCTCTCAACTGATGTTTAATATTGATATCCATCTCTCTCTTTGCTGTTTTCAAAGTGGATAACCCAGAACTCCTTTCCATTTCTCTAATTCTTTACCTGTGTGCAGTCTAAAGTTTGTTTCATTGATTGGAATTATCTTTAAAATCTATTGATTCATTTTCTATACACATGCTCTTCTTTCATATTACCTGATTTCATCATTCCTTGTTTTTTTAATTAAAGAACTACTTCATTGCTTTAAATACACAAATTTTAATATTTTTGTCACACGAAACTATAACATTAGTTTTACATGGAGTGAGTAAATGTTCCTGTTTTATTATAGGCCATGTTTCTCCACAACCATATTAATGGAACATTGTAGAAAATAGGCAGTATGTATTAATATGTATTCTCCAACACTCTTCTGATAAAGTAGTTTATTTTCTCATTAACAAGGAAGTAGAAAGGTAAAGGCGAAATCTGAGGTGATGTTGGTGATTTCTCCCGATGGAATTACTTTCCCCTTAATTTATCCCAATTTTAAATTCCATTTTCCAAAAAGAGTTTACTTTGTTAAAGCAGTAAAATGAGAAGCTAGGGTCAGGACAGCTCTAAATAATCATGCACAGTGCTGGTATCTGTGAAAAGTATTAAAAATAAGATTCCTGCTACAGGAAGAATCATGTACTTGATCTGAAATCATTCGTTATACAATCTCCACTACATTGATCATTCTCTTACGACTTTTTGTCTGTAGTAAACACCACATGATTTATATTTTGCAATGCACTCAGGTTTAAAGACAAATTCTGGGAGTGTAAACCTCCATCAGAAGCATCCTGGTAAGACCAAACTGTTTTCGTGATGCATAATGATCCCTGTACCAAGTGCAGCACCATAACATAAATTCAAAGGAAGCATTACAATTGCCATATAAATTTAAAAATACTGATGAAAGATTTCATTCAGGAGGTTTTTCTATTTAACCCTGAGATCAGAGTAAGATACCATGTCACTTTACTTTTTTTTTTTTTCCAACTGTCTTAATTATGAGTATTGCTATAGTGCTTAATTTTCTACACTGGTCATATCTATAAGTTAAACCATAATGGGTTCATCTACTGGTTTGGCAAACAAAATAGTTCTGTAACTGTAGTATCAAGAGAAGATTTATAGATGAACATTGTATCTTCTTTCTTTAAAATCAGCTAAAATATTAAACAAATGTTTTTGAAAGATCCTAACTTCCCCCTCAAAAACATGTGTTCATCCAAGCTTTTCTTAAAACTGTAATCTGGTAGATCAATCAATTACTGATCACTCATTCTGTATAAAATGATATACAAATTTCTTCAATTTCAAAATTAGCAAGGCACAATCCCATATTTGCTACTTTTGTCAATTATAGTAAGTATAAATATCCACATAACTGCTTGGATTTGGATTAATTGTGCTGTTCCCAGTCAGTCTGAAAGAGGATTTTTAAATTATACATCCAACAATTTTTTTTTTTTTTTACTATGAGGAGACATTTTCTCTGCTCCATCTGGATCCCTTTACATTTTCTGTGCACCCCTACTCCAACATCAATGCTTTTGCTTTTAGTAGCCTGTCCCTGCTACTCTCTTCATAAAACTTCCTTGGACTATGAGAGTCACTTGCCTGCTTTCCCTGCCAAGGCAGAGAACCAGAAGGCCTACGTGTTTATGTCCTCCAAGAGTGGTCATTTCCTTTTTTTTTTTTTTTTTTTTTTTTAAGATTTTATTTATTTATTCGACAGAGACAGAGAGATCACAAGTAGGCAGAGAGGCAGGCAGAGAGAGAGGGGGAAGCAGGCTCCCCGCTGAGCAGAGAGCCCGATGCGGGGCTCGATCCCAGGACCCTGAGACCATGACCTGAGCCGAAGGCAGAGGCCCCAACCCAGTGAGCCACCCAGGCGCCCCAAGAGTGGTCATTTCCAATGATTGACTAGTGGAAAGCTAACTCCTGAGTTGGGCTGAGAAAAATAGGAGATGTAAGATTCCAGAGGTCTCATGGAGATCAGGATGAGGCTTACTTCATCCTCTTATCAAGTGGGACATCACCTGAAATTACACCCTTGCTGGGCTTCTGCACTTTCCCTGTCTTGTCCTCCCATCCCCACCCCACGTCCCCACCCCCAGTCCCCAACACCAACTCTCTTTCTCCTGGGAACCCTTTCTAATAAAATCATCTGCACACAAATCCTCACCCTGGTAACTGCTTCTGGGGAACCTAACCTAAAGCATACTGTGTGTCACACTGGGGCTGAATTCTAAGGACATAACAGTGAGCAAATGAAATATAGAAACAGCCATTTAGAGCTCACAGTCTAATGAAGAAGATGGGACACTGAACCAGCATTAAAGCACACTGTGAGAAGTACTCTGTCAGGAGACAGACAGTGCTTTAGGAGAAGGAGCACATAATCCTGTAGGGTGGCAATTGTCAGAAATGGCTTACTAGAGAAAGTGGTATTGAAACCGAAGCCTAAAGCCTAAAGGAGTTAGCCATGGAAAGGGCAATGTGGAAAAGTGCAAAGGAAACATGAAGTGCAAAGGGCCAGAGTGAACAGAGTACACAGATCATTTAGTGAAGAAATCAATACAGAGCCTATGTGTTACTGCATTGTCCTATAATCCAAGAAAGAATTATACGCAGGATTTAATTGAATGAGACCTTTGGAATGGTCATTCTTGCATTTAATAAGCACATTCGTGTACCTCTGTTTCAGTATTTTGTGTACTTTAAAGGAGATAGGACAGGAGAGCCATGGAAAGAACTATATTATGAAGTACCTATTGAGATCAACAAATCAACACCTTTAGAAGTTCAAAATCACAAGGTGTCACTTTGGGCTACAATGCTCCTAGGAGGATTCAGTCATTCAGCTCAAGTTAGGCAGGGTGTTAATTAGCAGAGAGAGGTAAAGATCACATTCCAGGCAGGAAGTCCCAGAATAGGGAACAGTCCGGTAATACTCAAAGATGTCAAAAGACAGATCCTAGTGAAAATTCATCACCTCTTTATGTTCCCTGACTCAACTAGATAGCTAATCACACTTTTCTCTATATATACACAGTAATATACAAATTTTTCTGCAATCCCTTTTATTAACTCTCTGACTTCTTTAATAGACTATGAGTTCTTCACGAAGAGATACTGATCTTTAGTATGCCAAATAATTAACACATAGCATGTGTTCAAAAATGTATACTGGGGGTGCCTGGGTGGCTCAATCAGTTAAGCATCTGACTCTTGATCACAGTTCAGGTCTTGATCTCACCCTCATCATTTCAAGCCCCACCCTGGGCTCCACACTGGGCATGGAGCCTACTTTAAAAAAATGTCTACTGGGTGCAGAAATTAAAGAATAAATGAAATATTATTTCTTTTAGCTTTTGTTCTTTTCCAATAAGCAGAATATCTTCTGTCCACAATCTCTAATTCACTAGCTTCTCCTTTTCCTTCTTTCCTTTTTTTCTTTTTTTTTTTTTTGACAGAGAGATCACAAGTCGGCAGAGAGGCAGGCAGAGAGAGAGGGGGAAGCAGGCTCACTGTTGAGCAGAGCTCAACATGGGGCTTGATCCCAGGACCCTGAGATCATGACCTGAGCCACAGGCAGAGGCTTAACCCACTGAGCCACCCAGGTACCCCCTTGCTTCTCCTTTTCTAGGCCAGAGCTGTCCGATGGAATTATGAGATGAGCCACATATGTAACTTAAATTTTCTAGTAACCCATTTGAAAAAAAATATAAAATGAAACAGGAGGGATTAATTTTAATAATTTATTGTATTTTATTCAATATTTCTAAACTATAATTTCAACATGTAAAGAATATTTTTAAAGTATTATGAAATACTCTACATTTTTTTCAAACTAAGAAATCCAGTGTGTATTTCACATATGCATATCTCAATTCTGACTAGTCGTATATCAAGTGCTTGATAGCTAGTTTCTACCCTGCTGGACAATGTAGTTCTATATGTACCTCAAAATATGAAGTTAACATTTTCCAATACAAGATTTTTTTTCCGATACAAAACTTTCCTAAGAAGCAAGAGGGTTTCAGTCACGTTATTTAGACCAGAATTCTCAATAGTGACACACTGACTAGATAGTTTTGGCTAGATAATTCTCTGTCATGGGGGGGGGGGCTTTTCTGTGTGGTGTAGGATGTTCTGCAATATCCTTGGCCTCTACTCACTAGACGTAAGTAGCAATCCTCTTCCTTAGTTGTGATATCAAAAATGTCTCTAGACATTGCCAAATGTCTCCTGGGGAGGTAAAACTGTCCCCACTGAAAACCACTGAATTAGATTATCCCTTTGAACTTTGGAAGGCAGGAGTTTTGTCACACCAGCAACCTACTGGGTCTCATGAAGACTTATCTCCAAAAGAATTATCATGCCACAGAGGACACCTTGCACCACAAGGGCTTTGCTGTGGAATTTCTCCCTGCTGAGGTTTTGCTGATCTGCCAAGAGCATCCCCACTTTCCCACCTCTGGCCATTGCAGCACACTCCATTTGGTTTGGTGTTTGTTTATGGAGTCCACTAGACAGAGTCATTTCCTAGCTTTTTCTGCCACATTTCATAGGACAAGATTTCTTATTTGCAAGCAATATGAATTGATTCTGTGAAAATAGAAAAAATAATTTTTGGAATGTTGTCAGGAAGATTATTAGGAAGACCACACAGTCCACAGGAAGACTAAAAAACCAAACCCAGAAAATAGTTGACAACAAAGGGAGACTCCCTCTCTGTTCAATACTTTATTATTGATTAGGATGATCTGATTAGGATGCAGCTATTGGGGCCACCATTGCTGCACACTCTTGCTGCCTCTGAACATTTGACCTTAACACTGTTGTTATGAATATTGTGCAATATCATTGTGATTTTGGATCATTCTCCCATTGCAATCTCTAACATATTTCATCTGCATTTATTAGCCCTTGCAATTAGAATGCAAGAAATTTTGATCCATCCTCATAAAACTTTGATCCATTTTCACGCCTCTATGGGCCTCTCTCATGGAGGTTTGCACTCCAAGCCGCTATAATTGCTTTCTTTTCAAAATCTACTTTCAATATACAAAATTCTAGATGCTTAGAAGTTCTTAAGCATTAGCAGCTTGATCCTATCAATGGGTAAGAATTCAATTGATTTCACCAGAGCCATTGACCTTTCTTTTTCTGAGCCTCTCCCTTCCCTTTGTCTCCTAGAGAATTACCTTTAATGGCCCTTGGAGTGTCCCCTGCAAGGATGTCTCTATTTCTGGGCCTGACTGACCTGCACCTACTTGCTATGTTGTCCCTTGTAATTATTAAATAATAAAAAACAAAGATCCTGGCTAAGTTGATTCACTATAATGACACTGCGGGGCTATGGTCCTTTCTTTTTTTCTTTTTTTTTTTCCTAGGCAAAGAACTTTATCAACCTTGTTTCAAAGTTTATTCCCAGGCTTCTTCAGCTTAATTAACTGCAAAGAATGAATTGTGTAGAAGCAAAAACTGAAAAGAGCTGCAGGGTCCAAGGAGCTTGGGCTTAAAAATACTAGAGATCTAGATTTTATCAGATCCATGAATAAAATCTTGAAAAGCAGTCATAATACAAATAGCAGCTCCCAGTAATGTCTTCAAGTTTTATCTTCAGAATCTGACTCAGTTCAGTTTGCTTCATTCTTTTTTTTTTTTTTAAAGATTTTATTTATTTATTTAACAGAGAAAGAGAGATCACAAGTAGGCAGAGAGGCAGGCAGAGAGAGAGGGGGAAGCAGGTTCCCTGCTGAGCAGAGAGCCCGATGCGGGGCTCGATCCCAGGACCCTGAGATCATGACCTGAGCCAGAGGCAGAGGCTTTAACCCACTGAGCCACCCAGGTGCACCAGTTTGCTTCATTCTTGAAAGCCTCATCAAAATGCTCCACAAGATCTGGAACTTTATCATCATCATCCTCTCCAGTAGCAAGTGGTGCTTTTCCATCCACAGATTGTTTGGGCAGAGCTTCAGCCAGTCTTCTTAAACTAGTCAGACTGTCTGCACCAAGTTGGTTTAAGATACTGGGTAGGATTTCTGTCAGCTGCTTTGTCTCAGCATGGCCTATAATGGTGAAAGTGTTCGTGGCCAGCGATACCTGAACTTCAGGATTGTTAAAGTGGATCACTATTCCTTGGTTTGTGAACATAAGCAGTTCTTCAATATCAGAGACATTGTTTACCCCTAACTTCTTTAAGGAGAACTGAAGTTTTTTATCATCTGCTTTAGCCGTTCTATGAACCACCTTCTTCTTTCCATGAGCAGTTCCTTTCCCACCAATGCGCTCTTGCACTTGCAGTTTGCTGAGTTTCTCCTGGTTCCTGATAGTTTCTTTCATCATGTTGGAGCAGAAATGAGACCACGAGGGGGACTAGGGTTGGTGGTCAGGGGTTCTCAGGTGCACTAGGTGCAACCACATAAGGTGCACACATGCGGGGACACAAGATGGAAGCTCTGGTCCTGTTTTTCATTCATCCATTTACTCACTCAACAAATATTTATTGAACCCTTACCATGTACTAAGCTCATTGCCAAACACCAGATGAAAGTAACCCAAATCAGCCCCTGTATCTCTGGAGCATACAGAATAGTAGGAGAGACAGATATTAATCAAATAATCACAGAAATATTAAATCACAACCAGGAGAAATATATGAAGGAGAGATGTATTTCCTATATGGGTGAAATCCCATGTTTCGAAGGTTACTGTAATGTTATAATAGTTAGAAAACCAGTGATGGTTTCCCAAAGGGAGTGACACCTAAGGAGAACTGAGGGACGCAGAAGGGAAGTAGTTGAAGAGGATAAAAAGGAGAATTCTGTGAAAAATAAAGAGCAGGAAGAATGTGAGGAATTCAAGAGAATAAAAAAGGCCAGTGGGGTTGAAGCAGAAAGAGCAAGGGAAAGCATACATATTTACCTACTGAATCTTCAGCTTTGCTCAATCAAATGTAAATCAAAGTAAAAGTTTTAATTTAAAAAAAAGTCCTCCATACACAAAAATAAACTCAAAATGGATTAAGGACTTAAATGTGAGACTGGAAATCATAAAAATCCTAGAAGAGAGAATAGGCAGAATGTCTCTGACATCAGCCATAACAAACATTTTTTCTAGATATGTCTCCTGAAGCAAGGGAAACAAAGCAAAAATAAACTATTGGGACTACATTAAAATAAAAAGCTTCTGCTCAGTGGAGGAAACAATCAACAAAACTAAAAGCAACCTACAGAATGGCAGAAGGTATTTGCAAATGACATCTCTGATAAAAGGTTAGTATCCAAAATCTATAAAGAACTTATAAAACTCAACACCCCAAAAATGAATAATCCAATTAAAAATGGGCAGAACACATGAATAGACATTTTACCAAAGAAGAAATATAGATGGCCGATATGAAAAGATGCTCAACATCACTTATCATCATCAGTTTTGCAAATCAAAACTAAAATGAGTTATCATCTCACACCTGTCAGAATGGCAAAAATCAAAAACACAAGAAACAAGGGATGCTGATGAGGATGTGGAAAAAGGGGAACCCTCTTGCACTGTTGGGAATGCAAACTGGAGCTGTCACTCTGGAAAACAGTATGGAGTTTCCTCAAAAAGTTAAAAATACAACTATCTTATGATCCAGCAATTGCGCTACTAGGTATTTACATGATGAATACAGTAATACTCATTCAAAGGGATACACACACCCCAATGTTTATAGCAGCATTATCTACAATAGCCAAATTACGGAAGCACCACAAGGGTCCACTGACTGATGAATGGATAAGGAAGAAGATATATATATATATATATATATATATATATATATATATATACACACACACACACACACATATATATAATGGAATATTACTCAGCCATAAAAAAGAAGCAAATCTTGCCATTTGCAACATGGATGGAGCTAGAGAGTATAATGCTAATGAAATAAGTCAGTCAAAGACAAATACCATATGATTTCATTCATATGTGGAATTTAAGGAACAAAACAATCACCAAAAGGAAAAAGAGAGAGAGAAAAACCAAGACATAGACACTTAATGATAGAGAACAAACTGATGATTGCCAGGGGGGAGGTGGGTGGGGAGGAATGGGATAAATAGGTGATGGGGATTAAGGAGTACACCTGTGATGAGCACAGGATGTTATATGGAAGTGTTGAACCACTATATCATACACCTGAAACTCATATTACAGTGTATGTTAACTAATTGGAATGTGAATAAAACTGTAAAACAGTTAAGAATGAAGGAAAAAAGTTTAGTTCGTCCAATATAAAAAAAATGTATATGTGATGGGGGAAAAATAGTTGTATGGTTTCTTGTTTATTGCAGCATTATTTACAATAGCCAAATTATGGAAGCAGCAGATAAATGGGTAAAGAATGGGTATCAATAGGTACATGAGTAAAAAAGATGTGGTGTACATTTAAGTGGAATAAGTCAGTCAGAAAAAGACAAACACCATATGCTTTCGCTCATATGAAAGAAGTCATTTTGACTGGTTATAAGGAAATCGAGGCCGACTTCAGGAAATGGCCAGCAGAAAGATGCTCTTGTTGAACTCAGCTGTGATTTAAATGAGAAGTCCTAAAGCTGGCCCATAAACTATGGAAAAGCAAAAGATTTTGGTGTTACCCGTCTCCTGCAAACAAACTTTCTATCAAGGCCGATTTCTACCGAATTCACCAGAAAAAAAGCGACTCTGGGACCTTCTAATTATTATTGTCACTGCCAACCATACATCTGAGTCCACCAAGTATACATTTGATCACAGAATAACAGGTGCTTAATTGAAAATAAAGAAATTTTGCTTCTAAAAAATTATTTCTAGAAATAAGTAAGTAAAGAAATAAATAATTCTGTTTCTGAAACATTGCAAAAAGAAACTGAGTAAAGCTTGTCACTGGAACACCTGTTACTGGCCCATGTGACCCAGTCCAGAATAATTTAAAGCAAAGTAGCCTGTCTGAGGCAGAATGGCAGCTCTGCTTCTTCACAGCTGAGTATCTGAAAGCAATGCTGAAAGAAAGCAATGCACAGCCAGTTCCCTTTCTTCATTTAAACCTCTTTGGCCCAACTGTTTTCTCTGGTGCTGTAGGTGTGATGTTAAAGGCACACTCATCTCTCTGAATGCCGGGCTCACCACTTCTTCTGACCCAAGAGTGGACTCCATGGAAACTAAAATAGGCAGCTATTTGACTCTCATTTGCTTCAGGAAATTCCACCTTGATGCTTCCAGCTTGTTTTCTCAAATAAAAGAAAGAGAGAGAAGGAAGAGGAAAGCTGCCACTAGATGTCTGTTGCTGAAGGTCAATGACTTTTCAAGTGGCCTTACCCTGATGCTTTTGAGAAAGATTTTTGTACTTGAAAGCACCTGTCACTCATTCTCCAGCATTTTCCCCATTATGAAAAGAAGAAAAGCCTGAAACTTCCTGATAAAGAAACAACCGGGAAATTAAGGTTGATGTGTCAACCTTTTACTGTCTCAATTTTTTGGATTCCAAATCCCCACTTAAGGGAACAATCAAAGACAGCTGGAAAGGGTGAACAGAGTGAGAAGTGAGAGAGAAAAGAAAAAGGAAAGTGAATGAGAGGGAGACAGAAACAATTCAGCAGGTGACGAAGAGACAATGTGAGAGAAGTGAGGACAGAGAAATGAAGGCAGAGAATGAGAAACTGAGGCAAACGGGGACAGAGAGAGGTAAAGACAAGCATTGAAAAAAAGAAAACAGGTAGAACTAGAAAGAAAAAGGATACCTGTACTGGGTATACAAGAGAAAAAAATATTCTTTCAATAAGAATCTATGGAGCAGATTCTATATGAGGTTTCTGTTAGAAGGCACTGGGACCATAAAGATAATTCAATTAAATAAGACAATGCAATGAAGAGCAGTGATATGCAAAATAGAGTGCTCTCTGAGAGAAGAACACAGCAGGAATACTCAGCTGGTATAAGTTAGTCTGGCACCTTCTAGGAAAGTTTCTAATTTTTTTTTTAAGATTTTATTTATTTGAGAGAGAGAGAGGGATAAAGAGAGAAAGAGCACAAGCAGGGTAAGGGGCAAAAGGGGAGAAGCAGACTCCCCACTGAGCAGGGAGTCTGACGCGGGACTCAATCCTAGGACCCTGGCATCATGACCTGAGCCAAAGGCAGACACTTAATGAACTGAGTCACCCAGAGGCCCCCAGATCTTTTCTTTTAATGAATGTATAAGAAAAAAAAAAGTTCAGAGTTTACAAATAGTAGGTTCATAAAGCTGAATTTTATCTGATAGGCAGCCTTCCTAAATCCTTTGAACCTCTCCTTATCAGAGTTGCCACTACCCCACATATAGCAATATAAAAATAAACAAAAAATTCTTGTCTTCAAGGTAATTTATTTCCATCTGCTGGAAAATTGTCATAATGTGTTGACTTTCTTAGAACAAAATACTCTACCACTATTTGCCAAAAAATTATATGAATAATTGCATGCATCCTTCATTTGTGCCATGTCAGTGATGACTCACAATATGTGTGTCCGTGTGCAGTGCCCCAGTCTGTACAACTGTATTCAACAGCTGATATGCACATCTCTTCCGTAGGCCAGGGCCTCAGAATTAAAATAAAGGAAAACTTTCTGCATCATTCTTGTTCAGGGCATCTAAACTAAGTCTACAGGCTGATGTGCCCCATAGGTATGTTTGCTTTTATCTGAAACTTTGAGGGATCTGAGTAGTTAAGATAAAAACCCAAATTCCTAGCTTCTCTTGAAAAATTACCTCTGATAATAAGTATCTGTTTCCTCATTGCTATAACTGGCAGGAGCAGAGTAGCTCTCTCCCTTACAGCCAAGGCACACCTTCTGAAGAACACCCTTCTTCCACTCCATTGTCAATCTCTGGAACACTGAGACCAAGAGTCGGTGCTATGCATCACAAGTCTTTCACTGTTATCTTATTTATATTTGGTAAGCTTCTCATTTTTATATACACTGGCCTCTATAGGCAATTGAATCTGAAAACTTTGATCTAAAACTGTATTGTCCAGGGGCGCCTGGGTGGCTCAGTCATTAAGTGCCTGCCTTTGGCTCAGGTCATGATTCCAGGGTCCTGGGATCAAGCCCTGTGTTGGGCTCCCTGCTCAGCAGGGAGCCTGCTTCTCCCTCTCCCACTCCCTCTGCTTGTGTTCCCTCTTGCTGTGTCTCTCTCTGTCAAATAAATAAATAAAATCTTAAAAAAAATAAATATGCATTGTCCAATACATTAGCCACTAGTTACATGTAGCTATTTAAATTTAAATTAATGAAGATAAAACAAAATTTAAATTTCACTTTCTCAGTTGCACCAACCACAATGAGATGCTCAGTAACTACCTGTAGCTAGTGGTTACCATAGCACAGATATAAATGATGTCCATCAGTGCAGAAAGCTCTATTGAATAGGGCTAATTTACATCAAGAGAAATGAAATCTTGCCATTTGCAACGACGTGGATGGAACTGGAGGGTATTATGCTAAGCGAAGTAAGTCAATCAGAGAAAGACAATTATATGATCTCTCTGATATGAAGAATTCGAGAGGCAGGGTGGGGGGTTGTGGGGGGTGGGAGAGGGAAATGAAACAAGAGGGGATCAGGAAGGGGACAAACCATAAGAGACTCCTAAACTCATAAAACAAACCGAGGGTGGTTG
>CM052898.1:71698638-71714239 GCA_028534135.1 Potos flavus | reverse complement strand
TGGAGGAATCATTTTCTTGGCTTTTCCAGCTTCTAGAAGTCACCTCCTTCTATCTTCAGAGACAGCAATGGCCAATCAATTCTTTCTCTGACTCTAAAATTGACTCTTCCATTTCTACTCTCCACTTCTAAAGAATTATGATTACATTGGCCCCATTCAAATAATCCAAGGCAATCTCATTTCAAGGTTAACTGACGAGCAACCTTAATTTCATCTGCAACTTTCATTCCTCCCTGCCATATAACAACATATACATAGGTTCTGGGGATTAGAACATGGACATCATTGGAGACAATTACTCTGCCTATCATGCTGTGCTAAAAAAAAAAAAAAAAAAATTTAAGCAGGGATCTCTGTAGCAAGACTTCAAGGAACTTTTAGTATCCAAAGAACAATAAATTGCTAGGGGATTACATGATATAGTGTTTACTAAATCTATGTCATTACTGAGCTCTTTAATGAGGAACATTTATTAACATTGTTTCAAGGAACAGAATTTAAAAATACCACTGTTGGAAGTCAAAATGAATAACTGAAAAAGAAGTAATCTTCCCAATTAAAAACCATGATAATAGTAGACTCTTTCTATTATAGCACATGCAAATAGCACATGCAAATTGTTTTTTCAGGTACTTACAGAGTCCTGTTGATTCCTTGTTCCTTTAAACAAGACTAGATGGAGGAAGTGGAAATGAGCTAACTACATGGAAAGAATATTTAGCCTGCTCAGTCTGTGTATAAATATCCAGAGTCATGTCTTTGCCTGGGCCCTATACCCCCAACTATAATAGAGAGTCATGAAACATTATACCAATAAGGGAACTTTGAGGTAATCTAATCCAAAAGACTGGAGTATCAATTTGTCCTATGTCATTCAGCTAATATACATCTAAGGACAGACTAGGTTTCCCTATTCCCAAGTAAATATTCTACCATACTATAAAGCTGCATCTTCCCAAAAGCCTAGTCATCTAAGTTGTTTGTAACTAAACACCTAAGACAGGATCTTTGTCCTTTCTAGGGATTAAAAAAAAAAAAAAAAAGAAGCTTTCATTAGAAAGAAGTAAAATATCATTTTGCTGCTGGTTCTCTGCCTCAGAAGTTTCCCAGAAATTCATATGGAGACCAGACTTGGCTTCTCTGTCCACATGGACATGCTAACAAAAAAAGAGGATTAAGTCTCTTACCCATCCTCCCCACCAAATTTCTTGCACTGGACCTGCCCTTCATGAAGCAAGGAACCAAAGGGGCACTAGAAAAAGAATGAGATTAGACAGAACTAATGATGTGGGAAGTCAGTACATAAAAGTGTGGACAAGAGAACCATTTATTTCTAAGAATGAGAGAGAAGGATAAATAATTTCTACACTGCTTCCCAGCTTTGAGTGGGAAATGAATCTGCGGTTGATGTGTCTCCACCAGGTCAACAAATATCTGTATAAAGTAGAAGACTTTAATACCCCACTTATATCAATGAATAGATTATCTAGACAGAAAAATCAATAAGGAAACATTGGCCTTAAATGACAATGTTAGAGCAAATGGACACAACAGACACTTACAGAACATTCCATCCAGAAACAACAGAATATACATTCTTCTCAAGTGCACATGGAAACTTCTCCAAGATAGATCATATGTTAGACCACAAAACAAGTCTCAATAAGTCTAAGACTGAAATCATGCCAAGCATCTTTTCTGACCATAGTGGTATTAAACTGAAAATCAATCACAAAGAGAAAACTGGAAAAATCACAAATATGTGGAAGCTAAATAACATGCTACCAAACAACAAGTGGATTGATGAGGAAACTGAAAGATAAATTCAAAAAATACCTTGAGAAAAAAAAAAATACCTTGAGACAAATGTAGATGAAAACACAACACACCAAAATCTATGAAACAGCAAAAGCAGTTCTTACAGAAAACTTTATAGCTATACAGGCCTATCTCAAGAAAGAAGAAAAATCTGAAATAAACAGACTAACTCTGCACTTGAACTACAGAAAAAAAGAAACAAAGCCCAAAGTTAGTAGAAGGAAGAAAACAATAAAGATCAGAGCAGAAATAAATGAAATAGAAACTAAAAACACAATAGAAAAGAATGAAACTAAGAACTTGTTCTTTGAAAAAATAAACAAAATTAATAAACCTTTAGTTAGATTCACTAAGAAGAAAAGAGAAAGGGCTCAAATAAAATCACAAATCAAAGAGGGGACGTTAAACTGATACCAAAGAAATAAAAAAAAAAAATCATAAGAGACAACTATGAACAATTATATGCCAACAAATAGGACAACCTAGAAAAAAAAGGATAAATTCCTAGAAACATATAATCTCCCAACACCAGATCATGAAGAAATACAAAATTGGTACTAGCAAGGAGGTTGAATCACTGATCAAAGGCCTCCCCAGAGGGGTGTCTGGGTGCCTTAGTGGATTAAGCATCTGCCTTCCACTCAGGTCATGATCCCAGAGTCCTGAGATTGAGCCCCACGTTCATCGTCAGTCACCCTGCTCAGTGGGGAGTCTGCTTCTCCATTTTCCTCTGACCCTCCCACCACTCATGCTTTCTCTCTCTCTCTCTCAATTAAATGAAATTTTAAAGACAAAAGCAAAAAACAAAAAAAAAAAACCTCAGCAAAAACAGAAGTCCAGGACCAGATGGCTTCACTGGTGAATTCCACCAAACATTCAAAGAAGATTTAATATTTATCCTCAAACTCTTCCAAAGTTTTAAAGAGAAAGGAACATTTCTGGTTTTTTCTTCCAAATTTTTATTTAAATTCTAGTTAGTTAACATACAGTATAGTTTTGGTTTCAGGAGTAGAATTTGGTGATTCGTCACTTACATATAATACCCAGTGCTCATCATAACAAGTGCCCTCCTTCATACCCATTAACCATTTAGCCCATCCTTCACCCACCTCCCTCCATCAATCCTCAGTTTGTTCTCTATCATTAAGAGTCTCTTATGGTTTGCTTCCCTCTTTCTTTTTTTTTCCCCTTCCCATATGTTCATCTGTTTTGTTTCCTAAATCCCACATGAGTGAAATCATATATTTGTCTTTCTCTGACTGATTTATTTCACTTAATATAATACACTGTAACTCCATTAACATCATTGCAAATGGCAAGATTTCATTCTTTTTGATGGCTGAGTACTAGTCATATATATTTGTATATATGAATACATATTTACATATACACATATATGTGTATGTATATATATACATAACTGAAACTGAATATATATATATATATATATTCATCAAAGCTGGATATGTGTGTGTGTGTGTGTGTGTGTGTGTGTGTGTGTGTGTGTGTGTGTGTTTCAAAGCTTCTTCTTTATCCATTCATCAATTGATGGACACTTGGGATCTTTCCATAGTTTGGCTATTGTTGACAATGCTGCTATAAACATGAAGGTGCAGGTGTTCCTTCAAATCTGTATTTTTTTTTAAGTAGGCTCCACACCCAGTGTGGAACCCAACATAGGGCTTGAACTCACAACCCTGAGATCAAGACCTGAGTTGGGATCAAGAGCAAGATGCTTAACTGAGCCACCTAGGCACCCCCAAATCTGTATTTTTGTATACTTTGGGTAAATGTCTAGTAGTGCAATTGCTGGATCATAGGGTAGTTCTATTTTTAACTTTCTAAGGACTCTCCACACTGTTTTCCAGAGTGGTTGCACCAGTTTGCATTCCCACCTATAGTGTAAGAGTGCTCCACATCCTCATCAATATCTGTTGTTTACTGTATTGTTAATTTTAGCCATTCTGACAGTTGTGAAGTGGTATCTCAGTGTGGTATTGAGGTATACTCGAGAAGGGAATACTTCCAAACTCATTTTACTTCACCAGCATTACCCTAATACAAAAACCAGATAAGGACACCACAAAAAAAAAAAAAAAAAAAAATTGCAGGCCAATATTCCTGATGAACATAGATGCAAAAATCCTCAACAAGATATTAGCAAACCAAATTCAACAATACATTAAAAGAATATTTTGATCAAGTGGGATTTTTTCCAGGGATGCAAGAATGGTTGAAAACCTGAAAATCAATCAACATAATACATCACAGGAACAAAATGAAAGACAAAAACATATGACAAGCCCAGAGCTAACTTCATACTCAATAGAGTAAAGCTGAAAGCTTTTTCTCTAAAATCAGGAACAAGACAAGGATACCCACTCCTGCTACTTTTATCCAACATAGCATTGAATGTCTGAACCAGAGCAATTATGCAAGAAAAACAAATAAAATGCATCCAAGTTGGAAAGGAAAAAGTAAAACTCACTATTTGTGAATGACATTATTTTATGTATAGGAAACCCTAAAGACCGCAAAAAAACTGCTAGAACTAATAAATGAATTCAAGAAAGTTGCAGGATACAAAATCAATATACAAAAATATGTTGCATTTTTATACACTAAAAACAAAACTATCAGAAAAATTAAGAAACAATCCCATTTACAATTGCATCAAAAATAATAAAATGCCTAGGAATAAATTTAACCAAGGATGCAAAAGACCTGTATACTGAAAACTACTAGATGTTAAGGAAACAAACCAAAGACACCAATAAATGGAAAAGATACTTTGTGGTCATGGATTGGAAGAATTAATATTGTTAAAATGTCCATATTACCCAAAACAATCTATAAATTCAATGTAATCCCTATCAAGATTCCAACGGCCTTTTTCACTGAAATGGAAAACAAGCCTAAAATTTGTATGGAATCACAAAAGATCCCAGATAGCCAAAGCAGTCTTGAGAAACAACAAAGCTGGAGACACTATGCGCCTTGATTTTAAACTATATTACAAATATATATAAACTATATTATCGAAACAGTATGATATTGGCATGAAAACAGATATACAGAACAATGGAACAGAATATAAAACCCATAAATAATTTGCTGCAAGGGAAGCAAGAATATATAATGAAGAAAATACAGTCTCTTTAATAAATGGTATTAAAAAAACTGTACAGCCACATGCAAAAGAATAAAACTGGATCACTGTCTTTTGACATACACATAAATAAACTCAAAATGGATTAAAGACTTGAATTTAAGACCAGCAACCATAAGACTCCTGGCAAAAAAACATGTAGTAAGCTCCTTGACATTGGTGCTGGTCCTGGCAATTTTTTTTTGGATCTGACTCCAACGGCATCAGCAACAAAAGTAAAAATAAACAAATGAGACTACATCAAAATAAAAATCTTTTGAATAGCAAAGGGAACCATCAGCAAAATAAAATAAAAAGGTAACTAACTGAATGGAAAAACATAATTATAAATCATAAATCCAATAAAGGGTTAATATTTAAAATATATAAAGAACTTATGCAATTCAATAATAAAAACGAAATGATTGATTAAAAAATGGGCAGAGGATGTGAATAAAAATTTTTTTCCAAAGTGTGGATGGCCAGAGACATGAAAGGATTCTCAACATCATTAAACATCAGGAAAATGCAAATAAAAACTACAATGAAATATTATCTCACACCAGCCTGAATGGCTAGTATCAAAAAGACAGGAAATAACAAAGTTTGGCAATGATGTGGAGAAAAGGTAACCCTCATACATTGTTGAAAGGATTGTAAATTGCTACAGCTACTGTGGAAAACAGTATGGTGGCTTCTCAAAAAAACAAAAGTAGAACTACCATATGATCTAGCAATTCCAATTCTGGGTATTTATCTGAAGAAATTGAAAACACTGAATTGAAAAGATAAATGCACCTTTATCTTCATTGCAGCATTATTTGCAATAGCCAAGATATGGAAACAATCTAAGGGTCTATCGATGGATGAATGGATAAAGATGTGGGGTACACATACACATACACACACACACACACACACACACACACACACACACTAGCATATTACTGTCATAAAATGAATGAAGCATTGCCATTTGTGACAACATGGATGGACCTTGAGAATACTATGCTGAGTAGGGGTGCCTGGGTGGCTCAGTCAATTAAGCATCTGACTCTTGATTTCCACTTGGGTCATGATCTCCGGGTTGTAAGATCATGCCCCATGTGGGGCTCCATGCTCAGCAGGGAGTCTGCTGGAGACTTTCTCTCTTCCTCTCGCTCTCCCTCTGCCCCTCTCTCCCAATTCTTGCATGCTTTCTCTCTCAAAAAAAAAAAAAAAAAAAGGAATATTATACTGAGTGAAATAAGTTAGAGAAAAACAAAACTATATAATCTCACATATATGTGGAATCTAAAAAATAAAAGAAAAAACAAATTCATGGATGTAGAGAACGAATTTGATGGTTATTGGAGAGGGGAGGGGTTTGAGGAGTTGGAAAATGGAAGGGGGTAGGAGATACAAACTTTCAGTGACGTACTGTTGTCAATAACATTGTATTGCATATTATGTAAATTTATAAGGTGGCAGGAAGAAACTAAACTCGTTGTGGTAATCATGTCACAATGGATAGAAATATAGACTCATTATGTTGCATACCCCAAACTAATATAATTTTATATGTCAAGTATACCTTAATAAAAAAAATTAATGAAAAAAAAAAAAAGAGTGAGGCCCATCCCCATTTGGTTCCTAACAAAGATTTTGTGGTGAATATGAAATCTTTTAATGCTGTTAACAAATTAACTTAGTTATTTTTAAAATGCATTTTTCAGGCTTGTAATATGTCTTATTGGTTGTTGATAAGCCGGCTTCTTACAGATGAATAAAGCTTAAGCACGATATTAATGTTTATGCTAGAAATGAAACCAGAGGAATGCCTGGGTGCCTCAGTCAGTCAAGCATCTGACTTTGGTTCAGATCATGATCCCAGGGTCCTGGGATCGAGTCCAGCATTAGGCTCCTTGCTCATTGGGAGTCTGCTTCTTCCACTGCCTGCTGCTCCCCCTGCTTGTGCTCTCTCTCTGCCAAATAGGTAAATAAAATCTTAAAAATTAAAAAAAAAAAAAGAAATGAAACCAGAAATATTCAGGAAGTAATAGCCATTCAGAAGTTGTGGAAGATGGTTAGTTTTGGAATAAAAAAAGACATAGAATATTCTACCTTCAAGTATTTTTGAATAAACTGATATAGGAAAGTAAAATAGACTTTGTGAAAGACCTCACACTCATTCGCATTAATTGTACAGAATGTAGAGCTCACTCAACTAGGTTAAATGTATGACCATGGAGGGATTGGTCTATATTCCAAAGATGGTGTGAACTCTCCTCTCACTCACCAGAAACAAGGCAGCAAAGGATCTTTCTCAGGTTTCCAGGAGATGAAAATGACCCCAGTGAGATTGGAGGAACAGTGCAGGGAAGGAAATATCCCTGGACCATAAACTTGGTGACACTTGAGTCAAGCTCTACCTTTCACCTTAGGAAATACTTTCAAAACATTGATTTCTTATTAGTAAAATTACGGTGCTACATTTACTCATCTCTAAAATCTCTACTTCTATTCATGCGGAAAAGATGGAAATCAGAGAAAGCTCCTCTGACAGATTTTCAGTCTGACACCCAAATATCTCATCTCACCACAGCATGAGCAGCTGAAAGACAAAGCCAGGAGGAAATCCAGGGATGCAGAATGCCTCCTGTGTCCTGGCTAATAACTGAGGATAGAGAAGGGAATGGGTGTGATAACCTAAAAATACAGAAGGCAATTACTGAAGACCAGAATAAGCAATGTGCTGTGTTGAACAGATTTGTTGCTTTCAAATGGTAAAACTTCAACTCAATATAATTTTAGAACAGAGAGAGAAGGAGAGAAAGAGAAAAAGATAAGAGAAAGGGAGTGGGAGAGAGCACTTGGTCCATGAAAGTGGGAAAAGCATTCATTGTAACTGGACTTAGGGATGTCATCAATTCATATGGTACTATCTGGACTTCCTTTCATAATTTCTTGGATCTACTTCTCTGTGTGTCTCATTCATACTATTTAACCATATCTGGATCTTCTCCTTTTGGTAAAGTAAGAGGAGAACATGACTACAGACAAATGCAGGCATATGGCATCCCAACTTAGCATTCACAAAGGAAAGATGGAGCTTCTCTCTACTATCAATGAATTAAAAATTCATAGAAGGATTCTTAATGACCTTGCTTAATTCATCTAAGGAGCTATGACAAGGGAGATAGTGTACCATGGATAGCCAGACTTCGTATAGTCTCCACACTTTGTGGCCAAGAGGTGCAGGATAATATTACTGCTGGTCCTTCCAGGATCATAGTGAAAGGAGAAATCCACCAAAGAATAAAGAGAAGAGATGGAGGGAGTCTCGGACAAATGAAAACAATAAATATTCAATTGTGCACAGGACAAAAGAGTTCAGGAATTGTATAGAGAAAAGGCCCCAGTGCCCTGAGCACCCCTCAGGGTGCATCTTTGAGAGCTTCTTTTTTTCTGTTGAGGCACTTATATTAATAGCAGAGAGAAATCGGGTGGGAATCTGAAGGTCTGAATTTGCTCCCAGCTCTGACAATGAGGGATCTTACAGAAATCCTTTAAACTTTCTGAGTCTCATTCATAATTTGAGAGGATTAGCAAGATTTTTAAAGATCTCTTCTACCAGGAATATTCCATGAGTCTTCAATTTAGCCTGATAGACAATGTATAAAAATGTGTATATGTGTCAAGTAATCCTCATCCCACAATCACCTTGAAATTGCTCTACCCGCAGGTGTGCCTCCTTCTTGATTGATACTGGCTGAGTTGGTGGTAGTGGTGGTAATGGTAATGATGGCTGTTAGCATTTAGTAAAAGTTTGCTAAGCATCAGATATTATGCTAGGCATTTTAAATACATTTTCTCCAATTCTTACATTTCTGCCAAGTAAATAGTATTATTTCTATTGTCTTGCAGTTGATAATACTAATTCTCAGAGAAGCTAAGTAATTGGCAAATGTAACACAGTTGCTATAAGGTACATATTCTTATTCTTTCTTTATCCAATCTTTTGTCCTGCTATAGTGCCAGGGAGTCATATTTAAATGATAGAAGGCAATTATCTATTGTTAATAACCTGCTTTTTAAACAATGTGTTATGAGTATCTTTTAATGTCAATAAACACGGTTATATCATTTCAAAGGCTAAATTCTTCAAAATTATTTAACCAATCACTGATTTTTAGACATACTGTTTACAAATGTTCACTATTGTGAGTGGTACCGAAATAAAAACATTATTCATTAAAGTCTTTTCTTTGGGCATCTTTCAATCATTTCTCTAGGTTGAACTCCAAAACGTAAAATTCCTATAGCAAAGGTCATGTACTTTGTTTTAAGATTTTTATTTATTTATTTGTCAGAGAGAGAGAGAGCACACAGCAGGAGGGAGCAATGGGCAGAGGGAAAAGCAGGCTCCCTGCTGAGCAAGGAGCCTGATGCAGGACTCATTCCCAGGATCCTGGGATCATGACCTTAGCTGAAGGCAGATGCTTAACCAACAGAGCCACCTAGGTGTCCCAAATGTCATGTACTTTGGATACACATTGCTAGAGTGACATCCTCTCCTCAAAAAAAAAAAAAAAAAAGATTATACCAACGTATGCTCCCATAAACAAAGTATTAGAGTATTTATTCACCCACATCATACCAACTATACCAACACCAAGTACTACAATACTTTGTACTAGTTGTCAATTTTATGTGTTTTTTCTATCTTAATTTTTATTGTATTACTATGATTATTCATGAAGCTGATGATTTTTTATAAGCTTATAGGCTATTTCTATTATTTTTTTACGAATTGCTTGCTTATAGCCTTAACCCATGTGTCATAAACTTTAAAATCTTGGCTTTTATTCATATTCACATTATAAATTGAAATAATCAAAAGTATATATTTAATATGAGCTATAATTTTACTGTTGAAACCATTGCATGCTATATTAACACAGAATAAACTATTCTAGGAGACTCTGAATATTTCTAATTTTCCAAAGATTAAAGAAAAATGGGATAGTTGCTATCAGAGATACACGAACTATAGTTACATAATGTACAAGCACATAGGGGTGAAAAATTCTAATTTAGTACATGTTTTAGATGCTGTTGGGGCGCCTCCATACCTTATTTACTGGATCCTATGTGCTGAGAGTGTTAGCTATTAAGAGCTCACAAATGTCCCCTTTTTAAGAAAATTACGCTCTGTCGATGGCAGGTACATGGCTAGAAATATTCACCAACTCCCAAGATAGCCTATATTTAATGACTAATCAATATGCGAGCACAAAAGACTGGCCCCCCCATCTCATGGAGAGAAAATTTTGTGGTATAGTTAATGTACCCTACCACCACTGAATTAGGCCAAGGCAAACTTTTCCTAAGGTAACAACTTGCTCTTTGTCCTTTGCTGTCCTGCTTTCCTCATTCACTTACAGGTTCCTCCTAAGAGCAATGGCACCATAAATCAAAATGCACCTGAATCCTTGCCTCAGGCTCTGCTACTTAGAAACCAATCTAAGATATTAGGACTTAGCAAAATTTCATAGAGGAGGTGACCTTTCCTCTGAGTCTTGTTATGTGGGTGGGCATTTAATGTTCAATGGGTAGAAAATGATATAAGCATTTCATGTAGATAGAATGAGTAAAGGAAGACACTGAGACATACTTGGGGACCATCGAGTGTCTTCATGTGGCTAGAATATAATAAACTTGAAGAGCTAGGGATATATATAAATCCTTACACATAAAAAGACTTAAGACCAGTTAGGAGCCTAATGCAGTAACCTCATTTAGGGCTGATAAGTAAGTGCCTGGTCTTCAGCAATAACAGTCAGAATCCAACTCCCTAACACTTCATTAACTGACACTGAGTCTTGGGAAGTTATGTAGATTAGGTAAAGATAGAGTGTGGTTAAATATGTTTTCATATGACACAGAAAAAGATTATAGGGTCAGATTCCAATTTTAAAACATCCTAACCTGGAGCAAAACCACATTATTCATCACCGGAACTTAACCAAATGGCTGGTCAAAAAGAGAAAGCATAAAATGAAAATAAGGAAGGAAAAGAACCTGCCAACTCAGCAAGACTTGACAGGTGTTCAAGAATTTAGGCTAATTAATTGACCACGTGGTTGATGAATTAAGACAGTATCTTTGTTTGGGACAAAGTATACTTACTACCCAATTTGTGGTGATTAGAGAAACAGGAAAGATGTAATTGAAGTTGAGATAAAAAGTAATGAAAAGCACAAGGAAAAGGGAAAAAAATTAAAGAGTAATAAGCAAATAGAAGTGCGGCAATTTAGATAACAGTCCCACAGTAGATTAATACAGGGGTCTAAGACCTGGATGTCTTTTTTTTTAAATTTTTTTTATTTAATTTTTTTTATTTAAAATTTTTTTTCAATTAATTTTATTTTACTTTTTCAGTGTTCAAAGATGCATTGTTCATGTACCACGGGTCTTAAAGGGCTGCCAAAAATTGTATGACCTTCAAGTCTTTTAAAGAGAACTATTTGAAAATGATGATGAAAGAAAGAAGTTAATGGACTAAAGATATACTTACCACCCACCACACCCTAGGCTATTAGTCTCTGAAACAAGCACTACCTTCAGAAGCTAAAAATCATATTTTCCAAGGAAAACTCATTACCTTGATAACACAAATACCCTCTAATAGGCTTACTGAAATACTCTGATAATGGGCAGGGAGGAGCAGATAGCCTAGAAAGCATAGGACAAAGTAAATCTGACTTCCTTTGAATGGCCTACCACTTCTTCAGCCTCTATAGCTCAGCCAAAATAGTAGCAATTATACCATTTTAGTTTTCCCAAAAGTAAGACAGTGTAAAGGAAAATCCACCATCTTAAAACCTGGGGGTTCACTCTGTTTCCATTACTAACCAGCTACATATAACCGTTTCAGATCTCGGTTCTCTTACCTGTAAAATGAAAAGACTTCACAAGAGGTTAAATCCAACTATAAAATGTTATTCCTCTACTTTAAAGTCTGCAGCAATCATTATTAGACACTAAAATGACAAAGTAGAATGGCTAAGTTTATACTGCATAGCAATCAGCTCTATTGATGGCTCTATCCACCAGTTTGACTTACAAGTATTTCATATAAAATAGTTTCTATTGCTACTGAATAGCACTTCTTTCCTTCTGGATCTGACTTGGCATTAGTCTCGCTGATGATGGATCATTAGATTTTTTTTTTTCTGCAACTATTAAATAATCAGTTAACCTCAGTTATGTGATCTAGTGAAAAGAGCATGGCATTATGGAGCAGAAGCCCTGAAATCCAATTCTTGCCTTATTGCTGTTAGATTGCATGGACATTGGGAAACTTATTTAATTCTGAATGGAAAGCAACCATAATTTATTCTTCTTCTTTATAATATGATCAGGGTCAAATGACATATGAAAAAGCCATTTGAAAGTGCTGTATGTTGGTAAACTTGAACCTTGGGCCACAAACTGAGATTTGCCAAGATATAACTTTATTTCTACAACTGAATTTAATTTGTTTTGAGCTTTCATTCTTCTAGATGAAAAATTAACCTCAGTCAATTCAGATCTTTTCCCATTTCTGCTGCATTTGTGCCCTTGGTCCCACAAGGGCTGCATAGCACCAAGGCATTGGGGTAAGTCTTCATTGTTACTTGTCCCTGCTGACATCTACCTTGACTGCCCCTTGTCTGACCCCAACTGGTTTCTGATTGTTAGTCCCTCCATGTCACCACTGCATCCTTCTCTTCATAGTTGCAAAGCCGCTCCCAGTTGGCGAAACTTGCAAAGGAGAAAGAAAAAAGCAACCAGAGAGGTAATAAAAAAAAAAAAAGAAAAACAAATGAACAAACAAAAACCCTAACATAAAGATGTGTTATGGAAGCCAAAGGAGGAGAAAACACCAAGGAAAAATGGTGGTCAGAGGCTTTAAGTAATTCAGACAAGTCTAAGAGTAAAGGAAAAATGAAATGGAGCTTCAGATAAATTTTGCAAGAACAGTTTCTGTTGAGTGGTAGATACACAATGCTAACTGCAGAGGTAGGGGTGAATGTGACAATTTTGAAATATTTTTCTAAAACATATGATTGCAATTATCTTCACTTTGAAATAGTGTGAGAGTTATATTCAAAAGTTTTAATTTAGAATGTTGGTGGGAATGCAAGTTGGTGCAGCCACTTTGGAAAACAGTGTGGAGATTCCTCAAGAAATTAAAAATAGAGCTACCCTATGACCCTGCAATTGCACTACTGGGTATTTACCCCAAAGATACTGATGTGGTGCAAAGAAGGGCCACATGTACCCCAATGTTCATAGCAGCAATGGCCGCAATCGCCAAACTGTGGAAAGAGCCAAGATGCCCTTCAACAGACAAATGGATAAAGAAGATATGTCCCATATATACAATGGAATATTATGCCTCCATCAGAAAGGATGAATACCCAACTTTTATATCAACATGGACAGGACTGGAAGAGATTATGTTGAGTGAAAAAAGTTAAATAGAGAGAGTCAATTATCATATGGTTTCACTTACGTGTGGAGCATAAGGAAAAAGATGGAGGACATTGGGAGAAGGAAAGGAAGGGTGAATTGGGAGAAATCGGAGGGGGAGATGAACCATGAGAGACTGTGGACTCTGATAAACAAACTGAGGGTTTTGGAGGGGAGGGGGCTGGGGGGTTGGTTGAGCCTGGTGGTGGGTATTGAGGAGGGCATGTATCACATGGAGCACTGGCTGTGGTGCATGAACAATGAATTTGGAACACTGCAAAAATAAAATAAAAGTTAAAAAAAAAAGAATGTAATAATTTGAGTAAATGAAAGGAGATAAGTCTTCATATGGATCAGCAAGACCTGACCATAAGAGTGATTAAAATTAAGTATTATCAAATGTTGTCTCCCTAAGTAAGAGAAAATATTTAAGCCCTTAATAATTAGGCCACCACTTCTCTGAACTAGTCTTGGGAGTAAATAGCCAATGAAAATGAAATCCCTTCTTCTGCTGTAACAACCTGAGACAATGAGTGACCAGTAAGTAATGAAACAGGCACTACTGCTAATAGATGAGGAAGGGAAGAAGATAAGTGGGATTGGTCTGATTGCCACAACTGTCTACTTTGCATGATTCCATAAGGCCAATCTGATTGCTTTTAATTTAAAGAGTATCATGTATAATCAAGTCAACCACATAGGGGTGATTGTTATCAGATCATTCAATGCCAGTCACATGCACCTTGCAGAATGCCCAGACTATGAAAATATTGCATGCTAAATTATTCTCCTACAGGGCTATGAAATAGAGGGGGATATGAGCAAGTATCACCATGACTTTTTTCCTTCCATTTTGACCCACTAATCCCAATAAATTCACATTTTTTAAAGTTTCAAACATTTATAACGCTGTATGTTACACTTCAATTAAAAAAATAGTTTCAAACATTTAATGCTAAAAGTATTAAATTCAGTTGAACAATGGAGTAAGAAAAACTTGTAAGATTATTTTTTCCCCTTAATTCTCCTGCCTAGCCTAGATAAGCCATCCAGAATAAGAGGGGGAAACAATACGCTTTAGGAATTTATGTCAAATTGGCTAAGTCGTAGACTCACAGAATAAGTACAGCTCAAATATGCTAACATATTATCTAGAGCCACTGTATTATTTTCAGATGGGTACAGTGAAGTTCGGGAGTATTGTGTGTCTTACTCAAGATTATCACAATGAGTAGACTAGGGCCATAAATAGAACCCCAATTTTCTAACATGAAGGCCAATAATCAATAAATATTTACTGAGTGCTTAGTCTATGCTAGACAATGTCCTAGCCCCTGAGAATTAAAAGCTGAAAAATATTACCTGGGGTATGGAAAACAAATTGATAAATGGCACAACCACTTATCGTGGCAGCAAAAAATATGGAATAGATTAGAAGACTCAATATTGTTAAGATGTTGGTTCTCTCCTATTGGCTTATAAATTCTTTATAATCCCGATCAAAACGTTAGCAGGATTTTTGGTAGATATTAACAAGCTGATTCTAATGTGTTTATGGAAAGGTAAAATACTAGAATAATCACAAATTTTTTTTGAGAGAAGCATAAAGTTGAGAGATTCACAATACCTGATTTCAAGTCCTAATATAAAGCTGTGCCATTTGCAAAAGCATACATAGACAACAGAGTACAATAAACAGTCTGTAGACCCTCAAAACTATGATCAGTTGATTTTTGACCAATGCAAGACTATTCCATGGAGAAAGAATAGCCTTTAAACATATGGTGTTGAAGCAATTCAATATTCACACATATAGAAGAAACTTTGATCCATACTTTGTACTATATAAAATGGGTCAAAGACATACATGTAACACCCAAAGCTCTAAAACTACCAGAAAAAAAACAGGATAAAATCATTGTGACCATGAATTAAGCTAATCATTCATAACGAAGACACCAAAAGTACAGTCAATAAGTGAAAACACTGCTAAATCGGACTTCATCAAAATAAAAAACTTTTGCTCTATAGAAGATATTACTAAGAGAGTGAAAAGAAAAACCATGGACTGGGAGAAACTATTTACAAAACAAATCTGATAAAGATCTTGTACCCGGAATATATATATTAAAAAAA
>CM052898.1:71682281-71698138 GCA_028534135.1 Potos flavus | reverse complement strand
CACAGGTACAAAGGGAAGGTAGCATTACCAGAGTCATAAGGAGAGAGTCTTGTAATAGAGGACTACCTTAAGAGAAGCAGTGACTTCAGGGAACAAAGCTAACTTGAGGCCACCCCATAGGGTGGGAGCCAGCAGCCACGACAATAAATATCCTCTTCCTCCCTCCCACCGCTCTCTTGCTGGGGAACTGGGAATCCAGCAGGGAACAAAAGGGGCAAAAATGACTGCTATCATTGGTGTGACATGCTAGCCAAGGGAGACACAGGAAACCAACCTAACTACCATGGAGAAAAATAAAGCTGGGTAGAGTCACAGAGAAAGCTAGTAGTAGAATAGAAGTGAAATTTAAACAGGATAGCCAAGGAAGACCTTGTTGAAGCAAGTGGTATTCGAACAAAGGCACAAAAGGGGTGAAGGAGCTAAATATATAGATATCTAGGAAAGAACATTCAAGGCAGAGAGAGAAGAAAGCACTTAGGGGATTACTTGGCCTATTTGAGAATCATTGAGGCCAGTGTGACCAGAGCAGAGCAAAGCAAGGGGAAAGAGTTGGAGCAAAGGGGAGAGTGTAAAGGACAGGTAATTGAGTAGGGCCTTGTAGGCCACTGTGAATATCTTGGCCTTTATTCTGAAAAATAGGAAGCAATTAAAGGGTTTTCAAGTTAAGAAACAGTATGATCTGATTTCAACTTTATCAGTATCACTCAGGCTGCTGGATGGAGAATAGACTGAAGTTGGTAGGATTGGAGGCAGAAAGGCTTGTTAGGCATTTCCTGCAATAATCCAGGCAAGAGGTGATGGTGATTGAGAAAAGGGTGGTAGTAGTAGAAGTAGTGAGAAGTGAATTCATTCACTTATGAATAAGTACAGTGGCTTATAAGGGCAAGGTTAGTCATCAAAATCCCTGGATTTATGTCTATCATTTAGCTGTCTGACGGGGCAAGTCACTTAACCTCTCTCTGTGCTTCATTTTCTTCATCTGCAAATTAGATATAATAATAGTACCTAGCTTGTAGGATTATTTCCAGATTTAAATGATATAATGCATCTAAGTGGCTTAGTAAAGTATCTGGCTCATAAAAAGCCCTCATAAATATGATGGTCGTTATATGCATTTGAAAAGCATACTGAAATGCTTTTTTTCCCCAGATTTTATTTATGTGTTTATTCATTTCTGAGATGCTTTTTTAAAGTTCTCTCTCATTTTTTTTTTAAAGTTCTCTCTCATTAATAAATTGATGGATGACCCTTTGATGCAGGACAGAGTCTTCAGGATGTCACTTATGGTGAATTTTCAGGCATTTTTGAAAATCCGCAGTGGTCTCCTTGCCTATCCCTGAATTCTCCAGGCAATGAGAAATATACTTCTTTGCCTAGCAGGCCCATGCCACCTTGCATACCTCTGAGTAGAAGAAAGTTTCCTAGTTGGTTTGAATTGGAATCTTTCCCATTGTCACACTTGCTCATTCTAGACCTCTCTTTGGGGATTTACAGCTAGATTCCTCTTTCATGCAGCAACACTTTTAGTATCTGAAGAAAGTGACTAGCCCCTTCTTCTCACCTCTGCTAAACAGTTTTTAGACAGCAGGGTTTTTTGTTGTTGTTGTTGTTGTTTTTAATCAGCCTTTTAGAACAAAGCTCAATGGAATGGATAAGCAGTTAATGAAGAGCCCTGTGTCTGGAATCATAAAAGCTAGCATTTTAGGCTGACTCATTTAACATTCCATTGCATACCCTGTTTCCATCCCATTCTCAACTACAGTCAATGAAAGACTAACCTTTTCAGACTCCAGTGGTTAGAGGGAACCATGTTGGTTCAGTGTTGACCAATGAAATGTGGGTGGAAATATGTTACCCTGTGCTTCATCCTTCTGCATGTGTATATTTGCCTTCACTTTCCTTCATGTTAATTGTGAGTGCTGGACTAAATGCTCTCTAAATCTCATTCTGGTACTAACATTCCATACTTAGATTTTCTTTCTTTCTCAAGATTGATTGATTGATTGATTGATTGATTTTAGAGAGAGAAAGGGAGAGTGGGAGGAAGGGCAGAGGGAGATGGAGAGAGAGTCACAAGCAAACTTAGCACCAAGCATGGAGCTCCACACACCACTTGATCCCACAACCCCAAGATCATGACCCAAGCAGAAACCAAGAGTCGGATGCTCAACCAACTGTGCCACCCAGGTGCCCCCCACACTTGGGATTTTCTCATCAAAGTATCTATTCCAATTAATATGTTTAATCCAGGTCAAACAACCTACCTAAAAGCTAGATTCGCCCTTTTGATTTATCTTCCCTCATTTATATAGCTTTATTGGATCTAGCCTAGTGTCTTTTGCATAGAAAACACCTAATAGATGATTGCTGAACTTAAAATAGCTAGAAAGACTTCAATAGGATACCATTATTTATATACTTTATCCACCCACTGTATTACCCTTCTCTGATCTACAGCAACTTGGTAAACAAAATAACGCTTGCAAACAAATAGATCAGACATAAGTTTTTTAGGCTTTTCATACTTGTTACCTCATTATATTGTCACAGATTCCTTTCCTAGCATTATTTTCTGCTCATAAATAGGTGTATTTTAATAATAGGAAGCTGGGGGATATTAGGGAAACATAATTTCAATATGTTTGTATTCACTATGTTTTACTCTGTATATTACAAATTTGAGATTATTCTGGAAGAGTATTGCATTCTTTTCATTTAACATAAGGATATCCCATCTCTTTAAATACTATTTTTTTTTAAGATTTTATTTATTTGACAAAGAAAGAGACAGCGAGAGAGGGAATACAAGCAGGGAAAGTGGGAGAGGGAGAAGCAGGCTTCCCACTGGGCAGGGAGCCCGATGCGGAACTGGATCCCAGGACCCTGGGATCATGACCCAAGCCAAAGGCAGTTGCTTAACAACTGTGCCACCCAGGCGCCCCTTTAAATAGTTTTTTTAAACATGCTATGAAATCATTAGTGACTTTTTCCTGGGAAAGTTATTTTTTTCTCACAGCATGGTATTTGATAATTTATAGATGCAGAAACTTAAGGACAGAAAAAATATAATTGTCTGAGGTTATATAGGAAGATTACTCTCTCCTTGTAACCTAACTTATTCCTTTGAAATATGAAGGTATCCCCCAAAATGTTGATGTTGGTGATCAATAATTGTGACAAATATCAAATAAAAATCAACTTGTCATATACAACACCCAAAGAAATTACAAAGTAGACATATAGATAAGAAGTAAATGTGTAAACACAGATAGATGAATTAATGGATGGATGGGTGGATAAATTGATGGATAGATGGATTCAATGAATAAATGGACGAATGGATAGATGGATGGAGGTTGGATGGATGGAGGGAAGGAGGGAGGGAGGGAGGGAGGGAGGGATGGATGGATGGAGATGAATGGATTCTATGAATCTGAGTTGGATTGCTTTTCCATTAGAGCAAATTGTCAAAGTCTGCATTAGAGAACAGTATCTGGAAAAAGATTGAAAGTTTAACATTCCCTTTATGCTCCAGAGCTAAAATAGGGAGCCTGATACAAACTCACCAGAAAATGAAAACCTGTGAATCACTCCTGACAGGAATGGATCTTTTTCCAAATTCAAAGTTGTCCCAGCTGCATTCCACTAGCACATCTCATGCTGTTGTAGAAACACTGTAAACAATGCAAAAAGCCACTATGGAGCTTTGTGCAGTACAAGTCAGTACCCATAATGACAAGCATGCCATCTAACACATCCGATCTCCTACGTAATGATAAATAATGATATGTGTTCCTTCTAATCCTTACTAACTCTAGGTTACCTTAATTCTGGAGGAAGTATTTAGATACAAATGAAATTAATTATAATATCTGAAACACAGAAAACCATGCATTGGAATAAACTCTTTGATATTGCCAAAGAAAGAGTTATTGAGAAAAGGAACCAAGGAGCATGTCCTTGGTCCACCTGGAGGAAGGAACCACAGTTCTCTAAAGTACTCTCAGCATCATATGCATGACCTGCTACACTAGCTTCTGGTGTCAATAAGACACACTCTCACCTAAACTTTCTCATTTCACTCCTAAATATTTAAGTGTGCAAGTTTCATTTATGGATGAAATGTTAAAAACTCCTTCTAAAAATTATAATACTATATCAACTTAAGAAAAATTATTAATTTTTTAATATTATTGAATATTTTTTTTAAGATTTTTTATTTATTTATTCGTCAGAGCGAGAGAGAGCACAAGCAGGCAGAGTGGCAGGCAGAGGCAGAGGGAGAAGCAGGCTCCCTGCCGAGCAAGGAACCCGATGCGGGACTCGATCCCAGGACCCTGAGATCATGACCTGAGCCGAAGGCAGCCGCTCAACCAACTGAGCCACCCAGGCGTCCCGATATTATTGAATATCTAATCAGTACTTGAATTCCTTTCTGTCTCTCTCTGTGTCTCTCTCCTCTTGATTTTCACTGTGTGTGTTCAAACCAGGATCAAAGAGTGTCATTATTCCAACAGGTCAACAGTAGGTTGCTAAGTCCTTCATTTAGTCTCTTTCAACCTCTCTTTTTCATGCTCTCACTCTCCTTGCAATTTGTTTATTATAGAAACCAGGTCGTTTATCTGGCAGAGTTCCTCCCTATCTGCATTTTACTGGTCATTACCCATGTTGTCATATAACATGTTCTTATGCCTCCATCTTTCCTATACACTTTCTAAGTTTCCCATAGGTCTAGAAGCCTGATCAGATTCAGACATGATTCTTCTTTTTTTTAATCTTCTCTTTTTAATTTCTGAGGGCAGTATCTGGGCTTCAAATATCACGTTATCAGAGAACAATATTTGCTTATTTTTAATGTCTGTTCCACCTCTAAATTTTCCAAGAGACTATGGAGAGGATAGACATACTGTGGCTGCCACCCCCTCCTCTCCTCCTATGAGGAAGGACTACCTGTCCTACTCTGAGCCATCTCTAATAACTTCAGGTTAACAGCTGGCCACACCTATGCCAGTCTCAGCCTCTCAAAGTCTTAGCTCTGAAATTAGGTTTCCATGTCAGATTCCCTCTTCCCTTTGTGTAGTTTGTTCCACCAAAGTCTTCAGTAAAGATCCTCTCAATCCATTCTGTAAGTTTTCATAAAAGAAATGGTCTTGGCTTTGAGCCTTTGGTTCATGGAGGTTCCACGATTTTAGAACTTCTGACCTCTTCTAGCCTTTAAACTGTTACAACAAAGACTTACTGTCCTTATAATTACATATCTGAGAAGAAACACTACATTCTTCTTGAAACAAAGAACATCTTCTGGCAAATGATTTGCTGTCTTCATCTACATAGTGAAATAGTGGGCAACTCTATTTGATAAGCCCGGCCTCCAAGATACAGGATTTAATATAAGTATAGTCTTCTGGGACCACAGCATTTCATAAAAGGGGTCACAGTAAGTCTAGAAAAATTTTCACAAAGGTTACCTGATATAATCCTTCAAGGAAAATTATGAGTTCGACCCACCACCCTCACTCTAAAGGTTGGAAAACCAAGGCTCAGTAACTTGCCAAGTGTTATAAAAATCTCTTTGCATTACAACATATGGTATTTGACCAATATTTAAATTAACAATGGTTGTCCAAAGTCAGACAATGACATAAAAAAGAACCATATTTCAAAAATCTGCACAGGTCTGGCTAAAAGCAGCATGCATCCTAAAACTTGTGCAGCAGTCTTTTAGAAGCAAGGAAAGGAAAAAAAGAGGAAGAAAAAAAAAACTCTGCACACTTCTCTGGGCCCAGGAGATTGGCAGTGTACCCTGAGGGGGTAATCTTCTGTTACTGATGGAGATGCAAAGTGCTGGTATGGTAGAGGCAAGATTCAGCTTGGCATTGTTCTGTATTTTTGGCTCCAAAGCCATAAGATTTTTCCTTGCTAAGCTGTTTATCTATCCTTGCCGCATTCTCTCACTTGGTGTCATCAGTACTTTTGTGTAAACATCTTTCCTTTTTCTATTCAGCACTGTTTTTCTTTAATATCAGAATTTATGTGATATTTAGGATTTAGTTAAACACCCAGGTTTTTTATGTCAAACTGAAAATGAATTTCATTTGCTTATCTCTATAACCTTTCCTGCTTGGTACCCAACACTGGAGAGCCTGTTTATTCCACCATCTAGTCCTCAGATGTCTTCTGACCTGTTCAAACCTAAACAATAGGGAGAAGCCTGAGTCAGAATCTGTCATTTCATGCCATGTTCAGATGATTGGAACCATTGCCAGATTTTTTTTAGCAGATACTCCATAAAAGGACCCAGTCTGTAGAGGCAAGATAGGATTTTGTTGTACATCTTTCCAAATTCACCTTTTTCAAGTCAATTTATTCCATCCATCGATTTATTCATTTACTCACACATTCATCCATTCACTCATTCACCCACTCATCCATCTATCTATTCACTTAACTACTCATTCATTCATTTATTCAGTCATTCATTGAAGAAAAATCTGTTAAGTCTCCGCTCTATGTCAGGCACCACTGTTGAACCACTCCGTCTATTCTCCATCCTATCCTGTCCTTTCCTATCTTCTTTATTTATTTTTTCTTGTTCTACTCAAATTTCTGGATCCACCTCAAAAGTTTCATACATCTTTTTTATCACCTCCAGTGCATGTAACAGTCTTTCAATATATATTTGTTTAATAAGAAAACTTTAGAGAATAAGAAATGGGAAACCATGGTGAGTAAACAAGCTAGAAGAAAGATTAGGAGGGGCTTAGAATATGAGGTGGCCAGATGATTACCTAATCTTACAAGATTTCTAGGACTATACACTATATACCACTTGGAGTAGTGGTATATAATTTAGGCTCTATAGAACATGAGAGGTAGAAGGAAGAAATCAATTTATTTATAAGATGAGCAGCTCTCCCAAAACAGACGTGATGTGATGAGCACTGGGTGTTATACATAACTGATGAATCATTGAACACTACATCTGAAACAAATGATGTACTATATGTTGGCTAACTGAAGAAAATAAAATAAAATGAAATGCAATAAAATAAAATTAAAAAATTTCAATAAAATAAAATAAAATAAATATGGACATTAAACAACAACCAAAAAAAAAAAAGATGAGCAGCTCTCCTAAGGCTAAGTTGTTGGTGGCAATTTTATTTCCTAAATAGATGTATATTCCAAATCATGAAAGTCAGTGGCTTGCAATAACTCCTTTGATATAGGGCAAGTGATACAGTTTTGTTAAAACGGTCCACGTGGATTATGGTTCAGCCAGGACACACTAGGTAGTATATACAGGTTTGGGAATAAAATAGATCTGAGTTCAAGCCCAGATTCTAATATTTCCTACCTATGTGGCCTTGGGCAACTTATTAACCTCTCCGAACTTTTGTTTTTTCATTTATCTTATAAGAATAATAATACTTATCTTTAAGGAATTTTGAAAATTAAATGATAAATATGATAAAATTATTAGCCCTGTCCCTAGCATTTAGTAAATGTTAATTATGGTTGCTATTAGTACCATCACATGGATTTGATAATTCTCATAAACAAACTTAGTCAATTCTTGGTTTATTTTCATACGTGTCTACTTCTGCTTCTGCTTTTTTTTTTTTTTTAAGATTTTCTTTATTTACTTGAAAGAGAGAGTGAGAGCGAACATGAGAGGAAAGAAGGTCAGAGGGAGAAGCAGACCACCCTTGGAGCTGGAAGCCCAATGTGGGACTCGATCCTGGAACTCCAGGATCATGACCTGAGCTGAAGGCAGTCACTTAACCAACTGAGCCACCCAGACACCCTGCTTCTGCTCTTTAAATAGGAGTCATCATCACCATATTAAAATATGTACTAGCTGCAGTTTTCAAGGAGGAAAATATAATTTAACTAATATTTTCCATCTTTAAAAGGAATTCCAAACTGCTTACTAGATTGATGGTGAGTGTTTAAGTGACATGAACTACTTTTGAGAAAGTCTCTGGGCTTCACCATTAAATCAATCATTTCCTCCTATTGGCTTTACTGCATAATGGCCAATAACCCTGAACAAATCCATCTTTTCTGTCCTAACTTAATAAAACTTTTAATGTACAGGTTCTGGCCAGAATATAATAAAATGTGAATCAAATAAGATTATGGGGAAAATAAGCCAATCATTAGGAGGATTTTTTTTTAAGTAATCACATGCCAGCTAGGGTCACCCTGCCCCTTAAAATGAAGACTGACTTAATCCCTGTGCTTTAACACTAGGAAATCTAATACTCTCTTTGAGATTCCTATAAATGGACTGGAAGCCTGGGTTCTTGTGGTCACTTGGTCTCCAATTATCTGATTCTGCTGCAGATAAATTATTCAATTTATTAATAATTTCCCCTTGATCTTCACCTTCTTCCAACACTGCATTGAGCCAAACTTGAAACTTGGCCTCTTCTCTTGATTCCTATAGACAAACACCTCAAAAAGAGCATTTGTATGCAGAACTGACTTTACTGAAAGTTTACAGAGAAGTAGGGAACGGGTACATTTAAGCATGATAGTAATGCAAAAAAAAAAAAAAGTTAAAATTATGAGACAAATTTCCCTAAAGTTCTTTTGTTGACTCTGCCACTATAGACTGTTTACCCTCTGATGTGTTCCAGTTTATGTCCCAGACTCCAACCAAGTTCTTTTTTTTAAGATTTATTTATTTATTTTAGAGAGGGGGGCAAGGAGAGGGGCAGGGGGAGAGAATCCCAAGCAGACTCCCCACTGAGCAGGGAGCCAGATACAGAGCTTGATCTCAGGACTCTGAAATCATGACCTGAGCTGAAATCAAGAATTGGACACTCAACTGACTGAACCACCCATGTGCCCCCCAGCTAAATTCTTAATACCGCTCTTCTCTCCTACTTTTCGTTTCCTACTCCATGTTGAAATGTCCCTGAAATCTACCAGTTTTTCTTACCATTTATTAGTATATTCAATTTTCTCTGGCTATTATTTCCAAATTTACTACCAAATCTACTTTATGTTGGGTGAATCCCAAACTGATCATGTGTTAAATATATTAAAGGGCCAATCTATTTTCCTGACAATATAAAAGGCCAGCAGAAACCTAAGGTTTCCTTTACCAGGATCTTCTCTCCTAAAAATATCTAGTTTTAAATAGTGATTTCTCCTTGTTATGTAAATATTTAAGAAAGTAACTGGGAAGTGAGCCAAATAAACAAAATTAAGCCAGCAACCTCTGTTTTGTATAATGTAATGGGAGTATGATTCTTCAAAGGTTAGCAGTGTGACCACGGAGAATATTAAGTGGGATCCTTCATCAAGATTGATGTGGAGAAATTTTTAGGCCTTTCCCCAGTCTGATACATCATTTGCCATGTGGACATTTTATTTGTCTTAGATACAGAAATTTGCTTTAAATTTCCACTTATCCAGTACACCAACCATGATCTTGAATAAACAAGAACAACTTGCAACTTCAAGTAAAAATAGAAATCAGTTCCAGCAACATTACTTGGTTGGCGTGAGGATAAGATGAAATAATAAATATGTAAGTATTTCACATAATAAATAATAAATACAAAAGAGCTACTAGGAGACCTAATTGAAGTCTTTAATTTTTAAATTTTAAAATATGGAGACCTGCCCCAATTGTCCAAGATGATGGAAGAGTAAGAGACCTTAGTTTCATGTGGTTCCAGGAATTCAGCTAAATAGATATCAAATCATTCTGAACACTTGTGAACTCAACCAGAGATCTAAGAAAAGAATAGCTGCAACTCTACAATAGAAAAGTGACCACTTTTGCAAGGTAAGAGGTGCAGAGAAGTGAATCCAAGGCAATATATGGGAAGACAAACCACAGCAGAGGGAGCCACCATAAGCCAGTACTGGAAAGTGATATAGCAGTGGAGCACAAAATCAGAACTTTTAGAAGTCTGCTCCAATGAGGGATGTCCAGGCCTGAAAGGTGTTTGGGTGGTGAAGCAGGGAATACTAGGAGGGACAGTGTGGTCTCAGGATCCCCAGGGTCACAGGAAGACCAGGGGTACCTGAGTTTGGCAGTTTCTAGGCATCAGAGCAGGGAAGCCACCTGCAATCAGTGAGCCCAAGAGTGGGCTCTCAGCTCTGGGTTGCTATATACATAAACCATGGCATGGTCACGTGACTGCAACTGTTCTCCAAGCAGGGGCCCAGAGAGCAGAAGAACTGAGGTGAGACCCCTCCTTCTTCCCCTGGGAGGAGCAGTGCAAGTAAACACCACAGGAGTCTGCAGGGTTTAGAGACTTGAAACACGGTCATGTGCCTGAGATAGAAACACTGTCACAGGCTTGGTGAACACGGAGTGTGGATGAAGACCAGGGACCCAGGAGTGATTGACCGCTTTTCCCTGAGGGTGCACTGAGGAGTAGGGCCCCAAATGCTCAGCTCCAGGCTGGAGATTGGGAGGCCACCATTTTCATTCTCATGCTCTAAAGCTGCATGGAAAGTCTTCAAGGAACAAAAGCCACGTAGAGCAATCTGGAGCCACTTACTTAGCCAAGACTCCTAGCAAGGATGGTGCAATTCCATCCAGGGCAAAGACACTTGAGAATCACAGCAGGCCCCTCCCCCAGAAGATCAGCAAGAACATCTGGTTAAGACCAAGTTTACCACTAATAGAGAACTACAGAACTCCAGTGCTACAGGGAAATAGTATATAGAATTCATGTTTTTCCCCCCACGATTCTTAGTCTTTCAATTTTAATTTTTTTCTCTTTCCTTTTTCAACCAATTTCTTATTTTACAACTCCTAATATGAAACAAAATGGGATCAGGAGGGAGACAAAATAAGAGACTCTTAATCTCATGAAACAGAGGGTTGCTGGGGGGTAGGGATAGGGTGGCTGGGTTATGGACATTGGGGAGGGAATGTGCTATGGTGAGTGCTGTGTAAGCCTGATGATTCACAGACCTGTACCCCTGGGGCAAATAATACAGTATATGTTAATAAAAAATTCAAAAATTCAAAAAAAATAACATTTTTAGTTTTCGTTTTTACAGTTACATTCTACCCTTTCACTGTGTTTAATTTTATTTTTTGTATCTATCTATGGAGATATATATATATATATATATATATATATATATATATATATATATATATATATATATAAAGTTTTTCTTTCTTTACAATTTTGGGATGCAATTTCTTCTAACAGACTAAAATACACACAGAATGTAGTGTATGGCTCTGTTCTCTTCACCTGTCTGATCATATATTTTCTCTTTTTTCCACTTCATCTTTTTTTGTTGTCGTTAGAGTCTTTTTTATCTTCATCTTTATGGTTACAGTCTATCCTTTCAATGTATTTAATTTTATTTTGTACATATATTTTTTCTTTTTTTTTCCTTTTTTTAATTTTTCTTTTCAGTTTTGGGTCTCTTCTGATTTATTTACTGTATATTTCTCTGAGTTCATTGTAGTATTTTCTTCTCAGATTCATCTATTATTCTCTGGACAGAATGACAAGACAGAAAAACTCACCTCAAAAAAGAGAACAAGAGAGAGTACTGACTATCGGGGACCTAGTCAGTATGGACATGAGTAAGATTGGAACTAGAGTTCAGAATAACAATTATAAAGATACCAGCTGGGCTTGAAAAAGCATAGAAGACTCTAGAGAATCTCTTTCTGGAGACATAAAAGAACTAAAATCTATCCAAGTAGAAATCAAAGAGGCTATTAATGAGATACCATAAAAAATGGAGGCTCTAACTGCTAGGATAAATGAAACAGAAGAGAGAATTAGTGAAATAGAAGACAAAATCCTGGAGAATAAAGAAGCTGAGAAAAAGAGAAACGATTACCTAATCATGAGGGGAGAATTCTAGAGAAAAATGAAACCATAAAGCAAAACAATATTAGAATAATTGGGATCCCAGAAGAAGAAAGGTGGCAGAAGATATATTGGAGAAAATTATAGTGGAGAACTTCCCTACTCTGGGGAAGGAAATGGGCATTCAAGTCCAGAGGCACAGAGAACCCCCCCTCAAAATCAATAAAAATAGGTCAACACCCTGACATATAATAGTGAAACTTGCAAATCCCAAAGACAAAGAGAAAACCCTGAAAGCAGCTCAGGACAAGAGATCTGTAACCAAAAGGGTAGAAAACATTGGATTGGCAGCAGACCTATTGACAGAGACCTGGCAGGCCAGAAAGGACTGGCATGATATATTCAAGGTACTAAATGAGAAAAATATGCAGCCAAGAATACTTTATCCAGCTAAAGGGTCATTCAAAATTGAAGGAGTGATAAAAACTTCCAGGACAAACAGAAACTAAAACAATTTGTGATCACCAAACCAGCCCTACAAGAAATAGTAAAAGGGATCCTTTAAGCAAAGAGAGAGCCCAAAAGTAACATAGACCAGAAAGAAACAGAGACAATATACAGCAACAGTGACTTTACAGGTAATAAAATGGCACTAAATTCATATCTTTCAATAGTTACTCTGAATGTAAATGGGCTAAATGCCCCAATCAAAAGACACAGGGTATCAGAGTGGATAAAAAAGCAAGACCCATCAATAATGCTGTCTTCAAGAGACTCATTTGAGACCCAAAGGCACCTCTAGATTGAAAGTGAGGGGGTGGAAAACTATTTATCATGCTAATGGACATCAAAAGAAAGCTAGGGTGGCAATCTTTATATCAAACAAATTAGATTTTAACCAATGGCTGTAATAAGAGATGAGGAAGGACACTATATCATACTTAAAGTGTCTATCCAGCAAGAAGATCTAACAAGTATAAATATTTATGCCCCTAACATGTGAGCAGCCAATTATATAATCTGATTAATAACAAAAGTAAAGAAACACATTGATAATAATACAATAATAGTAGGGGACTTTAACACCTCACTCACTGCAATGGACAGATCATCTAAGCAGAAGATCAACAAGGAAACAAGGGCTTTGAATGACACACTGGACCAGATGGACTTCATAGATATATTCAGAACATTCCACCCTAACGCAACAGAATACACATTCTTCTCAAGTGTTCATGGAACATTCTCCAGAATAGATCCCATCCTGGGTCACAAATCAGGTCTCAACTGGTACTAAAAGACTAGGATCATTCCCTGCATATTTTCAGACCACAGTGCTTTGAAACTAGAACTCAATCGCAAGAGGAAAGTTGGAAATAACTCAATTACATGGAAGCTAAAGAGTATCCTACTAAAGAATGAATGAGTCAACCAGGAAATTAAAGAATTAAAAAAATTTATGGAAACACATGAAAATAAAAACACAACTGTTCAAAACCTTTGGGATTCAGCAAAGGCAGTCCTAAGAGGGACTGTATATAGCAAATAAGCCTTTCTCAAGAAACAAGAAAGGTCTCAAATACACAACCTAACCTTACACCTAAAGGAGCTGGAAAAAGAAAAGTAAATAAAGCCTAAACTCTGCAGGAGAAAAGAATTAATAAAGATTATAGCAGACATCAATGAAATAGAAACCAAAAGAATAGTAGAACAGATCAATGAAACCAGGTAAGAGCTAGTTCTTTGAAAGAATTAATAAGATTGATAACTCTCTGGCCAAATTTATCAAAAAGAAAAGAGAAAGGACCCAAATAAATAAAATCATAAATGAAAGAGATCACTACCAACACCAAAGAAATATAAACAATTTTAAGAACATATTATGAGCAATTATATGCCAACAAATTAGACAATCTGGAAGAAACGGATACATTCCTAGAGATTTATAAATTACCAAAACTAAACCAAGAAGAAATAGAAAACCTTAACCGACCCATAACCAGCAAAGAAATTGAAGCAGTAATCAAAAAATCTCTCAAAAAACAGGAGTCCAGGGCCAGATGGCTTCCCAGGGGAATTCTACCAAACATTTAAAGAATTAATACCTATTCTTCTGAAGCTGTTCCAAAAATTGAAATGGAGGAAAATTTCCAAACTCTTTATGAGGCCAGCATTACCTTGATCCCAAAACCAGACAAAGACCTCACCAAAAAAGAGAATTACAAACCAATATCCCTGATAAACATGGATTCAAAAATTCTCACAAAGGTACTAGCCAATAGGAACCAACTGCACATTAAAAAGATTATTTACCATTACTAAGTGTAATTTATTCCTGGACTGCAAGATTGGTTCAATATTGGCAAATCAATCAATGTGATACATTATGTAAATAAAAGAAAGGACGATAACCATATGATCCTCTCAATAGATGCAGAAAAACATTTGACAAAATAAAGCATCATTTCTTGATTAAAACTCCACCATGTAGGGATAGAGGGAACATATCTCAATATCATAAAAGCCTTCTATGAAAAGCCCAAAGCAAGTATCATTCTCAATGGGGAAAAACTGAGAGCTTTTCCCCTGAGGTCAGGAAGATGGCAGACATGTCCACTATCACCATAGCTGTTTAACATGGTACTTGAAGTCCTAGCCTCAGCAATCAGACAACAAAAAGAAATAAAAGGCATCCAAACCAGCAAAAAAGAAGTCAAACGCTCACTCTTTGTAGATGACATGATACTCTATATGGGAAACCCAAAAAATTCTACCCCAAAATTGCTATAACTCATACAGGAATTCAGCAAAATGGCAGGATATAAAATCAATGCACAGAAATCAGTTGTGTTGCTATACACTAACAATGAGACAGAAGAAAGAGAAATTAAGGAGTTGATCCCATTTATAATTGCACCCACAACCATAAGATACCTAGGAATAAACCCAACCAAAGAGTTAAAGGATCTGTACTCAGAAAACTATAAAATACTCATGAAAGAAATTGAGGAAGACACAAAGAAATGGAAAAATGTTCCATGCTCATGGACTAGAAGAAGAAATATTGCTAAAATGTCTATGCTACCTGGAGCAATCTACACATTCAATACAACCCCTATCAAAATATCATCAACTTTTTTCACAGGGCTAGAACAAATAATCCTAAAACTTGTATGGAACCAAAAAGACCCTGAATAGCCAAAGGAATGTTGAAAAAGAAAACCAAAGCTGATGGTATCACAATTCTGGACTTTAAGCTCTATTACAATGCTGTAATCATCAAGACAGTATGGTACTGACACAAAAATAGACACATAGATCAATGGAACAGAATACAGAGCCCAGAAATGGACCCTCAGCTCTATGGTCAACTAATTTTCGATAAAGCAGGAAAAATATAACCAATGGAAAAAAGTCTCATCAACAAATGATGTTGGGAAAATTGGACAGCCACACGCAGAATAATGAAATGGGACCATTTCCTTACACCACACAAAAAATAGACTCAAAATGGCTGAAAGACATAAATATGAGACAGGAATCCATCAATATCCTAGAGGAGAACACAGGCAGCAACCTCTATGATCTCAGAACCCACAGCAACTTCTTGCCAGACACATCTCCAAAGGCAAGGGAAACAAAGGCAAAAATGAACTATTGGGACTTCATCGAGATAAAAAGCTTTTTCACAGCAAAGGAAATAGTCAACAAAACCAAAAGACAACCAACAGAATGGGAGAAGATATTTGCAAATGTCTTATCAAATAAAGGTCTAGTATCTAAAATCTATAAGGAACTTATCAAACTCAATACCCAAGGCACAAACAATCCAATCAAGAAATGGGCAGAGGACATGAACAGACATTTCTGTAAAGAAGACATCCAAATGGCCAACAGACACATGAAAAAGTGCTCCACATCACTCAGCATCAGGGAAATACAAATCAAAACCTCAGTGAGATACCACCTCACTCCAGTCAGAATGGCTAAAATGAACAAGTCAGAAAACAACAGATGTTGGTGAGGATGCAGAGAAAGGGGAAC
>CM052898.1:71602594-71681781 GCA_028534135.1 Potos flavus | reverse complement strand
AAAAAAAAAAAAAAAAGAAAGAAGAATGCATGGTGAACATGGAACTAAAGTAGGGAAATTAATTATACAATTCTTGCTTTGGTTGTTACCAGACAAATGATAGTCCCAAATATCCATTTTCACAATAGGAACATACATGCATTTGGTATCAAGTGCTCATGTTAGTTACCAAGATATGGAATTTCTTTTATTCTAGAGATTGTTGGCATAGATAGAGTCCCTCTATCTCTGATCTTCCTTTCCTACATTAACCAAAGTGACCAACCAATTCTCTTTGTTATCATCTTTTCCCATATATGCAAATACCTTCAATCAAGGCTAGTAGGCTAAGGGCCACTTGATCTTATTAAATTGTCTTCACATATTTCTGAAGGGACCAACTGTGCTGCAATCCAAAGTTATCATTTCACTCTCCAGGGTCTATATATTATTCCTCTTATTTTTAAGGCACCTCACTGTTAGGACTCCCTTTCCCCTCACACAGCCAAATGAATATGTTCAAAGACGGAAATGTCAGCTTGCCTATTACACCAACATCCACTTCCTCTCCAGGGTAGAAATTCACCTACACTCGTCTTTTGAAAAACCTGAGGGACCTCCCTCAAGGCAATGAATGGCAGTCTAAGAATAGTCTTCCTAAAAAAATCAGAAAGTCCCTGAGTAATAGCAAGGCATAAATCATAAAGACCTCTAGAAGTTCATCTCTAGAGGTTAAAAATAAAGTTTTAAGAAGTAGTGATAAAGAAACTAAGCTTAGGCTTTTGAATTCTCCTAGTGCTCTCCTTACTTTGCTCAAGATATTTCAAAATGGCAAAACTTTTAATGAACATTGTAAAAATAGGAACATATCAACCAATGTATATTTCTGAGTACCAACTGTATGCCATTTCTTGTAGCTGTAAGCAAGATTAAGTTAAGGTCATGGTCCTAGCTCTCCAGGACTTTACATCTAAAATAGAAGGCAGAAGAAATAAACCAGCAACTGGAATAGAGGATGAAAAGCACTTTTGAAAAGCAAATAGCTCTCCCCTTGGGAGAGGCTCAACCCTCGGCATCAGCAGGGGTAAAGAATGTAATCAAAGCAGTGGACTCTATTCTTTTCCCATCCTTGGGCTTTCTTCGATCTAACATGGCACCAGTCAGAACAAGGGGCAATGCAGATTCACACATCCAATTTATTTACCCTGGTTATAACAGCTTTGGGAGAAAAGACAACAGATTTGCAATATTCCTAAAATTTCCCAGTTCACATGCCTCATTCAACCATTTACTTAACACCCAAGATTTCTCTTTGACACATACTTTGTGCACCTCACAGAATCCTCCAAAACTACTTCCTTTAATTAGATAGAGTCAGTTAGATCATTGCTTTTTAAGCCTCTTATTTGAGCTATATGTACTTGTTTTTTCTCCATGTAACATCCCTAAAATAAGGAGGGGCCAGAGTAACTGAGAAAGAAGCCTGTACGTTTTGATCTTCATTAGACTCTGCTTCCTCAGGTTGAACTCCAGTGCTGCCCTTAACTCATCTGATGTGCATGGCCACAAAACTGCAACCACACAATAATCTTACCCTCATCATCTCTGTTTTTACAAATGTCCACCAAGAATTCACTCAACGTATTCAATTTTTATATCAAATGCAATACAGTTTCCTCTCTTTGTATAATAGATTTCCTATTTGACCAATCCTACCCAATGTAAGGGACTGTGGGGAATGAAGGTGAGATATCTACCCCAATCCAAGACTTCTGAGAAATATAATAGCCAACATGGATAGAAGCTAGCTAGCAAGAGAGGAAGAAGAAGGGACATTCAAGCAGAGCAGATCACAACAGGGACAAGACCCAGAAGTGTGGGAAAATGTGATTCTTTTAGGGAAGCACAGGTTTGGTTTAAAAAAAAAAAAGGAGCATCTGGAATATGAAAGAGAAGGTCATAAGAAGAAGGCATAAACAAACCCAGCAGCCAACTGATGAAAAAACTTGAAATACTAGGCCCAGCTCTCTCTTTCTTTCTTTTTTTTTTTTTTAAGATTTTATTTATTTATTTGACAGAGAGAGAGAGCACAAGCAGGGGGAGCGGCAGGCAGAGGGAGAGGGAGAAGCAGGCTCCCAGATGAGCAAGGAGACTGATGTGGGTGTCCTGGATCCAGCTGCTTCTGTCTGTTAGTCACTACAAAGGCAATGAACTGTGTGTTTTTTGTCCACTGCTGCAAACCCTAGAACAGAGTATGGCACAGAGTAGAAAATATACTTGATGAGTGAGTGCGTGAATAATTGAATGAATGAACAAATGAATACAGGTTATCCTTTATGTATAGCAGTCTTACATGTAGTACTCCCAGTATAGCAGTCCTATCAAGGGAGCTATTAATGAAAAGGAAGGAAAAATTAGTGCTAGCAGGTATTCAGATAAAATATGGCACTTTGAATGCTCAGAAAGCTTCTCTCGCCCAGGCTGGCTATGTAGCTAGAGAAGAAGTCTACAACTTTGGCTGAATGCTGGAATCACCTGGGGAGTTTTTTAAACTCTCAAAGCCCAGTTCTCAATTAAATCAGAATCTCTGGAGGTAGAACCCAGCAGTAGTGTTTTCATGACTCCAGGTGATTTTAATATGCAGCCACAGCTGAAGCTCCTAATCTGCGCTGACGTGAGCCAGGGTTTACAAGAGAGGTTCTTTGTCTTTGGTATAGATAGGAATCTATCTATGCCCCCCTCCCACCAAACCACATGCATACTCCCAAATCCTGACTCAGCAAGGGTAAGTAGGATCTCCACATGCATGTTTTGAAAAAGCTCACTAGAGAATTCTCCTGGATGCCAAAGTTTGAGCAGCACACCTTTAGAGAAAGGATGGTCAGTTTGGCAAATACTCAAGGGCACCTAAAGGCAGGGAATAGAAATGAGAAAAGAACTCTATCTTCCATCATGAGCCATGACACCGTCACTGCCGGAGAGACACTGTGAAAGAATGAAGATGGAAGTTGCCATAAGACAAACGATCAAAAGCATCTCTTCATTCAGAGAAGCGGTGTGTTTCTCCCTCCAGGTACATGACTTGTTTCCTGGGAAACACATCAAGAGATGAGACCACATATTGGGCTTCGGGTCTAAACCTAATAGTTGAGCATCGGCTTGACTTATCTACATCTCTCTCAAGCAGTGGCAAGAAGAACCCCCAAGTCCTACAGTGAGGGTTTCTGGGCACTCTTATTCATATTGAGGCTGTATTATGAATCACATGCTCCTGCATTGCTGACTGTGAGCATTGTTCTTTCTTTAATTAAATCCCTTGAGTGAAAAGATCTTTCCAATCAAACAAATTCTGGAATGCTCTGCAGAGGTAAGCAGATTAAAGAAAAGAAAAATAGGGTCAGCCAATTATTTGTTAAGGGAGTGGGAAGTGAGAGCTATCATATACCTCTTTTTAAAAGAACATGAATCAAGGAGGTAAAAAATTTCCTAATAGTCCTCTGCATTGTCTTCTCCACAAGGCAAAAAAGACTTTTAGAATTTTTTTTCAGTCTTTGAAGACAGAATCAATGAGTTTCACTGCAGCACAGAGACAAGGGTTTCTCAGACTGTCAAAAAAAGAAAGAAGTCAGCATTCATTAGTATTAAATTGAGCGTTTTCTCTTATCAAAGTCAGTATGCATTCTCTTGTCTTTATAATACTGCATTTATTAGCTTGTCTACTTTGCTGTTATTAACTAAATGGAAGTGCTTGCAGACCCAAAAGTTGCTTTGTTTTTGTATAATTTGTTCTCAATTTTCTCTTTTTTTTCCTCAGGGAAAATGATCGAGGGTGAGTTGTATTGCTCTTATTATTTATAATAATTATTAATGAAATTTAACTTTCACATGTCTTTATATAGTACCATTTAATCAAACTGCTTTGCCAGTTTTTTTTATGCTTTGCTAGTTTTAAGACAGTCTTATGCTCAGAAGCTTTGAGCCTGTCCCACACTAGAACAATTAATGATGCTGTGATGCTTGTCACATGCACACATTTCCTCAAAAGAAAGAGCTGTGTGTTACTAACTGACCTCACATGCACTTCTGTCTACTTCAAAGGGCTTCTATTTCTAATGTCAGTAATTAATATTTGCCCCACTTAAGGAGGATTTGTGTTGGGGAGGGGACAGCAGCCTCTTCAACCCTAAGAACTCCAGTGAGAATGGTTGTCATTACTCTGCTACTGCAAAGGTATAAATAAGATCGAAACAGGGGAAAAGAGGAAAAAGAAATCTATACTCACTTTAATAAGAAAAAACAATTTAATAGTAACGAATGCCAATTTCTTTTTTTAACAGTCTGAGAAAAAAGTAGCAAAGGTAATAAATGCTATTATTTATTTATTTATTTATTTATTTTTAAATGTTAATATTTTAATAAGCAATGACGACAGGCCAGCATCTTGCTAAATCTTTTCCATGAGCTACCTTTATCTCAGCCTTTATCTTCCAATAATCGTATAAAATAGAAAGCACTGTCATCCCTGTTATAGAAAAGAAAACTGAGGCTTAAAGAGATTTAGTGACTTATCCAAGGTTACACATAAAGCGAATGAACACGCTGGGACTGGAACCTGGATTAACTCAAAACTCTCCTGCGAATGTCCTGAAAAATGTTCTTGCCATTCAGGGGGAGAAGGGTGGCACCTATTCCAAAATTTTCTTTCCCATGCCATATCTCATTTTGGATAAAGTCGGTGTAGTTGATAATTGTGGTCTTCAAATTTTGAATTTGTTAAGTATTTTCTCTCACATAAGTGAATTCCAATCTCATGAAAGCAGCAATGTTCCTATATTACATGGTTATAACTTTGAACAGTGAAAACTACATTTTCTCAAAAGCTGACTTCTCTGGAGCTACTGAATGTCTATAAAGACACATTTGGTTCTTTTTCCCAGAGTGACCGATCACCAAAAATAAACTATAACCAGATATGCATGGACAAGCCCTCTTTTTACAAAATTTTTATTTAAAATCAGTTAATTAACACAGTGTATTACTAGTTTCAGGGGTAGAATTTAGTGATTCACCAGTTGCATATAATACCCAGTGCTCATTATATCAAGTGCCCTCCTTAATCCCATCACCCGGTTACCCCATCCCCCACCTATCTCCCCTCCAGCAACCCTCAGTTTGTTTCCTATAGTTAAGAGTCTCTTATGGTTTGTCTCCCTTTCTGATTTCATCTTATTTTATTTTTTCTTCCCTTCCCCTATTTCATCTGTTGGTTCTTAAATTCCACATATGAATGAAATCGTATGATAATTGTCTTTCTCTGATTGACTTATTTCACTTAACTTAATACTCTCTAGTTCCACCCATGTCATTGCAAATGGTTAAGATTTCATTTTTTTGATGGCAAAGTAGTATTCCTTTGTGTATATATACCACATCTTCTTTACCCATTCATCTCTCTTTTAACTTCCATGGAACATCATGGATATACATTCCAATCATTTTCTGAACCTAGAGTTGATTTGCTTTCAGTCGGTATAAATATGCAGCATTTGATGGCTAGTGTATAAACTCAAAAAAATTTTGCTGGATACCTGCTCTGTATTCAACAATGTGATAAATATGGTAAAAGAAACATAAGCAAAGGTCCTTGCCTTTGGAAATTTCACAATTTAATTGGTGAAATGAAACACATTCACATGAAACAATTCATAAATGAGAAAAGCATGTTATAAAGTGATAATCATGTTTAAGAAATAATACTGTGATAAATGTGTTGAAAAATGACTATAAGATGAATTGTATATTTGTTCATTTATCAAATATTAATTCAATACTTGTCAGATATTGTGAGATTTCAAACAGGAATCAAATATGACTTCTGTCTCCTAGTCTAAAGACTTATAATCTAGTTTGGGAAAATATATATCTATGAACAAAAACAAATATAATACAAACCAAACATGATATGTCTGAGAAGAATATATGATATGGGAAATCAGAGAAGCCTTTATAAAAGAGGTTCCAAATAAGCTTATCTTGAGGGCCAAGGAGAGTTTTAATGAGTGAAGAGATTTCCAGAAGGAAAAGTGCACATGTGAGCCTGTGTGTGCATACATAATAGCATGCATACATTTTTAAAAATTAAGAAAGAAACACACAAAACATAACTGGATATTTATGGGTGGGAGAACCACAGGGGAATTTTTGTTTACTTCTTGACAAATTTCTGAATTTTCCAAGTTCTTGACAGTATGCATGCTTTTTTTCATAATCAGAAAATACTTTTTTCATTTTCAAAGCATTTTGCACACCCTTGGTAATAACAAGTAAAGGCTAAAACAAAAACCAGACAAAGCAGATATCCTTCTTACCTTGTTTAAGGGAGGAATGAGGCACCATGGGAATGGTAGTACATGGGTTGTACTTCCTTCTGCATCCAATGTTGAGGTAATTATAGTTCTTAACTGTATTATTACGGCCCCCATATCAAAGGAACTGTCTTCTGTGTTGAGCTGTAAATAGAAAGAGTAATCCTGAGACCTTTCCAAGGCCTATGTCCTATTGTATATCCTCTTTCAAAATTGATTTCTACTTGCCCCAGTTATTCTGTATTATCAGCAACCTAGCAAAAGCCTTCAATGACCTGTGTCTTAGTCCAAGTACCTTAGAAAACAAACTTGAGACAAGTTTTAAGTGTTGAGAGATGTAATCTCCAAACAGTAAGAGAGACAGAGAAAGATGTGAAGTAAACATAAGGTGATGTATTACCATGCCAGCTATTGCTTCACAAGTCACGAAGAGACACAGCTGGTCACTCAGCTGTATGAACATCTCCAAACAAGATGCATAGAAAACTATGTATAAACATCTCCAAACAAGATGCATATGAAAAGGAAGGAGGAAAAGGAATTGATCTGATGGCTCCCCACCCTCATCTCCTATCTCCCATTTGGGCAGAGTTTCCCCATAGAAAATCAACTCTTCTGCTCTTCCAGTTTACATTATTTGGTCCCTTTTGACATTTTTGGGGAAGCCAGGTCCCATGCCCTATGGCATGGAATCCATTCTGATTCCAGTGAAAAAGAAAGGAACCAGGGTCCTTGGATCAGACTGGTCCAGGCTCACACCATGGTGGGTGTTATGGAATCATTCTAGCTGAAGAAGTTTCATTCTTGTAGAGCACACAGAAATCAGTCCTTTGGTTGTGAACATCCAAAAATCCAATCACATTCACGGTTTCAGGAGTACAATTTGGGTTTTCAAAGCATGAGGAATAATGGAAAGAGATCACATCCATCACCACCCATCCTCCTGCTTCTCTCTGAATCCCCTCGTACCTTGCCCCTCTTCCAGAAGCCTGCTCAGGATACATGACCATCTGACTCCACATGGCCTCTGAGAATAGGAAGGGTAACCTTCTGGCTCTGACTGTCATTGGGAGCTGCCTCATTGAGTTTGTGAGACTTCCCCATCTCCACCAGGACACTGCTAACAAAATTACATCATTTCCACAACATTAATTTGGCCAAGAGAGCACATATTGACTATCTATTCTATTATACATCAAGCTCTGTGTTAAGAACCAGAAATTATGGGCACTGTCCATACCGACATGGTAGTCAGGGTTTTGTGGAAGAGACAGACAAACATAATCATTATTTGAAGTGAGAAGTTTAGTAACATAAACACTATCAAGTAACAGAAGAAATGATTGAGGGAACCAGCAAGGCTTCAAAGAGGGGTAATGCCTAAAGGTGAATTTTAAAGAATGAAGGTGAGTTTATTATATGGAGAAAAGATAGAAAGATGTTCTAGAGGCCACATAATTTATAAGGTCACACAGGTAGGAAGTCCCATGATATGTTTGGGATTAACATAGTTTTAAATTGATAGATGCAAAGTATAAAGGGAAAGAAGTGTGAAATGAATTTGAATAGGTAGATGATGACCAGATGATGAAATTTGGAGTTATGCTAAGGAATTTGGACTTCTCCTATGCATGGTGAGGGCTGGTGAAAGATTTGAAACAGCACCATGGCATGGCTAATTTTATATCACTCTGGTTACCATTGGCAAAGGGGAAGGACAGGGATCAGAGACCAGAGAGAACAAGGGTAGGAAGACTCATTGGGAGTCCACTGCAATAGTCCAAGTGAAAAAAGATTAGACCCTAAACATAGGCAACAACATTGAGTACAGGAATGAAAAATAGATTTTAGAACTAGTTAGGAAATGAAACTGACCGAATTTGGAGACAAGAGATGTAGAGGGTAAGGGAGAGGTTAAAGTCAAGAATGATATCTTGATGTCTGGATGAGTGACAAAATGAGTGGTAAGGCCACCAACCAACAAAGGAAATACAGGACAAAAGAACAGGTTTATGGTGAGTGGTAGAAAAGGAGTTTAATTTCAGGCAAGCCAAATTTGAGTTGCCTGTAGAACATTGTATTGGCTAGCTATTAATGCAGAACAACTCCAAAACTTACTTGTTTAAAAAAACAATTACTTATTATCACTCATGTATCTATAGGATAACCGGTTCAGTGGGGCAACTTTGCTTTAAAATACTGTGATGGATGGGTCTGCTTCTCATTACAGGTCTTGGATTAGATGGGAATTCTCTACTCCATTTTCCATTCATTCTCCTTGAACCAGCAGGCTAGCCATGGGATTTTTTGTGTGTGTCTGAGGATAGCAGAGGTGAGAGGAAGCAGGTAAAAATAGGCAAAGGCTCTTAAGACTTGAGCTCAGAACTCTTATTCTATTACTTCTACCCATGTCAGTCGTCAAAGGCAAGGCATAGCACATGGCCAACCCCAAAGCAAAGAATGGGTTACCCATTATCCACGAATCAGTTCTGGTAAAGATGTAGATGCAGACGAAGGTGAAAATTTTCAGTCAATAATATGTTGGCTGAAACACACCAGTAAAGATTTTAGGAAGGCAGTTGGATACATATGAAACAGAAGCTTGTAAGAAAAATCATTAGGGTTTCATTAGGGTAAAACTAATAATTAAAGTGATCGTATGTAGTACATATAGTGATAAGCAAGATAGGCCAAAGATAGAACCCTAGGAAAAACTAACATTTATGAGGAATCCCCTGAAGGAAATTGGGAAAAAAATGGTCTCAAGTGTTGAGGAAGGCACAGGAAGCTTTGTTGTTAAAGAAGCCAACTGAGTAGAGACTTTCAAGAAAAACACAGATGGACATTGAGGAGGGCATGTGCTATGGTAAGTGCTGTGAAATGTGTAAGCCTGAGGATCCACAGACATGTACCCTGGGGCAAATAATACATTATGCGTTAATTAAAAAATAAAAAAAATAATTAAAAAATTTTTAAAAATTAAAATAAATAAATAAATAAATAAAGACACAGTAGTTAAAATTACATTATATCTAGTAGTAATAATAAAATATTTATTGTTTACTAAGAACCAAATATTATTTTAAACTCTTTTACATGAATTATTTCACCTAAAACTCATAAGGGCGAAATGAAGTATGTAACATTACTATCTCCATTTTGCTGATACAGAAATTGAGGTGGATATAACTAATTTGTGCAAATTCTCATAGCAATTTAAAGCAGACTCCAGAACCCATATCTGAACATTGATAACAGACTGTGTCTTTAGAGTGTCAAATGCCAACTTTTCAGTCTTTGAAAAATTAATACTAAAAAATACTCATTTTTACCCTAATCTCTCCAACTCCTTGTACTGACTGCACTGCAGTCACTGCAGTAATGAGTCCTTCACACATTTAGTTCACCCAACCCCCCCCCCCCCAAGAACATGGGTTTTGAACAAAGGCTTAAGTTAGGAAGATTGCTTATCTTCTACAGTTTAGTAAATGACAGATTAAGAAAAACAACAAAAGAGTAAAATATGTGGATTATCTACCACTTTCCTTTCTTATTGATGTGATTTCAAACATAGACTTGACAGGTAGAAATAAACATCTGGTAAATACCAGGCAAACTGCTGTTTCTTTTGGGAGACTGTACTTGCTAGAATAGCTAACAAGTTGAACATACCTTGTCTACCAAATTCAATTCAATTGTACTCTTTATGGATTTGGCTAGATCTTTTCACAAAACCAAAGCTTTGACAAATTCATAAATTTGATCTACATGATATGAGTTCACTCAAAGTATATTTGAAAGGAAGATAAAATTTTATCCTGTGCTATAATTAAAACTATGTAAATAGTACTTGATATACATGGACAAAAATTGTTAGAAACTATGGAAAATGAAGATCAATTATTGAGGAGTCTTTTTCAGTTAGAACACTTCTGTTATTATTTCATAGATAATGTTCCTTCACTACATTAACTCTTTTTTTGTGTGTATAGTTTTGAATCTACTCCATGACCTTTTCTCTCCCCTTTGAATTGAACAAACTTCTAAAGACAAGAAATATTAGTATGATTTATTATTTTTCATGTAAGGAAATTTTGTCTAAAATAGTCCTTAATTTTTTAATTAAAAGAATCAGTAATAGTTCTTAAAGACTAAGCCAACCATAAAAGTTGCATATACTAGGTCTTTGTTACACCAAGTATAACCCCAGACCAGGGAGCTTATTAAATACAGATTCTTGAGGGGTGCCTGGGGGTCTCAGTCAGTTGAGCATCTGCCTTCTGCTCAGGTCATGATCCTCAGGGTCCTGGGATCAAGCCCTGTGTTGGGCTCCCTGTTCAGCGAGGAGTCTGCTTCCCCTGCTTCTCCCTCTGCCATTCCCTTGCTCATTTTCTCTCTCTCTTTCTCTCTCAAATAAATATTTTTTAAAAAACAAAAAATAAAATACAGATTCTTGAGTCTCATCCCAAACATATGGTATCAGAATCTTCATTTTAGCAAAATCCCTAAGTGAATTTTTGCACATTAAAGTTTTAAAAACATTGTAATAGATGACGATCTCTCTTTATCGAACTTATATTTTCTACATCCTTATTCCTACAAGCTGTGTTCTTATTCCTACATAATTCCTCCAGCTCATTCCAATATATTCCCTACATTCTCCCGTATAGCTGGGGGGAAAATATCAATAACACAAAACAAAATCATCTTCATTATTCTATCTAGATCTTTATGTATATCCAACTTGAGAAGTTTAGTGAGTCAAGAATGTTATTCTGTTATTTTGTGTTCTCATCTCACTTTTCCTTGCAGACAAGCCTTGTTCAAGGCAAGGAATGTGTTGTATTGATCTTTGTAGCCCTAGAAGCTACCACAACATCTGGCATACACAAAGTAACAAATAATATTTTCTGAATAAATAAAATGACTATTTTCCTTGCATGTATTTATTTTTTTGAATTAACTTTCTTGTAAGATTTCAGGACCCTGAGAAAAAGATCTCTTGTGTTACCCATCTTTGTTTATTCTTCCTATCACCTAGCAGAGTACCTTGTGTTTAGTAGGTGCTTCATAAATGTTTACTAAATTGAATTGAATTGGTCATTGGACATGAAAAACAACAGAGCATTTACTAAATTAGAAGATTTAATCTGAGAGTGAAGTTGAACCTATAAGCAGGATGGAGAAAGCATCAATGAGAACAAAGTAATTACTATCATTAAAATGTAATAGGATAAAATCCTGCCTGAGGGAGGAGAAAAGTAAGGGACATTAATTTTTTAGTAACTCACTGAGTTCAGGATTATTTTTTGACTCAGATATGTTTTGATACTTATGCAAATGAGACAAACTCAACTTCTTAAAAGACAGTGTGATATTGTGAAAACGTCCATAGGCATTTTCCTTTCTGTGTAAATGGGAGCAATGATAATACATCACTTATAGGGTAGTGTGAGGATCAAACAAGACTCTATAGTTAAAGGGCTCAACAGAGTTCATAACACATATTAGGTGTTGAATAAATGTTAGTTTCCTTCTTCTTCATTGAATTAAATCTAATGCATTTAGTATACCCCGTTCATTCAATTATTCATTTCATATTTAGTGGAGATCTACTCTAGGAACAAGAAAGATTTCAAGGAGGAAATGACACTTGTTTGGAGCCTCAAAAGACAAAGAAGATTTCAATACACAGAGAAAAAGAAAGGGAATTCAGATTGAGAAACAACATGAAGAACAGAGTTAGGTGTGTTTAGAATACCAGGTAAACTGAAAAATAGTAATAGAATTTGAAACTGAAAAACCAGTAGATGAGGACAAGAAGATGGGTAGGTTTGAATGCCAAAATGAATATTTGGGTTTGCATGCTGTATGCTGCTGGAACCACTGGAGAATTCTGGTATCAACTGTGGCTGTCTTCTAAACTTCTCACCTCACTCTTCACAGTTTTCTCTAGATGATGTCATCTATTTCTATGTCACTGTGATAACCTATATGACCTAAATCTACACCTTCATCCTAGACCCCTTCCCTGAGTTCATATCCATGAATCCATACCCTGCAACTGCCTGATGATATCTCCCTGTGGAAATATCACAGACAAACTTTCAGCTGACCATGCAAAAACCAAACATGTATCTGCCCCAATTGTTTCTTTATCAGATTAATTCCACTATCATCCACCCAGTTCTTTAAACCCAATACTTAGTGTCCATCCTTGACTTTTCTCTCTCCCTCACCATCTATATCTAATCTAGAATCGAATTCCTAAACATTTCTTGAATCTTCCTATTTCTCTAATCCTAGCTGAATCAACCTTAGCACAAATCAGTGTTATCTTTCACCTGGATGAATATAACAGTCTAACTGGTCCTCCACTTCTACCTTTGCCCCCTCTCCAATTTATTCTCCACATAAAAATAAAGGTGACTTCTTAAAAATGTCGATCTGTGCATATTGCTCCCCTGTTTGAAATCCTTCAGTGGCTTCCCTATCACAGATGAGTAAAATTATAATTCCTTAAAGTGGCTTGTAAGGCCCTGGACAGTTTGGACTATGCTCATCTTCATATTTATTTACTGCTATTTTTTGCCTTTGATACTACACCCCAGTTCAACTCTCCTAATGTCACAGTCTTTACATATGCAATTTCCTCTTCCTTTTTTTTTTTCCCCAAGCAATTTCCTCTTCTTGCAAGTTCCTTTCTCTTTTCCCCTACCAGTGTGGCTAACACTACCCCGATAGTAATATATCAAGTGTATAATGTCTTGTGCACTGTCTGTCCTCCTGAGAAGATTGTACAAAAGCAATCTCAACCCTCTGTGCCTATGCCTAGATAATGCCTGGAAAAATAGTAGTTGCTCAATAAAGACATAAGTAGAGTGGCATCGTCCGAGCTGTGTGGGATCCCTCTGATGTCAGAACAAAAGTTGTCCTGGTTATCAAGTTAGATGACTACGAGGCCCAAATTAGATAAACAGGAAAAAGAAACAGATATGGTGAAAACTAGTGATGTTCACGTCAGTATTCTGGAACTAAAATGAAAACTCACCACATTCTATCTTTGTATAAATACATGAAATGGAACTTAGAAGTATTGGCCTACACCTGGACCTGCTTAGAAGGCACTGATTACTCTAACAGCTCTTCATGCTTCTGCAATCTTCACCATTCTCTCTGAGAAAGGGGCCTACACTTCAGGACTTGACGACTGCTTATAAGTCTCTTTTACTATCTTAGAAAATGGCCCAGAGAAGATTTCAAGTCTTTTTAATCTACCTCAAGAGAGAAACTGATTACTTGTCCTTCTAGAATATCGACACTATTTCTTGTATTATACTTGACGTGAGTAAAACTAGAGGGAAATATCTAGTAATGTAAAATAAACCAAACAGAATTGTTCAGTATTGCTACTTGTTCACAGCTAGTCTTGAAAGTTTATTGAAGATGATACAAGAGGAAAGATATTCCATGCTCATGGATGAGAAGCACAAATATCGTTAAAATGTCCAAAATGCCCAAAGCAATCTACAGATTTAATGCAATCCCTATCAAAATACAAACAAAATTTTTCACTGAACTAGAACAAATAATCCTAAAATTTGTATGAACCCACAAAAGACCCCAAATAGCCAAAACAATCTTAAAAAAGAATAACAAAGCTGGAGGTATCACGATTCCAGATTTTAAGTCATACTACAGAGCCAGAGTAATCAAAACAGTGTGGTACTGGCACAAAAAATAGACACATAGATCAATGGAACAGGATAGAAAGCCCAGAAATAAATCCATAAATATATATGGTCAATTAATCTTTGACAAAAGAGGTAAGAATATGCAAAGGGGAAAAAACAAATGTTTTGGGGAAAATTAAATGGCTACATGCAAAAGAATGAAACTGGACCACTTTCCTACACTATACACAAAAATAAACTCAAAATTGATTAAAGACCTAAATGTGAGACCCGAAACCATAAAAATCTTAGAAGAGAGCACAGGCAGTAATGTCTCTCATATGGCTGTAGCAATATTTTTCTCTATTCCTGAGGCAACGGTTTCAAAAACAAAAATAAACTATTGGCGCGGTGCCTGGGTGGCTCAGTGGGTTAAAGCCACTGCCTTCGGTTCAGGTCATGATCTCAGGGTCCTGGGATCGAGCCCCACATCGGACTTTCTGTTCAGCAGGGAGCCTGCTTCTCCCTCTCTCTCTGCCTGCCTCTCTGCCTACTTGTGATCTCTCTCTCTGTCAAATAAATAAATAAAATCTTAAAAAAATAAATAAAAAATAAAAATAAACTATTGGGACTACATCAAAATAAAAATTTCTGCACAGCAAAGGAAACAGCCAACAAAACTATAAGACAACCTACTAAATGGGAGATATTTGCAAATGACATATCTGATAAAGGGTTAGTATCCAAAATCTATAAAGAGCTTATAAAACTCAACACCCCAAAAATGAATAATCCAATTAAAAAATGAGCAGAAGACATGAACAGACATTTCTCTAAAAAAAGATTCAAATAGCCCACAGACACATGAAAAGATGCTCGACATCACTCATCATCAGGGAAATACAAATCAAAACTACTATGAGCTATCATCTTACAGCTGTCAGAATGGCTAAAATCAACAACACAAGAAACAACAGGTGTTGGGGAGGATGTGGAGAAAAAGGAAGGCTTGTTCACTGTTGGTGGGAATGCAAACTGGTGAAGCCATTGTGGAATACAGTATGGAGGTTCCTCAAAAAATTAAAAATAGAACAATCTCACAATCCAGCTATGGCACAACTTGGTTTTTACTCAAATACAAAAACACTAATTTGAAAGGATATATGCACCCCCATGTTTATTGCAATATTATTTACAATAGCCAAATTATGGAAGCAGCTCAAGTGTCCATCAGTAAATGAATGGGAAAAAAGAGGTGATATATACACATAAAATACTATTCAGCCAAAAAAAAAAAAAAAATGAAAGCTTGTCTTTTGCAATGACAAAAACGTGGATAGAGCTAGAGAATATTATGCTAAGAAAATAAGTCAGTCAGAGAAAGACAAACACCAGATGATTTCACTCATATGTGGAATTTAAGAAACAAAACAAATGAACAAAGGAAAAAGGGTGAGACACCAAGAAATAGACTCTTAACTATAGAGAACAAACTGACAGATACTAAAAGGGAGGGAGGTGGGGGGATGCAGGCAATAGGGGATGGGGATTAAAGAGTACACTTATCATGATGAGCACTGAGTAATATATAGAACTGTTGAATATATTGTATACCTGAAACTAATGTAACACTGTATGTTAAGTATACTGAAATTAAAATTAAAAAAAAAAACTTAAAAAAAAAAGTTTATTTGTCGCAGGAATATTTTTTGGTGGGTATCTTTGCAACTCTGAGCACTGACTACTCAGTGAATATATTATTATGATATTTAAAGGCAAAATGCATATCACTGAATAAGCTTTTGGTCAAATCCCAGCAAGCTAAGAATTTGCTGAGAAACTATTTTAATTTATTTCAGTGCTTTAAGTTCTATGGCTGAATATATTCCTAAAAATCTACATAAATATCTAAATAAGAAGATCTTCATTCCTCTCCATTGCTCTGGACCCATCACTAAAGTAATGCTTTCTTTAAATCAGGAAAAAGGGAAACAAAAACTTTTAGAGTTCTATGAATTAGGTTTGAAGGTAGGGGTGATGTTTAGCAAAGATTTATCTGGCGACCAAGTCATTTTTCTGCTCTAGCTGCCTGTCTTATTTTCAAAAGTGAAAGATTAGTCAGATGATCATTAAGGTCTCTTGCTCTTGGAAATACATCTCACAGTCTAAAAACAGAGTTACTCGAAAGATGGCAGAGGAATAGGAGACCTTAGTTTCATCTGGTCCCAGGAATTCAGCAAGATAGCTATCAAATCATCCTGAACGCCTGCGAACTCAACCACAGATCTAAGAAAAGAATAGCTGCAACTCTACAAATAGAAAAGCGACCACTTTCTGCAAGGTAGGGGGTACGGAGAAGTGAATCTGAGGTGATATATAGGAAGATAAACTGTGGGGGGTAGGGAGCATCTGTAAGCCAGCTACGGGAAAGTGATATAGCAGCTGAGTGCAAAATCAGAACTTTTAAATGTCTGCTCTGTTGAGGGACTTCTCTGCCTGAAAGGCATTCAGGCAGGGAAGCTGGGATGGATTCCTTGGTGGGACAGTGTGGTCTCAGCATCCCTGGGTTCACAGAAAGACCAGGAGTACGTGAGAGCTGTAGAGCTCCCAGGCATCAGAGCAGGGAAGCCAGCTGCAATCAGTGAGCCCAGGAGTGGGCTTTCAGCTCTGGGTTGCCATAAACCACAAACTGTGTCACAGTCGGGTGACAGTGTAAAGCACTAGTGGGAAATTTTTTACCTCCTTGATTCATGTTCTTTTAAAAAGTGGTACATGATAGCTCTTGCTTCCCACTCCCATAACAAATAATTGGCTGATCCTATTTTTCTTTTCTTTAATCTGTTTACCTGTATGTGGAAAACCCAAAAGACTCCATCCCAAAATTGCTAGAACTCATACGGGAATTCAGCAAAATGGCAAGATATAAAATCGATGCACAGAAATCAGTTGTGTTGCTATGCACTAACAATGAGACAGAAGAAAGAGAAATTAAGGCATCAATCCCATTTACAATTGCACCCACAAGCATAAGATACCTAGGAACAAACCTAACCAAAGAGGCAAAGGATCTGTACTCAGAAAACTATAGAATACTCATGAAAGAAATTGAGGAAGACACAAAGAAATGGAAAAACGTTCCATGCTCAGGGATTGGAAGAACAAATATTGCTAAAATGTCTGTGGTACCTAGAGCAATACATACATTCAGTGCAATCCCTATCAAAATACCATCCACTTTTTTCATAGAGCTGGAACAAATAATCCTAAAATTTGTATGGAACCAAAAAAGACCCTGAATAGCCAAAGGAATGTTGAAAAAGAAAACCAAAGCTGATGGCATCACAATTCTGGACTTCAAGTTCCACTACAAAGCTGTAATCATCAAAACAGTATGGTACTGGCACAAAAACAGACACATAGATCAATGGAACAGAATAGAGAACCCATAAATGGACCCTCAACTCTATGGTCAACTAATCCCTGACAAAGCAGGAAAGAATATCCAATGGAAAAAAAGTCTCTTCAACAAATGACATTGGGAAAATTGGGACAGCCACATGCAGAAGAATGAAACTGGACCAATTCCTTATATCACACCCAAAAAAAAAAGACTCAAAATGGATGAAAGATCTGAATGTGAGACAGGAATGCATCAAATCCTAGAGAAGAACACAGGCAGCAACCTCTGTGACCTCAGAGCCTACAGCAGCTTCCTGCTAGACTCATCTCCAAAGGCAAGGGAAACAAAGGCAAAAATGAACTATTGGGACTTCATCGAGATAAAAAACTTTTTCACAGCAAAGGAAACAGTTAATAAAGCCGAAAAACAACCGACAGAAGGGGAGAAGATATTTGCAAGTGACATATCAGATAAAGGTTTAGTATCTAAAATCCATAAAGAACTTATCAAACTCAATACCCAAGGAACAAATAATCCAATTGAGAAATGGGCAGAGGACATGAACAGACACTTCACCAAAGAAGACATCCAAATGGCTAACAGACACATGAAAAAATGCTTCACATCACTTGGCATCAGGGAAATACAAATCAAAACCACAATGAGGTACCATCACACACCAGTCAGAATGGCTAAAATTAACAAGTCAGGAAACAACAGACGTTGGTCAGGATGCTGAGAAAGGGGAACCCTCCTACATTGTTGGTGGGAATGCAAGCTGGTGCAGTCACTCTGGAGAACATAATGAAGGTTCCTCAAAAGGTTGAAAATAGAACTACCATCAGACCCAGAAATTGCACTACTCGGTATTTACCTTAAAGATACAAATGTAGTGATCCGAAGGGGCATGTGCACCCAAATGTTTATAGCAGCAATGTCCACAATAGCCAAACTATGGAAAGAGCCTAGATGCCCACTGACAGATGAATGGATAAAGAAGATGTGGTATATATACACAATGGAATACTATGCAGCCATCAAAAAATGAAATCTTGCCATTTGCAATGACGTGAATAGAACTAGAGGGTGTTATGCTAACAGATATAAGTCAATCAGAGAAACACAATTATATGATCTTGATACGTGGAATTTAAGAAACAAAACAGAGGATTTTAGGAGGAGAGGGGAAAAAAATAAAACAAGATGAAATCAGAGAGGGAGAAAAATCATAAGAGACTCTAAGCACAGGAAACAAACTGAGGGTTGCTGGAGGGGAAAGGAGTGGGGGAATGGGGTAACTGGGTGATGGACATTAAGGAGGGCACGTTATGTAATGAGCACTTGGTATTATATAAGACTGATGAATCACTGACCTCTACCTCTGAAAAAGATAATACATTATTGTTAATTGAATTTAAAAAAAAATTTTAAAAAGAGAGAGTTAGACATTACAAAACAAATAATTGTCATCCAATATGACACATATAACAACAAAACTCGAGGGAAACTGGTACTATTTCTCCATGGATGTCTTAGAAAAGAAAGTCTTCAAAAGAGAAAAAAGGCCCTTAGGTGAAGTCTTGAAGGACAAACAGGAGTTGAACAGAATGACAAAATGGGAGAAAGGTATGCCAGGTAAAACAAAATTGAGCAAAGTCCTAGAGGCCTGAACCATCATGTGTTTCCATGAAACAGCAAGGGATTTATGGTAGCTGGAGCACAGCCTACCAGCAATAAAGCTGCAGGAAGTGAGCTTAGCAAGCTAGGCTGGAACCAGAAGAGTTGATTTGGATAGGAACTGGTCAGGATGCACACTAAGGGATTTTAAGGAATGAAGAAGTATAAAAATTTTTTCACTCTGGAAAAATCACTCTGAAAAAAAAAAAAGAAAAATCACTCTGGAGTAATAACAGAGGATGCAAAGAAGGTACGTGAAATCAGATGCAGGAAGACCAACTAAGGCAATTGTTATTGTGAAGTTGTAAAGTGTCAAGTGACAGTGAGAATGAAAAGGCATTTTTAACACTCACGCACACAAACGTATATTGTCAGGGCTCAATAAGTGATTAGATGTTGGAGTTACAAGACAAGGTAAAGCTGATGCTAATTTGCATAAGGACAAAAGACAACAAAAGTGATAACACATTGCTAGTGGGAGTATAAAATGGTGCAATCACTGTAAAAAAGTCTGGCAGATTCTGAAAAGATTAAATGTAGTTACCATATGACCCAGCAATTCTACTCCTAGGTATATCCCCAAGAGAAATGAAAACATATGTCTACCAAAATCTCGTACAAGAATATTCATACCAGTATTATTTATAACAGCCAAAAGGGGGAAATAGACCAAATGCCCATCACTCATGAATGGATAAATAGAATATAGAACATCCATATAATGGAATATTATTCGGCAACAAAATCGATGAAGTACTGTTGCATGCTACAGCATGGAGAAATCTTGAAACATTATGCTAAATGAGAGAAGCTAGGCACAAAGGACTACATATTGCATGACTCCATTTATATGACATGTTTAGAATAGGCAAATCCATAGAGACAGAAAGTATACTGGCGGTTTCATAGCACTAGGAGGTAGAGGCAAAATGGGGAGTGACTGCTAGCAGATACAGAGATTCTCTTTGAGGGAGCAAAACTAGTCTAAAATTGACTGTGGTGATTATTGCCCCACCCAGGGATATACTGAAAACCACTGAGCTATCATTTTAAAATGGATGAATTGTATGGCATATGAATTATTTCTCAATAAAGCTCTTACTTAACGAGGGCTAGTAGTATCTATTCCCAGCCATAACCTCTTCAAGAGTAAGAATCATGCCACAGACATAGTAAGGGACTCGGGAAAATGTTTACTGAACTGAAATTACATGGATAGATCAGAATCAAAGTGAAGGCAATAGCTAATCATTATGATGCCACAGATTGCAAAATCTTTTAGACTTTGATCATGCACCTAAATTAAGAACTATCCCAAAAAAAAAAAAAAATACCAAAGTGATGCCATATGTTCTTTGTTCCACCTCTCAGGTGTCAACCAGCATCAAGGTGTCCTTGACATCCCTCATTGAATCTAGTATGATTCAATGACTGCTCTCTTAATTGAACCTAATGACTGTTCCTCCTACATGGGTGGGTTACCCTGGAGGACTGAATTGCGAAGTAAGAGAAAGGTGTGGAAATTGGAGTTGAGTTTTGTTTATTGGTTTGTTTGGTCAGTGTTTGCTTTGGTTTGAATTATTTGATATGGTTTGGCTTTTAGAAGCAATGAAAAACATAAAGGAAGATTTCAACTTTATTAGAATGTAGTTCACCCTTATAAATACTGCTTGAGATATGTTATGATTTTCCTGATCAGCCCAGACATTTTTGATTTGATTGATTTCTTTGCATGTTGTGCTTTGTTTTATTTAGCCTTCCCTTGCCTTGTCTGGCCTGGCCTGGCTTGACTTGGCTTTGTGCATGTTTGCTTTTGTTACTCAGGGATATTTATCAAGCCAGGCACTAGAATAGTAAGTCTAATGTTTATGTGAAAACAAAATAAAACCAAATTTAGCCATTCCATACACAGCCTCTGGGTAAAAGATGAGAAGGACATTTACTTCCAGACATTCAAGGCATCACTCTAAGAAGATACCAAAAAGCAAACAATGCCTAAAATAATTCATAAGTAAATGTGCCCCCCTCCATAGCGCATCAGTTTACATCACTCTTGGCATTCTCTTATTTCTCCAGAAAAGCCATGAGTGTAGACAAGGATAGTTTAAACAGGGAAGGACCTTATTATAGCCTGTAACCCTGAGCCCCAGAATAGAAATATGGGAAGAGGCTAGGTCAAAAGTGATCATTTTCATCATAGTATACCTTGAGAGAGTTATCCAATTTATTCTCCTTGTAGTGATTTGACACTAACAGGAGCTTTCCCTTTGGGTTGTCATCTGTCTCCAGAGGAATGTAATCCACAGAAAATCACTCCTTCCATTTGTCAACCATCTAAGTAGAACCCAGAACCCCACTGCCAATTCTATCATTCAGATCTCCAAAAATAACTCTATAGTGGGACGCATTAAACAAATAAAGATTGAGACATTGTCAAAATGTGACTATACAACATAGCTGGAAACATACCTCAAAAGGAAGATCACAAATATGGCAAATTGCATCCGAAGTGTTTACACACTGAATCTAAACAGATCTCTTCTATACAACAGTAGAAATAAGTTTACCTTTTGTTGCAGGATGCAACAATGTCAAAGTTGGAATATACATGTTTTTAAATTCCATCAGAAAAGTCAATTTATTAAGCTCTATCCTCAGGACTGACTCCACTGTACCCTGTTCCACTATTGTAAAGCACACCAGGAATCAATGCACTGTAAGATAATGATAACATTGCAAAATTTGTCCTTTATTAGGTGTTTTGGCAAGCTCCTTAAGGCTGCCAACTGTGTTGGCAGCCTTAAGAGAATAACAGTAATAATAACAGTAATAATAATAAATGCTTAGTAGTGTTCACTCTACATCAGGTTCTGTCCTAAGTTCTAAGAACGTACTCACTCATTTAATTCTTATAACCCTACATAGTAAATACCATTATTATACCTATTTCACACTGAAGGACTAAGGCAGAGAGGTACTGAATAACTTGTCAAACTCATACACCTAATAATAGCAATCTGGCTTCAGAGTCCCTATTTTTCCCATTTTATTGAGATATACTTGACATATAACATTGTGTAAGCTTCAGTTGAACAATGTGATGATTTGATACATTTATATATTGTGAAATGATTACCACGTTAGGATTAGTCGATACTTTCATCATGTCACATGATTACCCCTTCTTTTTTCATGGTAAGAACATTTAAGATCTACTTTCTTAGCAACTTTCAAGTATATAATATAGTGTTATTAATTACAGTCACCATGCTGTACATTAGATCCCTAGAACATAATAATCTTATACCTGGAAATTTATACCGCTTTATACCCAACATCTCCCCATTTCTTACACTTTTCAGCCCTTGGCAACCACCTTTCTACTTTCTGATTTGGGAATTTGGCTTTTTTAGATCTCACACATAATCTCTTAGATCTCTTTCTCTGTTTGACTTATTACACTTGCGTAATGCCCTCCAGATCCACCCACAGATGCAGAGTATATGTTTTTAAACATTACACAATACTACCTCAAAGTAGAAAGTGGTCTAGGACCACAAATGTCTAGCACCTGGATTATAGTTTCTCTGGAGTTTAGATACTTTAATTCTAAAACAACTCAATGATACATAAACTTTGAAAAGGTATAATAAATGATAATATTTGCCATTTATTAATGTAACAGGTACTTTATTAGATATTCTTATAGTACCTCATTTAATATTAACAACATTCTTATGAAGTAGGAATTATCATCATCTCTATTTTACATGTGAAGAAATGGGACAAAAAAGGGTTAAATCACTTAATCCTTTAATAATAACTTAATATGCAAATTCAAATTGTGCATATTTAGTTTACAAAATCTTTCACTTACTATGAATGTATCAAATAAATCGAGTGAAAAAATATTCAAAATATGTGTAATTTTCCATTAATCAAAACTGTGCGTCTAAAAAGGGGGAAAATATGACATTTTACATAAAATGGTCATTGAGCAAATGCATTTACCAATCAATTTTACATTGAAAATCAAGTTTGTGATGTACACTCATTTCTTTAAAACTCTCCCCACAAATATGATGGAATAACAAGAATAAATAAATGTTTAGGAAATCAATCATTTGTGGTATCAGCATCTGCAGAAACTGGAGGAGATTAAGTCTGTACACATTAAAAGATTAATGAGTATCATCAGCTTGTTCTTGTACCCCCTTCTTTCTCAAGTTTTCTTCAGCCCAGACATCTACAGTATCTTCCATGAATTCCATGAACCTTAGTTCCATGAATTCACAAGACTCCCACAATGACAACCTGCTTATTAATGTACCCTCTACTGGCTTCCTTCCCTTCCCTAACTTCCCTACTTCCCTATTGGTGGTTTTTGGAATTATCTCCCAATACTCTCAATACTCACATCCTTCTCTTAGAGGGAAATCCAGCCTAAAACATTTTAACGTAGACCTTGTTTTGCCATATGAAACTGTCTTTTTATTTGTCTTTCTTAATCTCAGTCACATTCATCATTTTATCTCCAGCATACTGCTTGGTACATAAGGGTCTCTTTCTATAAGTTTTCTAAATAAATGGATAAAAGAATAAAGGAATAAATTTTGAATCAAATGTCCTTATGTCAGAATGCTCCTTTATCATTGAAATCTAGCTTCTGCTTCCAGTACTGTGTTGGAGGGCAGCTGTTTGGGAGCCACACACCATGTGTGGTCCCCTCCCCAAGAAAATCTATGTGTCACGGGGATTCTGTTTTCAGAGTCACCCAGAGCAGGAAGATGTTCTCCTAACAAAAGACCCGAACTCTCAAGACCTCTCTGCCACCCTCCCTCCCCCTCTTTCACCCATGTATGATCACTCAGGCAAAAAATCTGGATAAATTTTTGTCCTCTCCTCTCCAACATGTACATGGTAACTAGAACTTGTCACCTTTAGTTCCCCAATCACTGGAACATGTCCATCTCTCCATCCCTATTGATTTGGCCTTAGTTAATGCCTTCATCATCCCTTGAACAAAGTATTTTAAATGACCCTTCTGGTCCCCCGTCTCTAAAACACTTTTCAAATTGTTACTGAAGTAATATATATATATATATATTTTTTTTTTTTTTGAAATATACATCTGATTCTAACACCCTTTGCTTGAAATCTTATAATGGATTTTGCCCACAGACTACATCCATATCCCTCAACATAATTTATAAGGCTCCTCTTGGGGTAGCTTCTTCTCTATCTCCAGCCTTCTGTCTCACTGCACTCCCCTGACACTTCAGACCCAGGAATTCAGCTCAAAGACGAATTAACAATCCCACCAAAGACTCCATGCTTTTTTCGCACTTGCTAGCCTTGACTGTTTGAAATTCCCTACTCCAAGCATTCCTGGAAATGACTTCTCATCTTTCAATTCTAAATTCAAACGTCACTACTTTGATGAAACTTTTCCCTCTCTCTCTTTCCCAGTGGGAATTACCCACTCTTTCCCTTAGCGCCACAGAGTACTGATACCTACTTTCACTTTTGGATTCCATAAAAGTGTAATGCATTTTTTTTTATGTATCTAGGTTGTATCTACCTGCTTAAATTATCTCATTAGCTAAAAGAATGCTGGCTATATTCCAGGAAGTGAACTGATGATCAATTTTAATTTATTTTACAGAAATAAAATAACTTTTGTAAAAAAAACTTTTACAAAAAAGTTAGGTTTGTGTTCCTTCTGTTAATCCATGATTGTAAATGAAAGGAATCTGAGGGTAGGTGGTTCTTTGGTTCCTAGCAGTAATAAAGCACTGTTCCTAAAGCCTGCCATTCTTCTACCTATTATTTTTATCAAAACAATAGCAATGTTTCAATCTGTTCAGGTCTTAGTTTCCCAAAAATATACAGAGGAAAAGGCATCTAAAAAGGTCAATTAAAAAGTCATTATTGGATAGACAGCACAATTGTTTCCCTGGAAGATGCAAAAGTTTATGGGCATTGGTGACATGGAAATGTCTTCTGAAATATTTCAGATAGGTGGTCTCTTTTTTTAATACAGTCACCCATTGTGACTATAATAACACAATTCCTTCCAAAGGGAGGCAACTCAAACCCAGTAAGGAAATGAAAGAACAAACAAATCAGAATAGTGCCAGGTAAAGAAACCATTAGGGGTCCACTGTTTGAGAAGTAGAAGCTAAAGAAAACTCAGATACATCCCCAGGGGTGTTCTCTGGCAGGAGAAGTTATTGTATGAAACTAAAGGTTTATTCGCTAACTAAATTATACTTCAAGTTTTCAATAATTATTTCCGGAGCCAGTTGATGAAGAAATGGAACAGGAAATTGTCTATCAGTGCATTTAGCCTGAATTTTTCTCCCACTTTAGAAACTGCCAAGTCATATTACAAGTGCTGAGGTTAACAAATGTGGCTCTGAGTTTGACTTTTTCAAAATCCAAAATGGAAAAGATAGACCACAAAGTGAGAAAAACCTCTGCTTTTCTCTGACTATGCAAATGGCAAAGAGGGGAGGAAAAGTCAAACCCCACAGGAGGATGTAGGGATACATTTGTGAAATTAGACTTTTCTTATGAAGGTCTCTTGCACCCCTTAAGTTTTGCATTCAAATGGAATTCAAAGATTCCACCCAGTGAGTGTATCTTCTGATCCTGACCCAACACAGAGGTGATGTGATTGAATCATAGACATGATTTATGTGCAATAAACAGATGAGGTCTATGTAAGCTCATCAAGTAATTTTATTTTTAGGTTAGGTTAACAACCTTCTCCTTGTTCCTAGTAATTTCTCTACCTTATTTATTCTCCATCCATCCCAGGTCCCTTTTTCTATCCAACTTCTCCCACTAGTTCTTTCCCTCTATTTATTTCCCTATGTTTCACTTTCTTCACCTCCCTTCCATACCCTTCCCATTTATATTAGTTAGGATTCCCTGCAGAAACAAATTCTGAGACAAAGATTCAAATACAAGTAATTTGTTTAGAAAGTGCAGAAAGTCCTGCAGAGGGGTGGGGAAAGAGGTCAAGGAAGGGGGAAAAAATCACTAAAGGGTGTATATCAGGTAAGTTAACTCTGTGGGTAACTGGAGTTTAATCCCACAAGAAAATTCTGGAAAATTGTGTAAAATCACATGCCTTAGATTTTTCCCAGCAGAGTCAAGGGAGCTGGAGTGTTTGCACACCACCTCTCAGCAATCACTGGCTGAGGGTTGGTCCTAAGGAAGTTAATTTCCTACTACCTCAGACCTGCCATGCACTCAGGCAAAGGTCTTCCCTGGCTTGAGAAAACAGGCAGAGATACAGAAACTGGCAACTGGAAGTGGCAGAAACATACTGACATTTATAAAGCCCTGGGATAGGGTACTAAAAAACAGCTACTACACCTGTTCTCTTTCCTCAGATTCTATCCCCTCCATCATAAAAACGACCTCCATCAGTGGTACTAAGGTGTTAACAGCAGCAAAAGAAATCAGGGGAGGCCTCCATTTTAAGAAGCAGTCATTAAAGGACTCTAGGATATGGCTAGTGATAATATGGATGTGCCAAATCTGGATGTCCGTGGTTTAGAATGTTCTATAAGCCTCAGAAAATCAGGAAGTCACTTAAAGCTTCAATGCCTCTATGGCAGCCATGATGGATGAGCTCCCAGATGACTATCACAGCACCACAGAGAAATTTTAGTATCAGGCAGTGAGGGTCATTGGCAAGCATCAGTGTGTATTAACCTTCATTTAAGAGCTAGATGTGTCAAAATATGCTATGTTGACAAAAATGGTGTTTTCTTTAAAAATTAGCATCTGTCTACCTTCCTACAGTACTTGGCAGAGAAAGCTATTTTGCATAGTACAAAAAGTATAGGATGGGAATTAGACCAATCAGATACGAATGCCAGTTTTGCTTCTTACTAAAGCAATTTATTCAATCACTCTATCTCTGTTTTTCTATCTATAAAATGAGGATAATAATCCTTCAGAGAATATTGTACTATATATGAATATATATGTGTGTATATATATATGTATGTGTATGTGTGTATATATATATATATATAGGTATGTATGTATATGTGTATATATATATGATGTGCGTGTGTGTGTACTGTTTGGCAAAATGCTCAGTAGTCCTAAATGTGCTCAAAGCATGGGTGTGGTAGTTTTGTGCAGTGTCAACTTCTCAACAGCTAGAGCTAGAATTATGCTTCCCTTCTCTGTCTAATTCTAGGTTGGCACTGGCCACAAAAGAAATTCACACAAGGTTAGGAAGGCAGAGGTGAAGCAGTAGCCATTGTACTCTGCCGGTCGATGTAGAGCACCAGGCACTGTGGCAGCTCACACACTTTCACTGACCTCTGATCTGCTTGGTTGCCATGGGGAATCACCCGGACCTGCAGATCTTCCAACTCCCACTGGTTCTCCTCCTTTAGCATCTCCGGGTCCTGGGCCAGATGCATGTGCATCTACATAGTGAAGGGCACCAGCTTTTTGTCACTCACGTTGTCAAGATCGGAGTTAGTGAGAGACAGTCATGGGTTCCAGTTCATCTTCATGGGTTCCCATCTCTCCTTGCTATCACTTGCATCCAGTATTCCTTCCTGACTATAGATCTAACTGATCCATAGAGACTTCCAGCCAAATATTGTACCAGATGGGGAGGCAACAGACTGAAAAGCCTATCCCACCAGCTCCCACAATTATGTAACATCTAACCCAGTAATAAATCCCTTATTCTATGTCACAATCTGACTAATACGATGTGGTAATTATATGATAAGATGTTAAAATGCAACTAATTCAGACTCAGTAGTATCTAAGTGGTGCTGTGTATAAGCCTTCAGAGAATAATAATGTAAGGGGTCTGAGATAAAGGGCAGGTGACAGCAAAAAATTTACAACCCATTAGGGCTTTCCCATTGCACACAAGATAAAGTCTAAACCTGTTCATATAGTGCGCAAGGACCTTCGTGGTCACAAATTCCTCTTTCCAGCCAAGCAAAAACTGCCTTCATTTACTCAATTTACTCAATTCTTTCTCCTCTCCTCTCCTCCCTTCCCAACCCTTGCATCCCATCCTCATCCTTCCCTCCCTAGCTTTCCCTCCCTTTCTACTTCCCAATCTTCTCATAAGCTCTTCTATCCATAGCACTTGCTCTTCCAACACACACACACACACACACGCACACACGCACACACACCTCTTTCACCTAGCTTATCTCAGTTTATACCCTACTCCTTTCAGGATAGCCAGATTACTGGCTTCAAGAATTTAGTTTGGAAGTAGTACCCTAAGCAGTCCTTATTTTCTCACCTCCTGACCTTTCAATCACTCACCTTACTACCACCTCATCTTTGTCCCTCTAATTCCCAGTGATCTTTCAGAACTTAGATGCTACTGCTTCTTCAAACATCCCTTAAACTACATTAAATTCTTCTCCGGTGAGACACTTACTCTCCTCTTTATCACACAATATTGGAATTGGGTATTTATTCAACTGCTGCCCTTAGTAGACACTTAACTCTGGCTGCCATTTGTGATGGATACTGTGATGAGCTTCCCAGGTCTCCCTTCAAAAACAAAGGACTTTCTACTTCAGTGTCTGTGAGAGCTGTTGGCAAAGAGCCCTCTGCTTCCTGCCACTTTGGGGGATTATAGAAAGCTGAAAACTGAAAAGAGCCACCTTGCCCAAAGTTGCACCTCCTACTAGAGGGAACCAACATTGATACAGATGTTTAAGACCCTACTTCTTGCCCCAGCACGGAACAACTCTGAAAGGTCATTCTTCAGAACTCCCCAAATGGTTGGCTAAAGCTTCCACTGAAACCACATTATGGTTCAATCTCTCCGTCTACCCCATCTAGCTCTTTCCCTTTCCTTCCACAGAGTTTGATCCTAAGAACTTGCCCAAATATGCCTCTTGCATATTAATATCTGTCTCAGAGTCAGCTTCCCAGGGAACCCAATCTTATTACAGGGCCTAAAATTGGGTGTTATTCAATAAATATTAGTTGATTAAATACAAGACACAGATGGTGAAGACCCCAGTCATCAGACACAGTGGAAGAACAGGGGAATAAAGCTGAGAGACTACTATTCAGCTGCCTCAACTACTTCAAGTGCTCTCTGGAAGTCTGAAAATACGTAGTTGCAGAGTAACACAGACTGATCTATCCCCTACAAAATTTCTATTGCTACAACCCCAGCCAGTAGTAGCTCATTGGGGATGATTTAATTATATAAGGACACATAGCCTGGTTGAAGAAACCAAATTCTATCCTAGATAACTTGTATTTGTGGAAAATTGCTGGAAAACTAATCAAAAACTATGAGAATTCCTTCTTAAATGATAATAGAAGGAAAAGACATTCTAGAAAGAAAGAAAATGTTGAGAAAGAAGAACCAAAGACAAAGCCAAAAAAACAAAGTAGTCTTTATGTTCAGGAAGTAATTAGAAGTTCACACTGTCTGGAATTCACAACAGAAAATGACAGAGAAAGAGGTGGGAGTCGTAGACAGAGCTGAGTGATAGATGGAAAAGTTAGTTGTAAAAAATTAGCATTAAAATATCCTAAATCTTCATGCAAATTAATAATGACATTTATCTACAAATCCATTCATTAACTTTTAATGTTGACTGTTTTCCAAAAACTACTTTTCCATTAAAATCATTAAATCCATGTTTAATGGATTCACTCCCTATAAATCTAATCTACTCTCAAAGATTAAGTTATCTTCTATGCACATTAGGTTTAGATACCATCTTACTTATCATTTAATGCAATAAATTAAGTATATTAATAAGCAGAAGATATGGAATATGATAAAGGCAATGTTTTTCATGATATCTAAGCAATAAAAATCAATATGTAGGGACCCCTGGGTGGCTCAGTTGGTTAAGTGTCTGCCTTTGGCTCTGGTCATGATCCCAGGGTCCTGGGTTCAAGTCCCGCATTGGGCTCCTTGCTCAGCGAGGAGCCTGCTTCTCCCTCTGCCTGCTGTTTCTCCTGCTTGTGTTCTCTCTCTCTCTGACAAACAAATAAAATCTTTTTAAAAAATCAACATGTAATAATCTATTGTGAATTCTGTTGGAAGACAAGTGTTTGCTACAAAATTCTACACCCTTCTAAAAATGTAAAGTACAGAGGCTTACACTGAAAATTTCCAGCATCTTGTCCATATGCTTGCATCCAGTAAGATAAGGAGCATTCATTTGATCTTTATCATTGTAGTTACCACAATCTAGGATTATTTTGTGCTTTTTTTATATACTGTCTCCTTAGAGAAACTTCTTGAGAACAGAAATTATATTTCATTTGTTGTTGTTTCCCCCATTTTATCTCTAACACCTAGCTTAGAACCTCTCTCATAACTGACACTCAATAATTAAGTGGCAGATAAGAATAAGTGAATGATGAATAATTATGAACTGAAAAAAAAAGTCATTCTGGAGGACTTTAATTATATTGCTAGCAACCTCAGAGACACTGATGAAACTGAGTTGGTGCCATTGAAACCCTAATTTTTTTTTTAAAGATTTTATTTACTTATTTGACAGAGAGAGATCACACGTAGGCAGAGAGGCAGGCAGAGAGAGAGGGGGAAGCAGGCTCCCTGCTGAACAGAGAGCCCAATGCAGGGCTCGATCCCAGGACCCTGAGATCATGACCCAAGCCGAAGGCAGAGGCTTTAGCCCACTGAGCCCCCCAGGTGTCCACGAAACCCTAATTTTTAATTCTTATCAAGTGGAATGGTAAAAAACAGCATGTGTTTACTACTCACATAATTTTGTGCCTCCATCAAAATATCATCCCCATCATCATGTTAGAGTTGAAGAAAGGGAGAATGGATGGTAGATAAATCCATTTTATAAGTTAGGATTTTTTAGTGGCAAGTGACAGAAACCCAATAGCTAACTTAAGCAAAGGAGAATTAGGTTACCAGATCAAAAACAAAGCAAAACAAAATGAAACAAAAACCAACCACAAAACCAAAAATCCCTACTGGGATTTTCATTGGAATACATTGAATTTATAGGCCAATTTGAGGAAAGTCATCATGTCAGCTATATTGAAATGTTTATAAAAATTTATCTCTTCATTAAGAAATCTTCTATAATGCATTTCAACAATTATTTTTTTCATAAAAGTATTACATGTTTTCTGTTATATTTATTTCTAGATTTCTCTACATAAACATATACACATACACACACAAGTGTGTGTCGACATTTAACATTTAAGAATTGTATATTCTAGTAGTTATTTGTTTTATACATGAAAATTAAATTGAACAATGTACACTGAATTTATATCCTGTATCAGCCAGCCAGAGATATGCTATAAACCTCAAAACTCAATGGCTGTGTTCTTGTGCCACTTTTATGAGAACAGAAGATATTTACAATCTTCCATGTCCATGAGGTGTGAGCTCTTTGATCTATTACCTTCTACAGTGTACAAATCTGAGTAGTTGCTAGGTAGATTTGACCCTTGAGGCAAGTCATGACACTTAGTCCTAAGCTTTGTTTTAAGTTAAACAGGAACAAGGAAGATTCTATTTTCTAAAAAGACCACAATAACGTCTCCTATTCTTCTATTCTTCATGCTCTTCTACCGTGTGACCTTGCCAGTAACTCATCAAGAGGTGGCACTTACTTCCTTTCTCCTTGAATTTGGGTGGACCCATGATGGCCTTGATAAATAGAATATGGCAACAGTGACATTCTAGGACTCCTGAGGCTAGATCATAAAAGATGATGTGGCTTCTGCCTTGTTCACTGAGACATTCACATTTAAAGCTCTGAGACATCCTGTAAGTCCAACTACTCAAAGTCCTCCATAATGTGAGGAAGTCAACCCCCATGAAACGACTGCAAACAGATGTTCAATTTAACATACCTAGTCTACAACCAGCACCAACATCCAGACATGTGAGTGAAGAGCCATCTTTAGAAATGGATTCTCTAGCTCTCAGCCATGTGAGTCTTCCCAGCTGAAGTCCCAGACATCAAAAAGCAAAGCAATCTATGTCTACTATGTCCCTACTGAATTGTCAACCCAAAGAATTTGGGGCTTAAAAAATCACTGTTATCTTAAACCACACAGTTCGGAATGGATCACTATCCAGCAATTGTAAATGCAGTAGGATTTAACCAAATTTTTCTGAGACCTCCAGGGACTGGGGTCTGGAGCCTTATTTCTAAATTCTGCTGCAGAATGAATTATGTCGAAGCAAGACTATGGAGAATGCTGGTATCTAAACCCCAGCCTCCTAGATCCAGGTTGAGAAACTACTCATTTGCTCTCAGAATGATGCATATTCAGAATCAGGGTTTGCCCACTTTGAGTTAGTTCTTTTCTGAGTCTCCATTTTTCCAATCAAGGCCATAACGCCTTTCCAAGAACTTTAGAGTGCAGAATCAAGGGAGCCTACAGAAAAGATAGCCATGCCCACTGTATCTCTGAATAACTGATACACCCAAACTTCAGGCTAAGCCTGGCTCAGTTACTTTAGCTTCACTTTGTGCTTTCTGAAAGTATGCTTTGCTCAGCTACTTTTATAATTTTCTTTTTAACAGGATAGCTGAGAAAGAAATATACTAAGGGGGTGGGGGCACAGCTGTTAAAAACACACATTGTGTCAAATAATTGCTCCCCAAAATACAATTTAGCTGACAAAACCTAAAATGAAGTCAAACCTTGTATTGTCTTCCATGTTCTTATGTTGATTCCTCCTTTTGGGTCCCTAAAGCAACATTTCTCTAACTTTCTTCTTTGACTGCGACAGGGAGAAAAGCATTCACAAGCCTCTTTGTTATAATTTCCTTTTTCAAAGTAATTGCTTAGAATATCACCCTGGAAAATTCAGAAGGTTTTCTTTAAAGTGTTATTCCTTACTTCCAACATGAGTAATTCATACAACTATAAAAGCCCAGCTCCCTATAAAAGATGATTATGTGCTAAAAAGACATTATTTGATTGTAAAACTCTCAAGTTGCTGAGTGGGTTGCAGAAGGATGCCAAAAGAATCCTTTGAGGGAAAATGTCTTTTCCATCTTTTCCTGAAATTGCTTGTTTTCACTTTGGAAGGAAGATGCAAGTGTCTCAGCTTCACAGTTTGAAGAACTTTACCTTGGAGGCAAGAATTCTAGCTATGAGAATCCCAGGATAGTAGCACTAATCAAAAAGCCTCTCATTGGGAGACATAAGCATCCCCATGCAAGATAAGATCACCAGTTCCTTGTGCATCCTGCTGACAACTATATTTGCCTCCTTCTAAAATAAGAGGTCATCCTAGGTTTTTCAGAAGTCTGCTTATTTCTAGAAATCAAACCCAGGTCACTTTTGTTAATAGGAATGTTCTGGCAGCTTACATCTTTGTTTTTAATGGCTTTTAAATCTCACAGAAGGATATTCTGAGGTGAGAAATTATAGAAAGAATCATAGTACCAGGAAACTGGAACCCTATAGAGATGGTGACTCATGTGATAGCTAGTCTCCAAGGATATTCTCCAACAGTCTCTCATCCTGTGTTTGCATAAACCAAGCCTGCGCGCTAATACCACTGTCTGGGAATCTGTGCTAGATTTTCCATTACTTTGACCAACTCAGTGTTGAAGAAGCAGTGTTTTGGTAACCTCTTTCTCCCTCAAGGAACATTGAGCTGCTATGTAAGAAATCCAGATTACCCTCCTGGAGAGAAAGATGAGACACCAAGTGGAGAGAAAGGTCACATGCAAAAGCACCAATGTGCAAACTAACTACTGTTTGTTAGCACTGCATTTCATCAAATTTTTTAACTTTCCTGAACCCCAATTTCTGAATTTGTAAAAATAAGGACAATACCAATTTCACACTCTTGTGAAAATCAGTTGAAATCATTCTCTCTTCTTTAGGTTTATTGAGTACCTACTGAGGCACTGAGGATAGAACAATAAATATATTATGAACATTATAAGACACTGCATTCTAGAAGACACATATAAATCCCTGAGCTTAGTCTCAGACTATACTTTAAAAAAATTAGTAATAATGATAATAATATGGTCTCAAGTTTTACAAGGCACCGAGGGATTATAAAAACAAAACGTATAAAGTGTGAGCTGGGTGGGGTGCAGAGGGAGAGGGAGAGAGAGAATCTCAAGCAGACTCCATGCCCACATGGAGCCCAATGCGGGGCTCAATCTCTCAACCCTGAGATCGTGACCTGAGCTGAAACCAAGAGTTGGATATTTAATGGACTGAGCCACCAAGGCACCCAGCATAACTCTTATCTTTAAGAAGCTTTTAATCTAGTTAAAAATCTAGGACTAACAAAATAATAAGACTATTGACTGCATATTATTATGTTCTAAATTCTACAAATGCAGCCCAAGAAATTTAAAAACTGGAAAATGAAGTGTGGGGTAGTCTTTCAATGCATGACAGAGCAAGTCAAGTTTCGGTAGCACTGTAGGTTTTGCAGAGATAGTGATATGGGAAGGTGATATCCCTAGATAGGAAACAACTTAAGCAAGGTGATAACTAGAGCAGTGTTGTCAATAGAACTTTCTGCTACAGTGTTACATATGTGTTATATATATATGCTGTCTAATATATTAGCCCCTAGTCCATGTGACTATGGCAGTGTTGACATGTGGTCAGTGTGATCAAGAAACTGAATTTTTATTTAATTAATTTTAATTTAAATAACCACTTGTGGCTAATGGTTACCATATTGTATGGCATATACTCAAAAGACTTGAAGAAAACCAGCCATGACTTTTTCTATTACTTTGAGTGATGCCATCCAAGCTCAGCTGACATACTAAGATTATTTTTCTGTCACTACTTCACCCCAATTATCCACTCCAAAGTATAAAACAGACTGTCAAAAATAAGTCTTTCTCAGGTGCCTGGGTGACTCAGTTGGTTAGGCGTCCAGCTCTTGATTTCTGCTCCAGTCATGATCTCAGTCAGGGTCATGACATTGAGCCCTGCGTGGGGCTCCACACTGAGCATGGAGCCTGCTTAAGGTTCTCTCTCTTCCTCTCCCTCTGCCCCTCCCCACCCCACTTACACACTCTCTCTCTCTCTGGCTCTCTCTCACACAATAAATAAATAAATAAATAAATAAATAAGTCTTTCCCTGCAACGTAAGTCCAGGGCAACCTCATGAATCGCTAGTTTTATTCTAGTCTCACATGCACACCTTGGGTTTATCTGAGCCAAAATTTCTCCCTTCAAAGGAGTGATATTTCCTATAAAATCCAGAGAAGAATGGAATGGTTTTTTTTTGTAAGTAAAGTGATAGAAGTTTATTAAGTGAAGATATAGAAAAAGCTCTCAAGAGTTAGAGGGGTCCCCACAGGGTTGCCAAGAAGGTCTTTAGGGTTGGTCTTTTATAGAAAGCTAACCAGGGAATTTAAATCCTTTTTACATATCTATTGATAATACCTTCAATGGCTTACTTCCTTTTGAAGGGCTGGTTATTCTTTGTTGGTCACAGGTGATCATCATTAAGACACCGGACCCCACACACCTAGGGCAGGATGGTCCTCCGCCTCACACACTTGGGGCAGGGTGGTCCTCCAGCTCATTTAAGAAACAAACTAACAAAACAAAAACAACCAGCAATGAAGAAAACAACTAAAAGCCTTTAGTATGTATCAGTTTCCTTGGTTACAGGTAATAAAGAAAAAGGGGAGGAGCAAAACATTTGAAGTATGAATAGCTGGAACAAGACACCAAACCGGATAAAGGACTCAAAACTCACAGGAGCATTTAGACCACTAGCAAAGCAGAGTGAGAAAATGAGGCAATTATCCTGATGGTCCAAAGTAAAAATGAAGTCTTTCACCTGGAAACAGCCAGATAATTTCAAGTAAAAGGATTTTTTGGTTGTTTCCTGTTGTGTTGAGCTGATAATTGCCGGGGCTTATTTTCTCAAAATACCCCTCAGCTTAGCTATAGATAAAGTACAGAAGGACCTATCAGGAACTAAAGCCTGCCTATGATGAATATGATGGGACCCACATCCCTTTAGGAACTAAATCATGGCCAAATAGGAAAACCAGAAGAAAATAGAGTATATACGAGTCCAGAAGCCCTGAGGAATATAAGAGGAAATAGCTGTTTTGTTTTTATTTGTTTTTTTCAAGAGGCTTTCAATGATGCTTCATGCCCAGCTGTCAACACTAAGCCAAAGAAGGCATGAGTTGGAGGGAGGGAGCTGTAATTCCAGAAGCAGCAGCAGCCATCCACATTACTGTGTTTGTTCACATTAGTAGACACTGGCAGGCCATCTTGTCACGACTTGTCCTATTTCTCTCCAGCAGGCCTAAGAGAAAGTCTCATTAGAGTGTGGAAAACATGCATATGGATGCCCTGATGCAGGGAAATGGTGCCTAGGGAAAAGCGTACTCATTAGACTAGTTAGTGAGGAGGACAAATAAGCCAGACAACAAGAAATCAACTCCAGAATCAGTTTGGATAATTGTCTTGGATTTGAAATGCCTGTCCGCCAAGACCCAGCAGATCTAGAAAACCAGAGTAAGTGCTATAGTATAGTAGGAAAAACTCTCAAGTGATGGATTAGCCAGTGTAGGACAGGCAGCTGAGAAGCTTTGCCCTCCAGCAGGTTAAAAGGCTGACACAGTGGATCGAGGCTCTCCATGTGTACATCAAACACAAAAGAATCCCCCTCACTGTTCAGCGCATTGTGCTGGAGCAGTCAGATTTCCAGAAATAGACTTGCCCAAATCCCCTTTTTATATTTTCCAGAGCTGAAGCTGAACTTTCAAGGGGCATGACTCTGCTTTTATTTTTCACTCTTCTTTTTATCGATGATTGAATTTCCTAGTGTTGCTTTTCAGATCAGATGTTATTTTGGGCACAACTCAATGAAAGCCCTCCATATACATTGAGGAGCAGTGGGTGGCAGAAAAGTTCAACTTCATTCCTGATTGAGCAAAGAGACACATCAGGGGGTCCAGGAGAGGGGGAGAAATGCTAAAGGCTCCAAAGTCCTTGGAATGAACAAGTATTTGGCTACATAGGATGATGCTGGCTGATGTTCAAAGTCTACTAAGTTTTAAAGAAGGATTTTCAGTTTTTCAAATACCAGAGCTATTGTTCACATTTGCTATCATCACAAACAACATATTTAACCATTACTCCTTGTAATTAAAATTTTTGGGGGGGCCTGGGTGGCTCACTCCGTTAAATGTGTGACTCTTAATTTTGGCTCAGGTCAGATCTCAGGGTCTTGAGATTAAGCCCCAAGTCAGGATCCCTGCTCAGTGGGGACCTCTGCCGCCTACCACTCCCCCTGCTCAAGGAGTGCTCTCTCTCTCTCTCTCTCTCTGAAATAAATAAAGAAATCTTTAAAAAAGAAATTAAAAATTTTAACAGTAGAAGCTATACAAAGTCACCATGGTTTTGCAGCTAAAACCTGAGCTAGCCTTCTCTCAATAGCATATTAACTCTCCAGTCCTTGTTCATAACTTACCCTCAAAATTCCATTCCTCCCTCTTGTCTGCCGGGACAGACTGTTAAGTCTGAGACTCTGTGCAAAACCATTTGCCTAATTGTCTCACTTAATTTTCATGATCACACATTGAGGGAAAATTGGGGATCAGGCAGATAAATAACTTGCTCAAGAATAGACAGATCATAATCAGATCTGATGTGAAATTTACACTCAAAGTCCTTCTGTTTGACCACAAGGAGAGAGGAGCATTTACTTTAAATTCAATATTTGAAGATTTTGATATAATGACCTGAGGGGGGAAGTCCCAGTACTTCCAGTGACTTACCCACAGGAAGACAGCACAAGTCATTATTTTCTCTTTCTTGGTTCCAAGGTGCATTGGAGAAACAATATCACTTTAATTTACTCCCCAGGGATGAAATAACAAAATACATTGGCATCTTGAACCTGCCGAAACAGAATTGAGTATTGTTTTGGTCATTCTTTCCTTCCTTGGAAGTCTAATATATCATGAACCACCTGGGACAGCACCCACACACGCTGCAGCATCACTTCCCAGCTGGGCTCCTTCCCTACAAGCTCCTCAGCTGGATCCTAGGCAAAGAAAATGTGTTTTTGCTTGGGGAAAAAATAACAACAGCAGCAACAACAAAAGCCATAGCAGCCCACCCACATAGCCATCTTAAGAAGCTAAAATCAAATGAGGTGAATAACTGAGAACAAGCTTCATATATTCAGATCTAGAGTTTAAAAAAAATTTTTTCACCTACTTTATACATGTAATGAGAACCCTTAAGCTCTCATTGAAGATGTCTTCTAAAAAATGGGGAAGTTTCTAAGCCCCAAAAATATATCTACTTTGTTTACCCAAATATATATCTACTTTATCTACTTTGCTTGAAGACGAGAAACTTAAGCCTGACTTTTCTCTTTGACATTTCCTGGTAGCAGAGTGGTAGACTCAGGATTAAAGAGTTCTCTTGTTCTGAGCCATCCTTAAGAAGATGAAATATATTAAAATATGACTATCCAGGGGATGTGACAAGTTTGTGGATGACTTTTTATCTCTATCATTTTTACTAATCTCTATTTCCTATTTCTAAATGATTACCTTTACTCATATTGTTAAAGGCTATTTCAGTTAGAGAATTAAAACTTGCATGTAAGGAAATAAAAAAGAAGAAACTGATATGTTCCTATAACTTCAGAGATAGCTAGGAAAACAATTTTAAGGCTTCAGTGGGTCCTCATAGTTCTCAGGATTTTGCCTTTGGGAATTCAAAGCTTGGGCATTAATAGAATGTTGTGGACATCTCCCTGGAGCAGAAGGCAGCAAATCAAGTCAGCAGTGGGACGACCTTGAGCAGATCAATTAACTTCTCCAGTTCTTTATTTGCTTATTAGAAAAAGATACACTGTATACACTCTAAAGACCTCTTACAGTCCTAACTGTGCTCAGAATTCAATGCAATGTGCCATATTTAGCTGTAATGAATGCTGCTGTTTGAGATAATTAGGTATCCTTTGGGATTGCAAGATGGTAAATGGATGCCTGTTTCTCTCAAAGGATATTATTCCCCCATCTGCCAATTCCCTTGAGTCAAGATAATAATCATTAGTCCGTTCCTGAATTTGTTCTTGTCTCTTTTATTACACATATAGTTTGAAAATGATGTACACTCTCTTATCCCGTGCTGAGATATATTTGGGAAAGCAAGGCACACAGTATTGTCTGTCCTCTCACCATTTCTATAGTCAAATTGTCATCACCCTTAACCTGCTGGAATATCCCACAGAACCTCAAAAGAACCCAAAAGCAGAGTGGTTAGATGTAATGTCACAAATACAATGATAGCAAATACCTGGGGAAGGCCATTTCTATATGGGCTGGCCAGAAAAGTCCTCTCTGAGAAAGAAGGACGTAAACTAAGATATGTTGGATAAAGAATCAGGCATGAGCAAGGCAAGGAAAGAACTCCCCAAGAGGAAGGAAGAGCATGTACTGAGATCCCAAAGTGGGAAAGAGAGTGCCATATTCCAGGAACTCAGAGAAGTCCAGTGTGATCAACCAAAGAGAAAAACACATGAAATGAACTTGGAGAGTCAGGAAGGCCTGGTTCATACATCACACTGCAGGCCGTGCTAAGGTTTGCTGCTGAGCACAGCAGGAGCCATTCCACAGAGGTGTGTTATCAGATCCAAGTCTTCGAAAGAAAAAGTAGTCTGGCTGCTGTGTGGGAACTCAATGTTTGGAGTGTGGGGTAGCAAGAATAAAGTGGAAAGAACAGTGGGAAGTGTTCAGAGAACTCTGCAATAGCTCCAAGAAGAGTTGACTGGACTCAGATGGTGGCGATGGAAATGGGGAAAGTGGGTGATATTTGGAGATATATTTGAGATATACATATTCTACTTTTGGAAGTAAAAACAACAAAACTTGTTAAGAGATAAGATGTGATGAGGATGAGTACCTGAAGGGAAGTGATGACTCCTTAGGTTCTGGGTCCAGTAACAAAAAGATGAAGAAATTTAATGGCATGGGAAAAACTAGGAGAAAACCAAGTTTGTGTCATGAAAGCAAGACTATCTATGTACAGATGATGTTTAAACAAAGAAAACAGATGGGTTTCCTAGAGAAAGAAGACAGAGGAGAGTGGAGGACATGAGGCCACTATCATGGACTATAATATTTACAACAGAGAGTGAGATGGAACAATGAGGTAAAAGGGAACCAAGAGAGAGTACTGTCTCAAAACCCAACAGTGGAAACTATTTCAAGAGGGAAAAATAGTAAACTAGGTCTAATGCTACCTAGAAGTTTGATAAAATGAAGCCTGAAAAGTAACTGCTGCACATGGCAACACGGATGTCATTGGTGACCTTAACTAAAGCAGTTTTTAAGTATTTAATTAAGTTTTTAAAGATATGTTAGTGAAGTCAGCTTTGGTGTATCAAGGAATGAATTGGAAGAGAGAAAGCAAAGGCAACACACATATGCAATTCTTTTGTTATTTAATTTGATTTTTGAATAGGAAAGATGTCAATATGACTCAAAATTCAAACAGTACGACAGAATATGGAGGGCGAAGTCTCCCTCCCACACGTGTCCGTACACACCACTGTTCTTCCTGAGTTACTCTATGCCTAAGTATGCAACGTGCTTGCCTTTTTCTTGTTTGCTTGTTATACGAATGACAGTGGACAATATACACAGTTCTGAGCCTTGCTTTTTTCATCTAAAAATGATCCTAGAGATCATTCAATATCACCATACAAAGAGTTTTCTTAATCTTTTAAAAACTCTAGTATTCCATTGAAAGGATCTAACAATTTATTTAATTAATCCCTATTTGATGTTTTGCTATTAAAGGCAGAGAGCAACAAATATCTTTGTATGTATGTCATGTTGTAAATGTGCAGGTTTATCTACTCAATAATTTTGAATGTGGAATTATTATCTCAAAAGTGTGATTTAGGAAAATACCATCGAAAGCTACAGATGCAGAAGACTTTCTTGTTTGGGGTTGGACAAGGTAACCCAGAATTTTTCCAAACCTCTTAAACTATGATGGCAAGGCCCTTCCTTCATTCTGTCCTACAAATTGGAAAATTAATTGGCACAGGGTACCATCTTTTAAAACATTCCAAATTCCTCCACCTTTAAACATATTCCAAACCTTTGTTAATAGAAAAATTGGAATTTCCTAAATAGGTAAAATTTTTGTTTTCAGTATTCTGAACATCATGAGATTAAAGCAGCAAAGTAGAAATTTCTGATAAAGTTCCTCATAACATTAGACCAATTAAACAAAGTTCCAGGTGATGAATTGATATCCAAATGAGTTTCAAGGCATTTTCTTCTTACATTCTATCAGTTTTGTGAATGTAGAGGCTTTTCGTACATAATGCTTAACGTTGAAGAGGGTAAGAAGTCTAAAAAAACAATTAGCTTTCTTTTTGTTTTGTTTCTGTTTTTCTATTTTTTTGTGATTTATTTTTTTCTGATTGTGATTATGTTACATAGGATCATGGCCTCCATCTTGCGAGAAGATTCTCTCCTTTGCTTGCTCTGAAGAAGCAGGTGGACATGTTGTGAGGCTCATGTGGCAAGGATCTAAAGACAGTCTCAGGGCACTGAAGGTAACCTCCAGCCAATACCAGCAAGGAACGGATCACTCTACCCTGCAACTATAGGGAACTGAATTCTGCTGAAAACCACATAAGCTTAGAAGATATCCCCCCACCTGCGTCTTCAGGTAAGAACCCAGGCCTGTCTGATGCCTTCGCTGCATCCTTGCAATGGGTCAACTAAGCTATGCCTGGACTCCTGACTCACAGAAACTGTGAAATAATACATTTGTGTTTTTTAAGCCACTACATCTGTGTTATTCAGCAAATCAAATTAATATAGCATGATTTTCATAATTGGGAAAAACTTAAATTCTGCCATATTTCATAAAATAGAGGAATATTTAGCTCCAATTATAACCCAAAAAAAGTTTGAACATGTTTTAGTCCAATTAATAAAGTTGTAGTTTCCCACTAAATAAGCCTAACTTTCATAATTCAAACTGTGAACTCTGGTAATTTTATGATGCAAGTCATTTTATGTAATACATCCTTCCATTTCAAACATGCAAGGTAAATGTAGATCAGAAGCGGACGCTAATAAGAAAAGTATATGCATTGCTCTGATTTAATTGTTTAATTCTCTCTTTGCTATGACTTCCAAACTTGCAGAAATTTTATTTCTCTGATTCCAGACTACAGAGTAGAAAAGGTGAAAAAAGAAATTAGCCTTTACTCTGTGCCTGGTATATTCAAAAACCTGGACTGGATGTTGAACATATACTCTTTCCTTTAATTTTCACAATTGCCCTGCAAGGCAGGTGTTAACTTCAGCATTTTACTGGTGAAGAAACTGAGGCTCAGGGAGCTGACATCGCATACGTAAAGTATCACAAGTAGTAAATAGTTGAGTAGGGTTCATACCCAAAGGGTGTTTGTTTCCCAGTCCTATGCTCTTCCCAATCTAACAATTTGGAGAGTAGACTATTATTTAAAAAAAAAAAAAAAAATGCATCTGAATATTGCTAAATTCTGCCCAAGTCACACCAAGGAAAATTTTTAAACATCCTTTTCCTTAAATAGTTTATATTTATTTCCTTAGTTTAGTTTATATTTCCCTAAATAGTTTATATTCTAATAGCCTTGGGTCATTTGGGAAGGGGCAGGAGAGGTGGGAAACCAGGGAAAACAAGTACAGTGGAGCACTGACCAACAACATTGGAACCATCTGGAAATTTGTTGGAAAAGCGGAATCAGGCCCCACCCACACCTACTGGATCAGAAGCTGCATGGGCAAGATTCCTAGGTGGTGCATATTGGAGAAGCACTATCATTGAGAGATTAAGAAATTCTTCCTCTCTAGGGACTGAATATCAAAAAGAAAGGAGCTGTTCTCTATTTAAATTTTAAATGGGAAAAGATACATGGATGTTGATTTTTGCAGGATATTGGGATTTTCCCAGTCAACTCTTTAAAGTTATCCTTAGAAATAGAAGGGTCCCTGCCTGTAATTTCTCACCGGCTATCTCTAAATGAAATCCCCTTCTTTGCACATCCACACCAAGTTATATCACAATACCTGTAAGTACATGTGTTTTGTGTTTTATTCTTCAGATGGACACTAACAACTCAGCTATATGCCCCCTAAAGTTCCGCTTAGCTCATGGATTACTAAAGCAACTGACCAAAACATTTTTGGTACATCTAAGAGATCTAAAAAGATTCTTCTTGAAGAGGCAAGAAATGTAATGCTGTTTGCTAGTCACCTAACCAAAACAGCTTAGTTTTCCCAATTTGCAGTGAATGCACTTAGAACAACTGTGAAGTTAACTACAATTAATGTTCAACCTTAATTCTTTTTTTTTTTTAAGATTTTATTATTTATTTATTTATTTATTTATTTATTTATTTATTTATTTGAGAGAGAGAGCTCAAGAGAGCAAGATGAGGAGCAGAGGGACAGGGACAAGCAGACTCTGCACTGAGTGCAGAGCCCCAAGCAGGGCTCCATTTCACAACCCTGAAATCATGACCCAAGGCGAAATCAAGAGGCAATCAATCACTTAACCAACTCAGCCACCCAGGTGCCCCCAAACTTTGTTCTTTTATCCTAAATTGATATGCAAAACAAAGCTAAATTCCATTAGATTTGAAATGATCCTGATAAAGAGCACATTCTTCATTAAATTTTAACAAGGAGCTCTATTAATTACACATTTCAAAATGGACCCTTGATAACTTGATTAAAAGGTTTCTTGCTTCATGTTGTGACACTCCTTTCCATGTGGTTTCCAGTTTTATTATCAGGGGAACTCTTTTTTTAATCATTGTTTGCCAGGGAGGGCATTCTGGGTTAAAACTTGAATTTCCAAGGATTTATTTCAAACCTCTTTAAGACATTTGGTATTTGAAGGGATTTATGTACCAAAGTGTTAAAGTAAGTACAAACCACAAATTCTTGAATACCAAAGAAATCAAATGTCTTCTGGTTTCCCTTCTGTCTACATTATTGAAACCTCTTCAGTATAAAAGCTCCAATATACTCATTATTGCTAACAAAAAAAATATAGTTTAAGCCTCATAATTGATTTTTTTAAGAAGCTTCATATTACTGCGTATAAGTAACATGAAGGTGGAGTGTTCGTTTTTTACGCACTCTCTTCCATATTCTGACTCAAACCACTACCACCACAAATGAAAGATTTTTTCCATTTTTAAATAATTTTTGAACTAATAAATTTTATTGTTTTTATGTGGAAAGCAATTTTTTTTTAATTTATTTTAAAGTCTGTCATTCAGGGGCGCCTAAGTGGCTCAGTGGGTTAAAGCCTCTGCCTTCAGCTCAGGTCATGATCTCAGGGTCCTGGGATCGAGTTCTGCATCGGGCTCTCTGCTTGATGGAGAGCCTGCTTCCCCCTCTCTCTCTGCCTGCCTCTGCCTACTTGTGATCTCTCTCTCTCTCTGTCAAATAAATAAATAAAATCTTTTAAAAAAATAAAATAAAAAATAAAGTCTGTCATTCAAAGAAAGCTACTTTTTTTGCTGTATTTCCATCCAGTCTTTAAATATATATTTGTGTGTGTATATGTGTGTATAGAATCTTGTTACAAAAATTAATGCATATTTATCATATGAGAAAACATTAATTTGAAAGTTAACTTTCCCTATAATCCCACACTGAAAGATAGCCATCGCTGATAGTTTTAGTTCTAATATTCCATTATTCTCTTCCATATTCTAATCATACACTTATTCATTTAATATTTACTGAGTATCTACCATGTATCAGGCACCATTTTCTATAAAGTAAAAATCACAGCACCAAAAAATTGACAAACTCTGCCTCCATGGTGCTTATATTATAATGGAAAGAAACAGATATAATAAATAAACAAACTGTATAGCATGTTAAATGGTGTTCATTGCTACAGAGAAAAAGCAATGAAATGAAGCTTACAATTTAAATTTTTGATGTTTTGAATCTTGACTTTTTTCCATACTTTAACCTTATAATATATTCATGTCTGTTATTAGCATAATTTAAAGTCAAATTTCAACATGTAGATATCTCACATTTAACTATTCACCCATTATTAAACATTTGCACTGTTTCTAATTTTCCACTGTTTTAAACAATTTGTAATTGTCCTTCACTATTTTGTATACCAATATGTGGTCTTCCTACCTAGTTTTTTTTTTTTAATATTTTATTTATTTATTTGAGAGAGAAAGAGAGTGAGGGAGAACATGAGAGCAGCAGAGGGAGAAGCAGACTCCCTGCTTAGCAGGAAGACCGATATCGGCCTTCATCCTGGGACTCCAGGATCATGACCTGAGCTGAAGGCTGATGCCCAACTGACTGAGCCACCCAGGTGCCCCCTACCTAGATTTTAATCAACTCAAATACAAGGATGATGTCACCTTCAATCTTTATATCCCAAGAGTGATCCTCTGTACAAAGCTCCCTACTCATCTACACTCAGTGAATGCTTTCTGAATAATAAACACACAGCCTAATAAGTTAAAAGTTAATTACAGAAATATAAGTCCTCAAGGGACACTTGAGGTCTTATAAGTAAGACTCCAGGCTAAATAAGGACAATGGTACAATAGGGGCACACCATGCTTTGAGAAAACTCTGCAGATAGAAAGCTTCTTGCCTTCTAGTCATATCACTGAGGAAAGAGAGAATTAGGCTGAAACTGTGAAGCACAATTCCAGCGATTTATGAAAGCTCTTTAATAGATACATGCTCTTCCTACTAGAAACTATATGTCATATGTTAAATTGATAGAAAAGCCTGAAAGGACAGGGCATAGTATGTGGGTGAGAGGAGGGATAAAAGGACCTACAGATCATCCTATATAGAAATGTTTTGAGAAAGCTTGATTCTCATGTCAGAGATGACTTACCTGTATTGCTACCTGAAAGCAGTAAGAGGGACCAGATCTCTACTGAGTAGCTACTATGTGCCAGGCATGCTAGTAAACATGAGAGAGACAACAGTTCTTCATGGAGTTTAGAGATTGGAAACAGAATGGAAGTGGGCAATGGGGAAGGGAGACAGACAACTACAATGTAAGAAAACAAATAAATGATTGGAAATTGTGGTAAGTGCTCTGACACAGGTCCTGGGAGTCCTTTGGTGGAGGCAGGTGTATACTGAAAGAGTATTTCTGATGAGAAGACACTAGACCTAAGACTTGAACAATAAAATAAGTCATCCATACAGAGAACAAGGGCAGAGTGTGGAGTGACGGGAGGAAGAAGAATGATCCAAGTAAAGACCACAGCATGGGCTTGGCTGTGAAGAAGCCAATTTAACCTCAGAATGTTTCCCGCTCTCCTTTTTCATTTGCACAACCCAGGTGTTCCCATTCCTGGCTTCCTGCCTAAGCCTATTTTCAACAGCCTGTTTCCCAATTAAATTTTAACTTGTGTTTCAGTGACTTAGCATCCTGTTCTCTAACAAAACTATTTTTATGTACTCAGACTAGATTAAGTCCCATGTGATACAATGTTTTTGCAGGTTTTAATTTTTCTCTGAAACACCAATCACAATTGTCATGTGTGTGTGTGTAGACTTACATGTAAAAAAATTCTAAGCAGTATTTCCAAAATCTAGCTAGAGGTAATATTTATGTATTTACATTCAGCCAAAGAATACTTAAGTACTGAATGATCACAGGAAAATTTCACTTTAATATTTAAATGTTGAGAGTGTCTTAGAAAATCAAGATTCTATGTTTTTTAAATTACACTTTTACTTATTTACTTGGAAAATAAGTTTTAAAAGTTAGAGCCCATTTGGTATTTTCTTGATGTAGAGAAAAATCCTCACAGCTTTTTTAAATAACTGAATTCATTCAAATTTATTAATAAGCTCAGTGAATTAATTATTACGAAGTTGATGCATAAAACCAATCTGTTATTGCAAACTTACAAACTGAAATGAACAAATATAATTTTTTTCTGCTGCAGACATTGTAACAAATGAATTTTCCCACAACATTCAACTCTGGCTTACAACCCAGTTTTTGAATCATTACAATAAAATTTTCCACTTTATAGGAAATCTCTGGAAACAGATATAAATTCAACAAAATAAATTTGATTTAACTTTAGTATCATGATAAATACTGTGGAAGCGTTCACTTTTTTATGTGCAGTCAATGGAAACAAAATGTAATGCTTAACTCCGGTCTTTAAGTTCTCAAATGTTCTCACATCCATTGTTCTCTCCAGGTTCCTGTTACTGATAAAAATAGCCTCTAATCTTAGTTTAATTTTTATTAATATTCAATAGATACAAAGGAATAATTATAAAACATGTGTAAGGCATAAAGAAGAACAATAGAGGAACCCATTTGTGCTCATGCACTCATCAAGTTAATTAAGAATTAGAACACTTCTGATTAATTTCTGATGTTCTACAATGCATAACATCAAACATGCATCACCAGTTCTGAAATTAAAATATTACATATAAAAGAATTTAGATGTTTCTGTTTTCCTGAACATTAGCTTACTTAATCAAATAACTTGTGTGTTTCTGAAAGTTTTTTGTTTTTGTTTTTTAAGATTTTTTTTTTTATTTATTTGACAAAGAGAGAGACAGCAAGAGAGGGAACACAAGCAGGGGGAGCCGGAGAGGGAGAAGCAGGCTTCCTGCCAAGCAGGGAGCCCGATGAGGGGCTGGATCCCAGGACCCTGGGATCATGACCTGAGCTAAAGCCAGATGCTTAACGACTGAACCACCCAGGCGCCCGTGTGTTTCTGAGAGTTTAATTACACAACCAATATTCAAGCATTTGAAGAAATGTAAAATGGCTGAGTAATATGAAAAACTAGAAGAAAGGGTACCCACAGAAAAGCAGCCAGAGATCATTCATGGCTCTCTATGAAAACCAGAACAAATAGGTGATGAGAAGAGTAAATCAAAAGAGGATTCATGAAACAAAATACCGGACGCCAACAGTCAACAGCTGATCATTGCAGAAAGCATGAACTTGAACTCTAAGACTTATTTTTTATAAAGATTTATTTATTTATTTACTTATTTATTTATTTGACAGAGACAGAGCGAGAAAGAGAGAACAAGCAGGGGGAGAGAGGGAAAGGGAAAAGCAGGCTCTTTTGACCCTAGGACTCTGGGATCATGACCTGAGCTGCAGGCAGATGTTTAACCAACTGAGCCACCCAGTCGTCCCTGAACTCTAAGCTTTAAAATGGGAAATATCTGGGACAAGAATTCAAAATCTAAAATGAACACAACAAATGCCGTTTGAATGAAAGTGTTTGATATCAGCTCTTTTATGGAAGTTGTTTAAAAGAAATCCATCTAGGAAAAAACTACAAGGGACATATGTGTAGGATGACAACTAAGCCAAGGGATATGCATCCAATGGGCACCAAGGGTCACTCGTTGTCTGTATTACTCACAGGTAACTATTTGTTGGTTTCCCTTCAGAATTTTGTATCTTAAATGTATAAATAAAAAAATGAAATACATCAACATTTTATTTAGCATCAGGAGCCTCTAGAATAACTTATATGAACATTATGTGCAGCTATTTTTTCAATGTACCTCCTTCCTTCCAAAAATTTCATATGAAATGACCCTGACTTCTTCATTACTATATCCCAAATTGCCCAGCTCAGTGTCTGGCATAAGAAGATGCTCATTAAATATTTGCTGACTGATAGCAAATAAATTAATTGCTTCAATATGTATCTCCAAAGGAGCAATATATTTGATTTTTAATAATAGTTCCCAAATTTTTCAATATTCAAAAGTCTTTATTCCAAATCCACATCAATCCCCTATTTTGAGAAACTTATTCTATCATATTATAATCAATAATGTATCTCATCTTTAAACAAAAGCATTTAAGCCTAATCAGTACTTCCAATTACCTCCAGAAAACCAGTGTTATCTCCTTAAATTCTATGATACCAGCCAAAATTAAGGAGCAATGATGTTAATAGAGTCCCTACTGCCTAATCACCAAAGAATTTCATTTAGACTTTTTGGAAATATTGAAAATAATTCTGGACTGCCCGGCAAGATTCTTCTCTCTGTTCAATTTAAAATAATCCATTTTGTTTACACTCCTGCTACAACCTTCAAAACTGCCCTCAATCCTACTCATACAAAAAAAATTATCTTCATATTTCATAAAAGACAATGAAATTATTACTCTGTACTGCCTTCTTCTTCCTCGTCCCCAAAGCCTCATACTGCCCTCACAATGCTGTCCCAAAGAGAAAAGGAATATTACACTCCCATGGCCCCAGTTACAGGGAGAATGTTACTAGTTTTAAGAATATGGCCTTTCTTTATAGTCAATTAATCTTCGACAAAGAAAGAATATCCAATGGAAAAAAGACAGTCTCTTCAACAAATGGTGTTGGAAAAACAGATGCAATAGAGATTTTTTTTAATATATTTTATTTATTTACTTGTCAGAGAGAGAGAACACAAGTAGGGGGAGCTACAGAGGCAGAGGGAGAAGCAGGCTCCCCACTAAGCAGGGAGCCCAATGCAGGACTCGATCCCAGGACCCTAGGATCATGACCTGAGTCGAAGGCAGTCACTTAACCAACTGAGCCACCCAGGTGTCCGTAGAGTAGAAATGTTAATATGAGTGTTTGAGGTCAATGGGAGGACATGGAGGGGTTTTAAGCAGATTGATTAAAGTATTAAGGATTTGGCTCTCCATACTGCATGTGGGATGGAGCAGTGATTCCCAATTTTGATTGCACATTATAATCACTTGGAGCAAATATTTAAATGCCTCATACCCAGGCCACACCCCAGACCAATTAAATCAGAATTTCTGGGGGTGAGACTCAAGTACCAGTAGTTTGTGTGTTTTGGGCTGAATCCAATATACAACCAGGCCCACTGACCACTGGATGGAGGAAGCAAGAATGAGGACAAGAATCCAATTAGGAGACTTGTATTATTAGCTCACATGAGAGAACACTGAAGGTTGGATGATGTTGATGGCATGAAGATGGACAGATTTCTGCTATATTTTAGAAAGAATCTACAGGAATTTCCCATGAACTGATGTAAAGCAGGGATAGGATGTCAGAGAAAATAAAATCAGGGGTGGTTCCTACATATCTGCATGCATGGTGGCTATTCCCTGATGAAGGATAAGATATGAGAAAAACAAGTTGGATAGGGTGCATGAGTTCAGGACATGTTAAATTTGAGATATAAGTGAATCACCCAAGTGGAAATGGAAAGCATATAGTTGGGCTCAGTTTAAAAAACTGGACAGGTTAAAAAAACTGGACTGGAAACATGAAACCGGGGATCATCAGAATATAGGTAAATTTTGAACCTTAAGAATAGATGAAATATGTCAGTAAAACATAAGGAAAGAAAGAAGGAAAGTACTGTGTGCTAACCCAGAAAAGGGTTACATTTACATGTTGATGTAAATCTGTGTATGTTTAGTCTTCCAAGTGATTTGGATAATGAACCAGGCTGGAAACCAGTTTTAAAATATATTTTTCTAAAAAAAAAAAAATTCTCTGGCAAAGGTACTTCTCCCATATTTCAAATAATCCCAAAAAATCTAGGAAGGGGAATATGCTTCTCAAAATACTCAGTGAAAATAATTACAGGGGGAATTCATGAAAAAAAGATCATTAAGGCAATAGAGAAACAACAATGGAGGAAAAGTATGATGTATATTATGACTCAGTTTCTTAAAGAAGGAAAAATGACTAATTCAATGGATATGAACATTCTGAATATCCTGGTTTCTTGTACCAGCCATTCGAGACCAGATAATTAAGCAAATGGTCTCACAAAGTATTTTTTCCAGACACTTGTGGCAAACTTTTAGATCCTGCTAATGTCAGAAGGAATCATGAAGGGACAAGCGGAAGCTCTAAAATGGAACTGTAATTACAGCAAAAGAGCATAACTATTACTTATAATTACAGGCCTCTCAAGAGTTTTTCTTTCCTTCCATTTCTAGAGATTTGACCCCTTCTGAGGTACAGTAATTATAAATACTAGGGAAGACAGATTTAAAGGTTATCTGTCAGAAGGGGGGCCACATACTTCACACATTTCTGTAGTTTCAAGAAAAGAGACTAAAAAACAGGATGAATGTCATCTTAAGAAATAGGTGCTTAACGTCAGAATGAATATAAATAATTTATTTAAATGTTATATTGCAGGGCAATACCTGCACCTTCTAATGGATAATAAAGTGGCACAAAAAGTAGTTTTATTCCAAATAATCTGCTAAAGTTAAGGGATCTCCAAAGAAAAGTTTGGTAGCAAATAAGAATATCAAGATAGCATATCAGTTCTCTGAGCAGCCATTTCCCATTTTAACCTCCACCAAATGACGAGACAACTCTATCCAGAAACATCTGATCTCTCAGCATCCTCTCCCTAGATAATCTCGTTCTCTCATAACACTCCTGTTTATGTGGGTAACTCCCAAATTCAATGTTGAACAGAGTGATCTTGAAGTTGTCTAGGTAAAATTATCTAACAGGCCAATCTCTAATCTCACATTTTCAATGGCCTCCTAGATAATTTTAGACAATTTCAAGATCACTCTGTTCAACACTGATTGCATCTTCTTCCATTGCAAAGCTGCATCTCCTCTGTGTTATCTTTTTCTATTCATGTCGTCGCCACCTTCTAAACTGCAAATCTCAGATCCATCTTTGTCTTTTCTTTGCTCCCAGCAGATAATGTAAATCTGTGCATATTTAGTTTGCTAGTTGCCAAGCCCTACACTTTAACCTCTATAGACTCTGTCTGATGTTTGTCCCTTCTTCCCAATTACCTCTGCCATTTCCATATCAAGTTCTTGTTATCTCTTACCAAGACTACTGTTGTAACCATCCCACATATACCACCCACAGAAGTGATTTTCCAGAAAACTATGAAACTTAGATTTTGAGGCCCAACATTTATTTGAGCCCCTTCTAAAGTCCTATACCTAATGTCAAATGTGTAGTATTGTATTCCCTTTCTTGAAGAGAAGCCCTAACTGTTTAAGCTTCAGGACCCCTAGAACACCAGATTTAACTTTCCTAAAGCATGAGTGACCATGCCACTCTGTGCCTCAATGGTTCTCCACCAGCCCTCCCAAGCTGACAACATAATAAATCCATTCTCCTTTTTCTAATTGTAAAGCACTTCTTGGTCTTGCCCAAACCCTCCTTCCCATCTATGTTTCTATTACTCCACTTAATGTATATTATTCTTAAACCTAGTTGCTACTATACACCCACTGGCTAACCAACTCCACTGTGTTTCTATTTACATATTTTTCCTCTACCAAGAACATTCTTCCTGCCTCAACCTTACCTTTCTCCCTATTATATCCCCAAATTTATATTCTACCCAACGCTAAGGTTCCAGATTAAGTATCATCACCCCCATGAAGTTCTTGCAGATGACTGCTGTCTAGATGCAAGCTCTCCCTCCTTTGAACCCCCATTTATTAGAATTTCTGAAATCAAATTATTACTTTATACCTTTCAGGTGTAAGCAAACAATGGCCCATGTGTCAAATCCAGGCTGCCACCTGTTCATAAAGTTTTATTGGAACATGGTCACACCCGTTTCTTTACCTACTGTCCTGTGGCTGCTTTTGCACTACAAAAGCAGAGCTGAATAGTTGCAACAGAGATCCTGTGGCTGGCAAAACCTAAAATAATTAATATCTGGCCCTTCACAGGGCCAAAATTTTCTAGCCCCTGTCCCAGGTTATTTCTGTATTCATTTAACTTCTCTTGTAGACAATAGCATGAGCTACTTGAGGAAAGAATCATCGTCTCATTTTTATTGATATCCCCCCACAATGTCTAGCCCACTTACTGAAAAAGAATTGAATAAATGTTTGAGGAGGGAATAAGTGAATGAATCCTATACACTTTTTCAAGAATCTTCACTGCTAAATGTTTTTAAATAAAATATTTCAGGTATTCAGATTTCAGTCCCAATTAGAATTGGGAACTCAAAATATTTCAAATACATACATCCATTCAACACTATTCATCTTGTAAATTTCATCCAGAATATATATATATATATATATATATATATATATATATATATATATATGTATATATGTTTTGGCTGATTCCAATATACAACCATATATACACTGTATGTATTCATCTTTTTAACTTCCTAAAATTAAGGAGTTTTCTTTTTAGATAATACTTAGACTAATTTATTATACCAATTTTTATTTGTTATTTCTTGCATCCCTGGTGAAGGGATTAGCATGTGCAACGATCCCTGGAATGTAAGAAACAAGGAGTAGGGACACTAAGATAGTGGCTGGTACAATGGAAGGACATTGACTGATTTATGCACTAAGAAAATCGCTTTTGATGGAAGAGTTTATAGGTAGAAAAATCCTACATCGAAGGTGTCTTACAATATAGACAATGAAATGTGATTCCTAGATAACTTATCAAGAAAGGACTCATTGCCCAGCTATAAGGAGAGTGGTTTGCTGACAGCCTTACCAACACAATGTGCACTCAAAGTTGCTGGCCTTTGCCAAATAATAGGTGAGAAATGGCATTTCAGTTGTTTCAATATGCATTTTCCTTACTATGAATAACAGTAAACGTTTTTTCATGTGCTTATTTTTATATGTTTAAGAATGATGTCATTTCTGCAAGGTGTCTCTTCATATCCTTTGGCTGTTTTTCAGTTGGGCTGTCTTCACAATATTGATTTGTAAAAAATCTTTTTTTCACTCTTTTTAAAAACAGCTTTTTTGTGATATAATTCACATACCATACATTCAAATTTAAAGTATATATTTCAATGGTTATCAGCATATTAATAGCATTGTGCAACTATCACCACAATCAATTTTAGAATATTTTCATTCTCCTTCCCACCAAACTCCACGTCTCTTAGACATCACACTCCAATGCTCTATCCCCTACAGCTCTAGGCAGCCACTAATAAAAATTCTTTATGTGTTAGGGAATATAACTATTTATGTAGACTATTTATCTACAATGTAAGTTGCAATTCATTTTCCTAGTTTGTCACTTGTCTTTTGACTTTGTTCATGGTGGCTGTATTGTGAGGACTAATTCCTGCAGGTCTGGAATTAGCCCAAACTGTTTTGCTGAAGGACCTACACAGCACTGACTCCTAGGTCAAAGTATGAAGTGAACTGATTAATAGTGTTACTTTTTAACTATGAATTTCAGGTAAATTGAAGAGTGGTTTATGCCAGCTTGTTAGCATTGTTGATTGATGACAGTGAGACTGATGATTTATATCTAATCTCATTAGGACCCCTAGAAATGCTCTGACATACAGGCTGGTTACATGGAAGTGACATGCCTCCATGACCAGCAAGGTAAAAGAAGTCCCATCTGAGACCCGTTTGAGGCTCCCTGGTTCTGAGATATGTCTGGACACGTCAGTGGTTACTGATCTGGGTAATAAAGTGCATCCTGGTACAGCCTTCCAGAATGTAGCTGGAGTTAGCACCTGGCCTCTCCAGACCCCTGGCTGCCAAGCTGCTCTTAGCTATGGTCCATATCCTTCTTTTAATGCTGTTGCTATATTAGATCATTTTCCAACAATGAACTATGGGTTTGAAAACACTCATGTGGGGTCTTGTGAGTCATCTTTAGCAAACAAATCCTAACCACCACTGTCAGTGCAGTGACTTTTACAACACAAATTTTCTTTTATCTTTACATAGTCAAGACTGTCAACTTGCTTTACAGCTTTGGAATTTGTTATCTATTGTTTTTATCTGGACTAATTTTTTCAACTGATTGTTGACTTATTTAACCTTCATTCTTAGCTTAAAATTTCTTCATTTGTTGTAGAATTTTGTGTCTAAGACTCTTTTTGAGTGGGAGCCTTGGTTCTTCATGTGTGTCTGTCTGTCTCTCTCTCCATTCCAGATGAACTTGTATTGATAATTCAAAGGGTTTACCCCTGAGTGATTTGGGGAAATACAAAAAATCCGATTCAGTCCCCAAGCCAGTGGGAGGCTTGTTCAGTAAGGCTGAATCCCAACTTCCTCAGGCTCATAGATTCCTATTAGTCATGAGCCCACAATAGGCTCTTTCTGTCTCACTTCCACAGCAAGGGACATTAAACAGGAAGCCCCATATAGTCCCTATTTTCATGTTCACCCAAAGCCCAGCAAATCCACAGTGTGAACCTCAATCAAACTTTGATTTTTCTGCCCATTGAAATGTTCCTGTATATTTTGAGCCCATCCATGTCTTTTATACTGTATCTATAATTCCAACATGTGTGAAACAAAATTTATAACTATATTTTGACCAGAAATATATAATGATATGCAAATATTTTTATGTATTTCTCCTTCTATATGCTGAAAGGAAGAGAATGTTATATATTTCATATACATATTTTACTATCTCTTTAGCTATGGTACTGACTCTTTTAAACCTTTTAAAACCATGACCAGGTGAACAAAGAATACCCCTCAGAAGAATTTGATTAATATTCTCTAATCTCTATCAGGACTCCAGCCAAAATTTCTGACACCACTGTATATTCCCAGCCACTCACTGGGAAATCTTTCCATGTAACAATAGATCACTGACCCACCACTCGGACTAAAGTTCTGAGTGTGATGTTTTGATTAAAAACTAAATTGCTAAGCATTGTACAAGAAAAATCAGGCTACTATAATTATGGGTTTAAGTAGCTGAAAGCAACTGAAAGAACAGCCTCTGATCTCTTCTTTCACTGATATAGACAAGAGGATTAAAGCCAAAGACCATCCAGAGGTCTGATGTCTAAAAGAATGCAGGGATAAAGTACACTGTGAAGTGACTTTATGATCCAGCTGAGATCCTCTCTAAGAGTATTAAAGAGTAAAAAAAAAAAAAAAAAAAAAAAGGAGTATTAAAGAGCAAAATCATTTGCACCTAGAGAAGGCTCTGAAGCTCACCTAAATCACTAGAGAACTATTGTTCTCCCATAGTAATTAAGTGTGAAGACTGTATTCACCAGAATTCTTTTCCAGAGAGAGCACTAGCTTTGTTTGGAAACAGTTCCTCAACAAGCCTGCCTAAAGGTAGAGGCTGAGACACACAGGGAACCTGAGAGTATGCAGGAGTGACCTGGAAGAAATTCTTAGTTATACCAGATGGAGAGAGAGGAAAGGAAGAAAGAAAAGGAGAAGGGCCATAACAAGTAATTCAGTAAAAGTCTTCAAAAATATATAAAGACTTGATAATAATGACTTTTTTTCCCGGTGGAAAGCAATGAAGGGATGGGCTTATACATCCAGGATGTCCTGAAACAAGAAACAGTCCACATGGACAATGGAATACAGGAACTAAGAGAAACACAAATCTAGTCCCAGATTCAGCAAATATTTTCTGTTAAGAGCCAAAGAGGAAATACCTTGGGCTTTGTGGACCATATAATCTCTATTGCAACTATTCAACCTGTCAATGTCACATGAAAGCAACTGTGGACCACATGTAAAAAAATGTTACAATAAAATTTTATTTATGGACACTGAAATTAGGATTTCACATAATTTTTCATGTGCCACAAAATATTCTTCTTTAATTTTTTGGTCAACCATTTTAAAATGTAAAAGCCATTCTTAATACATGGACCATATAAAAACATAAAATTTGGCCCATGAGCTACAATTTACCACCCCCTGGCATAAAATATAAAGTATAAGAAGGCAGTTAAATCATGGGAAGAACTTCAGACAGTAGAAATCATGATAGTCTCTAAATAGAGGGTTGCACCTGCTGCCATATAGATAACTTCCATCAAAGCTCCAGGCAGTTCTATAATAAAGACTTAGTGAACTCTAAGCAGCTTCTTAGTTACCTTAGCAGACCCTCCTTCGTGGCCTCTCTGCACCTCTTTCTACCCAATCTAGATTTATGTAACCCTCTTGTGTCTTATTTAAGCAAAACAAGTTTTTTGTTTTGTTTTGTTTTTTGTTTTGTTTTGTTTTGTTTTAGGACTAGGTAGGACATGGAGAAAAATTTCACAGACGTGGAAAGAAAGAATAATCAAATGACACAAATTTGGTTTTTCGGAACTCAGGATGCAGTTAGATCTCGCATAGACTTTCAACGACCTGAACTCATTATATAAATGAATTAGTGTCCTAGAGCCCTGAAGATGAGAGTTCTTTCTCTGACTTCTTTGAGCCACACATTTCCTAAACTAGGAGGTAAGTGAAGAATCAAGCAATTGAAGTGTCCACTGGGCTTACAGGCAGTGGGTGGAAATATCTGAGGTAGGGAGTAAAATCCCGCATGTTCTTGTTTCACTCCAAAGAAAAGCATTCGAAAAGAAACCCAAACGCTGCAAGTTGAATTTGGATTAATAGATAAGGGAGCATGTGGGGAGAGAAAACAAGGAGATGAGGATAGGCAGATAAGTATAACAAAAGAAATAAAGATTATAGGGTTGACTTCATTTCAGTTTCTAATTCACTAGTGTTTTTCTTCCTCTTGGCACTTAAAAAGTCAATTGTGTATCCAATGTAAAATTGCCTTACAGTTTTAAAACACTGTAATGTTTAAAAATATTGCTGTTAAATTTCTTGGAATTCAAAGCCTTCTGGAAAATATGTAAATCACATTAACCAAATTTGACTATGTAATGTACTAATACACCCAACAGATCAGAGAATCTCTATACTTTTTCTTAAACTGGCCTCACTTAAGGACTTAACAAAATGCTCAGGGAAGTTCTTCTCTGTCTCTGATGAACGAATAATGAATGTTCTCCCCTCCTCCAGAACATCAAGGGCACTGGCCCCTTTTCTTTCCAGTCCCAAGATGCTCTAAGGACATCCCCTTAAATCTAGTCTCATAGTGTTCTTCAGTTTTTATTCAGGTCTTTACATCTTAAAACACATTTGGGATTGCTTACAATAAAAACAGAGGCAGAATAAGATCAAAGACGATTAAAATAGAACCAAAGACAGATACAAGCAAACCAGGGAATATCAAGAAGCTGCAGAATCGTTAATCAAAATTTTTGCTCTGAGTTTCTAAGAGAGAAATAGGGGAATAGGTTGTATTACCTTTCATTATTTTTTTATGTTTCATTATCATTAGAAGAAAATACAGGGCTGCCTGCGTGGTTCAGTTGGTTAAGCATCTGCCTTTAGCTCAGGTCATGATCCCAGAGTCCTGGGATCCAGCCCCACCACAGGCTCTCTGCTCAGCAGGGAGCCTGCCTCTCCCTCTCCCTTGGCCCTCCTTCTCCCTCTGCCCTCCCTTGAGCACTGGTGCTCACCCAGCTTGCTCTGTCTCTCTCTCAAATAAATAAATAAAATCTTTAAAAAAAAAAAAAAAGAAAGAAAGAAAATAAAGCAATTTATTTCAAAGATTCAACCCTCTGTTTCACCCTAAGTTTTGAAATGAATTTTATTAGTAACAACATGCATTTATTTACCAAGATCTACATCTGTGCCTCCATGTGAGGCAATAGGGAAACAAAGGTAAATAGAAAGTATTTCCTGCTCTCCAGATCTTCAGAGTATAATGAGGGAAACAGATATCCAAACAAACTACTAATAATGATTAAGATTCCTAACGGAACTATATACAAGATGCTGTAGTATACAAAGATAAAGGCAACTAACTTTGTCTGTGGTTGGCTAGCAAAACTTCCTGGAGAAAGGGATATTTGAAAGATGAGCATAAGTTCGTCAAATGGATAAAAAGGAACAAGTATTTCAAACAGAAGGAAGAGCAAACATGCAGATGTAGGCATTAATGGCTTCTTCAAAGAAATGCAAAGAGAAATTCAAGAACAATACAAGTCTTCTATAAAGCAGGGTATAAGGGTAGGTGGTGGGGAGGCCAAATTAGGAACAAGAGTTAATTTATAGATTTATAAATTATGTCCACAGTAGATTTTTAAGAAATATCTCAGGTCTTTAATAGAAGTATCTTGTTTTCAAATCATCTAGAAAGATTTAGAAGGGCATTTCTATAAGGGATCCTACATGGTATGTAACTTGAGCGTTTAGCTCTTCAGACAGGTGACTTGATCCATAAGCACCTATCCTTCTTACAGAAAGTTCTGGCTTAAACTATGGAAAGAGTACATGTCCATCAATAGATGAATGGATAAAGAAGATGTGATACACACACACACACACACACACACACACACACACACACACACAATGGAATACTATGCAGCCATCAAAAAAAACCAAAATCTTGCCATTTGCAGTGACGTGGATGGACCTAGAGGGTATTATGCTGAGCAAAATAAGTCAATCAGAGAGAGACAATTATCATATGATCTCTCTGATATGGGGAATTCGAGAGGCAGGATGGGGGTCATGGGGGGAAGGGAGGGAAAAATGAAAAAAGATAAGACCGGGGAGGGAGATGAACCATAAGAGACTCTTAATCTGGGGAAACAAACTGAGGGCTGCTGGAGGGGAGGGGAGGTGGGAGGGATGGGGTGCCTGAGTGATGGACATTGGGGAGAGTATGTGCTATGGTGAGTGCTGTGAGTTGTGTAAGACTGGTGATTCACAGACCTGTACACCTGAAACAAATAATACATTATAATAAAAAAAGTTTTGACTTCACCCTCACCATTAAAATGGGACTCAGCACTCCATAAGAAAATGATACAAAATTTAATTATACTGAAAAGTTGTAAAGAGAGGAGAGAATTATATTACATACTTCCATAATTCTCATGGAAATTTGAAATTCAAAAAAACAATGGACTAAAATAACCTTTAAATTTTTCCCAGCCAACAAAAGCCTAGAAATTCCACATAAAATATAACCATCTCTGATTTGGGTTTTATTTTTTTCTTAAATTCACAGGAAATAAAGGGAAATCCCCAGGTACTACAAAGGAAAAAGAAGCTAAATATTATGGTAGTAAGAGTTTGATCTGATATTAGATTTTCCTGGAGGAATGGTGTGGGTCTTGATAACTAAATGCTTAAGTTTGCTCTGTTTTGGTTTGGTTTAATCAACATTATTGATTAATAATTGATATACAATAAAATGCACCTATTTCAAGTGTACAGTTCAACGAGTTTGAAAAATTATACACATATACATGCTTATAACTATAATGATTGAAACATAGAATATTTCCATCACTCCAAAAGTTTCCTTGTTCCCATTTGCAATCAAGCTTTCTGAACCCCTAACCCCAGATAAGCATTTATCTGCTTTCTGCCACTGTAAATGAGATTTCTCTCTCTTTTTTTTTTTTTACAATTTCTTATAAATGGAATCATACACTATACAACTGTTGGGGATAAAACTTCCTTCCTCATAAAGCTTTTGTGAGTCATCCATGTTGTTACATACATCAGTAGTCCGTTCCTTTTTACTGTGGAGTAATACTCCATTGTATAGATATACCACAGTTCCTTTACGGATTCACCTGTTGATGGACATTTGGGTTTTCTCCAGTTTGGGGCTAATATACATAAATCCACTATGAACATTTGTGTACAATTCTTTGTTTTGATATATATTTTCCCCCAGTAAATACCTAGAAGTGGAATTGCTGTGTCATATGTTTAACATTATAAGAAACTACCAAACTGTCTTCAAAAGAAGATTGTGCCATCTTACACTCCCATAGCCGTGTATGTGTGTTCCACATCCTCTCCAACACTTAGTATTAGTAGTCCTTTCCTTTTAATTTTAGCCATTCTAGTAGGCATGCAAAGCAATCTTACTGTGACTTTAATTTGTACGTTTTTGTGCTAACAAATGATGTTTGGCATCTTACATACACTTACTGGTATTTGAATATCTTCTTTGTGTCTATACAAATATTTTACCATTTTTATTGGATTTTTTTGCTTATTATCAACTTATAGAACTTATTGTATATTCTGGACAAAAGCCTGTGTGAGATATCTGTATTGTTAGTGGTTTGCATCTCCATTTTTATCAGCTCAGACTGTCAGATCAGGTTAAACTAAAAGAAGCTCCTGCAATTATCTGATGATCCATGGATTCCATGTTTCTAAAGTCTCAAGGAGACTAGAGTCAACTGAGATACTATATGTATGGAACAATAGATCTGAGGTTGTCTTACTAAAGTCCTATTAAGAACTGGACATCTAGGCTTCATCAGATTTTCTAGTACAGTGCTTCCCAAGCTTAAATGTATATAGAATCATCTACAGATGTGTATAGCATACAGATTCTGATTTAACAAGTCCGAAGTAGAGTTTCAACTTCTACATTTCCTTTTTTTTTTTTAATTTTTTTTTTTTAAGATTTTATTTATTTATTTGACAGAGAGAGAGATCACAAGCAGGCAGAGAGGCAGGCAGAGAGAGAGGAGGAAGCAGGCTCCCCGCGGAGCAGAGAGCCCGACATGGGCCTCGATCCCAGGACCCTGAGATCATGACCCCAGCCGAAGGCAGAGGCTTCAACCCACTGAGCCACCCAGGCGCCCCTCAACTTCTGCATTTCTAACAAGCTCCCAGATGATGCTGACTTTGTTTATCCAGAGGCCGCACTTTAAGTAACAAGGCTCTAGTAAAGACAGAACAGTTTTCAAAAACAAAACAAAACAAAAAAAGAGCATTCATTCCCCAATTTATACATTAATGTCCCAGGACGAAGCATAAAACTGTTCAGTCTGTCCTATCGGCATCATTGTCAGCATGCATTCTAAATACCTCAATCCACATCATGCCACAAACTGGGATTCATTAGAGAACAAAGTTGCTTCTGAAGTTGGTATAGAAGGAGAAGCAGGGGAGAGCAGAAAGAAATGAGAAGCGCCCATAGAATGTTCCATTCAAGTTGAATTGCCAGGTTAAATAAACAGTCAACTTTTCATATTTTTCTATCTACAAACTAATATTTTCAATGACAATAAACTGTCCAACTTACGACATAACATAAACACCACGTTAAAAGTACCAGGGAGCCCAAAAAGGCTCTATTCCATCAACTCACATTTAAGAAGACTGAACACCCTAACTGTTTTCTAAAACAGGGTCATTTACTTATATATTTTAGTTTTTACTTTTGCAGTTATTCAGCAACTTATTAGAGACAAAGATTCTGAGAACATTTTTCTAAAAGATTTTATTTATTTATTCGACAGAGAGAGAGAGAGATCACAAGTAGACAGAGAGGCCGGCAGAGAGAGAGGGGGAAGCAGGCTCCCTGCTGAGCAGAGAGCCCAATGTGGGGCTTGATTCCAGCACCCGGAGATTATGACCTGAGCCAAAGGCAGAGGCTTTAACCCACTGAGCCACCCAGGCATCCCCAGATTCTGAGAACATTTTAAATGAAGATTAGAAATGCTTTTTTTTGTGAACTTTTTTTACTTCAAGTCCTGAAAGAGACTGGCTGCTTCACATGTTTCAGTTAATGTTCTGTTAAAAAAATTTCTCATGTCAAGAAAAAAAAAATGAACACAATGGTTGAAGAGCATGAAATGACTAGGCAAGAATGTTTGACAACAGCTGGTATCAAAAGGTCCATCTTCAATGAGCATCACTTAATAAATTCCTATTTATATTTTTTTAAAATGTATTTATTTTAGAGAGAGAGAGCATGCAAGAAAGAGAGCAAGTGGGGGGAGGGGCAGAGGGAGAGAATCTTCAAGCAGACTCCCTGCTGAGCATGGATCCTGATGCAGGTCTCAATCCCAAAACCCAAAAGGTCATGACGTGACCCAAAACCAAGAGTCAGCTGCTTAAGCAACTGAGCCACCCAGGTGCTCCCAATAAATTCCTACTAAATAAACTCAAATGGCTCAGAAAGCCATTCATGTCTGCTATTGTTTTAACACTCAGCAAAGCAAAACTCCTTGTGTCTGTGCTTTGGAATCCATAACTAACTGACCAGACATGGGTAATAGTCAAGTAATATATTTTTGACTGATTCATAAAAAAAGAGATGGGAATTATGTTGTGTTAGCTACCCCAAACTGGAATAGAGATTTTTAGGACTAACTAAACAAACTCTTCTCAGTATTAAAATGTGTAAAATTTCAGATTTGTGAAAGCAGTTTAGCCACATTAAGTCATTTATGAACAATAGATCTCAAAGATTTTTGCAAACCCACCCCCAAAACTTATTTTCTGTTCTATCAATTTCAGTATTGCCATTACCAGTAGAGACTGCCAGTTGTCTCACAAAATCCATTCTCCTGCTCTTCCACAGTAACAGAGTTTAAGCAATAATCTCCCAGTTAATGCTGTATTGCCTGATCACACTTAATGCTCAGTATACCCATATAATGCTTATCATCAATTTAACATAGGCAAAAGTAAGGTGTGCCACTTATGAGAAAAGATTATTTGCCCTGAATGTCCACTCCTCCCCATCTGGTGTGCCTTAAGGTTTAGCTTGACTATATAAATTAAGACTAAATCCCAGAATGTAGAGGAACTCACAAGATGAAAGAAACCTGTGTAATCTGAGCTCTCTCACCTGGACTACTCACCTCAAAATGCTTTTGCAAGACTGGAATAAACCACATTCTTCTGTAAACCACCATGATGTTCCACACTGGCCCATGTTATAACAGCCTTGCCTATGTGTATCCTCTGCCACAGCCTTCTAAAGAAGTTGTCAAAAACTGAGTCTCACTAAATTAATCTGATAAAGCAATTTCAAACCTTCCTAGGGAAACTATACCAACCATGCATGAGAACTCTTTGTGTGTTCAATAATAAAATTGATGTATTTATGGTCAAAACTATTTTTAAAAGATTGGAGAAGTTAGCTGTTTATGTCACTGTTAAATCACTGTGCTTTAAATAATAAGAGAAATACATTTAAAGGCAAAACATCTTAAAAGAAATTGAAGATAGCCATTTATATTACTATCATTTTTATTTCCTGTTATCCGGCAAAAGATGATATGTGGTATGAAAAGAGGGAAATTATTTGTATAAATTATCAATGCCAACTCTCTTTCAAAAATCAAAGTAAAAACTGATTCATCCTACCCCTCCTGATATATAGCTCATGCGCTGAAAAACATATTATTGGCATATTTCATTATGCAGGGTTTCCTAACATATTCTCCTCTTTCTATGGCCCCATGGATTTAGGGGAACAACTTTCATTATAAAATCAACCTCCATTTGAACATTGGATTTATCTGTTCATTCATTTAGCACTAGGGATACAAAGATGGATATGGTTCTATCACTACACTCAAGAAACTCACAGCCCAGAGTAGGAGACAGACATCTAAAAAGATTATTACATACAGAATGAGATATGCAAAGGCAGAGAAAAGCAGGTGCTTTAAGAGAAGCCCAAAGGGCAGCTCATCCATTCCTCATCATTCCTCATCCAAAGTCAGGAACCTAGTCTGTCGTCTTCCACCATTGTACCCCAGTTTCCCCTCAATATATTCTGATCAAACTGAAATGAATTTAATTTAGACATAAGCTACATCTACAGGAATTCTGTAACTTTAAATGATATGCTTCTTTAGGTTACACTTTCCTTGCCAGTAAAATGAAGAAACTAATATTTACCTCATAAGATTGTTCTGAGAAGTAAATGAAATGAAATATATAAAATGCCTACACATAGTAGGGACTTAATATGTGAAGTTTCCCTTACCTACTCTCTCCTTTCCAACAATGACATCACTACTGTATTTTAGCCTTCAAGCTAGAAATATTAATGTATATTAATTTATTAACAATTTTTCCACTTTTACTGATTTTAAGAAATACTCAGCCATGTATTTCTAGTTTCAGTCTATAAAACTCTTGTGGATAATATGTTCTAATATTTTATTGCCTTCTATAAGTAATAGTATTTCCATATAATGGGTCTAAATTTGTTTCATCAAGTGTGTTTCTTTAACACATGGTGATTTATTTCACAATTCTGTTCACATGATTCAGACTATAATTTCATCAACTAAGTCCAGACACAAGGAAAACAATCTATCTTCATTGACATCAGAAAATCTCAACTCACCAGCCCAAAACTTCAGCATATATTAGTCACCCACCTCAAGCCATGAGTGGAGACAATAACCTTAAAGAAATCAGATTTTGTACTATGCATGGGCGAAATTCAAATATGGAGCAGTAAACATGTAATCACAGAAGCCAATAGGAAAACTGATACAAAAATGGAGTTCCAACCAAAGCAAAAGTGAAATTGCCCTGCAGAGAGGCCTCCACTGAAAAAACATACACAGGACACACACACACACACACACACACACACACACACATAAACATGTATGGAAGATAACTTTCTTTAAAGAACTCATAGAAATTATAAAATATAGAAGATAGTCATGTTGTTATAGAATTCTGATGCCAAAAATACATAATAGATTATGCGTTCATGATATATAATTGATATGATATGATTTGATAGGATAGCTTACGGAAAAACAACTTTTCCTCCAAGAATAACTAGAAAAATTGAATGCAATACCAAAGCAAAACGTATTTAAAGGCTAAGAGAGCCACCAAGGCAATTTGGACTTGAGAAGTCAAGATGTCAGAAAGGTAACCCAGGTAAGCCACTTTTACCTTCAAAGCATTTGCAAATACTTTGCATGGTGTCAGAATTTGGAAAAAGAACTATAAAAGTAGAACTTCTGAAAAACTCATCAGTGTAAAGAGACAAAAAATTAGAACATGGGCCTCTAAGGCAGCCAATAATTGAGCATTCAAGTTCCTAAAGAGAAAGAGAAGAGAGAAAAGTTGAACACCTGATGGTATCCGACCCAAGCATTTGTTGGATGCTTACCCTGCATAGGGCAAAAATCAAGAAGCTAAATATAGAGATGCTGAAAAGAAAATAAGAATTTTTGCCAGTCTCAAGTGCTAAGGAAGCAAAAATAAGAATTTAAGAACTGAAAAGTATAGGGCCTAGTAAACTCCTCACCTGGACTCTCAACTAGAATCTTAAAATGGCTATATACCAGTGATAGGGACAAACCAATATTTGTCCTCCTTAGAAGGAGCACATCCTGAACATGTGAGCACAGTTCCTAAATTGATGAAATCTGCACCCATCCTATCTGTTTATGAGACAATAGTGAGAAGCCTCTTTGAATAAAGATAGCATCATCAAGAGCCTCTATTATTTTTCACATGTAATACTCATCATAAAATTGAAAATGACCAGGAATGCCTACAAATAAAAATAGAGGGGCACCTGGGTGGCTTAGTCAGGTAAGCATCCAACTCTTGGTTTTGGCTCAGGTCATGTTCTTAGGGTCATGAGATCAAGCCCCACCTCAGGCTTCCTACTCAAAGAGTCTTCTTGGGATTCTTTCCCTCTTCCTCTCCCTCCCACTGGGCCCTTCCCTGCACACACACACATACACACACATGCACTCACTCTCTCCAAAATAAGTAAATAAATAAAATCTTTAAAAGAAATAAATAGACCACAAAGGAGTAATTTATCGGAGCTAACACAGAGATTAAAGTAAATGTGATTAATATGTTTAAGAAAATAGATGAAAAAATGGAGAATACTGAAGAACTGGAATTTCTGAAAAATAATTAAATGGAACTTTTAAAACTGAAAAATGCAGTAATTCAAATTAAGAACTTGGCATCTATATTTAAAAGCAGAAGAGGTGTGCCTGGGTGTCTAAGTTGGTTAAGCATCCAACTCTTAGCTTCAGCTCAGGTCATGATCTCATGGGTTGTGAGATTGAGCCCCAGGTAGAGTCCCTTGCATGGCTCCAAGCTCAGCAGGGAGTCCACTTGAAAATTCTCTCCCTCTGCCCCTCTCTTCACTCATGCATGCATGCTCTCTCTTTCTCTCTCCCTAAAATAAAATTTAAAATCTTTAAAATATAAATTAATAAAAGTCAAAGAAATTGCAAATTATAAGGTGGGTCAGGGTAAAGCAAAAAGGATAAAAATTAATCATAGAGAAATGACTGCAAAATATATCTGAAACAAATAAAATATGTAATTTATATGTCATTAGAATCCCAAGGAGGGAGAAGAATGAGAACATGACAGTAAAAATATTTGAAAAGGCAATGGCTGAGAATTTTACAAAACAGATGAAAGACATCAAGCTACAGACTGAAGATATATTATGAACTTCAAAAAAGATAAATATATAGAAACCCATATACAGACCCATCATAATAAAACTGCTAAAAACCAAAGATAAAGGAAAATAACAACTCAGACAAAGATCCAAATGCTCTACAACATATTGTGTTGATGAGGCTGTGGGAAAACAAGCACTCTCATACACTTCTGGTTAGAATTCAAAATGGTACAATGCCAATGGAGGGGAATCAGACAATATCTAGGAAAAGTACATGTGCTCCTAAGAATCTGACCCAAAGATACAGTGGACAAAATATGAAAAGACATATACCCTGTGTTATTCATTGCAAAAATATTTGAAACAGCAAAAAAGTAGATACAAATGTGCATTAATAATAGAGTGGTTAAATAAACTGTGGTATACCCATACAATGGAGTACTCTGAAACTGTAAAAGTGAATGGGGAATATCTCTCATAAAGTAATCACAAGGATATATTAACTGGAAAAAGAAGGGTTTGTACAGTGTGTTACTGATTATCTAAGAAATGAGAGATGTGAAGAATATATTTTTTAATTAATTTTTAAATGAAAAAGAAAACCATAAAAATATAAATGATCATCTACAGGGGAAGAAAGGAAATGAGTGGAGCAGAGAGGGATATAAGTTAGATTTTGTCAAATATAACATATTGTGTAGCTTTGATTTTAGTGCCATGTAATTATTTTACATGGTTATGGCACAAGGGTTGTGTGAAAATGGCTCAGGGTGTAACTTTAAAAAGCTGCCAATGGGCAAATATGGCATAATTTGAGGATCAGTACAAATTATAAGTACATTTGTGTGAAATTATACCTAAAAAAAGTGACTATCATTCAAGAAAATGAGAAAAGCACTAAATTATTTTGAAAACTGGTAAGTAAAGGGAAGAAATGAAGCATTTATCTGCATTTCCTATATAAACTGTATCACTGGGTTACCATATAGTAGATAGAATTCCAACTAAAAAAAATGAAAAATGATAGAATTTCACATTTTGGCAACCTCTAATTAATTATATGTTCTCTATACATGGAGCACCAATGGCTGCTAACATCACAAAGAGACCACCATACATTATGTAACTACTAATGAAAGAACTTAACACCACCAATGGAATATTCTTGCCCAAAAACATAAAGTCTGAATCTACATCCAACCACCATATTACAGGAAACACAAATAACTGTGGAACTGTTAAAGAAACCACAGGGATAGGGACACCTGTATGGCTCAGTCAGTTAAGCATCTGCCTTTGGCTCAGGTCATGATCCGAGGGCCCTGGGATTGAGTCCTGCATTGGGGGGGGGTCCCTGCTCAGCAGGGAGCCTGCTTCTCCCTCTGCCTTCCTCTCTCCCTGCTTGTGCTCACTCTCTCTCTCTCTGACAAATAAATAAAATATTAAAAAAAAAAGAAAGAAAAGAAAAGAAACCACAGGGATGCAATTAGCAAAGTACAGACTGTATAAAACTACACACACACACGATCCTGTTTTTTGATCTTTTTAAAATTTTTTTATTTATATATTTGACAGAGAGAGAGACAGCGATAGCCGGAACACAAGCAGGAGGAGTGGAGAGGGAAAAGCCGGCTTTCTGCCGAGGCTGAGCCTGATGTGGGGCTGGATTGGAGGACCCTGATATCATGACCTGACCGGGAGGAAGACACTTATTGACTGAGTCACCCAGGCGCCCCCATCCTGTTTCTTTAATAAACAAACTCCTCAAGATGAAAGGAATAAATAAAAAAGGAGAGAATGGAGAGAGAGACAGGAAAATATCTATTAAAAAACTTTAAAAATATCTCAACCAATCCCAACAATAAATCTTACTTGATTCCTGATTTAAAACAAAAGAATGTTAAACATACACACATATTCACATATGTTAAATATGTTAAGAATGTATGTGTAGATTTCATATATATATATTTGATATATATATAATTTCATTATTCAATATTCAATATTTATATGATAAATATATAATTTCAAATATATATATATTTCCTATATACACCTATTTCCTATATTTTCAAATAGTTGAAGTAGTTATTTGATCACACTAAGGAACTATTATTTTCAGGCATACAAATGGTATTGTGGTTATGTGTTTTTATTTTTTTATTTAATGATTTTATTTATTTATTTGACAGAGAGAAGGAGATCACAAGTAGACAGAGAGGCAGGCAGAGGCAGAGGGGGAAGTAGGCTCCCTGCCGAGCAGAGAGCCCAATGAGGGGCTCCATCCCAGGACCCTGAGATCATGACCCGAGCCGAAAGCAGAGGCTTAACCCACTGAGCCACCCAGGTTTCCTGGTTATGTGTTTTTAAATAAACTCTTAGCTTTAAAGATACAGACTAAAATATATACAAATTAAATGAGAAGCTGATAGGTTGATATTTTGACATTGACTCAAAATAATGAGAAAAAATTGGTGGAACTAGAGATTAAAGAAGATTAGCCACAAGTTAATAATTATCAAATCTGAATGATGGAGAAATGGGGTTCATTATAATATTTTGCAAAATTCTGTAGTTGCTTGAAATTTCCCACAATAAAAAAGCTTTGGATAAAAGCAACCAGGAAGAGGTGGGGTAAGATATTATCTTCAAAAGAGCAAATAAGACTGGAAGTGAGAAAAAAATCATAAGATCTTTTAAGTTTTTTTTTTTTAATCCCAGTTGGTTAACATACAGTGTAATATTAGTTTTAGGTGCACAATATAATGGTTCAACACTTCCATACATCACTAGGTGCTTATCACAACAAGTGCACTCCTTAATGAGTGAAATCATATGGTATTTGTCTTTCTCTGACATATTTTGCTTAGCATTATACTCTCTAGTTCCATCCACATCATTGAAAATGGCAAGATTTCTTTCTTTTTGATCACTAATATTCCATTGAGTATATATACCACTTTTTTATCCATTCATCAATCTATGGACACTTGGGCTCCTTCCATAACTTGGCTATTGTAAATAATGCTGCTGTAAACATCGGGGTGCATGTATCCCTTTGAGTTAGTATTTTTGTACTCTTTGGGTGAATACCTAGTAGTGTAGACAATCACAAAGTCTTTAAGGTGGTAAATAAATTAAAAAAAAATAATAACTGCCAACACAGAATTCTAAGCCCAGTGAAATATTCTTCAAATGTGAAGATATTTCCAGGTATCAAAATTAGAAAATCTGTGGTTAGAAAAAAATCTGTTCTTAGCATATTAATACTAAAATGTTTTTTAGGGACACCTGGGTGGGTCAGTTGGTTGAGTGGCTGCCTCTGGCTCAGGTCATGATCCTAGGGTCCTAGGATCAAGTCCCACATCGGGCTCCTTGCTCGCCGGGGAGCCTGCTTCTCCCTCTGCCTCTGCCTGCCACTCTGCCTGCTCGTACTCTCTCTTTGACAAATAAATAAATAAAATCTTTTTAAAAAAATGTTTTTTAGACAGAAAGAAAATGATTTCAGATAGAAATATGAAAATAGAAAATAAAGAATAAATTAAAGGATAAGATATGAGTAAAAATGAATATTGACTGAACAAAATAATAATGATAACCTGTTTGTGGGAATTAAAACATGTAAATTTAAATCTATGACAAGAGTAACACAAAAGGCAAATGAAGTTACAGTATTCCTAAGTACTAACATTGTCATTTTAGTGATAAATTACCAATATATATTAAATATCAACAAGTTAAGGATGTATGTTGTAATTTCTAGGATAGTTGATAAAATAGTAAAATAAGGTTTAACCAACAAGCCAGTAGAAAAAATGAAATATAAAAATAAATGTTTAGTTAAGTCAAAAGAAGAAAACAACAAGGAGCAAAAGTAATATAACACAGGAGGAACAGATGAAAAATAAATTGTAAGAAGATAGGTATATGTGTATATAGATAGATGATAGATACATAGATAGATAGCAGATACATTAAATAAAAATAGACCAAATACTCCAATTATAAGACAAAGATTATCAAAATAGAAAAACCAAAGACCTTATTACATGTTGTTTCAAGAGAGTCATTTTAAATATAAAGACATGGAAAAGTAGATTTCAGAACAAGCAATATGATCAGAGATGAAGATGAGCATTATATAATGGTAAAGGGATCAATACACTAAAAATACATAAAAAGGTTAGAAGTTATGCACTTAACAAAATTTCAAATACAAAAAGCAAAATTAATATAACTGAAGGAAGAAATAAATCCACACTTATATTGGAGATTTTTTTTTTTATTGTGTTATGTTCGTCACCATACAGTACATCATTAGGTTTTGATGTAGTGTTCCAAGATTCATTGTTTGTGTATAATACACTTTGGTACTACTCTTTCAGTAATTACAGAACAAACGGATAAAAAAAAATAGCAAATTTATAGAAAATCCTGAACAGCTTACCAACCAACTTGACATAATTGACATTTATGGAACATTCCACCCAACAAAACAGAATTCATTTTCTTTTCAAGTGCGCATAGAGCATTCTCCCAGACAGACCATATTCTGGGCCATAAAACAAATAAAAATATACAAAATATCTGACCACAATAGAATTGAACTAGAAATCAATCACTAAAAGATATCTGAAAAATCTCCAAATATTTGGAAATTGAACACATGCCTTACAAACTCATGCATCGAAGAAGTCTTAGTGGAAATTAGAATACAAAATAAGTCAGTCAGAGAAAGAAAAATACCATATGATTTCACTCAAATGTGGAATTTAAGAAACAAAACAAAAGAGCAAAGAGAAAAAGATAAAAGAGAGAAAGAAGCAAACCAGGAAACAACTCTTAACTATAGAGAACGAACTGACAGTACCAGAGAGGAGATGGTTAAGGGATCAGTGAAATACGTGATGGGAATTAAGGAGTGCACTTGTGATGAGCACAGGGTGATGTATGGAAGTGTTGAATGACTATTTTCCACCTGAAACTAATACAACACTGTGTGTTAATTACCTGGAATTACAATAAAAACTTAAAAATAAAAACAAAAACAAACAAAAAAGGAAATTTGAATATATTTTAATTGAATAAAAATGAGAATACAATATATAAAATTTTATGAGATGTAGCTAAAGCAAAGCTTAGAGAGGCATTTATAGTATTAAATACTTATACTAAAAAGGAAGAAAGGCCTCAAACCAAATGATCCAACTTGAGAAATAAAAAAAGAGAGAAAATTAGATGTAAATCAAATCAACTAGAAGGAAAGAAATGATAAAAGCCAAAAATCAACGAAGTTGAAAACATAAAGAAAATAGAGAAAAATCAATGAAACCAAAATCTGGTTCTTTGAAAAACCCTAAAATATTGATAAAGCTCTAACCACTTTGATCAAGAAAGAAAGAGAGGAGACATAAAATCAATACCGGGAATTAAATGGAAGTCTATCAAAACAGATACACTAATATTAAAAGTTTAATAAAGAAAATGTATGGGGGTGCCTACATGGCTCAGTTGGTTAAGCAGCTGCCTTCAGCTCAGGTCATAATCCCAGGGTCCAAGGATCAAGCCCCATATCAGGCTCTCTGCTTCAGTGGGGATCCTGCTTCTCCCTCTCCCTCTGCCTGCCACTCTGCCTGCTTGTGATCGCTCTCTGTGTCAAATAAATAAATATTTTTTTAAAAAAAGATTAAAAAAAAAGAAAATGTATGGATATATTCTTTTCCAGTAAATTCAATTTGTTAGATACAATGAACAAATTCATAAATTAGCCTCTAGCCTTTAAGCCATCCCAGCTGATACCACATGAACCAAGACAAACTGTCCTCACTGAGTTCTGCCCAAATTGCAGATTTAAGTGCAAAATAAATGATAGTTTTAAGTCACTAATGTTTGGAATGGCTTGTGATACAGCAACAGGAAAACAGAACAAATGCTATACTTAAGCATGAGAGAAATATTTGAGTGAAATAAAATATTTACTCAAATGAGCAAAAAACTAGTTCATAAAGCAAGTCAACAAATTTCGAGAAACTAATATCGTTCAGAGGATATCTATAAAATTAATCTGTAAATCAGTAACAAAAATTAATTAGAAAATCTCAAAATATTTGTAAAGGTAGCATTACTTTTCTAAACACATGCACAAGAGAAAAATTATAATGAAAATTATAAAATATATTTAACAGAATGATAATGAGAATATGACATATTAAAACATATGAAATGCATCTAATGCTGTGCTGGGTAAAATCTATAATTTCAAATTAGAAAAAAAGAAAGGCTAAACATCAATTACTGAAGCATCTTCATGAAATTTTTAAAAAGGCAGAAAATCAGGCTGAGAATAGAAGAAGAATGATGAATATAAGAGCATAATAAAAAAAATTAAAAATTAAAAAAAGAGCATAATCAAGGACATAGAAGACATACATATAACAGAGAAAATAAACAGAGCCAAAGATTGATTCTTTGAAAAGATTAATAAAACAGATTAATCTCTAAGAAGATGAATCAAGAAAAATGGAAAATTTACAAATTACTATTGTCAAGAATGAAAGTCACAGACTTTAAAAATTGAACAGACTGTTATGAACAAATTTAATCAAATAATTTTAAAATTTAAATAAAATAATCAAATTTCTAGAAAGCACAACTTACCAAAATTGACATAAGAAGAAAGAGAATATCTTAATAGTCCATAACTATACTGATTTGGATGCCTTTTATTTCTTTCTGTTGTCTGATTGCTGAGGCTAGGACTTCCAGTACTATGTTGAACAACAATGGTGAGAGTGGACCTACCTGTCTGTTCCTAACCTTTGGAGAAAAGCTCTCAGTTTTTCCCCATTGAAGATGATATTCACTACGGGTTTTATGATATTGAGGTATGTTCCTTCTATCCCTACACGGCAGAGAGTCTTTATCAAGACAGAATGTTGTATCTTGTCAAATGCTTTTTCTGCATCTATTGAGAGGATCATATGGTTCTTCTCTTTTATTAATGTGGTGTACCACATTGATTGATGTGCAGATGTTGAACCACCCTAGAAGTCATACTCTCACTCTTCACAGATGACATGATACTCTTTGTAGAAAACCCAAAATTTTCCACCCAAAAATTGCTATAACTTATATAGGAATTCAGCAAAGTTGCGGTATATAAAAATCAATGCACAGAAATCAGTTACATTTCTATATACTAACAATGAAGCAGAAGAAAGAGAAACCAAAGAATCAATCTCATTTACAACTGTACCAAAAATCATAAGATACCTAGAATAAATCTAACCAAAGAGGTAGGGGATCTGTACTCTGAAAACTATAGAACACTCATGAGAGAAATTGAGGAAGACATGATGAAAAGGAATAACATTCCATGCTCATGGACTGGAAGAACAAATAATGTTAAAATGTCTACGCTACCCAAAGCAATCTACACAATTCAGTGTAATCCGTATCAAAATATCATCAACATTTTTCACAGAACTGGAACAAATAATCCTAAAATTTGTATGGAACCACAAAAGATTCCAAATAGCCAGAGGAATGTTGAAAAAGAAAACCAAAGCTGAAGGTATCACAATTCCAAACTTCAAGCTGTGTTATAAAACAGTAATCATCAAGACAGTATGGTACTGGCATAAAAACAGACATAGATCAATGGAACTGAATAGAGAACCCAGAAATAGACCCACAATTCTATGGTCAACTAATCTTCGACAAAGCAGGAAAGAAGATCCAGTGGAAAAAAGACTATCTTTTCAACAAATGGTGTTAGGAAAATTGGACAGCCACATGCAGAAGAATGAAACTGGACCACTTTCTTGCACGATACACAAAAATAAACTCAAAATGGATGAAAGACCTAAATGTGAGACAGGAATCCATCAAAATCCTAGAGGAGAATGCAGACAGAAACCACTGTGACCTCAGCTGCAGCAACTTCTTGTTAGACACATTTTCAAAGGCAAGAGAAACAAAAGCAAAGATGAACTATTGGGACCTCATCAAAATAAAAAGCTTTTACACAGCAAAGAGAACGTTAACAAAACTAGAAGGCAGCCTACGGAACGGGAGAAGATATTTGGAAATGACATATCAGATAAAGGGCTACTGTCCAAGATCTATAAAGAACTTATCAAACTCAACACCCAAAAAACAAAAAGTCCAGTTAGGAAATGGGCAGAAGACATGAACAGACATTTCTCTGAGGAAGACATACAAGTGGCAACAAACACATGAAAAAGTGCTAAACATCACTCAGCATCAAAGAAACAAAAATCAAAACCACAATGAGATACCACCTCACACTAGTCAGAATGACTAAAATTAACAGCCCAAGAAACAACAGTTGTTGGCAAGGATGTGAAGAAAAGGGAACCCTTTTACACTGTGGTGGGAATGCAAGCTGATGCAGCCTCTCTGTAAAACAGTATGGAGGTTCCTCAAAAAAGTTAAAAATAGAGCTACTCTATGACCCAGCAATTGCATCATTAGGTATTTATCCAAAGGATACAAACATAATGATTCAAAGGGGCACCTGCACCCCAATTTTTATAGTAGCAATGTCCACAACAGCCAAATTGTGTAAAAAACCCAGATGTCCATCAACTAATGAGTGGTTAAAGAAGTGGTATATATACACAATGGAATATTGGTCAGCCGTCAAAAAGAATGAAGTCTTGCCATGGCAATGACATGGGTAGATCTAAAGGGTATTATGCTAAGCGAAATAAGTCAGTCAGAGAAAGACAAATACCATATGATTTTATTTCATTCATATGTGGAATTTAAGAAACAAAACAAATGAACACAGGGGAAGGGAAGTAAAAATAAAATAGGATGAAAATTAAGAGGGAGGCAAATCATAATTGACACTGAATTCTAAGAGACAAACAGAATTTCTGGAGGAGAGGTGGATGGGGGAAGGGATAGTTGGGTGACAGGCATTAAGGAGGGCACTTGATGTAATGAGCACTAGGTATTACATGCAACTGATGAATCACTAAACTCTACCTCTGAAACTAATTTTAAAAAGCATTAAAAATATAGTCTATATCTATAAAAGAAATTAAATCTATTAATAAATACATTCTCACAAAGAAATCTCCAGGCCCAGATATCTTCACTGGTGAATTTTGCTGAATATTTAAGAAAGAAATAGTAACAATTTTACAAAAATGCACCTGTACGCTAAGAAAAAAAGAGGTCTATTTCTTTCAGGTCAGTATAACCTTAATACCAAAACCTGGCAGAATTCTAACTTAAAGAATTATAAATTTAGGACATTTAAAGCCACTAAATTTGGGGTACCTGGGAGGCTCAGTTGGTTAAGCATCCGACTCTTGATCTCAACCCAGTTCTTGAGCTCAGGGTCATGAGTTCAGGCCCCCACAATTTCTCAATTTCTCAACTCTTCAATGTGCCTATCTATAGCATGGGATGATAGTATCTACCTAATAGCTTACTGGAGATTGAGATAATGCAAATAAAGTGCTCATAACTCCCCAGTGAAAAATCAGTAATTATTAACTATCAATATCCCATACTCAAGAGATAAACCACTAACCTAAAAAATAGAAGAATTCACACTAGAGAAACAGAAATAATCAAACAATCTAGAGTGATTTCAAAATAAGTATAATTAAAAACTTCAAAGGGGAGCTTGGGTGGCTCAGTTGGTTAAGTGGCTGCCTTCAGCTCAGGTCATGATCCCAGCGTCCGGGATCCATCCCCATGTCAGGCTCCCTGCTCAGCGGGGAGTCTGCGTCTCCATTTCCCTCTGCCTGCCTCTCTGCCTACTTGTGCTCTCTCTCTGTCAAATAAATAAACAAAATCTTAAAAAAAAAAAAACTTCAAAGTATTTCAGAACATAAAAACAGAAATTTATGAAGGACATTTGTAAAAAAATAATCAATGGATTATTTTTAAAACTTTTAAATAAAAATATAATCATTGAAATAAAAATTTTATTAGACATTAAATTAATTACATGTAAATTAATTACAGGTAAAAAAGAACTAATAATTAGAAGAATAAACTAAAGAAAAGCCCTAAATGAAACAAGAAGGATAATAAATTTTAAAAATGAACAGAAACCATAGATGCTCCATGGAGCATCTGCATTTAGATGTTCCATATTACATCTAATCAGAACTCCAGAGGGAAAGACTAGAGAGAATAGGGAAGAGGTAATGGCTGTTCCCATTATTCTGAGATTTTTGAAGAGCAGAAGAAAGATTTGATTCCTTAGATGACAAGGCATACTAGGTCCCGAGCAGTACAAATAAAGATAAATTCATGACAAAATATCATTTAAAGGGGGTGGTGCCTGAGTGGCTCAGTTGGCTAAGTGTCCAACTCTTGATTTCATCTCAGGTCATGCTCTCAGGGTTGTGAGATTAAGCCCCCGTTGTGCTCCAAGCTGGGCACAGAGTCTGCCTGAGATTCTCTGCCCCTTTTCCTCTACCCTCCCCCCTACACTCTCTCTTTTTCTCTCTCAAATAAATAAATAAATAAATCTTTAAAAATATATCTATATATAATTTAAAACTGCAGAACATCAATAGTAAAAGAAAGCCTGAAAAGCTCCCAGAGAGGGCACCTGGGTGACTCAGTTGGTTAAGCAACTGCCTTCAGCTCAGGTTATGATCCTGGAGTCCTGGTCAGTCTCCCTGCTTGGCAGAGAATCTGCTTCTCCCTCTGACCCTCCTCTCTCTCATTCTCTCTCTCTCAAATAAATAAATAAAATCTTTAAAAAAAAAAAAAAAAAAAGCTCCCAGAGAGAAAGATTATCTAGAATAGAAAGATAATCATACTGACATAAAGTCTATTCAACAACAATAGATGTTATAGCATGCTGGAGTGTCAAAATTTCAGGAATCTTGTGAACCACTCATTAAAATGTCAGTAGTTTGAAATAACCATGTTGGGAATATTTATACCACAGAAACTGACAAATGCTACAAATCAGGATTCTTTCCTCAACCTCTAGAAATCATCTACCAAAACATTACTGAATAAATGTCAGAGATAATAAAAATCTCCAAAATACTGATGGAACATGGATCCTAATATCCTTTACTACTTCAAACCATCATTTGAGACAGAATGGGAAAAGAAAGCATTTCCAGCCTAACTGGAACTAAAAAACTTTTATCCACAGATGTGTGCTAAAAGAAATACTAAAAGCTATATGTAGGTAGGAAAAAAAAAAGCCAGAGGTAAGGGACAAAGAAATCAGCAAATGATATTCTAAATGCAAACAAGTATTAATGATAAAAGAGTATAAATAATTAAATTTATATTTAAAAACAATGTGGAATCAAAATCATGCAATTACATGGAAGAAAACCGTAACAGTAATTGAGGGGATGTTGGAGAGATGTTTAATAGGCTAAAACTTTGTTGTTGGGGCGCCTGGGTGGCTCAGTGGGTTAAGCCTCTACCTTCGGCTCAGGTCATGGTCTCAGGGTCCTGAGATTGAGCCCTGCATCAGGCTCTCTGCTCAGCAGGGAGCCTACTTCCCCCTCTCTCTCTGCCTGCCTCTCTGCCTACTTGTGATCTCTTTCTCTCTGTCAAATAAATAAATAAAATCTTAAAAAAAAAAAATTTGTTGTTGTTGTTAAGGAAGAGGATAAAACAATTGATTAATTTGAGACTTTGTTATAAAAACATAGTTTAGTATGTTTGAGAATGCGTTAGAGATAGCCTAACACATAGCACCTGCTTAATACATAATTGCTGTATCTACAACCAAAAATAAAATCTTTCTTATTTTTGAGTTTAGAAAATAATACTGCAGAAAATAATGAAGGACTGAATGCACCATATTCTGCACAAGTACAAAATGACATTAAGACTTGCTATTCATTATAGCCAAAAGAGCTATGGACGTGACATTTAACATTGTAACCAACTGGACATGAAATTATGGTAACACTCAATCTTGGTCATTTGTATTCAGTTTCAACTTGTTCTATTCCTCTGCCATGTCTACATCTCTGAGATGGACCATA
>CM052898.1:71452699-71602094 GCA_028534135.1 Potos flavus | reverse complement strand
TTTCTTCTTTTGTTCACTCATTCGTTTGTTCATTCATTCTTTTTAACATTCACCAAAACAGTTCGTTGCTCAGAGACAGAAGGTTTTGGAGGGGAGAGGGTGGGGGGCTGGGCGAGCCTGGTGGTGGGTATTGAGGATGGCACGTATTGCATGGAGCCCTGGGTGTGGTACATGAACAATGAATCTTGTAACACTGAAAAAATAAAATAAAAGTATTTGGGGGAAAAAAAATTCACGAAAACAAAACAGCATATCATAACCACAGATAGTCCATGTTTCTGGGATGCCCTCATTTTGAGTAACCTAAGAAATAAATCACTTCAAGTTAAGTTGAAATTTTTCCTAAAGCTCTAACTTTTCAAATCAAATAGATGATTTTGTAATGAATTGGGCAATTTAAATATAATGTAAATGATTTAAATAGGACAACTTAAAAGCAGTCATATCAGAATCCATATCCATATCTACAGTTATATAAATGCAAGTTCATTTGCAAAACCCCTTAAAGGAAAATTTTATCATACCAACAACTTCTCCACCCAAATGAGAAAACTAGAGAAGTCCTTCTGTGTTTTAATTAGGTAAGCAAAATTAGTTACATGGACATTTACAAGTTCCTTCTAGCAAACCATTCCTTTGCAAGTTGAAATCCCTGAAAGAGACTAACTAAATGGAACAAAATGGGACTAAAAGGTCATGATTCATGGAATGCCTCAAACTTCATTCATGGAAACCTAATCATAATCAGATGGCTGGAGATGTTGGCAATTGAGGACCTACTGGAATAAATGATGAACAGACTTTTGTAGTCCAAATTCTTGACCTGCCTTTATCCCAACTCATTTCTTACATATAGGCTCAATCTTCTCAGTATTTGTGTTACTGGTTCAGAAGAAGCCAGGAAAAAACAATAACTTTGTAGTAATCAGAGTGTTTGTTATCTAACTGTATATTGCTTACTTTATTGTAAATAGTAGTCAACAGACAGTTTTATATTCAAAAAGAAAAAAAAAAGTATTCTTTCCTAAAAATTCTTTGGTCTTTCTCTTTTTTTCCCTCGCAATATAACTGAATCCCAGAGATAACTGGACCTATTCCCTTAGTCTGCAATTAACTTCATGACTTGCTTGTGACTGAAAGCTTTCCCAAAACCATTTGGGTCTCTGTGCATCACTCCAGTGACCACATGTTAATCTAAGTAACTAGACTGCAGCTAACGCACCTCACATGTGTGTTTTTCTTGCTGCCAGTCTTTCATGCCCACACATGATTACTAAGGCAATTTAAAGAACTGTATTCTGAAGAGAAAAACAAAGATTCTTCGCATGTTATTTTTTCCCTTCTAGATTTCTCACTTCAGTTGAATGGGACATGTTTACAACCCTAACCAGACTGATTACCCCCTTATGCTGCTCTATCTGTATATGTCTAGATTCTAATGTTCCATTGATCAGCCTTTGATTGCAGTTGTCACTAATCTATCTATTGCCCCTTCCAGACAAGGAGTTTCTTTAAAGTAAGAATCATCTCTCATATGCCTCTAAATCCCCGGCACAATGCCTGGCACACAGGAAACACTCAAAAGTTAGTGTTGACAGAACATATGACCCATACAACATAGTATCCTATAAGGTAAAATCATGTCTGATGCAGAGGAATTTTCATATCAATTTTGATATTCTTTTCTTTATCTTTACCTTTTTTTTTTTTAAAGTAGGCTCCATGCCCAACATGGGGCTTGAACTCACGACTCTGAAATTGAGTTGCATGCTCTGCCAACTGAACTAGCCCAGCACCCAATATTCTTAACTTTAACTTCTATGTGTCTAAGTATGGATTTAAAGTACATACTTATACTGTTCTGTTGGCCCTTTCCATCAGTCTTCCATTCTAGGAAATTTCCTTTATTTCTCTATGTCCTTCACTCCATTTCTCATTCCAAGAGATTAGATTTTCTCCTAATCAAATGTTACGATCAAATCAAATGCTACTAATCAAATGTTACAATTTCTGTATCTGCTCTCTCCTATCTCCATATTTGTACATTTATCCATTTTTCCAATTTTTTATCTTTTTATCTCTTTGTGCTATGTTCTAAGAGAAATTTCTTTAGCTTGAGTCCTCAGCTGTATCCATAGGTTCATCCATTAATTTTTTTCCCAATACTATATTTCTACTGATGTAATTTACATACTGTGACATGTACAGGTTTTAAGTGTAAAGTTCAATGAGTTTTAGAAAATGTACATCTTTTATGAAAGAACTCAATTTATTGTTACCCACAAATTCATGCTGAAAAAAAATGAATAATTGAACTTCAGGAAAAAGAAAATGAAGCTCAGAGAAATAAGTAGGTATATGAAATATTACAAATATTTATTCTCCAATCTAAATAATTGTTTGTTAAAATACTCAAAATAATCTGAAACTAAATTCCAGTTGAAATCAATACAGGAAATGAGGAAATGGGAGAAGCAGAAGACATAAAAGCACACTGTATTTTTCATATTGTTTTAATGGAAGGCTATATAGATACTAATTAACTCAACACATTAGAACAATACATCTAATGGTTTGTGTTAAAACTTAAGATAAATCACAGCAGAGGAACAAAAAAGCAGATGATTCAGTAAATCATTTTGATAAGGCCATTGTGAGAAGGTAACATTTGAACTGAGACCCAAAGGGTTAGAGGACCTTACTATGCAAAATGGGGAAAGAATATTTCAGACAGAGGAAAGCATGTGCAAAGATCCACAGGCAGCAAAGGGACTGGCATGTTTGAGGAACACGGAAGAGGCCAGTATAGCTGGAGCTCTGAGAAGAATGAGAAGCAGTTAGATCTGACAGGTAGATCTGACATGGAAGGCCTTTAGTCAATATCAAAGGTTTGGATTTTATTCTGAGAGAAGACTTTGGAGTGTTTTAAGCAAGGACTGGGGTTGTCTGATTTATGTCTTTATGAAATCACTATAGAGAACAAGTTACAGAGGAAGAAAAATGGAATTCAAGAGACTAGGTCAGAGTTGATGGGGACTGGATTAGGAGATGGCATTAGAAACTGGATGAAGTAGAGGGACAGGGGAAATATTTTAGAGGGAACAATGGCAGTCCCCATCTATGGGCTGGATATGAGGGGTGACAGAGAGAAGAAAACTAAAGATGTCTCCCAGGTTTCTGGTTTACACAATTGGTAAATGTGTTCTATAAGCAGGTGATGGTTTGCATAACTGGGTGGCCCTCAGTGAGCTGGGGAAGGACTCTATCTGAGAAGAGAACAGGTAGTGGGATGGAAAACCACAGGCCTATTTCAAACTGTGAATGTGCAGATGCCTTAATAGATGTCCAAGTGCAGGTGTCTGTGCACAAAGGATTCACAACCCTGGCATTCCTGGGCAGTTCAGTGATCCTCAAACACAGCGGGCTGGTGAGATGACCTAGGGGAGAGTGTAGATGGACAAGGCCCAGGATGGAGCACCCATGCTCTCCAAATGTTAGGAAGTGGAAGAGAAAACATGAGACACAAAGGAGGTTGAGAAGCAGCTGCCAGAAAAAAAGAAGATAAACCTCTATACATCAAATGATCATTTAAGGAGTAAGGTATTTCTGTCGGCTCCAATTAATGTTTAAGAATTTGCTCCATTCAAAGGAAAAAAATCCTAATATGTTCTGGGATTTTAGTTATGTGGCTCCTATCCTTCCACAACCCTGGCTCCCAACTAAAAATTGCCCTGTGGGAACTTTGATTCGGTGATTGCTATCCTTTTTTTCCCAAAACCTACCTCTTAGAGAATGTTCCCATCCAATTTCCAGGATTATTAAAAGTTCTAGAAATAATACACATAAGTACTTGGCACAAAGAAGCATCAATGGATAGTAATTATGTAATAACATTTTTAATTCCTCTCTGAGAAGACCTAAAAATCTTACCTTCATTGTAATTTAAGAACCTCTCTGCAGATTCATTAAAATATATACTAGTAATATAGGACCAGGGACTGGCATCAGAGCTTTGAAGAATGGAAAGAGGAATAAAATATGCTCTATGGCTTCACAGAGATTTACCATCTACTACAATGATTCTCAAATTTATAGACACATCACAATCATCTGGGGGACCTTGGGGGAAAAAAAAATACAGATTCTAGGCACCACACTAGTAAACTTTGATTCGATAAATGTGAAGTCAAGTCCAAGAATCCAATTCCACCATTCCTACCTATGTACAATGACTCTGATGGACAGTTAAATTTAAAAGCCATTAATTGTGTAAATGGGAACTCTTAGCAGGATTTCCTAGTCCATGGTGATCATCACAGCATGGTAGGGAAGGGAAATAAAATGTTAGGACTGCAGACCATGAAGGTACTTTTCAACACTCATTCCCCTCCACATGGATTATAATTCAAGATTGTATCCCATTCAGGAACACAACTCAGGGGAAAACGAGGCATGCTGCCAGGAAGGTGTGATAGGAAATAACCCACCATACCTTTACAAGAAAGTTCAGAACCTTCACCATGGCTCTTAAGTTTAACTAAAAGAGATCATAGAAATTATTCTGGAATGATGTCACCAAAAGGTAAAGTAGCCCCAGACTAGGTGCCTGACAAAGATCAACAATTAGACAGCTATCCACAAAGAAAAGAAGCCCCAAGAGAGGTGAGGAGTCCACTCATCCACTCAAAAAACTTCAGCAACACAACAGAACAAAAAAACTAAGAATAACCACATGAAAAGGGAAGGAAAAACAGCTTCATTTTCCCCGCATCATCCCATCTCCCAGGCTGGTACTGCTCAGCACAAGAGAGAATGCCCCAACTAGAAAGAGTTCTCCCCAGAAAAGAGAGCAGAGTGCTGCCTTTCAGGACCGCTTTGGTTTTACTCCATCCAGAGACCAAGAAAGCAGAGGTAGACAGAATTTGCTAGGAACAAGGATGAAGGGCAAGAGCTACCAGCACTGGCCATGGGCAGAAGTGAGATGGTTCCTGGTACCCTGCTCTGCACAGGACCCAGCTACTCTCACCACTGAAGAAACCAATGACCACTGTAGCTATGGACCCCTGCAGATTTTACTGATTATTACCCCACAGGTATTCGCGTTCACAGACACCAAACATCTGAGTCCCTTCTGGGCCCCACTGGAGCCTGGGATCCATGTCAGCAACTAGCCCAGTCCTCTGTGGCTGCATTAATGCAAGATACAGCTAGATACCCACAGCTGATCCACACCACCGTGTGCACACTTGGGGCTAGCCCATGCAGCTCTGTACTTGCATGCCACAAGTCTGACTCTCACGATCAGTCTCTACTACTGTGTGCATGCCCATGGTAAGAACTTGCAGCCATGGAAGTACATACAGACATCCAAGGCCCCATAGCTTCCTGTGGATCTGGATTCAGCCCTACCTCCAGTTGGTGGCCTGCAGCACAGCATGCACTTATAGTAAGACCCCTAGCAGTGCACCTGCATGCCTCCTGCCCAATCCTTGTCACCAGCCTCCACTGCTTTGTGCATGCTGTTGGGAGACCCTGTAGCTGCAGGAGTGCACACCAACAGCCAGGGCCACCACAGCTACCAGTGCACTCACAGTTGACCCGAGCCTTTGCTACTGGCCCTAGCCCCCACCACTACATGTATGCCTGCAACCAGCCCTTCTCATTATACAAGCAGTTGCAGCTGGCTCCCACAGTTGAGTGTGTGCACACAAGCAGCTCTGGCCACTACCACTGCCCATGCTGGTCCCTAGCTGCTGGACCTGGAGGCATTGCTGAGGACTCCAAAGCCCTTGCAGCCACTGTGGAGCCACACAACACTTGCCAAGGACCATGAACTTGTCAATGCTGTGGATCCAAGCAGCCTAACATCACACCCTCCTGGACCAAGAGTCTCCACACATCCCTGCACTTAGTATCCTGCATGACTAGACCCAGGGTCACAGCACATTCCAGCATGCCCCCACCTGGAACTGAAGGCCTTTCTTTACGGAAGCCAGTCCATAAAATCTTGAAGAGGTGACTTCTTCTCCAATAAAATAAAAGACAAAAATCATATGATCATCTCAATAAATGCAGAAAAAGCATTTTATGAAGTATAATATCCTTTCATTATAAAAATGTTCAACAAATTGGATATAGAGGGAATAACAGGAAAATAACAAAGCCATTTATCACAAGCCCACAGCTAGCATCATACTAATGGTGAAAGGTTGAAAGCTTTTCCTCTAAAATCAGTAACAAGACAAGGGTGCCCACACTCACCACTCCTATTAAACAAAGTACTGGAACAATTAGGCAAGAAAAAGAAATAAAAGACATCCAAATCAGAAAAAAAAGGAATAAAATTGTCTTTTGTTGCAAACGATATGATGTTATATGGAGAAAATCCTAAAGACTCTACCCAAAAACTGTTAGAACTACTTAACAACTTCAGTAAAATTTCAGGACATAAAATCAACATATGGGGGAGAAATCAGAGGGGGAGACGAACCATGAGAGACTATGGACTCCAGGAAACAAACTGAGGGTTTGGGGGGCAGGGTGGGTTAGCCCTGTGATAGGTATTAAGGAGGACATGGATTTCATGGAGCACTGGGTGGTATACACTAACGATGACTCATGGAACACTGCATCAAAAACTAATGATGTACTGTATGATGACTAACATAACGTAATTTTAAAAATGAAAAAAATAAATAAAAATTAAAAAATCAGTTGTGTTTGTATACACTAACAAATAATATTTGAAAAAGAAATTTAAAAACCAATACAATTTACAATAGCATCACAAGCAGTAAAACACTTAGAAATAAGTGTAACCAAAGAGGTAAAGATCTGTAAACCCAAACTAAAAGACTTTAATGAAAGAAATTGAGGATGACATAAAAAAAATAGAAAGAAATCCTATATTCATGGATCAGTAGAATTAATGCTTTTTAAGTGTCCATAGATAGCTATCCAAAGCTATCTGGATTCAATGCAATCCCTATCAAATTTCCAATGGTATTTTTCAAAGTAATAGAAAAAAAAATCCTAATATTTGTATGGAACCAAAAAAGACCCTAAATTGCCAAAACAATTCTGAGATAAAACAAAGCTGGAAGTATCACACTTCCTGATTTCAAACTGTATTATAAAGCTATCGTAACCAAAACAGTATGATACTGCCATAAAGATAGATACATAGACCAGTGGAACAGAATTGAGAGCCCAGAAATAAACCCTCAATATACAGTCAACTAATATCTGACAAGGGAATCAAGAATACTCAATGAAGGGGCACCTGGGTGGCTCGGTTGTTAAACGTCTGCCTTGGGCTCAGGTCATGATCCCAGGGTCCTGGGATCCAGCCCCGCATCAGGCTCCCTGCTCGGAGGGAAGCCTGCTTCTCCTTCTCCCACTCCCCCTGCTTGTATTCCCTCTCTCGCTGTCTCTCTCTCTCAGATAAATAAATAAAATCTTTAAAAAAAAAAAAAGAATACTCTTTTTTAAAAAAATACTCTTTTTTTAAAATACTCTTTTTTTAAAAAAAAAGAATTTATTTTTAAATTTTAAAAATAAATAAAAAAAAGAATACAAATTAAATTTTTAAATCTTTAAAAAAAAAAAAAGAATGAGGTAAGGATTGTCTTTTCAACAAATAGTGTTAGAAAGAATGGATAACCACAGGTAGAAAAATGAAATTAGATCTCTATTTTATATCGCTCAAAAATGAATTTGAAATGGATTAAACAGTTAAATTTAAGACCTAAAATCATAAAATTCCTTGAAAGAAAACTTTGGGATATAGCTCCTTGACATCAGTCTTGGCCATTATTTTTTGGATGTGGCAACAAAACCAAAAACCAAGTGAGACTACATCAGACTATAAAACTTCTGCATAGCAAACGAAACCACCAACAAAATGAAAAGGCAACCTACAGAATGGAGGAAATATTTGCAAACCATATATATGATAAGGGATTGGGATATAAAGTATAAAAGAACTTCTACAACTCAATAGCAAAAAAACAATGAAATTAAAATTGGACAGAGGAGTTGAATAGACATTTCTCTTTAAAAAGACATACAAATGGCCAACAAGTACTTGAAAAGATGCTCTACATCACTAATCATCAGGGAAATGCAAACCAACGCTACAATGAGATATTGTTAGAATAGCCATTAACAAAAGCAGAAGAAATGACAAATGGGTATGTAGAGAAAAAGGAATCCTGATGCATTGCTGCTGGAATGTAAATTGGTGCAGCCACTATGGAGAACAGTATGAAGGTTCCTCAAAAATTCAAAAGCAGAATTACTATATGATCCTGCAATCTCATTTCTAAGTATATAACCAAAGGAAATGAAATTGCTATCTTCAGATATCTGCTATCCCACATTCATTGCAGCATTATTCACAATAGCCAAGATATGGAATCAATCAAAGTGTCCATCTAGAGGATGAATAGAAAAAAGAAAACATGGCATATATATGTGGCATATATTATGTGTTTATATAATATTCAGCTATGAGAAAGAGGGAAATTCTGCCATTTGTAACAACATGGATGGTCCCTTGAGGGCATAATATAAAGTACAATAAGTCAGACAGATAAAAATAAATAGCATATGATCTCACTTCTATGTGGAACTTAAAAACGTCAAACTCATAGAAACAGAGAACAGAATGACGGTTACCAAGGCCTGAGGGGAGGGAGAAATGGGGAGATGTTGGACAAAGTGTACAAACTACCAGCTGTGAGATGTTCCAGGGTATGTACTAGAGATCTAAGGTACAGCATGGTAACCATAGCTAGCAATACCATATCGTATACTTGAAAGCTGCTGTGACATTGGAGCTTTAATATTCTCACCATATCAACAACAATAAAACAGTAATTATGTAAAGTGAAGGATGTATTATATTATTGTGGTAAATATTTCTTTATATATACACGTATCATATCATCCCATTGTACACCTTAAATTTATACAATGTTATATGTCAATTATATCTCAATAAAGCTGGAGAAAAAAAAAGAGGAATCATTCTGTCCAGTGTATCTCTAATCATAGTCTATGGCCCACTACAGGGTCTTCCTAGAGCCAAACAGTGATGCTATGTTTCCAGGAAAGTAATGTGGAATTATACATACTTTCTTTTTATATGGTTTAATAACACATTAGTTATTAATGAATTTATAAAAGTTTCACATTCACAAATTAAAATTATAACACTACTATGATGTACTGAGGTCTCCAAATTCAGTGAGAATTCCTCCAATGAGTCGGCCATGCACCATTTGGCAGACGTGCAAAGCTCCTCTCTGGTATGTGGGCATGCAGACAGTCAGCACTGCCATGATTTTCAAAGATGCTGTTTCGGTGCCTCAACAATGATGTCCTGAACCAACTGTGGTATGCTGCCTTTGCTATCTTTGTTAATATATATTTAGAATTAATTTAATGTCTTATTTTTATGAATCATTTTGTTTTCCTATGTTCTTGGCATTCTGATTATAACTTTGTTCCTTTTATCAGGTTTTGATACATTCTTCTTTTTTTTAATACCTATATTAGTTTCTTATTGCCCCTGTAACAAATCACCAGAAATTTAGAAGCTTGCAATAGTACAAGGTTATCTCTCATAGTTCTGGAGGCCAGAAGTCCAATATCAGGGCCACAGTCACTATGTCATAAGGGCTGGCTCCCTCTGTAGGCTCTGAGAGAAAGATCTATTTCATTGATTCTTTTTTTCCAACTTCTAGTGGCCACCTGTATTCCTTGGCTTGTGTCCCCATTCTCCATTTTCAAAGCGAATCACTCAATCTTCTGTCTCATCATCACATCACCTTTTTCTCTCCTGTGGTCAAATTTCTACCTCCCTTTTATATTTTTTTTAAAGATTTTATTTATTTGACAGAGAGAGACACAACAAGAGAGGGAACACAAACAGGGGGAGTGGGAGAGGGAGAAGCAGACTCCCCATGGAGCAGGGAGCCTGATGCTGGGCGCAATCCCAGGACCCTGGGATCATGACCTGAGCCGAAGGCAGACGCTTAACGACTGAGCCACCCAGACACCTTTTTCTACCTCCCTTTTATAAGGATGCTTATGATTACATTTAGGGCCCACTCGGTCATCTCCCCATTTCAAAGGCTTAATTTAATCATATCTGCAAAGTGCCTTTGCTATATATAAAATAACACTCATGGGTTCCAGAGATCGAGGGCAGGGGAAGAGCATAATTCAGCCTCCCATAATAACTATTGCTTTTTATTTTTGCTTTCTTGCCCTTTTTTAAGCTTGTCCAATTCCATATCACATTTCCATCCACATAACACCTACATATAGAGTGACTACTAAGTAATACACATGGTGGTAAAAGCCAAATACCAAAGTAAACCAGACATAGTCCTTACAATGTAGCAAGAAGGCTAACTTTGAACAAGTTGTTACATGCATAGCAATGAGTGTTGCAGAAGATCAAGTATAGTGTGCCATAAGTATGACTGATCAGGCAGCTACCCCAAGCTGTGGTGTCAGGGAAGACTTCCCTAAGACTGATATTTGAGCTGGGACATGAAAGATAAGTAGTACTTATCTTTCATGAGGTGAAGTGGTGGGGTTGAGGTGGAGGGGTTGAGGTGGGTTGGGAAAGTTCATTTTTAATTTCTCATTGGCAAAAGAAATGAGTAAAATAAGAGGGCTTTGAAATTTTTGTGCTACCTACCTAAATAGGTAAATAAACTAAGGCCCACAAAATTCAAGTTACTTCCTAAAGGTCCATTATTTTGACTATACCTTAAGAGTCTTTTGGGAATTGGAAAAAGTGATAAGAAGATAGTGTTAAACCAAGAAACTTGGGAATATTCAAATCCTGCCTCAGACCAGCTACTTCTCCCCATCATAGTACCTTAGGAAAATACATTCACAGAGGGCAATCCATGGTTATTATTAGGCTTTGGCCCCAATACTCAGTGCAGAACTCTTGGTTTAGGCTGGGAGGGAGCCATAAACCTAAAACCAAAGTTGGACAAGCCCATAGTCTCCAAATGTCTCCCCACAAGATACTAATTACAAAAGAGAAAATAGTAACTTCAGTATAGAAACCTGCAAGACACTACTTTAACCAAGTAATCAAAGTTAATATCACCAACAATAAAATATGTCAATATCATATATCTCCCAACATGATGCACTAAGAAAGATATCATTTCTGTGGTTTTCTTGTCACAAATGCATTATCTCAATCAAATCATGAAAAAATATCAAACACCAAGTGAGGGATATTATATGACATAATTGACCAGGAATTCTAAAAAGTGTCAAGGTTACAAAAGCAAACACACACACACATTGTCACAGACTGGAGACAAGGGAAACAAAACAACTAAATGCAATGTGGGATCCTGAATGACATCCTGGACCAGAAAAAGGACACTAAATAAAATCTGTAAGTTAATTAATGGTATTATACCTATGTTAATTTCCTGTTTAGATAATGGCATTATTATTATTATTACATAACCTGCTATTATTAGAAAAACCTCAGTGAAGGGTAGAAAACTATTATTGTAACTTTTTTGATGTCTCAAATTATGTGAAAATAAAAAGTTATAATAAGAAACACTCTAAGAGGGGCGCCTGGGTGGCTCAGTGGGTTAAAGCCTCTGCCTTCGGCTCACGTCATGATCTCAGGGTCCTGGAATCGAGCCCCGCATTGGGCTCTCTGTTCAGCAAGGAGTCTGTTTCCCCCTCTCTCTCTGCCTGCCTCTGCCTGCTTGTGATCTCTCTCTCTCTCTCTCTGTCAAATAAATAAATAAAATTAAATTAAAAAAAGAAACAAAGAAACACTCTAAGCAAATTAGAGCCTCAAATTTGGGCTTTATAAATGTTTACAAATAGTAAAAGCAGGTTAAGTTTCCATGAAAAAGTAAGAGCAGGAGAGTCAGGTCTTTCATTAGACTTCCCATGGTCGGAGCCTGCCTCATCTAATAATCTTATACAAACTGACTGAAAAGTACACTGATCCCTGTTACCTAGACTTTTGTTATCTAAGTATCTCCAACCAGAACACGAAGATCCAAAATATGCCCTGAACCTTGTAACCTTAAGGTGAAAATGTCAGATGGGAATGGGCAAGGATGGGTGAGATGGCAAGAAGTGATCAAATGCTTCACTCAGCATTCTGCAATTTCATGTTTCTCCCAATGCTAGATTCTTTTTCAAAACTTAAAATATCATCCATTAACTTTTGACCCTGTGTTGATTTTTCAACATGAAATAGGCTAGACCTTAGTTGCTTTGGAAACTGGTAGAGCTATGCATGAATGCCAGCATCAAGTAGGGGGAAATGAGCCTTAGGATAAAGACAACTAGGATTCAGACTCTGACTCAGCTTAAATTATATTCTAGTTCTGTGATAATGAACAAAAACTCTTTCTATAAAATCCTTCTCCTGCAAATTGGCAATAATAAAAACAATTGTTATGCAGATCAGATATAATGTGTATGAGAAGCTAACAGCATTGATGAGTTCACAGAGAGCACTCAATAAAGGATTGCTCAGTTATATGAAAGAGTTTTTTTGTTGTTGTTAATATGTTTATTTTTTTTTAACATATATTATATTATTTGTCTCAGGGGTACAGGGCTATGATTCATCAGTCTTATATAACACCCAGCACTCACCACAACACATTACATGAAAGAGTTTTTAAGAAGAGTTGGTGTTCTATAGTTTAGAAAAGGGTTATTCTTCCATTTCTTACCATTCACTTCCATTCTCAATGACCACCTAATTCTACCTAAGCTAGTAATGTTTAACCTCCAGGAAACCTAGACTATGCTGAGTTCCATGCTGGGCATATTCTCCCTGTAGGGCCTACAATGGAGGTTTGGATCACTCAAAGTCTGGAAAAAATATCCAGATAATTGCCTGTCTACTCAATGACCTTTTTTTAGAACAAATAGAAGAATCAGTATAGATGGAAAAAGCTAATACATGTGAAATTTAAGAATGACTTTAGCACATCATTGATGGAACTAGAGGGTATCATGCTAAGTGAAATAAGTCAATCGGAGAAAGACACATATGATCTCACTGATATGAGGAATTTGAGAAACAAGACAGAGGATCATAGTGGAAGGGAAGGAAAAATGAAACAAGATGAAAACAGAGAGGAAGACAAACCATAAGAGACTCTTAATCTCACGAAACAGACTGAGGGTTGCTGGAGGGGAGGGAGTGGGAGGGATGGGGTAGCTGGGTGATGGACATTGGGAAGGGTATGTGCTATGGTGAGTGTTGTGAATTGTGTAAGACTGATGAATCACAGACCAGTACCCCTGAAACAAATAACACATTATATGTTAATAATAAATAAATAAATAATAAATAAATAAACAAAAATTTAAAAAGAATAAAAAAGAATGACTTTAGCAGATTTTCAAATGTTGGCTTATATTCACTGATAAAGTATCTTTATATATATACCTCAATTAAGCTGATAAACTTAGATTACCAAAATAAACATGACTAACGGCAGCTGTATAGAGATGCTTGTATACACTGGGAATACTTGTGGAAGGCTGCATAAGAAAACAGTCACGATGGTTGTCCCAAAGAAAAGAGACAGGCACAAAGGTCAAGAGCAGGAAGGAAAGTAACTTTTCAATGGACACACTCTTATACTGTGTGATTTTTTTAATAACCATATTCATATATTACTTGTTAAACACGTTATTAAATATATAATTTGAAAGTAAGAAAAATGTTTCCGTAAACACTAATAGCTCCATTAAGCAGCTAGGCAGGTAGAGAATAGGAAGGAGTTCATTGCTAAATTTCCATGACCTGTAAGGGAAGAATTCCAGTTCTTACATAAATAAGAAAAATAAGCTACCATCTTGTCTCCTCCAGATAACAGAGTTGGAGAACAAAACACCTGGACCAATGCTCAGGATACGTTTCTGCAGCAGCCTTTCTGTCTTGTGCACATGAGATGATGCTGCCTTACAAACCAGCCAGTTTCAGCTTCTGTGCAGGGTCTGCTGTGCAGAGACAGGTACATTTCATCCAAATGTCCATTTGTCAGTAGAAATAAGTGAAAACCCCCCACAATAATGTCATTAGCAGTGAGAACAGCAGAATAAAAATAGAGGGTTGAGCACAGGAATTGGCTTCCAGGCTGGGAAAAAAGTGTTTGCCTTTGGGAGGCCATTAAGTGGGCAATGACTGCTGTTCTGCCTGGAGCCTCTGCAGTCATGGCTCTCGTGAAGGTGGCTATTAAAGTCTAGATGAGATGTCACAGAGGGGCATCTTGAAAGGCTTTGCAAATGAACAGAAATGGCAGGACTTCCAATCGAGAACTAGTTCTGTTCCATCAATGTCCTCTTCCTACCTGAGCCACAACCTGTGAATCCCACCTTACCTGACTTACTGAGGGGAAACTGTTGCAAAGGTCCCAGGGATTCTCCTCACTCTCTGATACTCATTGAGTACTTACTACAAATCACTTTACATGGCTCTTAGTCCTATTTTAAGCATTAACTCTGCTCTTCTATTTTGACGTTATCATCCAATGATCACTATTTTCTATGAATGAATATTTCAGATGAGATATATTCATAGAGAAGATTCAGGATGTAAACTGACTAGTTGCTCTGGGAAACTTGAAGCATAAGGTCTTATCCTCAGAAGCTGACCATAACATTAATTGTCAGCCACAACCCTGACAAGATAAACTTACAAAAAAACAAAAAACCACTTAAATTCCAAGATACATAAAGTATACACTTTTAAGTTTACAACCTGATGATTTTTTACATATGTATCCACCTGCATAACCACATCCCAGATAAAGTTCTGCTTTCTGTGATCAAAGAATACACCCTGCATAGAATGCAAATTGGTGCAGATGCTATGGAAAACAGTATGGAGGTTCCTCAAAAAGTTGAAAATAGAGCTACCGTATGACCAAGCAATCACACTATTGGGTATTTACCCCAAAGATACAAAGGTAGCGATCCAAAGGGGCACCTGCACCCCAATGTTTATAGCAGCAATGTCCACTACAGCCAAACTATGGAAAGAGCCCAGATGTCCATTAATAGATGAGTGGATAAAGAAGATGTGGTGTATATGTATACAATGGAATACCACTCAGCCATAAAAGAAAGAAAGAAAGAAAGAAAGAAAGAAAGAAAGAAAGAAAGAAAGAAAGAAAGAAAGAAAGAAAGAAAAGAAAAGAAAAGAAAGAAAAGAAAGAAAGAAAGAAAGAAAGAAAGAAAGAAAGAAAGAAAGAAAGAAATCTTGCCATTTGCAACAACATGGATGGAACTAAGTGAAATAAGTCAATCAGAGAAAGACAAATAACTTATGATTTCACCATATGTGGAATTTAAGAAACAAAACAGAGGAGCATAGAGGAAGGGAGAGAAAAATAAAACAAGATGAAACCAGAGAGGGAGACAAACCAAAAGAGACTCTTAACCATAGGAAACAAACTGAGGGTTGCTGGAGGGGAGGTGGGAGGGGTAATGGGGTAACTGGGTGATGGACATTAAGGAAGGCATGTGATATAATGAGTATTCTGTATTATATAAGACTGATGAATCACTGAACTCTACCTCTGACACCAATAATACAGTGTATTATAGTTAGTTGAATTTAAATTTTAAAAAAAGAAAAAATCTTAAAAAAAAAAAAACAGTATGGAAGTTCCTCAAAAAGATAAAAATAGAAATACCCTATAATCCAGTAATTGCAGTACAGAGTGAAGCAGAAGAGCTAGGTTCTTCTCTCCCAGAGTCAAAGAATGAATCTCATGGACAAAGGAGAGTGAATAAAGAGATAGAGTTTTATTAAATGAGAATAGAGAAAAAGCTCTCAGGAGTGAGAGGAGTCTGACAGGGTTGCCACTGAAGGCTTTTAGGGTTGGTGTTTTATAGACAGCTAACCAGGGAACTTAAGTCTTTCTAACATCTCTATTGATAGCACCACTGAGTAAGGACTAGTGATAATACCTTTGTTCAATAGCTTACTTCCTTTTTAAAGTCTGGTAATTCTTTGTTGGTCACCAGTAGCTGTTATAACAAGACCCCACCTTTGACACCTAGGACAGGATGGTCTGATTTATTTCCTTATCTCTGGTTTCTTTACACCTCCACATTTTTGGGATTTTTGTGAGCCTGATCCCATAGCCCCCTATCTATTTCTACCTAGTCCTGCCTACCCTTTACTTAGAAGTATTTACCCAAAGGATAGAAACATCCTGATTTGAAGGGGCATATGCACCCTGATGTTTATAGCAGCATTATCAACAAGAGCCAAATTATGCAAAGAGCCCAAATGTCCCTCAACTGATGAGTGGGTAAAGAAGATGTGGTGGATATATACAATGGAATATTACTCAATGGTCAAAAAAGAATGAAATCTTGCCATTTACAACAATGTGAATGGAGCAACAGTAATAATGCTAAGTGAAATAAGTCAGTCTGTGAGAGAGACAAATACCATATGATTTCACTCATGCGTGGAATTTAAGAAACAAAACAAATGAACTTAGGGGAAGAGGGAAAAAGAGAGGGAGGCAAACCATAAGAGACTCTTAACAACAGAAAACAAACCAAAGGTTGCTGGAGGGGAGATGGGTGGGGGATGGGCTAAATAGGTGATGGGTATTAAGGAAGGCACTTGTTATGATGAGCACTGGGTGTTATATGTAAGTGATGAATCACTACCCCTGAAACCAATATTATACTATATGTTAACTACTACAGTGCAAATAAAAAATTGATATCAAAAATGAGAAATACTAGGGGGAAAAAAGAATACACCCTACATGATTCCATTTAAGTGATGTGGAAGAACAGGCAAAATTAATATACTTGTATATCCACCACCCAGTTCAAAATAGAGAACATTTCAACATCTGAGATGATTCCCTCTTGCCTGTTCTCAGTCAATACCATCTCTACCAGAATGAACGGCAATTCTAACACCATATTTTTGCTTATTAGTGAAATTCATCTAAATGTAATCCCACAGTATGGACTCTTTGTGTAGGTGATTCACCCAGATTGCTGCATGTATCAGTATTTCTTTTTATGCAGAACAGAATTCCACTTTATCCATTTTCCTATTGACAGACATTTAGGCTGATGCAAGTACTTACAATGTTGAATAAAACTTCTGTGATCATCCTTGTATATCTTTTTGTAGACGTGTGTACTAATTTCTCTGCTAGACAGGATTGGAATTACTGGGTCATTGTGTGGGCATTTGTTTAACTTTAGCAGAGGTGACTAAATAGTGTAAATTCTTTTATGAAAGTTCACAGAATCTGGAGAACTATTCAGTAATAAGGAGAAAATCCTTTTCCTCCTAATAGCCTTCCCAGGTGCCAACAGCCCACACTGGCCTCTACCTTCCTAACTCCTACCTTCTCTACATTCCTGACTCCTCTGTATCCGCTCAGGGTGATCCAACCTTTATTCCCAGAGTTTGGCCTGGGAAGCATGAATGATCTGTACTTTTAAATTCTGCACATTTTCATAAGAGAAGGAACTTCCTCAGAATGACATTTCACCATTTTCTAATTAAGGAGAAATAATCCAACACATAAGAAAAGGTCCAGGACTGTAGATTCTCAGAAGCTAAGAAAAGAGGCAATTTAAAGAAAGAAGGCATGTTTAGTTAAATTAAACACTATATAGAAGTCAAAAAGAATGCGATGGGAGTAGGAAGGATGAAGAAACCAAGAATGGCAATATGTCCATGACTGTTGTAGCTGGCTGATGAATATATGGAAGTTCATTATACTAATCTCATTACTTTTGTATATTTTTTAAATTTCCCATAATGAAAAGTTTTGAGGCATTAAATTTAGTCATTTTAAAATTTTGATAACTTATGAAAGAATAGTTTCATTCATTAGAGTAACTGTGTAAGAAGCATGCTTGCAAGGGCATGGGCCATGAGAAAGGAGCAATGTACATTCTCCTTTAAGGTTTGTGAGGAAAAAAAAAAAAAAAGGTTTGTGAAGGGGGCACCTGGGTGGCTCAGTCGGTTAAGTCTGACTCCTGATTTTAGCTCAGGTCATGAGCTCAGGATCGTGAGATTGAGCCTCAAGTCAAGTCCCAACTTGAGCCCCAACTTGAGCCTTGTGCTTAGCACAGAGTCTGCTTGTCCCCCTCCCTCTGCCCCTCCCCCTGCTCATGCTTGCTTGCTCACTCTCTTTCTTAAATAAATAAATAAATAAATAAATAAATAAATAAATAAAATCTTTTTAAAAATTTTTGCCATGAACATCTAGGAGATTCTGATAGACTGGTTAAATAAAGGAATGAAGGAAAGATGCAGTGGGCATTTTAAAAATCTGCCTATGGGATGCCTGGGTGGCTCAGTTGGTTGGGCAGCTGCCTTCGGCTCAGGTCATGATCCCAGGGTCCTGGGATCAAGTCCCGCATCGGGCTCCTTGCTCGACGGGGAGCCTGTTTCTCCCTCTGCCTCTGCCTGCCTCTCTGCCTGTTTGTGCTCTCTCTCTCTCTCCGACAAATAAATAAATAAATAAAATCTTTAAAAAAATAAAAAAATAAAAATCTGCCTAAATATTAAGTAAACATGAGTATATTTTTAGATGGAGAGAAGCCAAATGACGCTATTCAGCTACAGAGACGAGACTGCCAGGAGTAACACATCACTGAAAACTTTTCCTAACCTACAAACTTGAAAACGCATCAGACCTCAAAATGTCCCATCTGTCTGCCAGTCCCTGATACTCCCTCTCTCTCCTTTAATGTGGGGGGATGCTATATTAACAGAATAGTCTCTTTGGGGAGTCACCTGATACAATAAAAAAGAAAATAGTAAAATAACAATTTTGTGACAATCTTTTGGTACTTGGGCCAGTTTCCTTAATAGGACATTTCCTATCCAAGAAGGAAGAGAGAGGAGTATTCACAAAAAAGTTAACAGCAAGAAGGATCAAGTGAGATCTCCAATGTGCTCTCAGAACTGGAGTTTTTGAGCGCTAAAGTCCAGGCACCCCCCTACCAGCTTCTCTTCATGTTGTCCTTGCTGTGCTATCATCAACCAAGCACAGGCTTGCCAGAAGTTAGAGAGTGTGCTGAGGTGTTCCTCAGCTTTCCAAGTCTACCAGTACTGCTGTGACTTTCGTGGAAGAGCTGTCAAGGATTGTGGCCACAATTACATGAGCAGTAGTTACATAGAATCAAGCGGCACAGGTGAGGAGCCCTCCTAAGAAAGGTGGAGAGGTTGGTGATGTTGCAAACAGAAGGGATGCCTGAACAGTACTACAGGTCCTGACAGGCTTTGAGGGTACAGGCCAAAATGTCAGCCCCCACACATACAAGGAAAAGACTGGAGCCAAATTTTATTGTTTTTGCTTCCAACTCCTCCTCCCCCTGTGCCACTCCTCACCAGTAACCTATTAAATTTATTTTTGTTGTTTAAATAAAACTTATGTTGTGCTAATATGAGCTGGGCATGTTCTAAGTACTTGACACACTTTAGGAATCTGGTGAACCCCATGGATTTTTGTCACAATAATTTTTAAAATGCATAACATAAAATATATAGGATGTATAACTCTTTCCTAACACTATATGAAGAGCTTAAAGATAAAATATTCTTCACAAAAAGCCAGAGGCAGGGCATCTGCAAAAAGACCAACTATAGCAAATTCAACCACTGAGACCACACCCTGCATTTCTTGGTGTAGAAAAAGCCCCAGTTATTAAACTACAGCAGATTTTTATTAAAAAATAAGACAGGTGAGATTTAAGAAAAGCATTATCATCTGCACTGTGAAAATCTTTTTAACTGTGTGGCTTTTGGACAGCTCATTTAGGGACCCAAAAAAAAAAAAAAAAAAAGGCAAGTAATGTGTTATAAGATATATTATGAGAAAGCCACCTTTAGACTCTACCAGGTCCTTCCCCAGGATACGCCCCATCAGCTGCAGATCTCCTGGCATGGTGACACTCTCTGAACTTGCCATGTCTGAGGATTATTCTCTTTTAGACAGTAAAGTCCAAAGTGGGCCTCGGCTTTTCTGAGTTATCTTTTCTGCAAAGTAAAGAGTCCTGTCTCAAGGTTAGACTACGACCACCACTCATGAAGCTTCTATCCACCCTCAATATATTTTCCTTACTGCAGGCAAAACCATTGTTTCTAAACTCATATGTGATCCTCTCAATCTCTCCTTCCAAAAAACTTTTAGTTTCCCCATTACTCTTAAGATCTGGACAAAAGCCCTTCATGTGGCTTCCATAGGCCTGCACGGCCTCACCTGAGCCCTGCCCTCCAGCCTTGCCCACCAGCACATCCCCTCCTTTACTGCTCCAGCATCCCAGGCCTCTCCAGTTCCCTGTATTCTCTGTACCTCCCTGCTCTGCAGGTGTTTTGCATGTCCTTATGCCTCCAACTAGAATGTTCTTCCTACCTTCTTCCCCAAGGTAAAGCGTTTGCATCCTTCAGATCTCAACATCCGTCCAAGCCTCAGTGTATCAGGAAAGCCACCCACACCTTCTTGATTACCATGTTTCATCAAGTCAGTGATGCATGTTTCTTTCCCCTTAGACATAAGAGTATGTCCTAAAAGTAAACGGAGTCTCCCAATCATGCTGGCCCAGATTAAAGTCAAATTCTTCCAGCAAGATTTGCACTTGCTTCAACCAGTCATCTCAGGGAACTATCAATCTGAAATCCCTTTAAATTCTCTGCTTGAGATTTTTGGACACAGTATCAATGTGAATTCAGATCGAAAACCCTTTAGTATTAACTCGGCATTGGAATTCTTAAGGGAGTTTTATTTTTCTCCTACCACCCAGTGCCAAGGTTGAGATCAGCAAGTTTCCTTGCTGTCCCTTACTATGAGATCACTTTTTCCTCATTTACCCTTTTATTGAGTAGGACAGCCCTTTGGTACCCCAGGTAAATGTGGCATTCCCTTTTGGAACCAAAGGGTTTCCATTGTGGATGATTTTTTTTTTTTTTCTTAGTGGTACATAGAATAATCATGCATTATATAATGGTTGCCTCTAAATTTTGAAAAAATACTGAGGTTTAAATTCCCCAGCTTTCTTATTTGCCATGGTTGTAGTTTCAGCTCTGTTCCTATTATGTGACAAATCTACCTCCCTTACTGCACTATAAGCTCCATGAGGACTGGAACATGAGACCTCATTTTTTCATCATTGCAACCCTAGAGGCTTATACAGAGCTTGATTTAAATATTAGGTGCTCGTTTAATATTAACTGAATGAATGAATGACTTGATAGAGGAATGGATGAATGAAGGAGATAATTAATACACATACTGTCAAGATCACGACCCAGTTGACTTACCACCTTTCCAAATCAACTAGACCTGTGATCCTTTAGATTTAATGCCACAAGAACTAGAAATCCATACCTGAGGAGTAACACACACCTCCCAGCCCATCCAGATCATTTAGACCTCTACTTCATTCCTCTTTTACCTCTCAGATTACTCTCTGCCTTTCCCATCACCCTGATTCTCCACTCTTAACCCTTTTGTCTGTAGAGCCCTGCCATGAACAAGAGATGTGCATCAGTGCTGATCTGACTGGACTTGACTCACCAGCCACATCCTCTGGTTTTTCCTATCAAGATACCATTATTTATTTGGGGGAGGTGGTGAGTAGGGAGCAGCCCAGCGTCCTGTGCTGGATACCCAAGTGAGCAGTAGCCTTTGACTCTTCAAAGCCAAGTGAGATTAAGGTTTCTTAGTCTCTGGAGTCTTCAGTTCTATCATCCCTCAGCAAACCAATCCCACTACAGTTTTCTTAATTTTGAACATATTTTTCTCCACCTTCTAAGCTCTTGTGCCCAGGGACCATAATACAACGAATTGTGGTTAAAAGCCCTGGATTTGGAGTCAGATGAACTGCATTTGAATCCTTGCTCGGCCACTCTGTGGTCTTGGGCAAATTCCTTAACTTCTCTGTGGCTGTTCCCACATTAATAAAATGAGGATAATGGCTGCCTCCTGGTGTGTAAAGTGTAGGAAAACAGATTCCCAATAATACTGCCTTTGAGGCCATCATCCTCTAGCTCTGAGCCCCCAGGTTTTTTACTGTCTTTCTGATATATTCTGTTCTGAGTTCCAGTGTCCACCCTAAACTCTGAGATTGGGGATCTGTCTAGAGACTATGCTACCTGCTGCTGGATGCTCTTGACACCTATTGTTTATCTGCCTTCCGGGTATCTGGGTATCACCAGTTCTCCGACTGCCCCATTATCTTCTCTACCCATACACACCAGCATCCTCATAGCTCATGAAATCTTCATGCCTGGGCCAGGTCCCAAGATGGCGGTGGAGTAGGCATCCTAAGTTTTGTCAGGTCCCAGGAATTCAGCTAGATAGTTATCAAACCATTCTGAACGCCTATGAACTCAATAGGAGATCAAAGAAAAGAATAGCAGCAACTCTGAACAGAAAAACGACCTCTTCCTGGAAGGTAGGACATGAGAAGTGAATCCGAGGTGATACACGGGAAGAGAGACTGTGGGGGGAGGGGCCGGCTCCCAGCAAGCGGTAGTGCAGCGGAGCACAAAATCAGAACTTTTAGAAGTCCGCTCCGCTGAGGGACGTCACTCTAGTGGCTAAGCTGGGGGGTGGAGCCCTTGCGGGGACAGTGTGGTCTCAGGACCTGCGGGGTCACAGAAAGATGGGGGTGGGAGGGCTGAGTGCAGCAGAGCTCCCAGGTGTGAGAGCAGGGAAGCCAGCCGCGGAGACGGAGCCGAGGAGTGGGTGGTCAGCACGGGATTACCTTGAACAGAGATCTGAGGCACAGTCGGACCACTGCTCTTCGAGCAGGGACCCAACAAGCAGCAGATCTGGCGAGACTCACCTTCCTTCCCAGGGAGGAGCGGCGTTGGAGCACATTGCAGGAATTGGCTGGGTTTGGAGACTCCAAACGGGGCCGAGTGCCAGAGATAGAAATACTCAGTCACAGGCCAGGTGAGCCGGAGTGTAGCCGGAGACCAGGGAGACGGGCGTGATTGACTGCTTTTCTCTGAGGGCGCACTGAGGAGTGGGGCCCTGAGTTCTCGGCTTCTCCAGGCCGGAGATTGGGAGGCCGCCATTTTCATTCTCCTCCTCCAAAGCGGTACGGAAAGCGTTCAGGGAACAAAAGCTCCTGAGAGCAAACCCGAGCAGATTACTTAGCCCGGCCCCTGGCAAGGGCGGTGTAATTCCGCCTCAGGCAAAGACACTTGAGAATCAAAGCAACAGGCCTCTCCCCAGAAGATCAGCAAGAACATCTAGCCAAGATCAAGTTTACCAATTAATGAGAACTGCAAAAGACCAGCACTAGAGGAATACAGCACAGAGAATTCATGGCTTTTTCCCCATGATTCTTTAGTCTTTCAAAGTTAATTTTTTAAGTTTTCCTTATTTTTTCTATTTCTATTTTTTTTATTTTTCTTCTTTCCTTTTTCAACAAACTTCTTATCAATTCCTTTTTTAAAATCTTTTTTAATTTTCATTTTTACAGTCATAGTCTATCCCTTCATTGTATTTAACCTTTTTTGTATATATACATGTGTGTGTGTGTATATATATATATATGTATAAGTTTTTCTTTCTTTAAAATTTTGGGATGCAGATTCTTCTAACAGACCAAAATATACCCTAAATCTAGTATATGGGTTTCTTCTATTCACCCGCCTGATCATTCTTTCCTTTTTTTTTTTTCTACTTTCTTTTTTCAACCAACTTCTTATCAATTCCTTTTTTAAAATCTTTTTTAATTTTCATTTTTACAATCATGTTCTATCCCTTCATGGTAGTTACCCTTATTTTTGTGTGTGTATATATATATAAGATTTTCTTTCTTTAAAATTTTGAGAGGCACTTTCTTCTAACAGACCAAAATACACCCAAAATCTAGTGTTTGGTTCTGTTCTATTCACCAGCCTGATGATATTCTTTTTTTTTTTTTTTTTTAGTTTTTTTCTTTCTTCTCTGCACCCCCTCCCCCCCCGCCCCAGTTTCAGGTCTCTTTTGATTTGTTTAGTATCTATTTTTCTGGGGTCGTTGTTACCCTTGTAGCATTTTGTTCTCTTGTTCATCTATTCTTCTCAGGACAAAATGACAAAACGGAAAAACTCACCTCAAAAAAAAGAACAAGAGGCATTACCAACTGCCAGGGACCTAATCAACGTGGACATTAGTAAGATGATAGAACTAGAGTTCAGAATGACGATTATAAAGATACTAGCTGGGCTTGAAAAAAGCATAGGAGGTACTAGAGAATCCTTTTCTGGAGAAATAAAATCTAACCAAGAGTCAAAATCAAAAAGGCTATTAATGAGGTGCAATCAAAAATGGAGGCTCTAACTGCTAGGATAAATGAGGCAGAAGAGAGAATTAGTGATATAGAAGACCAAATAATGGAGAATAAAGAAGCTGAGAAAAAGAGAGATAAACAACTATTGAATCACAAGGGGAGAATTCAAGAGATAAGTTATACCATAAAGCAAAACAATATTAGAATAATTGGGATCCCAGAAGAAGAGAGAGAGGGGCAGAAGGTATATTGGAGTGAATTATAGTGGAGAACTTCCCTAATTTGGGGAAGGAAACAGGCATCAAAATCCAGGAGGCACAGAGAACCCCCCTCAAAATCAATAAAAATAGGTCAACACCCCAACATCTAATAGTAAAACTTACAAATCTTAGAAACAAAGAGAAAATTCTTGAAAGCAGCTAGGGACAAGAAGTCTGTAACCTACAAGAGTAGAAATACTAGATTGGCAGCATATCTATCCACAGAGACCTAGCAGGCCAGAAAAGACTGGCATGATATATTCAGGGTACTAAACAAGAAAAATATGCAGCCAAGAATACTATATCCAGCTAGGCTGTCATCAAAAGTAGAAGGAGAGATAAAAAGCTTCCAGAAAAAAACAGAAACTAAAATAATTTGCAATCACCAAACCAGCCCTACAAGAAATATTGAAAGAGGTCCTCCAAGCAAAGAGAGCTTAAAAGTAACATAGACCAGGAAGGAACAGAGACAATATACAGTAACAGTCACCTTACAGGCAATATAATGGCACTAAATTCATATCTTTCAATAGTTCCCTGACTGTAAATGGGTTAAATGCCCCAATCAAAAGACACAGGGTACCAGATTAGATAAAAAAAATAAATAAAACCCATCAATATGCTGTCTGAAAGAGATTCATTTTAGACCCAAAGACACCTTCAGATTAAAAGCGAGGAGGAGGGGTGGAAACCATTCATCATGCTAATGGACATCAAAAGAAAGCTGGGGTGGCAATCCTTATATCAGACAGATTAGATTTTAAACCAAAGACTGTAATAAGAGATGAGGAAGGACATTATATCATACTTAAAGGGTCTATCCACCAAGAAGATCTAAGAATTTTAAATATCTATGTCCTTAAAAGCCAATTATATAAGCCAATTAACAAAATCAAAGAAACACATCAACAATAATACGATAATAGTAGGGTACTTTAACATCTCCCTCACTGAAATGGACAGATTAGCTAAGAAAAAGATCAGCCAGGAAATAAAAGCTTTAAATGACACACCGGACCAGATGGACTTCACAGATATATTCAGAACATTCCATCCCAAAGCAACAGAATACACATTCTTCTCTAGGGCACATGGAACATTCTCCAGAATAGATCACATCCTGGGTCACAAGTCAGGTCTCAACCAGTACCAAATACTGGGATCATTCACTGCATATTTTCAGATCACAATGCTTTGAAACTAGAACACAATCACAAGAGGAAAGTTGGAAAGAACTCAAATACATGGAGGCTAAAGAGCATGAATGAATGGGAGGGGAGGGGGGTTGGGGGTTGGGTGAGCCTGGTGGTGGGTATTGAGGAGGGCATGTATTTCATGGAGCACGGGGTGTGGTGCATGAACAGTGAATATTGGAACACTGAAAAATAAAATTAAATTTTTTAAAAAAAGAAAAAAGAATGAATGGGTAAACAGGAAATTAAAGACGAATTTAAAAAAATTCATGGAAACAAATGAAAATAAAAACACAGCCATTCAAAATCTTTGGGATGCAGCAAAGGCAGTCCTAAGAGGAAAATATATAATAATACAAGCCTTTCTCAAGAAACAAGAAAGGTCTCAAATATACAACCTAACCCTACACCTAGAGGAGCTGGAGAAAGAACAGCAAATAAAGCCTAAACCCAGCAGGAGAAGAGAAATAATAAAGATCAGAGCAGAAATGAATGAAATAAAAACCAAAAGAACAGATCAATGAAACCAGGAGCTGGTTCTTTGAAAGAATTAATAAGATTGATAAACCCCTAGCCAGACTTATCAAAAAGAAAAGAGAAAGGACCCAAATAAATAAAATCATGGATGAAAGAGGAGAGATCACAACCAACACCAAAGAAATACAATTATAAGAACACAGATGAATGGAACAGAATAGAGAGCCCAGAAATGGACCCTCAACTCTATGGTCAACTAATGTTCGACAAAGCAGGAAAGTATGTCCAATGGAAAAAAGACAGTCTCTTCAACAAATGGTGTAGGGAAAATTGGACAGCCACATGCAGAAGAATGAAACTGGACCATTTCCTTACACCACACACAAAAAGAGACTCAAAATGGATGAAAGGCCTCAGTGTGAGACAGGAATCCATCAAAATCCATCCTTGAGGAGAACACACACAGCAACCTCTTCAACCTCAGCCACAGCAACTTCTTCCTAGAAACATCACCAAACGCAAGGGAAGCAAGGGCAAAAATGAACTATTGGGACTTCACAAGATAGAAAGCTTTTCCACAGCAAAGGAAACAGTCAACAAAACCAAAAGACAACCAAGAGAATGGAAGAAGATATTTGCAAATGATGTATCAGATAAAAGGCTAGTATCCAAAATCTATAAAGAATTTACCAACTCAACACCCAGAGAACAAAGAATCCAATCAAGAAATGGGCAGAAGACATGAACAGACGTTTCTGTAAAGAAGACATCCAAATGGCCAACAGACACATGAAAAAATGTTCAACATCACTCAGCATCAGGGAAATACAAATCAAAACCACAGTGAGATACCACCTCACACTAGTCAGAATGGCTAAAATTAACTGGTCAGGAAATGACAGGTGTTGGCGAGGATGCAAAGAAAAGGGAACCCTCATACACTGTCAGTGGGAATGCAAGCTGGTGTAGCCACTCTGGAAAACAGTATGGAGGTTCCTCAAAAAGTTGAAAATAGAGCTATTCTATGACCCAGCAATCGCACTACTGGGTATTTATCCTAAAGATACAAACGTAGTGATCTGAAGGGTCACATGCACCCCAATGTTTATAACAGAAAGGTCCGCAGTAGTCAAACTATTGTGGAAAGAGCTTAGATGTCCATCAACAGATGAATGGATAAAGAAGATGTGGTATATATACACACACATACACACACACACACACACACACACACACACACACACACTGAAACACTATGCACCCATCAAACAAAAAACAAAACAAAAAAAACACACCAAAATCTTGCCATTTGCAATGACATGGATGGAAGTAGAGGGTATTATGCAAAGCGAATTAAGTCAGTGAGAAAAAGATACTTATCATATGATCTCACTGAATTTGAGAAACAAGACAGGGGATCATAGGTGAAGGGAGGGAAAAATGAAACAAGATGAAACCAGAGAGGGATACAAACCATAAGAGACTGTTAACCTCAAGAAACAAGCTGAGGGTTGCTGGAGTGGAGGGGGGTGGGAGGGATGGGGTGGCTGGGTGATGAACATTGGGGAGGGTATGTGCTATGATGAGCACTGTGAATTGTATAAGACTGATGAATCACAGACCTGTACCCTTGAAACAAATAATACATTATATGTTAATTTAAAAAAAAAAGAAAGAAAAAGAAAAAAAATCCTCATGCTTAAAACAGTTCTCACTTGAAGCCTGCCTCCTCTCCTCTGATAGCCTTACCTACCTGGCTAGCAGGGCAATCTACCCCTAAGCATCACCCTCTCCCTGTTTTACTATTTAGTTTCCAGGATTCAATCCTACAGTCTGGGCAGTACTACAACCTTCAGAACTCAAGTTCTATCACCAGGAAAGTCACTTTTGATTTAAAAGGCATAAATAAAATACAATAAATAGTATCCACCAAAGCTGACTTCTGACCAAGTTTTCAAAGTTAGTAAAGACTGTCATGTCCCCCACAACATTTCAGCCTTTATCCTACATATGTCCTTATGCTGTCATGAGACTTCCTTCCATCTGTGGACCACTGTGTTCACCCCCCAAGTCTCACTACTTACTTCCCTTCACACACCAACCATCAAGACTTATAAAGTCAATGTTCTATTCCTTCCTCATCCATTTATCAATAACAAACAAGGGCATTTGTATCCACTATTATAAGAATAAAACTATCAGGTAGAAAATTGAAGGTAAACAGGGCATCTTAGTCTCAAAGTATCACTCCACAGATCACGTGTTGATTACAATGCAGAAAAGTGATCTTTACAAGGAAGAAATTGAGGAGACAACACCTAACCAAACTTAGGCTATGATCAAGTTTAACATCATAAATAATGGGACAAACTGACATATGCCTCTTGGTGACATGCACCAAGAAGAACTCATTATAGCTTATGAATTACTCTTGCCAAAAACATTTAACATGGATATAATCCTAAGGAAACAATGAGATGAATCTAAATTCAGGGACATTAGCCTGGACTCTGAAAATTTAAAAAAAAAGGGGGGATCATTAAGGAGCAAAATTAATAAATTCACTTCATGAATGCATGATCCTTGGTTAAAAAACAAAAACAGCCATAAAGTACATATTGGGATAATTACAGAAATTTGTATATCATGTAATGATATCAAGTTAATTTACCTAAATTACTTTTCTTGAGTTTGATGATTGTATTGTGTTTATACAAGGATGTTATGCTGAAATATTTAGAGGTAAAGTGTTACGCTGTGTGAAACGTACTCTCACATATATAAATAGAGAGATACACATATATACTCAGAGACAGACAGAAGAGAGACTATGAAATTGTGGCAAAAGACTAACTGGTGATCTAGATAAAAGGTATAAGGTGTTCACTACAGCATTTTTTCGACTTTTCTGTAAGTTCAACATTTTTCAATATAAAATGCCAAGGGAAAAAGTGTAAAAGAATGACGTTATTTCTTTTGATATTTAGGGAAGAAGGAGGTTGAGAAAGGATTTGTAACAGTAAAAAGCATAGCAAGGAGCATGGTTATTTAAGATGGAAAGCACTCTACCTTCCAAGTTTCTCAAAGAAAGGTGATGCTGGTCTCTTATTTGTACTGAAAGTCCCTCCCTTTCTTGCAGCAAGCAGGTGCTGAATGGAGATGTGTACAGTGCTTCATAGCACTTCACCTACATTAGGCCACTTGATGTTGATGACCAATCTGTGAAGGAGGCAGGACAGGCAGTTACACTCACCTTACAAATTAGGAATCAGAACCCAAGAGAGAGGTTGTATTTGGCTCCAGTAACTACAGCTTAGTATATGGCAGATACTGGCTCTCCTTCCATCCTGGGTGTCAGTATTTTTCTCCATAACAGTAGCAGCTCACAGTACCATGACTATTCATTTCATTGACTAAGGGGTGCTTGCCTGGCTGGGTCAATAGAGCGTGTGACTCTTGATCTCAGGGTCATGAGTTCAAGCCCCATATTGGGCGCAGAGATTACCTTCAAAATACATACATACATACATACATACATACATAAAACCACATCCTATAAAAAAGAGATCACTATCATTTCATTAACTAATATTTATTATGTGCCAACCATATGTTCAGGACTATGGATATAAAAAGCTGAATAAAATATTTGTTCAACAATATTCATAGAGCATTTATTCATTCAAAAAATTCTTATTAGGCTCCAAATGCCAGGCATTGGGCTGGGTGTGGATATACCATGCTAAATGAGACCTTCTAGGGGAGCACAACCAAGAAAGGGACACTGAAGCTTTAGACACAATGTAAGGAATGCCATCAGAGTGGAAAACACAAATGTTCTGGCCAAATGAAAATAAGTACTTTTCCCTCCCTTACCATAATGATAATCCCACTTTGGTGGAATTACTTGTTTTAATATTCACCTTCCCCTACTAGAGCATCTTCCTTCTACACCAGTCCCTGTTCATCCACCGAGGGATACCTTCCAAGACCCCCAGTGGACACCTGAAACTGTAACTAGTACCTGAACCGTATATATACTGTTTTTTCCTGTACATACTCTTTTTCCCTAAATACATACCTATGATGAAGTTTAATTTATAAATGAGGCATAGTAAGAGATTAACCTCAAAAACTAATAATAAAGTAGAACACTTACAAAAATATACTATAACAAGTTATGTGAATATGGTCTCTCAGTCTCTGTCAAAATATCTTACTGTACTGCACTTACCTGATACTGTGAGATGATAAAATGCCTACGTGATGAGATGACATGAGGGGAATGTTGCAAGGGTTGTGACATCAGAAGGAGGCTGACTCAGTTTCCCACCAGGGTTAGCGGTTAACCAAAACTACGGAAAGTCAAACCCCTAATAAACCCAAGGGCTTATACCCCAAGTCCTGAGCAAAATAATGTCAGAAACAGAGGAGGCACTGAGTAAATATGTGGAAAATAAATAAGGGAGGGAGGCAGGGAGGGAAGGGCCAAGGGGTATGGAGGAAGGAAAGGAAGGAGGGAGGGAGTGTGGGTGGAAGGAATATCTTACTCTGAAATCCAATCTACTCAGTTAGATTAGGATATTTATAGCACTCCTCTTCTCACAACCCACTTGCCAAACAGCAGGGGCCCATGTCTCATTGTCTTTGATGCTATCTCTCCAGAGAAGTGAGGAAGAAGGCACTGTGTATGAGGCATGTCCACAATATCAGCAAATCTCATCCACAAGCCCACAAATGCTCCTGAGGGCAAAGCTTCATGAATTGCTTAGGTATATCCATGGATGTTTTAGGATAGTTCACAGAAGAACCCTCTCAGTCAATCCCCCTAGCTTTACGTTCTTCTAAGAGCTAGACTTTTTGTCATTGCTCCTATGAATGGAATTGAAGAGTTGTAAGGAAGGAATTAAGTCATCAGAGCCATAGTGTGTGTGTGTGTGTGTGTGTGTGTGTGTGTGTGTGTGTGTTCATCAATTACCTGTATCTTCAAGTAGAGATCCTCCAGAAAACCTAGCATGAGGTCTCAAATTCAAAGCTCCTGACGCCCTCTCACAAATATCTGACCTGTGCCAAGTTTTCGTTATTTCAGTAGATGAAGAAGAATATGATGCTAAAGAGTCTCTCAAATATTTTTCCAGCTTGTACCTACTTTGAACTACTTTGTGCAGTTCTGTGATTAGAATTATCATTGTCATTCTAAAGAGTAAGAGTATAATTCAAACATACAGTGTATCACAGGACAATACATGCCACATCCTCAAGGACTCAAACATGAGGATATGAATTGACCAGATCAGGAGGTTAAAGCAAAGCAGAGCCGTGGCAAAATCCAAACCGAAACTGGGACCACGATTTCCATGTTCTCCGCACATAGAGGCTTTCTACTTTCTGCAGATTAGAACTTCCCAAATTTTCCTGACTTGGCTAACATTTACTCTTCACTCCTCAAACCTAAATCCCTTGAAAGCAGAGCTCTCTCCTTTGTCAATTACACCTTTATGTTATTCCAAAAAGGAAAAGATGTGCCCAGTTCTTTCTCCCTGCTTCTCTATTCCCTTATAAAACTAAGCATATTCATATATTTCACCAACTCCTTCAGATATCATATAATAAGGTAATGTTTATGGGTGTAAAAATCATTTAATACATTAATACATTTTCTCAACGTTAATATTTTACTAAACTCTTTAATTTCCCAAAGCATGAAGTGAAAGAAAGGATAAAGTTAGTTAATACTAAGAAGGAATACTGGTTTTTGCCTCTTAGGAGCAAAGATCACCGCTATTTTCTTTCAAATAAAGAAAAGAAAATGGATTTTCTAAGACGGAGTTGGTAATTCAGAAATCATCTAGGATTATAAAAGTAATATTTTGTTTAGGGCTTCTATATAAGGTATATACTATTATGCCTTTTAATAAATGGAGAAATCATAGCTTGGAATGGTTAATACTGCCCCCAAGGTCATGAACCTACCAAGTAATGGAACTAAAAGTGAAATTCAGGTAGTCACATGTCCCCAGTAAAGGAATAAATTTCAAGGCAGAAAATAATGACTAGTTTCTCACTGCAATGAAAGTATGTTTCCATTAAACCTTAAAATAATTCATCTGTCCATAAATATGGGTAATTAGAATATACCTTGGGAGGATGTGGCCTTAAACCATAGCCCCTAGCTCCATTTCTATGCTGGAAATTTGGTTGTCGGCATCGAATAATCAGAAGTTATTGCCCTCACAGACCAAAACCATTTTAAATCTCCTGAAAAAGATAAACATCAAATTCTGAAGTAAAATCCTTTATTTACTAGTGATTATGCACATTTTCTTGCCATTTGTAATTTTCTTCCTGAGCTCTTTACATTTTTTATTGATCAGTACATAGTAGACATTCCTTAAATGCTGCATTGAATGAATGAATGAATATTACTGGCACTCTATTGGGCAACAGTTTAAGACCTACTGACTAGGTGTTCTGATCCTTGGCTATTTCAGTTATCTTTTGCTGCCTAACAAGTTACCCCAAAACTTAGTTGGTTAAAACAATAACAGTGTATTATTTCTCACGTTTCTACAGGTTGATGTATTCAGCTGGGCAGTTTTTCTGTTCCACATGGTTTTGGCTGTATCACTCATGTAGCTACATTCAGGGAGGAGCTAGGCTGGGGTACCTCAGTGTGCTTTCACATAGAACATCTCCATCTCATCTTCTAGGAATTCTATACATGGCCTCTCCATGCAGCAGAGTATCCTCGGATTCCATGCAGCTGATGGGTTCTACAAGAAAGTCTTCCAACAAGACTAGCCACCAAATGCAAACCCTTACCAGGTACTCATATGGTTGAACTCAGACTCAGTGTGGGAGGGGACAACAGAGAACATGAATCCAGGAGGTGTTGTTCATTTAAGCCACTGGCATAATAGTCTACTTCATAGGCCAACTTGTTTCCACTTCTTATCTCTTTGGTATGAACTGGTCTGGAATAGTAGGGTTATAATTGTTGGGATCCTATTAGTTAGAAGTAACAAAAATTCAACTCAGACAAACTAAAACAAAAACCAAAATATATGGATTCATGTAATTATAAATTCAGGCATAGTTGGATCCGGGTACTCAAATATTGTTTTTCCCTTTCGCTCAGATCATGATCTCAGGGTCCTGGGACTGAGCCGCACCCCCTCTCCTACCGCCGCTGAGCTCAGCAAGGAGTCTGCTCTCTCCCTTTCCCACTTGCTCGCTCTCTCAAATAAATAAATAAATCTTTAAAAATAAAATATGATTTAATATGTTAAGGGCTATGAAGAGTAGACAACATGCAAGAAGAGTGGATAATATAAGCAGAAAGATGAAAACTCAAAAAAAGAATCAAAAGGAAATGATAAAAATCACACACACTGGAACAGAAATGAAGAATGCCTTGGATGGACTCATCAGTAGACTTGACATGGCTGAGAAAAAAATCAGTGAGCTTGAAGATAGGCCAATAGAAACTTCCCAAACTAAAAGGCAAAGAGGAAAGGAAAAGAACAAAACATCCAAGAGCTGAGAGACAATTTTATATTCAAAAGATGAATATGTGCGTAATTTATACCAGGAAAGAAAAGAAAGAGAGAGAGAGGGAGGGAGAAAGGACATCAATATAAGCTCATTTTTAGTTTAATTTTTTAGTTTAGTTTAATGTAGATATAGATGTTTACACATAGAAATATCTGTATATATACATAGGCTAATATATACATGTCTATTTCCTTGTTCTATTAGCTGAGAGGGCATGGAAGCAAGACAGCCCAGTAGCAACCAGCACACCTAGTGCTCAGAACTTGGTTTCCAAGACCACTCTCTACTAATAGGGCTGGTTAGGACTCTTTGGAGAAATAGCTAATTCTATGACTAGAGCACAAAATACACAAAAAAAGCTTAGCGCATTTCTGTAGTGCAGAAAGTGAGAAAGTACTAAAACACAAACAAAACCACTGGAAAATTTTGAGCAACAAAATAAAGCAATGTTGAATTATAACCCAACATATAAAATAAATATCTATGATATAAATAAACATAAATGGGGAGGGGTAGACAAATCTCCTACACAGAAATATTGAAAATAATTTACACAGATACTCTGCTCTCAAAGAGATGGAACATAACTTCCCACTTCTTTTTTTTTTATTAACATGTAAAGTATTATTTGCTCCAGGGGTACGGGTCTGTGAATCATCAGTCTTACACATTTCACAGCACTCACCATACCACATACCCTCCCCAGTGTCCATAACCCAGCCACCCTATCCCTACCCCCTGCTCTCAGCAACCCTCAGTTTGTTTCATGAGATTAAGAGTCTCAATTTCCCACTTCTTAAGTGTGGACTGTGCACAGTAACTTCCTTCCATAAAATACAGTACAGAAAAGGGGGAGAAAGAGTAACTTGAAAGCAGAGAAACTTGACAAGCATTACCTCACACAGGTAATCAAGGTTAACATCAACAGTGACAAATGATGGTGATAGTATGTTCCCCAGATATGATGTGATGAGAAGGGTACCTTACCTCTATGATCTTCTGCCTCAAACACAAAACCACAGTCTAATCATGAGAAAAAAAAAATCAGACAAGCTCAATTGAAGGGCATTCTACAAAATGCTTGACCAGCACTCCTCAAAACGGCCAAGCTCATCAGAAACAAGTAATGTCTGAGGAATCTGTCAGAGCCAAGAGGAACCTAAGGAGACATGACAACTAAATGCAGTGTGATATCCTGGATGAGGTCCTGGGACAGAAAAGGGACATCAAGTAAAGGCTAAGGAAATCTGAGCATGGATTTTGATTAATAATTTGTCTGTACTGGTTAATTAATTGTAAGCAGTGCACCTTACTGAAGTTAACAGTAGTTAAGAAGTTAACAGTAGGGGAAACTGGGTTGGGGGGCAGGGAGAATATCTTCATAAATTTTCTGTAAACCTAAAATTGTTTTAAAATTAAAAGTTTAGGGGCGCCTGGGTGGCTCAGTCAGCTAAGCATCTGCCTTCAGCTCAGGTCATGATCCCAGGGCCCTGGGATGAGCCCCACATTGGAGCTCCCTGCTCAGCAGGGAGCCTGCTTCTTCCACTCCCTCTGCTGCTTCCCCTGCTTGTTCATGCACACACTCTTTCTCTATCAAATAAATAAAGTCTTTAAAAAAAATGATGGACATCTCTTTAAAAAAATAAAATAATAAAAAAATAAAATTAAAAGCTTATTTTTAATATTAAAGTGAATGCCACCAAAAAAGAGAGCATGTGCACACATGAACAGAGAATGGAAGGAACGTAAATAGTGAAAGGTCTTTATAAACCTGGAGGATGAATAACTGAGAATAACTGAGAGCTGATCTGCATAGTCACAGAATTGCCAGAAGACTTAAAGTTTTATCACACCAGGGGAAATTTTAGAAATGCAGAATCCCAGGCCGCAACTGGGGGATCTACCAAATAAGAACCTGCATATTAACAAGATCTACAGATGATTTATATGCACATTAAACTTTAAAAGGCACTAGCTTAGTGGCTATCAAATATAAATTGCCTATCCTCACCTCCCCCCAGCAAAATTCTTCTACTAGTAAATCTCAAGAATTCAGTTTTTCTCGTAGACATATTTACTTACAAAAGTTGATGAACTCGCCTAGGACTCTAATTGTAAAAATATTTTTTTTTATTTTATTTATTTATTTGATCACAAGATCATAAGTAGGCAGAGAGGCAGGCAGAGAGAGAGGAGGAAGCAGGCTTCCTGCTGAGCAGAGAGCCCGATGCAGGGCTCGATCCCAGGACCCTAAGATCATGACCTGAGCCGAAGGCAGAGGCTTTAACCCACTGAGCCACCCAGGCGCCCCTGTAAAAATATTTCTAACAGGACAAACTATAGCCTGGATTTCTGGACAAAGAAATTCTTCTTTTTTTTTTTTTTTAATTGTATTTATTTGAGAGAGAGAGAGAGTATAAGCAGGGGGAGCAGCAGAGGGAGAGGGAGAAGCAGGCTCCTCACTGAGCAGGGAGCCCCAAGTGGGGCTTGATCCCAGGACCTGAGCCAAAAGCAGACACTTAACTGACTGAGCCATCCAGATGCCCCAAGACAAAGAAATTCTGAATCTTAAGTTCTGTCCTAGTTAACTATTCCTCTAACAACTTAGAGAGTTGGATGGGGAATGCCTTTTTAAAAAGCAAAGTGTGGGGGTCCTGGGTGGCTCAGTGGGTTAAAGCCTCTGCCTTCGGCTCAGGTCATGATCTCAGGGTCCTGGGATCGAGCCCTGCATCGGGCTCTCTGCTCATCGGGGAGCCTGCTTCCCCCTCTCTCTCTGCCTGCCTCTCTGCCTACTTGTGATCTCTCTTGGTCAAATAAACAAATAAAATCTTAAAAAAAAAGCAAAGTGTGTACTGATCAGTTCAAGGTATTGATATATATGCGCTCACTCCAAAAGAGAAAGGCTTTTTCCCCTACCCAGGTGAAGATGTGTTCACCTCAGTCTACAGAGTGGAAAATCAGGCAGGGTAATTACACGAGGAATAAGGACTATAAGCTCCAGATTACTCTCAGGAAACATTTCTGAGTCTAAATGCACTTTTTAATTAGCTCTTCCAATAGCATCATGCTAATTGGCTAATTTGGAAATGATATGAGACCCTGTGTGCTTTAAAGAAAATCTGTTTGTTGATATATTTATTTGCACCTGAGACTGTCTTATTGCTGGCAGGACAGATATCATTAAAACAGAATCACCTGCTTATTTTAACCAGATTTTTTTAACGAACACACATGAATTGGATTATCCCTAGGGTTTCAGGAGGAAGTATTAGCATTTTGAGTGATGGGAAATTGCCACTTAGCTGGGAAATAAATGAGCTTTAAATAGATCCCATTATTTTTTACAAGGTTATTATTATAAATGTTTCATAATAGAAGAAATGCCCTTCAAGTCTATCCTTATTGCTGTTTTATGATTGGGGTGTTAACCTCTAAATAGCCCACCTCTTCACATCAAGCCACTGTGAGTTTTCATATTTTTACTATACAAAATAAAATTACCTTTTATTGGTCCACAAAATATTTCCAACAAGTTCCTCTATTTGTTAGCTATGTTGTGAAGAAAATGTATTAAGTTTATTTGCCTGGGCTAGGGAACCTATAACAGTTGTTACGGGTTTAATATATTTTACCAATAACAAGACTATCCTGAACACTGTAGAAACGTGTATTCAGGTGAGAACATGGTGATATAGTTGGATATTTATTTTTATCTCACTTGAATATTTCACACTACTTTACTTGTGTCACCGAGAGATGACACTTAATAATCCAAAGGAGCCTCCACTCTAGCTTACTATTTAAAATGTTCCTTTCGAGTCTAATTACTGCCACAAAATAACAAAAGGAGAAGCTGCATGGATCACCCTGGATTTGGAAAGTGCAGTGGAAAACAGTCTTCTCTCTCCAGTTTAACATTCTCTTTTTTACCGAGTATTACCGAGCCTCTGCAGCTATTCTGCACTGTGGGTTAAAGCTCCTAAGTTTGGAAATGCTAGGGTGCCCCCTACCGTTGCGAATGGGGAAACACATTTCTTTGCAGCTCCATTCAGAGAACAGGATTCTTCGGAAAAGGATACTAACCAAACTTCAGATAAGGCATGGTTAGTCACCTGGTGGGTGGGTGGGTGGGTGCGTGAAGAAGGGAGGAAGGGAAGGACGGAGGAAAGGAAATAGGAATATATGGGAAACTTACCTGAGGATAATTTTTTTTTCATTATTTGTAGATTAAATTTTTTTTAATTTAAGTTCAAGTTAGTTAACATACATTGTATTATTAATTTCAGGGTAGAATTTAGTGATTCACCAGTTGCTTATAACACTAAGTGCTCATTACATCAAATGCCCTTCTTGGGGTACCTGGGCGTCTCAGTCATTAAGCGTCTGCCTTCCGCTCAGGTCATGATCCCGGGGTCCTGGGATCCAGCCCCATATCAGGCTCCCTACTTGGCAGCGAGCCTTCTTCTCCCTCTCCAGCTCCTCTGTGCTTGTGTTTCCTCTCTTGCTCTCTCTCTGTCATGAATGAATGAAAAAAAAAAAAAACTTAAAAAAAAAAATGCCTTCCTTAAAACCCATCACTTAATTACCCCATCCCCAATCCTCACTTCCCTCCAGCAACCCTCAGTTTGTTCCCTATAGTTGATTCTCTTATGGTTTTTTTCTCCCTGTTTTTATCCTATTTTATTTTTCCTTCCTTTCGTTTTATTAATTTTTTCTATTTTTTAATTTTTGAGCAGCCGCCATACTGTTTTCTACAGTGACTACACCAATTTGCATTCCCACCAACAGTTCACCCAAAGGTTCCTTTTTCTCCACATCCTCGCCAACATTTGTTTGTGTGTGTGTGTGTTTGTGTTTTATTTTAGCCATTCTCACATGTGCAAAGTGATATCTCATTGTTATTTTATTCGCATTTCCCTGATGATTGGCGATGTTGACCATTTTTTCATGTGTCTGTGGACCACCCTGTCTTCTTTAGAAAAATGTCTGTTCGGGTCCTCTGCCCATTTTTTAATTGGATTACTTTTTATTATATTTTAAATTTTATTATTAATTTTTTGGTGTTAAATTGTATAAGATCTTTATATATTTTGGATGATAGCCCATCATCTGATATAAAATTCGCAAATATCTTCTTTCATTCAGTAGGTTGCCTTTTCTGTTTTACTAATGGTTTTGTTGCTGTGCAAAAGCTTTTTATTTTGGTGTAGTCCCAATAATTTAATTTTCCCTTTGTTTCCCTTGCCAGAGGAGACACATCTAGAAAAATATATCTATAGCTGATGACAAAGAAATTACTGCCTATGTTTTCTTCTAGGAATTCTGTGGCTTCAGGTCTCACATTTAGGTCTGATCCATTTTGAGTTTGTTTTTGTTTATGGTGTAAGAAAGTGTCCATTTTCATTCTTTTCCATGTAGCTTTCAATACCATTTGTCTTCTTCCCACTGTATATTCTTGCCTCCTTTGTCATAGATTAATTGACCACAAAAGCATGGGTTTATTTCTGGACTCTTTATTCTGTTCTATTATCTATGTGTCTATTTTTTGCCAGTACCATACTGTTTTGATTATTACAGTTTGGTAATATATCTTGAAGTCTAGGATTGTGATACCTCCAGCTTTGTTCTTTTTTTTTTTTTTTCCAGATTACTTTGGCTATCCAGGGTGTTTTGTCCTTCCATATGCATTTTAGGATTATTTGTTCTAGTTTTGTGAAAAATGTTGGTATTTTGATAGGACTGCATTAAATATATAGATTGGTTTGGGTAGTACAGACATTTTAACAATATTTGTTCTTCCAATCCATGAGCACAGAACTATCCATTTGTTATTTCTTAAATTTCTTTCAGTAATCTTTTATAGTTTACAAAGTACAGATCTTTCACCTCCTTGGTTCAGTTTATCCCTGAGTAACTTATAATTTTTTAGTGCAATTATAAGTGGGATTGTTTTCTTAATTTTTCTTTCTGCTAATTCATTATTAGCGTATAAAAATCCAACAGATTTCTGTACATTAATTTTATATCCTGTGTCTTCACTGAATTCATTTATCAGTTCGAGTACTTTTTTGATGGAGTCTTTAGGGTTTTCTATATATAATATCATGTTATCTGCAAATAGTCAAAATTTTACATCTTACTTACCAATTTAGATATCTTTTACTTCCTTTTCCTATCTGATTGCTGTGGCTAGGACTTCCAGTACTATGTTGAATAAAAGTGGTGAGAGTGGACATCCTTGTCTTATTCCTGATCTTAGAGGAAAAGCTCTCAGTTTTTCACCATTATGATGTTAGCTCTGGGTTTTTCATATATGACATTTATTACATTGAGGCATACAAACCTAACCTATTCTGTTGAGAGTTTTTATCATGAATGGATGTTGTCCTTTGTCAAATGCTTTTTCTGCATCTACTGAGAAGATACCATTTTTATCCTTTCTCTTGTGAATGTGATGTGTCACATTGCTTGATTCGCAAATATTGAACCACCCTTGCATCTCTGGAATAAATCTTACTTGATTGTGGTGAATGATTTTTTTTAATGTATTGTTGGATTCGGTTTGCCAATATTTTGTTGAGGATTTTTGCATCTGTGTTCATCAGAGATATTGGCCTGTAATTCTCTTTTTTTGTAGTGTCTTTATCTGGTTTTGGTATCAGGGTGATGCTGGCCTCCTAGAATAAATTTGGAAACTTTCCTTCCTCTTCTATTTTTCGGAATAGTTTAAGAATAGGTATTAATTCTTTAAATGCTTGGCAGAATTCACCTATGAAGCCATCTGGTACTAGACTTTTGCTTGTTGGGAATATTTTTATTACTGATTCAATTTCAGTGCTAATAATTGGTCCATTCAAATTTTCCGTGTCTTCCTGATTCATTTTTGAGAGTTATATGTTTCTAGAAATGTATCCATTTATCCTAGGTTGTCTAATTATTGGCATATAATTTTTAATAATATTCTCTTATAATCCTTTGTATTTCTGTGGTGTCAGTTGTTATTTCTCCTCTTTCATTTCTATTTTATTTGAATCCTCTCTTTTCTTTTTTTGATGAGTCTGGCTAAAGGCTTATCAATTTTGTTGATCTTTTCAAAGAACCAGCTCCTAATTTCATTGATTTTTCTATTGTTTTCTTTAGTCTATATGTCATTATTTCTGTTCTAATCTTTATTATTTCCTTCCCTCTACTGACTTTAGGTTTTGCTTGTTGTTCTTTTTCTAGCTCCTTTAGGTATAAGGTTAGGTTATTTGAGATTTTTCTTACTTCTTGAGGTAGGCCTGTATTGCTATATACTTCCTTCTTAGAACCGCTTTTGCTGCATCTCAAAGATTTTGAACTGTTGTGTTTTTATTTTCATTTGTCTACATATATTTTTTTATTTCCTCTTTGATTTTGTGGTTGACCCATTCATTGTTTAGAAGCATGTTATTTAGCCTCCATGTATTTCTGTTCTTTCTAGATTTTTTTAAAAATATTTTATTTATTTATTTGACAGAGAGAGATAGCGAGAGAGGGAACACAAGCATGAGGGAGCTGGAGAGGGAGAAGCAGGCTCCCCACTGAACAGGGAGCCTGATGTGGGGCTCTATCCCAGGATGCCAGAATCATGACCTGAGCCAAAGGCAGACACCCAATGACTGAGCCACCCAGGTGCCCCTATTTCCACATTTTTTATTGTGGTCAATTTCTGGTTTCATATCATTGTGTTTGGAAAAGCTGCATAACACGATTTCAATATTTTTGAATTTGTTGAGATTTGTTTTGTGGCTTAACATGTGATGTATTCTAGAGAATGTTCCAAGCACATTAAAAAAAATGTGTATTCTGCTGTTTGGGGATATATATTCAAGGTCCGTCTGACCCAATATGTCATTCAAAGCCAATATTTCCTTGTTGACTTTCTGTCTGGATGAACTCTCCGTTGATGTAAGTGGGGTGTTAAAGACCCCTACTATTACTGTATTACTGTCAATTTGTTCCTTTGTGTCTGTTAATAGTTGCCTTATGTATTTAGGTAATCTCTTATTAGGGAATATATATATATATACATATATATAAATATTTACAATTATTATATCTGCTTCTTGGATTGTTCCCTTTATCATTATCCTTCTTTGTCTCTTGTTACAGGCTTTGGGTTTTTGTTGTTTTTTTAATTTTTATTTAAATTCCAGTTAATTAACATACAGTGTAACATTAGTTTTGGGTGTACAATTTAGTGATTCAGCACTTATGTACAACACCCACTGCTCATCACAAATGCACTCCTTAATCCCCATCATACATTTAACACATCCTCTCACCCACCTCCCATCCGTTGTGTAACCATCAGTTTGTTCTCTACAGTCAAGAGTCTGTTTCTTGGTTTGCCTCTCCCTTTTTTCCCATGATCCTTTGTTTTGTTTCTTAAATCCACGTATGAGTGAAATCATATGGCATTGTCTTTCTCTGACTGACTCATTTCACTTAGCATAGTACGCCCTAGCTCCATCCATGTTGTTGCAAATGAGAAAATGTCACTCTTTGTTATGGCTGAATAATGTACTTCTTCTTTATCAATTCATGAATCAGTGGACACATGGGCTCTTTCCATAATTTGGCTATTGTTGATAATGCTGTTTATATAAACATTATATAAACTATAATGGTGCATGTATCCCTTCAAATTAGTATTTTTATATTTTTAAATTTATATTTTTATATTCTTTATATTCTTATATTCTTTGGGTAAATACCTAGTAGTGCAATAGCTGGATTATAGGGTAGTTCTATTTTTAACTTTTTTTTTAAGATTTTATTTACTTATTTGAGAGAGAGAGAGAGAGCATGAGAGGGGAGAAGGTCAGAGGGAGAAGCAGACTCCCCGTGGAGCTGGGAGCCCGATGCAGGACCCAATCCCAGCACTCCAGGATCATAACCCGAGCTGAAGGCAGTCGCTTAACCAACTAAGCCACCCAGGCACCCCTATTTTTAACTTTTTGAGGAATGTCCATACTGTTTGCCAGAGTGGCTGCACCTGTTTGTATTCCCACCAACAGTGTAAGAGGAACCCCTTTCTCCACATCCTCACCAACACCTATTGTTTCCTGTGTTGTTGATTTTCTGACATTCTGACAAGTATAAAGTAACATCTAATTTTAGTTTTGATGTGTATTTCCCTGATGATGAGTGATGCTGAGCATCTTTTCATGTGTCTGTAGGCTGTCTGTATATCTTCTTAAGAAAAATGTCTATTTGTGTCTTCTGCCCATTTTTTAATTAGATTATCCATTTTCTGGTGTTGAGTTTTATAAGTTCTTTATATATTTCGGATAGTAACCCTTTATCACATATGTCTTTGTAAATACCTTCTCCCTTTCCGTAGGTTTTATTTTAGTTTTATTGATTGTTTCCTTCACCGTGCAGAAACTTTTTTTTTTATAAAGTCACAATAGTTCATTTTTGCTTTTGTTTCCCTCCCCCTTTGTGGCATGTCTCTTAAGAAGTTGCTATGGCTGAGGTCAAAGAGTTTATCGCCAGTGTTCTCCTCTAAAATTTTGTTGGTTTCTTCTCTCACTTTTAGGTTTTTAGTCCATTTTTAATTTCTTTTTGTGTACAGTGTAAGAAAATGGCCCAGTTTCATTCTTTTGCATGTTGCTGTCCAGTTTTCCCAACATATAAGCTTTGTTTTTAAGTCTGTTTTGTCTGATAGAAGTATTGCTAGCCCAGCTTTCTTTTCACTTCCATTTGGCAAATGGCAAATGTTTTTCCATCTTTTCACTTTCAATCTGCATGTATCTTTAGGTCGGAAATGAGTCATCATACTTTCTTTCTTGCTTGCTTTCTTAACCATACAGTCACCCTATGTCTTTTGATTGGGGCAGTTAGTCAATTTACATTTAGAGTAATTATTCATTAGTATATACTTATTGCCATTTTGTTACTTGTTTTATAGTTGTTTTGTAGTTCTTTCTTCCTTTCTTCTCCTTCTCTCTTCCCTTGTGATTTGATGGCTTTAGTGATATGCTTGGATTCTTTCTTTTCATTTTTTGCATATCTATTACACGTTTTTGATTTGTGGTTATTATTACATTGGGGTCATATGTAACATTTTATGCATATAGCAGTCTGTATTAAGTTGATCATTGTTTAAGTTTGAACCCACTAAAAGCACTAAATTTTTACTTCCCCCAGCGCCATGCTTTATGTATATGATGTCATACTTTACCACCTTTTATTTTTGTGAACACCTCGACTGATTTATGTGTAATTGCCTTTACTATTTTTGTGCTTTAACCTCCATGCTGGTTTTATAAGTGATTAATCTACTTTTATTTAGCTTTTTTATTATGGTTTTCTTCTGTTCTTTCATTTGGGACATATTCCTGTATCTCATTTTGTCTAACTTCCTGTGTTTTTATGTATTAGTAAAGTCAGTTATGTCCTCTGATCTTGAAAGTAGTGGCTTTATGAGGAAGATGTCCCATGGTATTCTATAACACAACAATGTCCCCTGTTCACCAGAACCAGGTGCTTCAGGGGTGTGTCCTATGAGGGTTGTATGCCCTACAATTGCGTCTGACCTGCGTTTGCCTTCAGTCTGGTCAGCTGCAATGGCCCACTTTGCCTGTTGGGGGCAAGGTTCAGTACCTATGCTGTTAAGGGGCCAGTTTGGGGTTGTCATGGGCTTATAGTTGGTGTCAGCAGTCAAATCAGATGGGCTGCCTTCAGCCCATTTGCTGGGACCATAGTCACAATGAACTGCAGGGCACTCTGTGTTGTTCCTGGAGCAGCCTGCCCCCAGTTCATCTGTTGGGGGCTGCAGTAGCACCAACCTGCAGGATGCTATCCCTGCCGGTCCCCTGAGAAGTCTTTGTTGGCGGGTGGTGTCAGCAGCCAGACTATATGCCTGCCCCCAGTCCATCTGCTTGGGCTGCAATGACCCCAAACTGCAGAGCATCTCCCTGTGCTGCTCTCTGAGATGATTTTATTGGTGGGTGAGGCCTGCAGTCAGATCATAGACCATCTACTGGGGTTGCAGACATACTGATCAGCAAGGCACTCTCTGCACTGTTAGGTATAAGGTTCAGCTGCTGTGGCTGCAGTTGAACTGGTGTGTATGGTTATCATCTCCTCTCCCCAGGGCAGGAGTCACTTTGCAGTGGTGATGGTTCTGCTGGGGCGGCCTGCAAGATTATGTCCCAGGGCGCCTGGGTGGCTCAGTGAGTTAAAGCCTCTGCCTTCGGCTCAGGTCATGATCTCAGGGTCCTAGGATCGAGCCCCGAATCCGGCTCTCTGCTCAGCAGGGAGCCTGCTTCCCCCTCTCTCTGCCTGCCTCTCTGCCTACTTGTAATCTCTCTGTCAAATAAATAAAAAATAAAATCTTTAAAAAAAAAAAAAGATTATGTCCCAAGCCGCTTTGGAGAGACTCCTGATGAGAAGGGCAGGTTGGATGGGGTGGATCCACAGGAGATCACAGGGGTGCACAGTGTTACCAAGGTAGGTAGTGTTTCTGAGCTTCCCACAGGTATTTAAGTCTCTTGGCTGAGGAGTGGGGAGGGAAATAACATCCACCAGCTCTTTTGTTCATGGAGAAGTCTCCTAAAGATCCCTGCCCCTCCAGCACACATTCTGAGATTAGTATATAAATCCTCTTAACAAACAAGCAAACACCTCTACCTATACTCCAGGTGCTTTTCAAACTGCTTCTATTCTTATCTTGCTGTGTGTGTAGGCGAGGAAGGGGGGTGGTGTTTGTTTTGCCATCTCTTAAGGGTGAGGACTGTTTCTTATTGCCTTTTGGCTCTCCCAGAGGCAAGCCTGCTGATTTTTAAACTACCTGGAGTTAAGCTCCACTGGTGTTCAAAACCAAATGTTGTGGGGATTAGTCTTCTCAGTGAAGGTCTCTCATGTCAGGTGCCTATTTTTTTTTTTTTAAAGAATTTTTATTTATTCATTTGACAGAGAGAGATCACAACAGGCAGAGCAGCAGGCAGAGGGAGAAGCAGGCTCCCCGCTGAGCAGAGAGCCCGATGCGGGGCTTGATCCCAGAACCCTGAGATCATGACCTGAGCTGAAGGCAGAGGCTTAACCGTCTGAGCCACCGAGGCACCCCTCAGGTACCTATTTTGCCTGGTGTGGGGTTGGGGTCTCTTCTTTTTCTGTGCTTGTGGTGTCCCTCTGATTTGTGGTTAGTCTCCCTGCAAGTTTGGTTCCCAACTGTCTCTACCCTTCCAACCCTGTTCCATATTGCCTCCTTTCTATGATTAACTGTGGGAAGTTTGTTCTGCCACTCTTCAGATCATTTCCTGAGTTGGTTGTACCGATGTGGTTGTTACTAGGTGTGTCTGTGGAACTGAGAACAGGTAAGCCTAGCCTCCTACTCTGCCATCTTCCCAGAAGTCTTTAAAGGCTTCTTCTTGGAGCCCCTGGGTTGCTTGGTCAGTTAAACATGCGACTCTTGATTTCGGCTCAGGTCATGATCACAGGGTGTGAGATCAAACCCCACGTTGGGCTCCATGCTAGACTTGGAGCCTGCTTAAGATTCTCTCTCTCCCTCTTTCTCTGCCCCTCCTCAGGAGCTATAAACAAACAAACAATCAAATAAGGGCTGCTTCTTTAGTGACAGTGTTTATACAGTAAACAGAGGAAATGTTGGTCTTCACAAAAGATAAACTGGAAAGTTTCTAACTGCTCAGACATTAGGAAAAGCAACAAGGTGACCTTGGTGGTATCACAAGCCATGGAGGTGTTCTCTGCCAGACATCTGGCAAGTCAATGCCAGCCAGCAGGCCTGGAATAGGCAGAGGCAGCCTCAGAGTACATCCTGCTGCGACCTGACTGTCCATTTCAGTTATAACACTAAATGTACTTGTGAGTGGCAGTGGCCTCGGCCGATAACGGATTGCCAGGGCCCAGTGAGAAGTAAGTAAAGAATTGAATTCTAGGGGCGCCTGGGTGGCTCAGTCGTTAAGTGTCTGCCTTCGGCTCAGGTCATGATCCCAGAGTCCTGGGATGGAGTCCCGAATCCAGCTCCCTGCTCAGCAGAAAGCTGGCTTCTCCCTCTCCCACTCCCCCTGCTTGTGTTCCCTCTCTCACTGTGTCTCTCTCTGTCAAATAAATAAATAAAATATTTAAAAAAAATATTTCAATTCTAGAAAAGAAAGTCTTTCCATGTACATAAACCCTTTGGACATTAGGTAGTGAAACTTTGAATCTGTAAGTCAATTCAGACACTTTTATAGTGAGGCTTTAGCTTTTTTTTTTTTTTTAAGTAGGCTCCTCACCCAGCTTTGATCTCATGACCCTGAGATCAAGACCTAAACTGAGATCAAGAGAGATGCTTAACCTACTGAGCAACCCAGGCACCCTCTGAGTCTCTAGCTTTTAAATAAGGCTTACCCAGATAGGCATCACTAAGTCCATCACCCCAAAGCTACCTTGCATTCAAGGCAGGTAGAAAATTATCAACCAGCTTAACTTGGATTCATGTGGCTGAAGGATCACTCCAACCATATGCCCCACTTTGATTCTGATGATTTAATTCATGGGAAAAAGAAACCTTCACAGAATGTAGGTTTCGTAATCCTAAGCAACTCCAACCCAAGAAGCAATGGAAGCAGTCTTGGGCACAAGATTGCAGGAGCCCACTCACAACAGAATATTGACAATAGACTGTGATGTAGCACCTACATTACCTCTAGTCCCTAGAGGTTTGGATTACATCAAGGGTCATGAAGCTTAAAGATAGAAATGTTTCAGATTAGTGGAAACTAAACAGACATGACAACTAAATGCAACATGTGATCATTGATTAGATCCAAGCTAGACCAGGAAAAAAAAATTTTTCACTATAAAAAACATTAGCATCATAAAGAATTTTGGGAGAAATTTGAATAACTTCTATAGATTAGAAAATAATGTGATAGTAATGACAATTTCCTGATTTTGAAAATTGCACTATATTTGGGTAGTAGAATACCTTTGTTTTCAGGAAAGACACACCGAAGTACTTGGAAGTACAGTGTGCTTGTGCAGATGGGTGGGTAGAAGGATAGATGGATGGACAGTAGTTAAAGCAGTAACTACTTTACAGTTTACTGGACAGTAGTTAAAGCAGTAAAAGACAGGTTTTTTTTTTAAGATTTTATTTATTTATTTGACAGAGAGAGACACAGCAAGAGAGGGGAACACAAGCAGGGGGAGTGGGAGAGGGAGAAGCAGGCTTCCCGCCGAGCAGGGAGCCCGATGTGGGGCTCGATCCCAGGACCCTGGAATTATGACCTGAGCCGAAGGCAGACGCTTAACGACTGAGCCACCCAGGCGCCCCAAAAAGACAGATTTTCTTCAGAACTATTCCAACAGGGGAAGAGAGACCTCAGTGAAGAACTGGGTTCAATTCTGAACATAACAAGGAAAGGTGGATAATTATAGCCAAGAAGCAGGTTGGGGGAGGTCAGTGCATAGAAAATTATTAAGAGAAGACATCAAGGGTGGGAGTAATTCTTGCAAAATAGACTTAACAAGAATTTTTGCTAAAGACAGGCCAAGGTTTTATACATCAAAGATGGGGGATGAGGAATTTGATCAGATATAAAGGTAGGGAGGGTAATCAGATATCAAAAGTAGGAAGATTCACTCTGGATTTAGCAGGATTCTTACTAAAACTGAGCAATGCAGGGATGCCTGGGTAGCTCAGTCAGTTAAGTGTCTGCCTTCAGCTCAATTCATGATCCTGGGGTCCTGATATTGAGTCCCGAATCGGGCTCCCTGCTCAGTGGGGAGCCTGCTTCTCCTACAGCCCCTCTCCCTGCTTGAGCTCTCTCTCTTTCTCTGACAAATAAATAAAATCTTTAAAAAAAAAACTGAGCAATGCAGGCTCAGTAAGGACAAACATAGAAGGATGGATAGATAGATAGATAGATAGATGTGTTTGTAAATGTTTAATAACTGGCTCTTCATAAGGGAAAGAATGCATGATCCATAGCGTTTGTTTGGTTCCTTAGTGTAAATACTCCCACCGTAGGTGATTTCAGACTATCAGTGTGGAGTCACTGGATGTAGCAGTGGGAAGAAATACTCACAATTGACTAGAGTGAACCATTAACAGCGGTTCTAGCACACCACTGCCTGATGCTTTGTACTAATTTTGCAAATCTACTATAAGTCTGAAATTATTTCAAAATAAAAAGTTAAAACTTTTAACAAATATAAATTATCTATATAATAAATGAATTATAAAATTACTTTTTCTAGACAGTGGGTAAAGCATTTTTTAAACCTTAGGTCTCTCTCTCTCTCATAAGTAATGGTAGACTATATTATAACCATAATATCTAAGTTAAACAGTAATTTTTCATACCAATACACAACGAACCACAAAATTCAAGGTCTATCACAGAGAAACATTGATAGAATACATGTTAATCAGGTTATATAACTAATCAAGCTTAATTGGTGGCTTCAACCCACACCTGGTGCTTCTGATGTAGTAGAAAACACACACTACGCTGAGGTCACACCCTCCCACTAAAGGGCCAAGGCACGAGGGAGGGAATGATCCAACAAAATTTGCCACTGATGATAATCTCTAAAGCTACATGTAATGGTGGGTCAGCTGTGTCCTCTTTTAGGACAATATGCTTTTTTGGCCATAGAAGATGAGATTTTTTTTTAAGTTTTTATTTAAATTCCAGTGAGTGCAATCTAGATTTCAGGTGTACAATTTAGTGATTCAACACTTACATACAACACCCAGTGCCCATCACCACAAGTGCACACCTTAATCGCCATCAACTATTTAACTCATTCCCCCACCCACCTCCCCTCTGGTAACCCTCAGTTTGTTCTCTATAGCTGAGTCTGTTTCTTGGTTTGCTTCTTGCTTTTTCTCCCTATGCTTGTTTGTTTTGTTTCTTAAATTCCACATATGAGTGAAATCATATGGTATTTGTCTATCTCTGAGTTATTTCTCTTAGCATAATACTCTCTAGCTCCACCCACATAATTGCAAATGGGAAGATTTCATTCTTTATCCCATTGTATGTGTGTATGTGTGTGTGTGTGTGTGTGTGTGTGTGGGTGTATATACACACACATCTTCTTTATCCATTCATCGGCTGATGGATCCTTGTGCTGTTCCCATAGTTTAGCCATTGTTGATAATGCTGCTATAAATGGCCATAGGAAGATATCAAAACTAATGGCTATAATGTCATTGATGGAACTCCAGCTTTTGTTCTCTAATTCCTGCTTCCTGTACGTGTTCGTTTTCCTCAGATGCTAACAGAGATGGAAAGCTTGCTAAGCTTATTGTTAAGCTTATTACGTTCTGTTATAATGACACCTAAAAAGAAAAAGAACAAAAGGTTGAAAGCAAAATTTTGTCAATCTGGTATCACAAACTAGACTTTGAATTTCAGTCAACCAACTAAATGTATAGACTTTTAAGTATTCTAACCATTACCTTACCTTAGGTAAAAGGTTAACTCTAAGTGCTTGTCAAGTTCTTTAGTGTTTTATAGAAAATAAAATAAATCTTAAAATCCAAAATCAAATTTATTAGCAACACACACAGGCACAGGAGTCCTACTACAGTGATTGCTGAATTCTAACGTAATATCTAAAACCAGAATGGACTGAACATTTTTGATGAATGCAGATTTAACAATTCTTTTGTTTAAATGAATGAACTCTGAAAATATCACATGGTTGTTTTACACTTGACCCGGTCTGCATGTTGTATCTCATCCAGAACGTTTCTGATAGTCTCAATACAAACTTCTCCTCTGTGATGTTTTTTTGATGCAAGATTCCATACATTTTCAAATTCTTCATCAGAAAGCTTGACACCAATATTACATAATATCTCTGCAATCTAGGGGAAAAAATTGAAAGTCAGACTAAGATTTGTGTTTTTAAATTTGTATTTTAAAAATATCTTTAAAACATCTAATACTATGGATATTTATCCCCAAAAAAGTGTGCACTCACACGTGTGTGTATGTGTGTGCCTGTTAGATATAATAATAATCAGATATCAAAATCCCAGTATTTTCAATTCAGGAATCATTTTGTTAATATGAATATGAGGATATTCACCTATATGAGCCCATATACAAAACTGCTTCCAACTCTTTCTTTAAGTATGTCTGGTTGAAAGAAGACTTGCTGGATTTGAGTTCTATCTCACTTCTTGTCGCTAGGATCTTGTATATATCATGTCAGCCCCTTGAAAATTAGTTTCTCTTCTCTAAAATATGATCATTTATAAAATGTCTCTTACTGGCCTGTTATAAACTTTGTAGTTGCAGGTGTGCAAAATGCTAGAAAGATAGAGCATGCATGAACAACTGAGCAAACTAAAATTCGAGCATATTGAAAACCAACAAATTCTGGTTATTAGTAATCTTTCTGCAATGATAATTATTATGGGAAAACATGTTTCTTATGTCGCAGGGAAATTTTAAGAAAGGGAAGATAAGACCTAGCAGTGGAAAGAAATGTTAGAATGAGTAGATGAAATAAAACATTTGAAAAAAAAATGAAGCTAAATTTATTTTTTTAAGATTTTTTTTAATTTATTTATTTGAGTGAGAGAGTGAAAGGAAACATGAGTGAGGGGAGGGGCAGAGGGAGACAGACTCCCCAATGAGCAGGGAGCCTGATGCGGTGCAGGGGGTGCCCTCTATCCCAGGACCCCAGGATCATGACCCAAGCCCAAGGCAGACACTTAACCAACTAAGTCATGTAGGTGCCCCAAAACTAAATTTAAAAGAGGAAAAACATTTACTATGATGCATACAGAAAAAAAGCCAAGAGGGAAATGGAAAGAAAGGTTAGACAGTGAATAGGAAACCCAAAGAAATAGAAGAGCTGCAGAATACATCTATTAAACAGAATCTTAACAACAATTAAAAGATCCCCTAGAAATGATGTGCCCTCATGGGAAATTAACAGTATAATCAAATACACTTGAAATTCAGAAGAGCAGAGCTGCCAGCAGCTGCAGTTGTACAACAAAAACACCTCAGTGCCCCTGTGCAGAGCTGTGATTTTCCCCCATCCAGTGGCAGGTAAGGACTGTCCCCACAGAGTGAACTCCAGAACTAGCCCAAGTCAGTCTTGAGCATCCCAGACCTCCACCTCCACTTCCTTTCCCACTCCTCAGGAGGCATCCATCCCCTAGTTCCCTATTCCATCACAGTACACTGATTTGCTAATATTTTCCAGAAGTTCATCCATTCTCAAGTTAGCATTATTACTCCACCCATTCATTTGGGCTCTTTCTTTTTTTCTAGATGTGTGAATTAAAGGATAACTTCCTAGTTAAAAGAATTTTAGGCATCATGCAACAAGCAGGAGATTTTTGTTTCTTTTGGCAGCTCTGTAATTCTATTTCATAGGGCCTTTAGAGTAATCAAGGGAAGTGAGACAATTTGGGAGTGTCCCTTCTCTGACCCCTGGGTGGACTCTGAGTTCCTTCTTTGGGACCAGCCAGCAGGCATCTCCTCTGAGTTCTTTCTCCCTTCTTCTTTCTATCCCCTACCTCAGTGGGGATTAAATGTTGGAATAAATCTATTATAATTAAGGTAGTAGTTAGTAAGTTTTCAAGCCATCAACCCTTCATCTGAAGTCCCAGAAGGCACCATATGTCTATTTAAGTCTCCTCAACCATTCCTGGTTCTGAATATGAAAATTCTGAAGAAGCAGTTGCACCCTAGATTACACCCGCTTTTTATGAATGCAGACCAAGACACGTTGGCTAAGCATTGCTATTAATCTTTGGCCCTTAGAACCCCAGCGGCTCTTCTAACCTAGCTGGTTGTTCCTGTTTTATAACCCATCTCGGAAGAAAATCACCTAGAATATGAGGACCATGTTTTCTTTCTTTTTTTTTTTTAATTATTAACATACAATGTATTATTTGCCCCAGGGGTACGGGTCTGTGAATCATCAGGCTTACACATTTCACAGCACTCACCATAGCACATACCCTCCCCCAATGTCCATAACCCAGCCACCTTATTCCTACCCTCACCCCAGCAACCCTCAGTGTGTTTCGTAACATTAAGAGTCTCTTCTGGTTTGTCTCCCTCCCGATCCCAAAAAGGACCATGTTTTCTAACAAACAAAAACCAGATACATGGGCTGACAAATGGTGTGGCAACAGGACAGAATAAATAAATCAGTGCTTTCACAGATAATCTAAGACAAAAGATAGCAGCAGTACATCAGGAGGGCGCAGAGTGGCCCTTCTCATACTTACCCTTTGGTTTTGGAGATACAAAACCATAAGATACTTATACAAGGAAGGAATGATCTTTTTCGCTTTTTCTCAACTAAGAATAGTGTTGAGTTCCTTAGGAAAACGTTTTTCTTTTTATACATAGGTCATAGTGGATATATGATGTGAACATAATGTTTCCTATCATAGAAGAAAAACTGCTCCAAGAATCGTACCAAAACATCACAACCAAACTGAACATTATCCTCAAAAACCCTGTATTTGAGGATCCTGATGACTTTTGTAATATCAAAGCTCACATTTTAAACAGTCTAAAATTAAACAGTTGTAGATAAATAAACATTTTCATCTTTGTGTTTATGTGAAGTTGACATTTCTTCCAATTCTTTTGAAATAATATGCTGTACCTCTTTTTTTGATCTGGTCTTGAAGAAGTCTCTTTCAAACACTCCTTTCTGGCCAAAGATGGTAGGATGTAGTAAGGAATAGGCATTGCCCTCTTCACCATAATTGGTTCTATCACTGACACGACGAATTCGGGGGGCAGGAATATCAGACCGAACGGTTGGAACACCATAGATGGGATAACCTAAGACACCAATGAGAAAGGAAAACAGCCATTCTAAAACTGGACTGTATAATATAGGAGCCACCAGCCACATGTGGCAATTGAGTACATACTTGAAATGGGCTAGTCCAAACTGAGATGTAATGTAAGTATAAAATACACACACCAAATTTCAAAGATTTAGTACCCCCCAAAAAAGTGGAGTATTTAATCATTTTATATTGATTAATTGTTGAAAAATATATGGAAGATCTATATATTACATATCAAGTATATATACTATTAAAATTAACTTCACCTGTTTCTTTTTCTTAACGTGGCTACTAAAAATTTTTAAATATATATAACTCCAATTATATTTCTTTTGGACAGAACTATTCTAAAGGGAGTAGCAAGATCTTATTATACCAGAACATATATAGCATGTCTATAAAATCCAGTTAAGAAAAATACGTAAATCCTTAATCATGTCCTTAGTCTAAGGAAGTGACCTTAATCAACATAAAATAGTCTCTAACTAACCAAGAGTCATCATGCTCAATAAGATATGAGGTGTTATGAGTTGAACTATACTCTCCCAGATTTATATGTTAAAATCCTAATCACCAGTACCTCAGAATGTGACTTTGTTTAAAAATAGAGCCACTGCAGTGTGCCTGGCTGGCTCAGTCGGTAGATGTTGGGATTGTAAGTTAGAGCCCCATGTTAGGTGTAGAAATTACTTAAAAATAAAAGAAATCTTAAAAGAAAAAGAGTCATTGCCTTTTTAATTAGTTAAGATGAAGTCATACTGGAGTAGAGTAGGCCACTGATTCAATGTGACTGGGAGTCCCTATAAAAGGGGCCATTTGGACCCAGACTCTCACATAGCAGAACACCATGTGAAGGTGAAGGCAGAAATCAGGGTGATGCAGCAAAAGCAAAGGGACACCAAAGATTGCCAGCAACACACCAGAATCTAGGTGAGGAGCCTGGAACAGATTCTCCCTCATAGCCCTGGAAGGAACCAACCCTACCAACATCCTGGCCTCAGACTTTCAGCACCCAGAACCATAAGATGATAAATTTCTGCTCCAGTTTGTGGTACTTGTTATGGCAGCCCTAGCAAACTAAGATGGAGAATGAAGATACAGAGAATATTTTGCACAAGCTCTTCAAATATTTGAAGGTAATCTGCGTATAGCTAAGAATCACATGGCTTATGAATCTCCTAACACTTGGTGTGGTCTGTGTAACATTCAATGTTGAGAGAATCATTTTACTTGGGTCATCATTAACAACAGTTCCGTTCAGCCTACATTTATTGAGACCTCCTGGATGGTTCAAATACAGAACTGAATGAAAGGTCCTAGGCTTTGAGAAACGCCTAATGAAGATAGAGGCTGGGGACAATACAAGGACAGACAAAGGACACTTCTATGTTTACTGATCTTACTTTTAAAACTCAGCAAATAATGTGACATACTCACAAATAGAAGGAAGAGCTCCTACAACCGCATTGATCTCAGAAGAAGTTGTCTTATAGTGATTAGAAACTTTATCATTTGGTCTCAGAAGTGTCCGGAGAGTCTTTACTGAGCTCCCCGGTTCTTTTAAGACAATATCTTCTGGCTTTATCAGGAAAGTTGGTTCAGATTCTTCAACATTAGCCTCATCAGGGTTTGCACAATCTCGTTTTCTACCTTTAAGCAAAGAGTTGGGGGTGGAGGGTAAAGTACAGGAAGAAATCACTACTTGGTGCTTGCTGCTCTGCAACAAAATCAGTTTTCCCGGTTAGTCTCTGTTTGCTGGTAGAGACTGAGACTGGGCTGGTGGAAGCCCTCCACTGATGCCAGCGCCTCACTGTGGAAGAGCAAGGGCAGGCCAATGTCATACACCAGGAAATCCGAATGTGGCCTGTTTCTTCTCGCCACTCCACCCACTTTACTTTAGAAAAAAGCTTTTACATCTAAGAGACCAGATGAAAGCATGGAACCTATTTTTCCCTTTTTTTTTTTTAAAAAAAAGGTAGAGTTTATTTTTATATTTAACTTGAACTACAGGATTACCAGAGTTGTTTCCAGAGTGGTGCCCCAAGGAGAGACCGGAGAAGACACATTTGGAGTTGTAAATTCCACACATACCTGATGGTGGCAGGGAGCCCCACGTATTGCAACATTTGGAGAGGCAATGAGAACACAGTGTGAGCTCAGGAACCGATTATATAAATAACCTTCTTCACATCGGTGTATAAAAGAAAACTCTGAGGTAAAACTCAAATTGTAAGACTCTGTCCTTTTGAAGATCTGCTTTGTTGAGTCATTCTGAACTTCAGGAGTAAATTTCTGGCACAGTTTTTTTACAGAACTGGGAACTACACATCTATCACTAGAGGGCGCTGTGATCTTTCAATCTCTCGAAGAACCCTCAGGGTTCCGGGAAAGCCCAAACAAGGGTTGCAAAGGCAAATGGTGCCCCAATATTAGGATGGGGTGGGAACCTTGGCAAACCAGAAAAGACATGCTTTTCTAAAATCTGCGGCCCCCATTCAGCTCCTGCCAATCTGCCATGAGCACATTCAGGCCTTGTGTTCCAAAACCTCTAATCCCCTCCCTATGCCCCCTCAAAAGCAGAAATCTGGACCAGTGTGAGAAACAGTGTCTCAGAAAACTGTTTGAAAGCCACTGCCTTAGAAATCTTATCCCTTTCCTCAAGAAGTCAACAGTAAATAGAATTGGATAAAAGAAAATTCCTGGCAAAACTTTCCTGAGCCCCTTCTGACTGAACCACTGGCCACTGTCTTAGAAGATGGAAAACCTCAAGTACTCCATTGAAAGTGGCTGATGAAGTCAGAACCCAAACACCAGGAACAATTTGAAAAAACGATCTGGTTTGAAAACAGGCTTCTGCTTTCCCCCACTACTTAATGAGTTGTGCCAAGAAGAAAAAAACTCTTATCACCCCTTTGTATTTCTGAAAGGACTAGGGTAGAATTGTTTTCTATAAAATCTTCATTACATAAAAAAGATCCTCCCACTGTCCTAGCAGCTTGAATAGAAAGGCCATCTCAGAAACTCATAAGGGCTCACATCATCGTTAAGGCCCCAAATTTGGTTTTGGCCTTGCAGAAAGGCATGACTCAGGAATAAAAGTAAAAACAGTAATAACTTCACTTTTTAGAGAAAAATATTCCAGAGGAGATAGAAATATAAACAATCTTTTTAAAAAGTTAATCCTTTCTAATAATCAAGATTTGAACATTCAACTGAACAAAGTATCATAATAACAACTAAATTACAAGAATGTTTGAAATAATACTCAGTGGTAGCAAAGTTAGAGTAAAACCTCACAGATTTGGCTGATAAAATTGCAAATTGGCACAATCATTTAGAAAAGCAAAATGAAAATATAGTTACTTCTGGGACAATAATAACATTCATAAGAAATGAGATATAATTAGAAACAAAGATTTTTGAGAGATGATAATTATAGCGTTACTGATATTACTTTTAAAATATCTGGAAATAACCTAAGTTTCAAAGAGTGAGGAAATAGCTTAGTAAATCATCATATATCCGCATAAGGGAACTGAAAACGAAGTTCATAAAAAAGTTTACCATAAAATTATTTCTTAATTTCATAGAAATTTGAAAACTAAATTTTAAAAAGCCAAATAAAAATGATACATTCACTGTGATTATATATATATGTATATAGTATACGTCTATGTGTGTGTGTATACATATATACGTATATATATGTATACACACACACATAGACGTATACTATATACATAAATATATATGTATACACACACACACACATATATACAGTTAGTGATGCAGGAAGTCAATGTGGAAACATGAAAATATTTGAATAAAGGTAAAGATTGCTTTTCTTTCCCTCACAAAATGCAAAAGAATAAATTTTCTTACGTCAAATCCTATTTTACTATTGAGTTTTCCTGGGGGAGGGGAGCTAATTACTCTAAGACGATGGTTTTCAAACAGCTTTCTGAGGAACTGTCTTTCATATTTTGGATTTCGGTGTGAACTGTTTTGCTTTTAATTTTTTTTTCTTTTGAATGAGCAATACATGGTTCCAAATTCAAAGACATAAACAGATTAAAATGTGAGTCTTGCTTCCACCCTGTCCCCTAGCTACCTGGTTCCCCTTAAATGTCATCAAATTCTTTCCTGTCCTTCCACAGATATTCTATGCATAAACAAGCAAATAATATGCATATATGTGCATATTTTTAAAATATAAAATATTAAAGTTGACAAGAGTCAAGCTCCTAGAAAACTGAAAATATAAAAGTCCATGTAAGAATTCAGCAAACTTTCAAAAATTAAATACCTTTAATAATGACTCTCTCTTCATACTCTTTAAGAGGCATTGTATCTTTCCAGTTAAGAAAATTTGCAAATTCTAGGTAGTTAATCTGCCCATCCTTATCCACATCACAGTAGTCAAAGAGTTGGTCCAGGAGCTTCTCATCTAAGTGCAAGCTGACCTGTTCACAAGCCTCCCGAAGCTCGGCTTTATCTATCACCCCATCTCCATTCTGTTAGACACAAAAAAGAAAAAGATGAAGCAAGCATTGTCTTTAAGAGCAGAGTATGCAACATCTAATCTCATTTAAGAAAAAAGAAAGAGATCTCATAAATTCAAAGAATTTGTCTTATTTTTTACATAAGAGCAGTCAAATATTAAGCGAGAGCCTCATTGTGTGAACCTGATATGTGCACAGTAATTTCAACCCTGGTTGGAGCGGAGTGTGACTCAGAATCTTTGTTCATTCTACTTTAACATTTTTTTCTTTAAATCATGCTGTTTACACCGTGGCAGGGCAGGTGTAACCATGATTTGTGCTTGACATTTCATTTAACCAACACTGTGAACTCTTTGATAGCTTTCTACATTTTCCCATGCTTTTAAAGTTTTTAACACCTCTGGTGTTCCAACTGAGCACTAAATGGTCCTCCATTCTGTTATCTGGTAATGAGGGGAAATTGGGGAAGTAGTTGTAGGCCAAATACAGGGAGGCAGATTCAAAGACCATTGCCTGCTTGTTGTTACCACTCCTGTGGGCAAGAGGGACATGCTAGCAATCTGGCCGCACTGTAACAATTAGCACTAAAATTCATCCTGGTAGGGGGAGCAAGAGAAGTTCCACCTTCTTCCAGACAACAGTTGAAGACAAGAGCACCTACAATGAGTGGAAAAGGAGGGAAATTTATGAAGGCTTTGGGCAGGAACTAGTTGGTTCATTCAGGAGATAAAGAGGTAGTCTATGTCCAAACCACCCTGAACACTCCCAATCTCATCTGATCTTGGAAGGTTAGCAGGGTCAGGCCTGGTTAGTACTTGGATGGGAGACTAAGGGGCCGAATACATAATGCCTGTTGTTGTTGTTGTTGTTGTTGTTGTTGTTGTTGTTGTTTTAAGATTGTATTTATTTATTTGAGAAAGAGAGAGAGTGAGAGAGCAGAGCAGAAGAGAGGGGCAGAGAGAGAAACAGGCTCCCCGCTGAGCAGGGAGCCCGATGCAGGGCTCCATCCCAGGACCCAAGATCATGACCTGAACTGAAGGAAGATGCCTAACAGACTGAGCCACCCAGGTGCCCCACATAACACTTGTTAAGAAAGAATGGCAAGACCTGAGATGTCTTACCCCTCAGCCCCTCCTGGAGTCTTTCAAACCTTAAACCCATTTAGAGATGATAGTAAAAGATCTGAGTATTTTTGCAGTGGGTCCTGGCTGCTATTAAGGGAGCTTTGGCCCTCTCAGAGAAATTTCCAAGACAAACTTCCAAGAGAAAAGAGAAATGATTCGTTGACTAGTATTCAGCTCTTATGCTTAGAATTAGTTTTAAAATGCTTATGAAGGTGATCCCTGGAGAATGAGGAACTGACCCAACAAACTCTAGATAAATTCCTGCAGTCAGATCCCTAAGCCTGGAAAATATCCCTGATGTTTATGTTGAAACAGAATGAGAATTTAAAACATATTATCTTGACAAGGGGGTTGCAAATACCCTGGACTAAAGTAGACTCCTTTATGAAAACCTCTGCTACAAGTCCAAGTCAACCAAAAATGCAAACTCCATAGCCCTAGCTGAAAAGCTATGTGGGATATGGCAGTTGAATCAAGGGGTCCTCAAAACTGAAATAGATGGTGCCAACAATGATGGCTTCATTGCCCAATATAGCAATTTGTGTGGATTGAAAATATTGGTGGGGGGGCGCCCGGGGGGCTCAGTGGGTTAAAGCCTCTGCCTTCGGCTCAGGTCATGATCTCGGGGTCCTGGGATCGAGCCCCGCATCGGGCTCTCTGCTCAGCAGGGAGCCTGCTTCCCTCTCTCTCTCTGCCTGCCTCTCTGCCTACTTGTGATCTCTCTCTCTCTGTGTCAAATAATAAAATCTTAAAAAAAGAAAAAAGAAAGAAAACATTGATGGTTTGTTTCATTGTGCTGCATACCACTCAAAACTCAAAGTAAATGTTTGCTACTCTCTGTACTGAGTCATGCCCTTTGCACCCTTGATTTCCCCTCCTTCATGCCCCAACCTTGCTGCTCTAAGGAGAAAGATGACTGGATGTGGGACTAAGGTCTCCCTGTCCCCAAGGGAGATTAAATGCTACATTCATCTGTTCAAGTATACTATTGAACTTCAGAGGAGCAAAGTCTCAAACTTTTATGGCCTCTTTGGATATGGGTGCCAAAGTCATCATCCTACTCAGTCTCTAGGTGGAGGAGATGTCTGCATCAGCTAGTGGGGTTTGGGCAGGGTTTGTTCAAAGTGAAGGAAAGCTAGCAATATGTTATTTCTGTGGCTTCCACTGCTGAATATATAACTGGTACTGATGCTTTACATGCTTGTATTACTAATGAGCCACATGTAGAGGATGCTAATACCTTTGGAGCCCCACAACCCTCATGACCCCCTTGAGCCTCAGGTCTCTATGACTAAAAATTTTGATACTTAAAATCTTTGGGTCTGGCTTATTAACTTGAAACTCAGTGGTCTTCACTGGGCTACTGTGGCTTTTAATGAGAGCTATGAATGATCAAAAATGGACATAGCCAATCTGCTCAAGGCTAGTCTCATGACTCTGGCCAATAATCCCCTTGATGAAACTGTTATATTTTTACTGACTCTGACAGCTACCAATGGCCTGCCTGTTTGGTTTGCCACTTGGAAAACTACAGACTGGAAGATTAAAGACACTGCTTTTTGAGTCTGAAAATTATGGTAACAAATCATAGCTGTTGATTGAACCATATGGTTAAGTCATATAGATGCCCATAATAAGGGTCCATTCTCTGTTCATTTTCAGACAGATATCAAGCTTCTGACTGAGCCTAAACCATCCATATTGCCACCTTTGCTGCCTGGATCCACTGTTGTACCAGACATGGTAACATATTAATCATTACAAAGTAAAGTACACTATGTTTCTGAGGCAGAGGCTACCATACCACATGCCATACTTGTGACTCCTGACAAAAGTTGGCCGGTTTGTCTCATGGGGGGAGGACCCATCACACATAAGACATTGCCTCCATGCTCCTGGCATACTGACTACATGGAACCTTTGTCCCCTCTCAAAGCTATTGGCGGTGCATCATACTGCTGACACATTTTCAAGCTATGGAATTGCTATTCCAGTTCTATCAGCCAGCTCCAAGCACAAGAGTATGGCCCACGAAATTAATCAAACTCATGTGTTTTGCTTTCTGGATCATTCTCTGCCTGACAATAGTGTGTCTTATAGCAAAAGTGTTACTCAACAATGAGCTGTCAGTCAAGGTATTCAATGAATCTTTCCTACACCCAGCCATCTGCAGCCACCTGATAGGACTGAGCTTTGGAACAAACTTTTCAAAAATTGTCTATCTTTCTCATCAGCTTCTGGCTCACACAACCAGTTTTATCACCAAATGCAGCTGTCTCCAAAAAGGAATAATCTCATCTCAGCTACTTCCTGGATAATGATTAGAATAAAAGGAATTGACCCTCAACTCTATGGTCAACTAATCTTTGACAAAGCAGGAAAGACAATCCGATGGAAAAAAGACAGTCTCTTCAACAAATGGTGTTGGGAAAATTGGACAGCCACATGCAGAAGAATAAAACTGGACCATTTCCTTATACCACACACAAAAATACTCAAAAATGAATGAAAGACCTAAATGTGAAACAGGAAACCATCAAAATCCTAGAGGAGAACACAGGCAACAACTCCTGTGACCTCAGCCATAGCAACTTCTTGCTAGACAGGTCTCCAAAAACGAGTGAAACAAAGGCAAAAATTAACTATTGGGACTTCATCAAGATAAAAAGCTTTTGCACAGCAAGGGAAACAGTCAACAAAACCCAAAGACAACCAACAGAATGGGAGAAGATATTTGCAAATGCCTTATCAGATAAAGGGCTAGTATCTAAAATCTATAAAAAACTTATCAAACTCAATACCCAAAGAACATTTATCATCCAATCAAGAAATGGGCAGTAGATATCAACAGACACTGCTCCAAAGAAAACATCCAAAAGACACATGAAAAAATGTTCCACATCACTTGGCATCAGGGAAATGCAAATCAAAATCACAATGAGAGGGACGCCTGGGTGGCTCAGTTGGTTAAGCAGCTGCCTTTGGCTCGGGTCATGATCCCAGGGTCCTGGGATCAAGTCCCACATCAGGCTCCTTGTTTGGCGGGGAGCCTGCTTCTTCCTCTATCTCTGCCTGCTGCTTCCCTGCTTGTGCTCTCTCTCTCTGACAAATAAATAAATAAAATCTTGAATAGAAAATTAAAAAAAAAAAATCACAATGAGATACCACCTCACACCAATCAGAATGGCTAAGATTAACAAGTCAGGAAACGACAGATGTTGGCAAGTATGCAGAGAAAAAGGAACCCTCTTACACTGTTGGTGGGAATGCAAGCTGTTGCAGTCACTCTGGAAAACAGTATGGAGGTTCCTCAAAAAGTTGAAAATATAGCTACCGCCTGACCCAGCAATTGCACTACTGGGTATTTATCCCAAAGATACAAAGGTGGTGATCCAAAGGGGCAATTGCACCCCAATGTTTATAGCAGCAATGTCTACAATAGCCAAATTATGGAAACAGCTTAAATGTCCATCAATAGATGAATGGATAAACAAAATGTGAGATAGATAGATAGATAGATAGATAGATAGATAGATAGATAGATATAGATAGATAGATAGATATAGATAGATACAGATATAGATATGTGGCATGGAATACTACTCAGGCATCAAAAATGACACCTTGCCATTTGTAATGACATGAGTGGAACTAGAGAGTGTTATGCTAACAGAAATAAGTCAATCTGAGAAAGACAATTATCATATGATCTCACGCATATGTGGAATTTAAGAAACAAAACAGAGGATCATAGGGGAACAGAGGAAAAAATAAAACAAGATGACATCAGAGAGGGAGACAAATCATAAGAGACTCTTAATCCTAGGAAACAAACTGAGGGTTACTGGAGGGGAGGGGGTAGGGGATGGGGTAACTGGGTGATGGAAAAAAAGAAATGAAAAGAAATAAAAAATTTCAAAAAAATAATAAAAGGAATTAGAATAATATAGACCTATTTTGAAAATTTGGGACTCTACTGTGACCACTTGTGGACATGATGAGTCTTTTTATTTCCCCTCTAGATTCTAAATTTCCTAAGTGGAAAGTCTGCACATTATCTGGAATAATGTTTGATGTACATTTAGTGTTCAATAAATAACAGAATTAATCCTCTAAGCCAAGAAGATTCATTTAGGAAATCATGGCTTATTTGTTCTGTTTTGTTTTGTGTTTTTCATTAAAGTAAATCTGGGCATTCAATAATAAAAGATTCGAATAATCAAAAATTATCCTACAGCTGCACTAGAAGACCCACATCTTATTACCCTCTCAGAAAAAAAAGCTCCTAGAGGACACTGAGCACTGCATTGTGCATATTAAAAGTTAACTATTTAAAAGGTATATCAACATTAAATAATTCTCGGTAATTTCCTCCCTGCTTAATTTAATTTTATCATAAGGAATGTGCCTGGTGGTTCACTAAGATAATCAACAGCTATTAAGATGATCGTCTTGCCTATAATTACATTTAAAATGAAGAATTTTTAAAAAGCAGAGCACTATGTATTGTGGTAGGTTCTCTGATTCATATCACTGCTATCTAAATTTACCCTGCTATCATCTTTGTAAGATACTTGTATTTGAGTAAAGCTTAAAACGTACTTATTTTAGCTTACATATTTTAATTCTGAAGATTCAGTTTTAAATTACCTGTAAATAGCAATTGGTCTCTATTAAAAACCAGAGAAACAGTTGAATACTTACATTTTCTTTAAACACAACTTTGTGAGACATGTAGTGAGTGACTGATTGGTGTTTGTCCCTACATAATTGTTACAAACCTAAATGAGATATTTAACCCACTTTTTATTCATCAGTACAATACACGCACACAGGCCTCTAATCTAAAAACAAATAAAATGAATGGATTAAACTGAATAAGCCAACAAGTAATCAAGATTTTTTTTAAGATAAAAAATGTGAAGTGTAACTTTTCTAAAATTGTGCTCAACATTGGAAGGGGGATACAAATACTATCTTTTCTTTTTGAGATAAAATTATTCTACTTTTTTTTCCCTTCTCATATCAAAATTATGATGCACTATATCACTGCAGGTTTATTTATAAGCTTTTTTTTTTTATTTTTTTAAATTAGACTCATTCTAATGAGTTTCACGCTGCCTAGAAAAATAAGTTAAACAGAGCCCCAAAATTGAGGAAATCAGGGCAAAGAGAAAATCAAGATGAAATAAAATAAGAAGAAATGTGGAATAAAAAGAGCACACAAAATGTGTGCTGTAAGACCATGTTCACAGACTAGATGTGTTTTGTTGAATTGGCTCTGAGCTTCCTGGTGGCCAAGTCAAAAAGGTATTCACAATCAGTACAAAATTCTTGCTGCTTATGAGGTAAAAACCAACCAGATACATAAATGAAGCATGATTATTTCCTTTAGAAAGACTGAGTTTCTTTATAAAGAGGATACATGTGACAAAAATAAATAACAGCCTCATGGTCATAGAAACAAAATTGTGTGATGTTTCACAAGAGGTTTGTACAATAGTGCACCGTACCATAAGCTAAAGGCAGCGCGGCTTTGTGAAAGCAATACTGTGATGGCCTAAGATGGTGTGAGGTAATTATGCAGGCCTAGATTGATCTGACTTTATGAAGGGACACAATTTAGAGTAGGTGGAAAATGGAATAATCTTACACTCTCAAAACTGAAACCACACCCTGCTCCCCCAGGAAAGAAGCATTCCAAGCTTGACTTGGACGTAGACTGACAGCACTATGTGTACATACGCAGCTTTAGGTATAGATGGCCTAGACCCAGGAGTCTTTCCTGAGGATCTATGATGCCCGCCCCTGCCCCACCACCACCACCTTTCTCCCAGTACACTATAGTTCATTCTGCCACAGTGGTTCTCAAATTGTATCAGAATGGCTGGCAGAGCTTGTTAAAACACAATTGCTAGGCCCCAACCTAGAGTTCTCAATTCAGTAGGTGGGCCTTAGATTGCACATTTCTATCAGGTTCCCAAGTAACCCTGGTGATGATAAAAGGACCACACTTTGGCAACCACTGACCTACTCCAGGGGTCAGCAAACTTTTACTGTCAAGAGCTAAAAAGCAGTATTTTAGGTTTTGAAGGCCATTCAGTCTCTGTATTTGTAGTGTAAAAGCAGCCACAGAAAATACTTAAAACAAATTGTTGTGTAAAACACAAAGGCAGGTGGTGGGCTGGATTTGACTCTCTCGGGCTATGGTTTGCTGACTCCTGATCTACACCAACCTGCCAGGATAGTCCAAAAAACTCCATTCAAATACTGGCCTTATCATAGTGCCTAAAGGCTGACAGCAAAGTGTCAAAGTTTTGGTAGTTAACTTTCTTCAAGTGATGTCGCACTGCTGCAATCAGGGCTCTCTGTCTATCCTTGCCTCGAAGATATTCACCCGGAAGTCTGTTATGGATGAGATCACCAGCTCCTATTGGGGGGGGGAGGAGGAGAGAGTCTTTTATCTGAATTTAAAGTCTGTTAATATTCCCATTCTAAAAAGAGAGATCTAGCAAAGTCTGTGAATAAAAAAAACCTCACGCCTAACTCTGACATTATTATGCAGCATGACAGAAAACCCTTATGTATAAAAAAGTACATAAATTGATAAAATGTAATACTTCTGTTTTATGTGACTTCTCTGCTCAATGAAAAAGTCCTGACAAAATGAATTTGGGCCGGGAGGTGGGGGGAGTAGGAAATCATCAGCCCTACTTGGCTACCTTTCCTAGGACTTTAAGCCCTTGCCTCTACCTCTTTGTAGACATTTGTCTACAATGCTGAGGATCTGAAAGCTAGGGCAGAGTCCATGTGGGGGCCACTCTATATGCCTTCAAGTTGACTAAACTTCTGGAATCCATTGTAAAAATTGAACTCAAATACCCTACTCCCTCCTAATATGAATTTCCAGTGCCTTCAGTATGCATATCAAGTTTCCATTTCTCAGCCCTGCTACCGGAGTACAACCACTTGCACATCAACTCTCATCCACAATTCTATTAACTGAGTCCTGACCCACAACCCCTTCCGTTATCCGGAAGTAATAAACTTTCCAATCCACCTGCTACATCCTCCCTAGGCCTGGCCCTTGTTTCCATTTATCATTGATGACTTAGAGGAACTTCCCCAGATTATGACACAAAGAAAGTACAAACTTAGACACTGCCGATAAGCATTCCTTGCCACTCCCTTTTGGGAAACATTCTTTGGATGTTAATGGTGACAGCGAACAGACTAGAGTTGACCATGTTGCTTCAGATGTGATGGCTTGGTAGATGTCACAAGAAGGAACCTTTTGCCTCAGTTCATTTTCTCCTGGCCTATACCCCTCCCTTCCTGTTTTCTTGGGTTTGGGATCATGTTGGCAGTTGACTATGATATTCTAGATGGAATAATTTAAATCACTACATTCATTGCAGTTCACAGCAACTAATATTTATACCTACTCTGTATAAGGCCCTATATTAGGCTCTGTCAAGAGTCTCTTTTAATAGGTACCCATTGCACCTCTAAGATTCTTACTTATTGTAAAATCAGGAGCTAATCTCACATATTCTGATAAAAGTTACATTTCTACGGGTAGATAGGAGTGAGAAGCCCACAACAAATGCTGGTTCCAGGAACTGGGCAAGTGCCCCAGAACAAAACATCTGAAATGGAATCAGCTACCATCAGATCATCCTAAAGTGGGACAAGCACAAGCAAGGCTCGGTGAGAGGAAATCAAGACAGTGAGACTGATTTTTGACAAATAAGCATGGCTTCCTCTCCTCCTCCACATTCCTGCCTTTGATACAAACAATGTGGGTGGCTACTGTGTATAATGGAGATCTTCCTTCTTCCACTAGATCGCTCCTGGTTGAGTTTTTATCTTCAGAGGCCTTCCCTCTCTATTAACATGCAAAAATAACCATTTGAATGATTGTTTTTTCAACTCCACCTGGTTTTCCCACCATAATCCCACTAGGTGTAATTCCCGTTGAGTGAAATGTATGCTGATATCTTCTTCTGGTTTGGCCCTGAAAGAATATGTATGAAGCTCATGTCAAATCACTTGGAATTACTCGAGTCATCTCTCTATAGTTCTGGCCCTGGGAGACCCATGATCTAGCTACCACACCGTGGCTGTCAGAAAAGACAAGCAAGCTCTTTAACTGTACTCTGTCTGCAACCGATTTTCATTTGGCAGCACTGTCCACCAGTCTTGGATTTTCCTTTACCTCGCCTCTGTTCTGGTGCATCCTGGGAGCTGGCCACAGCCCTTGCGCTCTTCCTGGAGGAGTCCCAACACAACCAATAACTCCAGGCCTTAGAGATGAGATATTCTTTGTACTGCTGCCTTTATTTCCATAAGTAAGTGTAAGTAAGAAATCAAGATGTTTCTAGAAGCAGCAGCTTTCTACAGAATAAATGCTATCAATTGACCCTAATAATGGTCACAAAAGGTGAGAACCTAGAGTTAATCTGCATCCATCCATAAACTCCAGGAAAAGTCCAAAGAGGACTCAGAGTCCCCTTTCACAGTTAAACTACGCAGCACCAATGCTGGTACTGATACTTAACATATTTTTAAAAATTATTAATGTCAGTGTTCTTCCTTTTCATTTTGTAACACTATCTCATTCAATTTGTAGGGATAACTTCGATCAACTATTAGGAAATTTGTCAATGTTGTCAAATTGTCAAAATGATAAACCATGTGTTAGATTCACCAATTCATGCTATAAATATTTGTGAAAAATGTACTGTGTGCTAGACCCTGAGGATCCAACAGACAGCAAGACAGAGCACCCACCAGCATGAAGCCTCCCTCAAGTAAGCAGAATTTACCACGATTACCTATTTATTTTTTAGGCCAATTGATGGATTTTCTAAATCAGCTCTTAACCACTCCTACAGGTAGGAAGAGCCTGTATGGCCATACATTAAACATTTAACAGTTCATCTGAAGACAGAACTGAAATACAATTTCCTAATTAATGCAATTAATGATATTTCTAAAACACTGTTTCATAAGCTCAAGAAATATATATTTTGTCAGTGAGTGGGCTTTAGCTAAAACATTTTCAGTAGCAGTTCCTAAACCTTAGTGTACACAAGAGCCTACTGGATCAGAATGTCTGGGCACAGGTATCAGGAAATGGCATATTTAATAAATTCCCTGGGTGATTTTAATGCAGGTAGACTACAGACTATATTTTGAAAACCACTGACATACAACCCAATCCTGATAAGCTTTAGCATAGTCTTCCCTTTGGATGTCTACCATATAGATTGCTTAGAAATAAAGACAAAATCCTGGCAAGTTTCTTCTGCCAATTTATGGATTAATTGATTGATTGGCTGGTGGTAAGAGAGTGGTTCTTAATTATGTGATTGAAGAGTACAGTGGTTTCTCAAATTTGCATGTGCTTAGAATTAATCTGGGAATATCGTAAAATGCAGTTTCAGTTTAAGTAGGTCTGGTGTGGAGCCTGAGATTCTGCAATGCTAAGAAATTTGCAGGGGGCACCAACACTGCCAGTCTGCAGACCACGTTCTGAGTAACAAGGGCCTGGTACAGTGCTGGAATTCATTAAAAAGCTGCCTCAAATCATCTTGGCTTATTTAATACAGGCCATATTTATTTTCTAAATAAAGTTTTGAGCCTTGACTACATTTAAGGTATTCATTCACAAAAGCTTTAAACTGTACCTATTTGAAACACGATATGAATATTTTTTTCCTTTTTTTGTGCTACAAATTGTTCATTAATGTTAATGTAATATTTTAAGCCTTTAAAATTAGAAGTCTGAAGGAAAGAGATGGTGAATTTAACCACATAACTTTGTGAGGATGTTGTTTTTTAAGGAGAAAGTTTGTATATTTACCATACTCCTCAGCACGGAGACAAGCTCCAAATGTGTGGTCTGGGGGAACATTCATTGTTTCTGCAATGCTATCAAAGAAAACAAATCCTTTAGTTAAAATACTCACCACATGGCATCTCTGGAATTTAAAATATGCTTGCCATATGTTTTTAATAGCCTGTATTTCTCCTATAACCAAACTATGAAGATCAAACAGAAGTTCTCCAGCCGATCTCCTGTCTAATCTTCCACTTGTAGAGGCAATTGTTAAACACCTTCCCTGGCTTTCAGTAGCCCAGATTTAAAAAGAAAATTAAAAACATACTCAAAGCAGAATATGGAACTAGAGACAGACAGGGAGACAGAGACAGGGAAGAGAGAGACAAAAAATGTAACATGATAAGTTAAATTTCTAATATCCCAGAAATAAAGCTGTGCATAAAATTTTCTCACCCTCCTCTCTGAATGCGCTCTTCATCTCAGAGGACTCAGCACTTTCCTAGAACCTCAAGCCATACAGAAGCTAAGAGAGTTCCCTGATTAACACAAAAGGATGACTTTCTTACTTAATGGATAGAACCTAACAGAAAACAAACCAACATTTACCACAAGAGTACTTTTTAAATTCCATCCAAAGACAGCATCAATTCAAAGTTAATTATTAACTTACGGATCTAAAACTCTTCCAAGTTTATGCTGAAATTTTTCTTTGAAATCATCAACTCTCTTGGATACGATCTTAGCTCCTCTTTTCCTATAAAATTAGAAAACTATCAAGCATTTCTATTACCAAGTATTCTTGGCTGCCAAACATACATACAATGAGGAATACCCATAGTATCGTTTGTTCTTTTTTCCTTAATTATTACTATTACTTATTTATTTATTTTTTAGAGAGAGAGAGCACCAGTGGGGAGGGGGAGGGGGCAGAAAGAGGAAGAGAATCTTAAGCAGGTTCAAGATCCAGCATGGAGCCCCTTGCTTGATCTCAAGACTCTGAGATCCTGACCTGAGCTGAAATCAAGAGTCGGACACTTAACCAACTGAACCACCCAGGTGCCCCTTGGAATACCATAGTATCATTTGGGCCATCAAAACATACACACAATTTCAAGAAAAGTTATATACTAAAAAAAAAAAAAAAGCTGTATATGTTCATTCTTCTATCCCTTATATTCTATTATAAAGATAACTTTACAACTGAATATATTTTGTCTAAAGAATAAGACAAGCAGATTTAAAATTTTTTCAGTAAACAAAACCAAGGTGTTAACATCATTATCATAAATGCAACTACTAAAATTTCTAAAAGAAAATTAAGCACCAAATAAATAAATAACAAAAGGATATAAACAGATAATTCACATCTAGTAAGCAAATATATGGAGAGTAATAAATCTATAATAAAAGAACGAGAAAAGTGGTACTTTGAACGCAGTACATAAGCAAATAGAGAGACAGACAGACAGAAAGAGAGAATACCCAACATTGGCACAACGTATGGTAAAACACTTGGTAGATTGCTAGTGCAAATTGCTATAATCCTTTTGGAAATAATTTGGTAATATGATTCAAAAAGCATAAAAATGGTCATTCCCTTTTATCTACATCTGGGAACCAATCCTAGGAAGATAATCCACACAATAATTTAAAATGTGGGAAAGTTATAGATAAAAAAATGATTGTAGCCTCATTGACTACAAAGGAAAAAAAAGAAAATAAATGTTTGATCATGGAGGGTGATTAAATTATGTCACATTAACAAGAATACACTTTGCATGCATTTTAAATGTTGGTTATTAAGAATACACAACAATACAAAATTATTTTATGTTAAGTGAAAAAGCAGGATATAATAGGATTGCGCTCTGATTAAAGCTACACAAACATTTACACAGGAAGCTACACTAGAAAGAAAACATTAAAAAGATAATAATGGTTGAATTTTGGTGACAGGATTATGGATGATTTTATTTTGCCAATTTTCTATAACATAATTTCATTACTTTTATCACTGTGATTAAATGAACAAGCTTTCTTTTGAGAACTGGAAAATTACAACACTACTATTTAATAACATTAAAATTAACAAATTCACTATTGTTTTGTTAAGACTAAAAACAATGAATATTTAATTCTTAAACTCCATTTGCTTTTAAAACTATTTCCTCTACTACAGAAATACCAAGCTGAATAAATTTCTGGAGAAGAGTGACACTCTGTGGAGAAACAAAAGATGAAATATAAAGTAATTCATCTCTTCTGTCTTCATTTACTTCCCATTAGTTCAAAAAGGGGAAAAAAGAACAATATGGTATAGTCAGAATAAATCAGTGGCAGTTTAAGGGCCATAATTTGAACAAATAAAGTTGACATTCTAAAAACTAGTTCCAAAGGGCATAATTAGGAACATGCAGGGATGAAGTGGGGAAGGATTATAAGTCACAGAGCCTACTCCTTTTGCCCTAAAAGTGCCTGGATTATGTTTCTGGAAGAAGTAGGAAGTATCTGTAAGCAGTCATCTATGTCAAAATACCCATAACTGCAACATCATTGCACAGCCTCACAGCGTTCACTAAACAACTTGAAATAAACACCTTCGTGTAAGTTTTTTCAGACACACACACTCTGAGTTTGATTTGTCAAACCAAAGGTCATAAACAGAGTACAGACAGAGGTAGCTTTACAGAGGAAATATATCCCTTAAAAGTTGAGTGTAAACCAAGTTTACATTAAAATATAAAATTGAGATACCTTAAAATGTAAACATACTTAACTCCAAAATTATAATAGAAATCACACTGAAGGATGAATTAATGAGTTCTTTTTTTAAAGATTTTATTTATTTATTTGAGAGGGAAACAGAGAGTGGGAGGGGGAGGGGCAGAGGGAGAGAGAATCTTAAGCAGGTTCCATGCTGAGTGGAGCCTAGAGCCTAGAGCCCATTGCAGGGCTCAATCCCATGACCCTGAAGTCACAACCTGATCTCACAGCCCTGAGATTATGACCTGAGCCAAAAACAAGAGTCAGTTATTCAACACACTGAGCTACCCAGGGTGCCCCAGTGAGTCCTTTTTAAAATCCAGCAAACCAAAGCAATGAAGAATTATTGTTTTAGCAATAATTAAGTTTTGAAATATAAGAAGTATGATCAAATAAAGCATAGTTCCATTAACAATGTTTCCTTGGGGATAGAAACAAGTTGGACAAAAACGAACCCTGAATATTACCTGCTTTTAAAAATTCAGTGTATTTTTTTAATTTAGACATAATTGGCATATAACATTGTATTAGTTTTGGGTGTACTCAGTGTATTTTTCTATGACTATCTCACTAAATCATTGATAAATATGTTTAGGTTATTGTTAATAACCTAAAGGTTCTGCTCTTAAGATTTTTTTTAGGACCACAGTATTGGGCGCCTGGGTGGCTCAGTCAGTTTGGCATCTGCCTTTGGCTCAGGTCATGATCCCAGAGTCCTGGAATCAAGTCCCACATCGGGCTTCCTGCTCAGGGGGAAGCCTGCTTCTCCCTCTCCCTCTGCCTGATGCTCCCCCTGCTTGAGCTCTCTCTCTATCTCTCTCTCTCTTTCAAATAAATAAATAAAATCTATATAAAAAAAGAACTGCATTGTTGTTAATGTGTTTATTTCGGATCTTTTATAAATTGATAGCAGGTTTATATTTCTAAGTGGGATAAACCATATTTTATCATCCATTAAGCATTAATTTCTATATCATATTTAATTATATATATCAACAATCCTTAAATATTTAAATATTTAAATCACTTCTTCAATTTTCCTTTATATATGGTTTAACTGCTTTAATATTAATCGGTTAACAAATATTTGTTATATGGGCTCTTCTGTACTCTAAAGAAAACTATCTCTTATGGGTTTAATAGAATATTACAAGAACTTATTTGGTGTTTGTATTTTACCATTGCTGTTTTTGAATAATTCAAGTATTGGAAATTCATTTAATAAAAAAGTAGAAGACGAATGGAAATCGATATTTCAGACCTGTGATCACAGAATTCAGTGCCTATAAACCTGGTATAGTGGTTAGGGGCAGCCTCTGGAGCCATACTGCCTAGGTTTTATTCCTACCCCTAGTACTTCTTAGCTGCGTACTATTGGGGAAAAGATTTAACTTCTGTGTACCTCAATTATTCTGTAAAATGGAAAGGATAAAAATTATAATGCACCTACCTCATGGAATTATTGCTATGATTAATTTAATACTATGTAAAGCACTTAGCACTTTGCCTCTGTAACAGGGAGCTCCTATCACAGGGACCAGACAGACGAATGAGCAGGTTGGGTGTCTGTGGGAATGCAAACTTTACGTGCACACTGAGACCCATGGAGTCTTAGATGGCCAGTGTCTCCTTTAAAGAGGGCAGAGGGCAAAACAGATCCACTTCCAGCACTGATGTGTAGAAGTGCAAGCGCAATGTATTAGGTTCCTATGATTGCTCCAACAAATTCCCAAAAACTGGTGACTTTAAACAACAAAAACCTTCTCCCACAATTCTGGAGGCCAGAAGTCAGAAGTCAAAATGTCGGCAAGGCTGTATTCTTTCCAAAGGCTCTAGGGGAGAATCTACTCATTGCCTCTTCCAACATTTGGAGGTTATTGGCATTCTTTGGCCTTTCTTGGCTTGAGGCCATATCACTCCAATCTCCTCCACGAACATCTTCTCTATCACCTCTTCTCTATATCTTTTCCTCTTCTTTCTCAAATCTCCCTCTGCCTTCCTTTATAAGGACACTTATCATTAGATTTAGGACCCACACAGATAATCCCAAATGACCTCTTCATCTCAAGATTGTTAACTTAGGGTGCCTGGGTGGCTCAGTTGGTTAAGCCTCTGCCTTCGGCTCAGGTCATGATCTCGGGGTCCTCGGATCGAGCCCCGCATCGGGCTCTCTACTCAGCAGGGAGCCTGCTTCCCCCTCTCCCTCTGTCTGCCTCTCTGCCTACTTGTGATCTCTTTCTCTCTGTCAAATAAATAAATAAAATCTTTAAAAAAAAAGATTATTAACTTAATTACACTTACAAAGACCTTTTTCTTACATAAGGTAACATTCATAGGTTCTAGGAATTAGAACAAAGATATGTCTTTTGGGGGGAGGGCACCATTCAAGCCACTACTTCAGTATTTCCAATCTTCTGACTTTTTAAGCATAGTAGGAAATATGAATTTTTGTTACTAATCTCACAATGCTTAAGTGTTGGCTTATATATGCAATATAACACAGAAAATGAAAAATTGTGGAACTTTAATTTTCTAGGCAAGTAGTCATATATAGAATTAAGGCATAAAAGGTCACTTGTTTGGAAGAGTTAAATCAGATACTCAGGTGCCCAAATAACTACTAAAAAAACTGAATGATAAATGTCAGTACAACTATACGTGACAAGATTGTCTTATAGAGATCTGAAAGCCTGTATCTTTAAGAAACATGAATAGGGTTGGGGTGCCTACATGGTGCAGTGGGCTAAGCATTTGACCCTTGGTTTCAGCTCAGGTTGTGATCTCCGGGTCCATGATCTTGGGGTCATGAGATCAAGCCCCATGTTGAGCCCCACAGTGGGCTCTGCACTCAGCACAGTCTGCCTGTGTTTCTCTTCCCCTTTCCCTCTGCCCGCCCCCTCTAAAATAAACAAATAAATCTTTAAGAAAAGAAAAAAACATGAATAGGGTTGATTCTATAGATGAAAAACATACATATATCTTCAGATCTGCTATTTATAAAGGCATGAAGTAATTTAGAATGACACACATACATAGTATCATAGTTATCTCTGGAAGAACTGGACAGTTTGGAAGACATATTACTATGTATCTTTACCTATTAATTTTACGTTTGAACCATGCCAACGTATTACATCTCTTCAAAAAATAAACTTAATCAACAACTCTTCTTTAAGTCCATGTGCCATATATTTATCACCAGTTTCAGGACCCAGTATAATTAAACTTACATTTGTAGCTCATGGAGCCAATATAAAGTTTTTGCCATGGTTCTTCCATCATTAAAATGTGGTGTTGGGACCCCATACAAGTTAAACCTTTGGAAACTTGATGGGTTATACTTTCGGTTCTTTGCTTCTCCTGTGAAAAAAAGAGGAAGCAACACAAATAACCTTATCTTGCCAGAAGCACATTATGCTCTCATTGACGATGAAAATGAGAGTGGGAACTAAATGGAATTGTAACAGTGCCAGGATTGCACAGATTTGGCTACAGAGGTCAAGCGTTCTCCTACGTGAGCTGGGAGACTGGCAGGACAAGAGTTCCTGTGTTAATACTTGGTAAGTCAGTCAGGAAATGATGTAGGGGAAAGACATATAAATGATGAAAAATGCAGGCCCCATTAATGTTACAGAAATCCTGAAGATCAGGGGAGGTACTGCAATGCTTTGGGACCCCAGCTGTCCTTTCCACTCTGCTAAGATCTGAGAGGCTGTTGTTTTATACTTGTTCTCACCAAGATTTGGTGAGATCATCAGAACATTGCAACGCTCCCATTTCATTATAATCTCTTATCTTATATTAGAAACTGAAGCCTGAGAACCCAAAGGGAGGTCTTTACATTTAAGATCTAATACTGTACTTTTTTCAGGTCATGATGTGGTATTACTTTTCTATTTTCTAGATAAGAAAAGTAAGACTAAAACTAGAGATCAACTAAAAGGTTAAAGAAATGATGGAGATTCAGCCTCACTAGTAACCCAAACAATGTAAATAAAAACAATCATGTAAAATCATAATTTGTCTCTCAGTTAAGTAAAAATAAAGAAGATGGCAAAGCTCACTATTAAGGAGGATGTGGAGAAATGCAAATTCTAATATACTATGGGTGTGAGAGCAAATTGGGGCAGCTATTTGGGTGGATGGTTTGACTCTAAGAGTGCTTATAAATCTAGGAATAGGGCAAGTCTTGCTTCTAGCTAATGAGGATTGAGTTCATGAATCAATCACACACAATCCATTGGCTTTCTCAGGATATATATTAGAGTCTAATTCCCAGTCTTCTATTACATCAAGATTCCCCTTAGCATCAACATGTCAACAACTAAGTTGTATTTCACAATACTGTAAATATCTAATGCCTTTTAGTTGTGCTATAGAACAGTTTTAGTAATATGCTAAATTAGATAAGATCATATAATAATAATAATAATAATAATAATAGTAATTGAGCCCCTACTATGTTCCAGGCACTATGGAAGCATTTTGCAGGCACTCACCTAATCCTCATAATATTATTATCCCCATTTAAGAGGTTAATGGATAAGCAAGTATTTGAACTTATTCTATCTGATTCAAAAAATTGTGTACTGAAAAAAAAAAATTGTGTTACTGACCATTACCCAATCTAAGTACTCAGAATAAGAACAGTATTTTTTAAGCCTAAAACTAACATGTAACCTTTCTTAGATGTTTTTCCTTTTAATAATACATACATTTCTACATTTTATATACAAAATGCCTAAATATCTGTGTTCTTAGCTATCAGGGTTTATAATCTTATGAATAATAAGTTATTATTTACTGATCACTTCTTATATACCAGGCATTTAACTTTATGCACATAATCTCCCTTTTTCCTCTTCACAAATCTGAGAGTCCTATATATCCTCAGGTCTATTTTACACAGGAAGACACTTACCCACATAATAATCATTGTGAGAAACAATATACAAATCATGTCCTTCCTTTCCTTCCTTAAATACTTCTTCGTAGGGTTTTGGTGGATTCACTATATCTCTAGCAGATGATTCTGAAGGAAGAATTAATGAAATCAGTTTTAAGGTAGCTTTCATCTATTTATAACATATTTAAATTGACTAGAACAAAGGACGAATGAGGTATGCCAATGACAAACTACATGGGCATTCTGAGAGAATACAAATGAAGATTTAGCAAAAAAGACAGCACGCCACCTACGTGTTACTGTCCTAGGGACCCCCACTCAACCTGGTCACTCCCTAGAATTCTGAAGAGTATCAGAACTGTGTATTGGCTAACTATTTAGGTTATTCTGAGCTGTATTCCAAGCCTGGTTAAACTTCTGATTCTGAGACGCTCAGGAAAATTTTGATTTTAGTTTGCTCCAGACTTCCCAAGATGTTCTAAGCAAATTTGAATCACAAGTCAGTTTCAGACACCCTGATGCCTTGTGGGGGTAAATTTGGTGACAGCTCTAGACTGAGCATATACCCTAAGTTTATTTTGATCTGAGTATCCGTTTTCTGAGTAGCCAAAAGTGCCAGGGAAATCACTGGAATCAGGAAGAAAGTCTTCCTACTCATCCCAAACCTAGAGCAATAAGGTGTTCGTTTAATAGTTTCTTCCCCAAGACTGGTGGACCCCAGTTTTATATACAATGAGTTATTTTGTTTTTATTGTTTATGTAATGATTTTTAAATATAATTCCATTCGTAATTTCATTCTTCTCTTTCAACCTGATAACATACATTCAGATATTTTCCTTCTTTTGGACCTCTGCCAAGACTTGGGGTCTGTAAACAAATAATTAAGAATACCAGAAAGTGGGTCAACTCAAAATAATCCTGTAAAGCAGTATTTTTTGTCTGATATATGAACTATTACACCTATGAATAGACAGGTGCAGGTTTTGGAACATTCTTTCTATTATAAATTTAAATGAGGTACACCTTGATAGTACTTTCATATTAAATGGTCTAATCCTAAACAGCAGTTATGATATAATTACTGTAATGCTGTAATGCCACATCTACATAAGTACAATTTTAAAATCCTATTATAAAGTAAAAAGATACATCATCTGTTCTAAAATACATTTTTTCAAGTTTCAAACTTTAAATTTAACTTTAGATCTGATATGATCAAGTTGTAGACGTTGTAGATTTTATATCCCAAGAGAGAGGCATAATTTATCTCCAGAGTGGGTGATACTATGTTAAGGAACATAATCTAATGGCCCTTTTGGTGAAAAAAAAAAGATAAGGTTCCTGAGGTCAAGCCTTAATGGGTGCAGAAAAACAAAGAGAACCAAATTTCTTTGCAGGATACAGAAAAATGGAAGTTGAGGTCTCCTGTGGTAAGACCCCTGGAGAGAGAGGGGAAGAGACATGAAAAAGAGAGGAGGAGATAAATGTGAAACAGGTAGAAGGAAAAATGCCCAACAACATGGCAGAAGGCTGGGGTTTCAGAAGAAACAACGACTTGTGACCAATTCCATTATAAGTTGTTGTTTGTTGAAAGATGCACTCTACTCCCTCTCATAATGAGAGTGAGGTTCTGCTCTACATGCTGCCTGCATTTGGCATATGCGGGTAGACATTGTGGTTCTGCACGGATGGAGTGTGGTACACAGCATTGCCAAACTTATTTGTTCCATGGTCTGGTTCATAGAGTTAAGAGTTATGAATACATCAGAAGCATTGGTGGAAATAAAACACACAAATGCATCTCCAGGGAGAAGGGATTGAGGACTTCATAGCTGGCTCCATTATCAGCTTTCTTGAATCTCTCTCCTGTCTCTTTATACCATCTCTACTATACCCACTGTATCTGTTTCCAAAAGCCAAATTTTTATTGCCTTGGTACACATAAACTCTAAGGATTCTGGGTCTGAGAGTCATTTTCTTGCTATGATCCCATCTTTCGTTCTGAATCATCATTTACACCACCACCAAGTGCCGTGTCAACAAGATATTTAATCCCATTTTCTAAGAAGACATTTCTTTTCTTTTGTTTTTTTAGAAGACATTTCACCATCCACCTCCCCATCACTTTATTACTACCTCTGATGACTGTTGTCCCAAATGTCGTATTGAGTACATCCAGGCCTTTAGGTAATCCTGGTGTTTGATCATGAGATTTTCCGAGTGGTGCCCATTGATTGCTAAAATATATTGATTCCTTTTTATCTTTAATTTTCTGTTGAAATGTTGTTATAGGCTGTGGGTTGATCAATACCTTTGCCTAAAGAAAGCATATAAAGCAAAGACGTAACAACAAAAAAAAGCAAAAATCTGAAAACTGAAACTAATCAATAGCTGGGGAGAAGAGAATGTGATTGTGGAAAAACATTTCATTACCCTTGCCTGTGTTTATCTCTTCAAATGAACCATCAGTATTGGAGCTATGAAGCTGAAACATGCTTATATGAACTTCACTAAGGCACTAAGGTTTATAAGGAGAGCACCCTGGTTACTTGATGCAGATTCTAGAAAAGTGGGAATGACAAGTACAAGAACCACGCGATTGCCACAAGCTCTCTCCAGAGGTATAGATCAGGTCTTCGGAATCTAGACTGCCCAGTTAACACAGGGAACATTCAGCCCACTCCCCCAAATTCTATAGAAGCACTCCGCTGTGCCTCGAGGTTTGATCACCCAGCCTTCATCCTCTCCGTTCTCTAACAAAGCCTGACAGTATTTCTCTTTACTCTGAGAAAATGGAGTGCAACTTGGCTTTTGCTATTTGCTCTTTGCTATTGCTGCTTGGATTTTTTCACTACTCGAGAGTAAGAGTGGGAAGGAAATTGGAACTGATGATTTCATTAATACCTCATTCATGCATTTTCACCTCAGTAAGTTAATAACGTACAGGGAAAAAAGGAAAAGAAGTTACCGGTATCGAAATTTTAGATCTTATTCCATGTGTCAAATAAGGAGCGATTTGGGGATCATTTGCTCTGCCATAAAATACTCTTTCAGCTCCAGCGGGTGGATATCTATAGTTGTAAAATTTTTTTGCCTCAGGTGGAGTAATTAGCTATAGCGAGACAAGAAAATAGAATTATTAAGAACAGTTGTTAAAATATCAGCAGGATTAACATATCCCAATCAGTGAACACCATTGCATGAGTATGATAAGTACATGGGGAACTACAGACCCAAATAATGAAACTTCCTAAAATGTGTATAGAAATAAATGTCATATTTTAAAAGTTATATTTAGATAATGTCAAAAGCAAAAAAAAAAAAAAAAGTTATATTTAGAAAACAACCAGGAAGTATCCAGGTTAGAAAGCATACCATAAATGACTATTTTCTATAGAAATAAAAGGTATCTCCAATAGTTTTTGTAGAGCTAGAAATTGTAAGCTTGGAGTTTTCACTTTCTTGAACAAAATCAATAGAAGGCCTCAAAATACAGTAAAGAATCAAAATTGACCACATTAAGTTTATACAACTTTCTTAAGGAATGTTGAGAGTTGTCTATCTTAGGTTTACAAAAATGCCTATTGAAAATGCTCACCCTGGGAAGTTTTTCAGTCAAACAGGTTGCAACTCTGTGTCCAACAGGAATAACTTTTCCTGCCTAAGGGGAGGGAAAAAAAACAAATAGTTGGTCATTGTCAGGAAAGAGAGGGAGCGTTTTGAAGAATGGCATTTATTTCGAATCTGGCCTATGCTTCTAATGCTACAAAGTTACTTTCAGTGATTTAACACAATTAAGAAAAAAATGCAATATAGCAAATCTAAAGTAATCCTGATTTACAACACAAACGTTAAAAGCTAAATGTATATAAGTATACCCTTTTTACAGTGCTAGCATTGTCAGTGATTCCATCCAGTTACGGGATCTCTGAGACGTGCTGAGGGAGTCAACTTTCAGAAATAATGTTTAATTACCAGTTGTACTATATCATCAGTACAATGGGAGTATGGCTGTGTTCAAGCTAAATTCAAGACAAAGTGTTAAGTACTTCTGAGTGTGTGTGTGTGTGGTATGTTTGCAAATGAGTGTATTTCCACCAACACCCTAACTTTTCACATAGGCAAATATGTCACTTCTGGCCAAGCTCCTTCAGTGAATGGCCCCATTGCACTTGGTTTCCTTCACTTAATTCTTTTTTAAACTTCTTTTTAAAAAGATTTTTATTTATTTATTTATTCATCAGAGACAGAGACAAAGAGAGGAAAGGAGAGACGATGAGGGAGGAGGAGGCTCTCCACAGAGCAGGGAGCCCAAAGTGGGACTCGAGGCTGGGACCCTGGGACCATGACCCAAGCCAAAGGCAGCCGCTTAACCCACTAAGCCACCCAGGTGCCCTCCTTCACTTAATTCTAACTCGGGTCTTATCTGTCCTTCCTTTGCCCAAGGCAAAGATTACAATTATTCAGAGCAGTGCACCTTTAATCTATTTCTCCTTTCTCATTTCAAGGCAGCTCATAAATTTCTTTTATTTTTTTTTATTATTAACATATAATGTATTATTTGTTTCAGGAGTACATGTCTGTGATTCAACAAGCTTACACAACACACAGCGCTCACCACAACACATACCCTCCCCAATGTCCATCACCCAGCCATCCCACCCTTCTATCCCCTACCCTCTAGCAACCCTCCGTTTGTTTCCTATAATTAAGAGTCTCTTATGGTTTGTCTCCCTCTCTGGTTTTGTCTTGGTTTATTTTTTCCTCTCTTCCCCTATGATCCTCTGCTTTGTTTCTTAAATTCCACAAATCAGTGAGATATATGATAATTGTCTTTCTCCGATTGACTTATTTAGCTCAGCATAATACCCTCTAGTTCCATCCACGTCATTGCAAATGGCAAGATGTCATTTTTTGATGGCTGAGTAGTATTCCATCATGTATATGTACACCACATCTTGTTTGTCCATTCATCTGTTGTTGGACATCTAGGCTTTTTCCATGGTTTGGCTATTGTAGACATTGCTGCTATAAACATTGGGGTGCAAGTGCCTCTTTGGATCACCACCTTTGTATCTTTAGTGTAAATACCCAGTAGTGCAATTGCTGGGTCAGATGATAGCTATATTTTCGACTTTTTGAGGAACCTTCATATTATTTTCCAGCATGGCTGCACAAACTTGCATTCCCACAAACAGTGTAAGAGGGTTCCCCTTTCTCTGCATCCTCACCAACACCTGTCATTTCTTGACTTGTTAATTTTAGCCATTCTGACTGGTGTGAGGTGGTACCTCATCGTAAATTTTGATTTGCATTTCCCTGATGCCAAATGATGTGGAGCACTTTTTCATGTGTCTGTTGGCAATTTGGATATCTTCTTTGAAGAAATGTCTGTTCATATCTTCTGCTCATTTCTTGATTGTATTACTTGTTCTTTGGGTGTTGAGTTTCATAAGTTCTTTATAGATTTTGGATACCAGCCCCTTTTTCTGGTAAGATATTTGCAAATATCTTCTCCCATTCTCTTGGTTGTCTTTTGGTTTGGTTAACTGTTTCCTTTGCTGTGCAAAAGCTTTATCTTGATGAAGTCCCAATAGTTCATTTTTGCCTTTGTTTCCCTTGCCTTTGGAGATGTGTCTGGCAGGAAGTTGCTGCGGCTGAGGTCGAAGAGGTTGCTGCCTGTGTTCTCCTCAGGGATTTTGATGGATTCCTGTCTCACATTCAGGTCTTTCATCCATTTTGAGTCTATTTTTGTGTATGATGTAAGGAAATGGTCCAGTTTCATTCTTCTGCATGTGGCTGTCCAATTTTACCAACACCATTTGTTGAAGAGACTATCTTTTTTCCATTGGACATTATTTCCTGCTTAGTCGAAGATTAATTGACCATAGAGTTGAGGGTCCATTTCTGAGTTCTTTATTCTGTCCCATTGATCTGTGTTTGTTTTTGTGCCAGTAGCATACTATCCTGATGATCACAGCTTTGTTTTAGAGATTGAAGTCCAGAATTGTGATGCCACCACATAAGTTTCTTAAAAATAAATAAATAAATAAAAATAAAATTTCTTACACCTTTGGTAGGAATGCAAACTGGTGCACTATGGAGGTTCCTCAAAAAGTTAAAAATAGAACTACTCTATGACCCAGTGATGAAGGACAATTGGAAGAAAGGCAGGCAGGGACAAGGGCCCCCACTCTAAGAGGAAACTGCCCTTAAAAGGATTTCATAAGGAGCCCTCCACTCTTTTTTATGGGATAGATAGATGACAAAAACCTGATTGGATGACAGGCTCATGGAGGGTGAATCAGATTAAAACGGCTCACCAACAAGCCCCCCAAAAACCTCCCTAGACTTAGAAACTCTGGTGGCAACCCTCTTGGGTCCCCTCCCTCTTCAGGAGCTTTGTACTACCACTTAATAAACTTTGCTTTGCTGCCCACCACTCTTTATCTGGTCTATCCCTTCATTATTTGAGGCAGCATGACCAAGAACCTCAGGCACTAAAGGAGAAGAAAATCCTGTAACACCAATAATTGCACTACTAGGTATTTATCCGAAGGATACAAACATACTAATTTAAAGGGGCACATGAACCCCAATGTTTATATTTGCAATGTTATAGTAGCAATAGTTTATAGTTTATAGTAGCAATAGTTATGGTAGCAACGCCCACAATAGCCAAAATATGGAAAGAGCCCAGATGTCCACTGACAGATTAATGGATAAAGATGTGATATATATACATTATATAATTATATCATATATTACATATTATATAATATATAATGGAATATTACTCAGCCATCAAAAAGAATGAAATCTTGCCATTTGCAACAATGCGGATGGAACTAGAGGGTATTATGCTAAGTGAAATAAGTCAGAGAAGGATAAATACCATATAATTTCACTCATGCAGAATTTAAGAAACAAAACAAATGAACATAGGGGAAGGGAAGATAAAATAAGATGAAAATTGTGAGGGGAAGCATAAGTGATGATGAACTCTAGGAAATAAACTGAGGGTTGCTGAAGGGGAGGTGAGTCAGTGGAAGGAATAATTGGATGATGGGCATTAAGAAGGACACTTGATGTAATGAGCACTTAGTGTTATATGCAACTGATGAATCACTAAATTCTATTCCTTTTTTTTAATTCTATTCCTAAAACTAATAATATAGTATGTGTTAACTAAATTGAATTTAAATAAAGAATTTTTAAATGCCCTGAGAGCCAAACAAAAAAATAAATAGGGTGCCTGGGTTGCTCAGTTGGTTAAGTGTCTGCCTTCAGCTCAGGTCATGATCCCAGGGTCCTGGGATCAAGCCCCGTGTCAGGCTCCCTGCTCCATACAGAGTCTCCTTCTCCTTCTGCCCCTCCTCCCACTAATTCTCTCAATCTCTCTCTCTCAAATAAAAAAATAAAATCTTCAAAAAATTTAAAAAATTTAAAAAAATTAAAAACTAAGAGGGAAAAAAACTTCCCATAATTAGTGTTCTGGGTCTTTGGAGAAGCATGGAGGAATCAGGATGGAAAAAAGCAGAGAGACTGACAGTTGGGTGGATGGATGAATGTGTAGATGTTGGTAGGGGGACAGATATATTAAATAAATGGATAGTTAGATGAAAATATAGACACCTGAGGAGCCTGTGTGGTACATTCAGTTAAGTGTCCAACTCTTGGTTTTGGTTCAGGTGGTGATCTCAGGGTCATGAGATCCAGCCCCACATTGGGCTCTGCACTCAGCTCAGAGTCTGCTTAAGATTCTCTCTCCCTCTCCCTTTGCTCCTCCCCCACCCTGAATATACTCTCTCTCTCTCTAAAATAAATAAATCTTTAAAAAAAAAAAAACTATATAAATAGACACATGAATATAGATGGGGTTGTGGAAGGTTTTTATTATGTTAAGTGTTGAGTGCAGAATTCCTCTTAGGGGGAGAACCATCGGTTTAAGAGAGTATCTAGATAACATCTCCGGGTATAAAAGAGGAAGCCCACAGACATGACTAGACAGAGAATTTAACTGCTTTGCTAAAAAGTAGATAAAAATATGAACTATTGATGGGCTAGACTAAGGAAGGAAGGATTAAAGGAAATAATAACACTATGGAGAAGGTGGGAGAAAGAAAAGATCTTGCAGCAAGTGAGAGGCTAGGAGGCGCAAGACAAGAAATCAGCCAATGAGAAGCAGTCCAGCTTTAATGCCAAATCTTAAGAAAATTTTACTCATAAACTACAGTATGTGAAAAAAACTTGTGTAAAAAAGGATAGGGACTGTGTTGTAAATTGGGTTAAAGCAGAGTACAGAAAAGGGAGAAGATATACAAGTGATTTTTAATTCAGCTAAAAATTCTAAGAAATCTCAGAAATATCATGGAACATAAAGTTTCTCCTGCTATACCTATTATGGGAGCTCCAGCCATTCTTTTAAATATTTAATGGAAAGATGGCCTCATTAGGCCGAAGAACATGGGGATACTCAGGCAGCTGTCTATGTGGGTGATAGACAGATAGAAGGAAGGATGGACTGATTGATGGGTCAATCAGTCCGTGGCCTGATAGATAATTCTACTTGGCCCCCACCGGCTTCCCTTCCAAATGTTTGACAGTAGATATTCTAGGTTTTCAGCATTGTAAACATTTTTGGACAGAAATGCTCTTGGAATTCCTCATAGACTTGCCCAAATGAAAGCAATTTGACTACAAATCAGTAGGACATCAGATGTCCTCATGCCATTTGACAGGGGACACAAAAATGGAAGCCATTATGTCTGATTTCTATCTACAGTGTCATAATATGTCTGACAAGTCTCCTTCACCCCACCTCAGTCATGGATCTTTTTTTACTTCAGTTGTTCTCAAAGGGTGCCTATTCACCGATTTGAAGTCTGAAGGGTAGCAGAATAAGGATTATTGTGAGCTGATTATTCTAAGAAACAGCACATGAGAAAGAAGCACTGAAAAGAGTAGAATTTACCCTTTCATAAGGGATATTTACATTTTACAAAGGAAATCATTTGTAAAGTTATCTCCCTCTCTGTACCAGGAAGAAAAGGATGACTCTAAGTCTCCAGTCTTATCAATGGAGAAGCACTGACTTAAATCTGCATAACAAATTTCACCCTTGTTTACCATGTTTCTCCTGGCAACTCCCCATAATTTGACTTCCCTTTGCCCCAACATCTTTCTTTTGTCTTTAACTTAAGATGGTATTTAAGGAGGTGGCTTGGGCCATCTCGGGAAGTTACTCAGTTTTTCTGGGTATATCCCAAGTATATCCCAAATATACATACCCATGAGGCATATATATATATATATATATATATATATATATATAAGTTTATATATATAAACTTGTTTGTTTTTCTCTTGCTAATCTGTCTTTTATGACAGAGGGCCTCGGCCATGAACTCAGAAGGGTAGAGAGAAAATTATTTTTCCTCTCCTATAGTTTCTCCATCACGCCCCACAACACAAATATGTTTTTTCTTCATAGCCTACACTTTGAATCTAGCTATCCCAAACATACTCTCCAAGTCTGGTGAAAATTTGTTGTGTCATTTTTCATTCTGGTCCACTAAGAGGCAAACAATGAAACTGTGTTTTATTTATACAGACATAAATTAAACACACTAAATAGGCACATAAATAAATTATGGTATCTTCAATTGATATACTATTGTAGAATCATTTAAAATGTTATATATAAATAATTTTTAGTATAAAAATGTTCATGACATAATGAGAATTAAAACAAAGATGTAAATTTGCATGACACAAATACACAGAATCACGCACAGAACACATAGGCAAAAAGTTGCTAGTTGTGATTCTGCTTGAGAAGTGAGATTACAAGTGACTTATTTTCTTTGTACTATTCTCAATGCAAAAGAAAGCAATAAAATTATCAACAAGTCTATAACCAACATCAACTAGAAGAAAAACAGCAGCAAGGGCACTAGAAATTAAAAATGATAATCAAGTATATCCAGACCCAAGACAGAATTTAGGAGCAGCTTTAATGGCCACCTTGGGTTCTACTTCCTGAACTCTAAAAGGTGATTTAGGGTGATCCTAAGGACCTCCCTAACCTGAGAAGAACAATGATCTTCCTGGAGAGTTTCTGTTGCCACAGTGGTATCAGGATCCAGCCAAGAAATGTAAACAAACATTAAGTGTAACCCTACCCCCCAACGTGCCATAAAACACACTCTCTAGTACTGTGAACTCCTAGCAGGGACCTCTTCTTGCACCACCAGGGATGGGTAGAGCTCCTTAGCACTGTTTCCCACACTTTATTTCCATGAACACTTATAATTAATGATATATATTTTTTTTAATTCTGCAGGCAAAAACTTGAGAAATGCTGGATTAGTAATATACATTTTAAATCTCAAAAGGAAGGATCATTTAGTGATTTTTCCATTAATTTGACCTTAGAGGTTTTATTTATCTGTGACACGAAACTAACATTGCATGAAAAGTCATATAGGAAACCCCAGCTGGAGTTTCATTTTTCTCAGTGTTTCTACTACTGACCTCATTTATAAAAATAAAAGTCATATTTTCCAAGGTTGGTAATCAAAGACAAATCTCCATATAGGTAAGACAATGGGTTTTCAATAACATAAATCTTGTCCTCTTTCTCTTAAAGATTTCTTTCCAATTACTATCTCTCAACCACAGATTGATTTTAGAAGAAAAGGTGCTGCACCCTTAAGTCTTGGGTTCAAACTTACATTAATGCCACACAATATAACTAAGGCCAGCCTGGAATAAATACTTTAATAATTACTAGTAGATTTTTCTAAGCAGAGAGAGAGAGGTAGACAAAGTCTCAAACCCAGGGAAGATAAATGAAAACAAACAGTTTTACAAGATATATTCATCTACATCTTTGGGTTTCCTGCAGCAAGGACTCCCTACCTGATTTATCACTCACTTCCATATATTATTGTTTTGGCACCTATCACCCAGAAGGATAAGCCTATGCAACCCCAAGTTCAGGTTAAACATTAAACATGATACAGATACAGGGAAGATGACGTCTGGTTCAAAAGAACTAGAAGAATGAATGCCTGTTATTATTTTCTTTCTTTCTCTTTTTCCAAAATAACTTTTATCTAAGTAATACATGTTCTTTGCTCAAAAATCAAAGGGTTGTAATAAAAAACAGCATTTCCCTGCTCCATTTGTACCTAGTCCTACTTTCTAGAGCCAACTGTCTTCTACACGTTCAGCCATTTCTTCTGATACTTATCTTCATGTTTCTAAACCCTTATACTGCTATATATTGATTACTTTCAGATAGTACTGCTACCCTTTTATGGTGGAGAAGGTTGTAGCTCTCTTCCACCACCACTACTTCCCCTCTCTCATCCTCAATATGGGTATATCACACTTTTTAATAAAGCCAATGGTGTTTATATTACCATAACTGTTCACTCTTGACCAAGACGGTATATTATATATATCATGTTATATTATATTATTTCTTCCTAATCATTGCCTTTGCATTTTTTTAATATGTCTATTTCTAAATTTTTCCAAATGCTCCAACTGATCTGTCAAATTTCTAGAGTGTTTTTGTTTGTTTGTTTGTTTTTTAATAAACTCTCTCCTATAACCCTTCCTCCTCCTACTTTAATCTTAGCTGGTTGCTTTTAGGTCTGGTGCAGAGCTCTTGCCCTGGGAATTTTTCTTTTGCCATTCTTCAGAGTTAAATTGCCCATTCCCTAAATCCCAACTACTTCTCCTTTGGGTTTATACCCCCATTTCACTGAAGTAAATTCTTTAGTCATTTCCCAAGAAAGAATGCATAAAAAGCCAACTTCTGAGTCCTTGCATCTGTAAAACAAAACAAAACAAAACAATAAAAATAAAAAACAGGCTCAAAATGGAGCCACTTCTGCTTAGCCCCATGTCAGCAACCTAGGACTTGACATCTAACCTAATTGAAGTCTCAGCCAGTCCCAGGAATGGAATTTTAAATCAATCACTCTGGAATTTCCTGAACAACACTACTGAGGTCATCTGCTTGACAGACTCCACCCTTTCCCAAAGAAAGGTGACCTTGCTTGTAATAATTCTTTCTCTTTATTAATGACTTCCTTGTCCCCACCCACTTCTGCTTATAAAAACCTTCCATTTTGTACAGCTCCTCAGAGCTCTTTTCAACTTACTAAAGGGGATGCTGATTGACTCATGGATTGTTGAAAAAAGCCCATTAGATCTTCAAATTTATTCAGTTGAATTTTTTAACAGATTCCTGAAAATATCTTTATTCTATCCTTATGTTTGGTTAATAGTCTGGCTAGGTATAAAATACAAAGTAGCAAATAATTTTCTCAATTTTGAAGGCATTATCCAATATCCCTTAAGAGGTGGTCTGGGGGGGGGGCACCTGGTGGCTCAGTCAATTAAGCATCTGCCTTCGGCTCAGGATCAGATCATGATCCTGGAGTCTTGGGATCAAGCCTTGCATCAGGCTCTCTGCTCAGCGTGGAGCCGCCTTCTCCCTCTCCCTCTGCCTGTTGCTCCGCCAGCTTGCTCTCTGTCAAATAACTAAAATCTTAAGAAATAAAAAAGGGGTGCCTGGGTGGTTCAGTAGGTTAAAGCCTCTGCCTTCAGCTCAGGTCATGATCTCGGGGTCCTGGGATCGAGTCCCGCATCAGGTTCTCTGCTCAGCAGGGAGCCTGCTTCCCCCTCTCTCTTTGCCTGCCTCTCTGCCTACTTGTGATCTCTCTCCTCTCTGTCAAAATAAATAAATAAAATATTTAAAAAAAAAAAAAAAAGAGGTGATCTGGGGCACCAAGCTGGCTCAGTTAGTAGAGCATGTAACTCTTGATCTTGGGGTTGTGACTTCAAGGCCTACAGTGGGCTGGGCGAAGAGATTACTTGAAAAAAAAAAAAAAAAAAGAGGTGGTCTTGCTGTTTAGAAGTCTAGTGCAGTTCTGAATTTTCTTCCATTGTGTGTGACTTTGTGGAAGTAGTTAGAATCATCTCTATATCCCCAGTTTTCAGAAATTTCACAAGAATGATGCATGGTATGGGTTGTCTTTCCTTCATTTGGAATTAACTCCTTGTAATCTTCACTTGTATCCTAAATTCAAAGAAATTTTGCTGTATTTCTTTGATAATTTTCTCTACTTCATTTTATCTATTCTCTCTTTCTGGACATACTTTTTTGTTATTGTTTTTAAAGATTTTATTTATTTATTTGACAAAGAGAGGGACAGCAAGAGAGGGAAACATAAGCAGGGGGAGTGGGAGAGTGAGAACCAGGCTTCCCTGCCAAGCAGGGAGAGCCCAATGCAGGGCCCAATCCCAGGACCCTGGGATCATGACCTGAGCCAAAGGCAGACGCCCAACAACTGAGCCACCCAGGCACCCCTCCTTCTGGACCTACTTTTAATCAAATGTATCTGAATATTTCTAATCTTTGTTTTAATGTCTGGGAAATGTCTTTGATTTCATCTTCCTGATTTTATTAAATTTTTAGTTAGACTATATTTAGTTCTGAAAAGTTCTGTCCTTTTAAAAGTTGCCATCTTGTTTTATGGATGAAATATCCTTTATCTCTCAAGTAATCTTTTTTGTTTACATTTTCTTCTGTTCCCTCTGTGTTTGTGTTTCCTATTAGCTTGTTTCGGCCCCTTGCTTTCAAGCTGGAGTCTGATCATTATATTAAAAAGTTAAGCACTACAGGGATGCCTGGGTGGCTCAATCTGTTAAGCGGCTGCCTTCTGCTCAAGTCACCCACATAAGGCTCCTTGCTCAGCAGGGAGCCTGCTTCTTCCTCTACCTCTGCTTGCTGCTTCCCTGCTTGTGCTCTCTCTCTCTCTGACAAATAAATAAATAAAATCTTTAAAAAAATAATGCTTTAAAAAAAAAAGTTAAGCACTACAAAGATGATTTGTAGCTCTGTGTGTGTGTATTGCAGGATTTATTGAGTCTTAGGTTTTCCTATAAGGTGATCAGATGATGAGGCAGCCTTTATTTTGGTGGAATCCCCAGTATTATTTGTTTTTCCTCTAGAATATTCAGAACTTCCAGAGAATAGTAACAATGGTAATAATAGCTGACAATTACAGAGCATATAGCAATGTGCTGGATATTGTTCTAAGTGTTTTATATGTATTTATTTGCATGAATGTTTTGTATGTATTAATTCATTTAGTAGTCAATGATTTCCACAAAGTAGGTGTGCAAATGAGGCACAGAGAGGCTGAGTGGCAGAATTATACTACTTAATATACTGTCAGAGATTTGAACCCAGGCAGGCTGGCTTTCAATCTCTCCTCTTACTCATGAGCCTCCACTGCCTCTATGTACTGCCTAATGGTGAGAGGGCTGGCTTTCCTCCTGGCTGCTGGCCTTCCTGGGGCCCACTGGGAGAAAAAGCTAGGGAAACCGCGTTATGAAAGTACACTTTCACTTATTAATGTCCCATTTTCAGCATGGACCTATACCCCTGACTTACCTTGGCCTTGGCATCTTTGACATAAAAATTGTCTTGGGAAAATAAACCCACAGATTTGCTGCTGGTGTGGAGAGGTAAGGAGTCAGGGCAGCATAGGATGGAAAAGTGGACCTAGAAACCCAACTGTGCTGAATATAAACATTCAACTAATATTTTGACTTTCAGATCCAAGCTTTACTACACTTTCTTCCAAGGGCTGAGCTTCTCAGGGATTATTCCAGGCAAACTAGGTCATATATGGTGGAAATTACCACCTGATTTCCCTCAAATTTCATTTTCTTCGGTGCTACAAAATCAGTTGCCATATCTCCATTTCCTCTTTTCTAAAGTTTATTGAAATATCTTTTTTTCTTCATATTTTATTTATTTACTTGACAGAGAGAGAGAGAGAGAGAGAGAGCGTGCACAAGCAGGGAGGAGGGGCAGAGGGGAAGGGAGAAGCAGACTCCTGCTGAGCAAGGAGCCCAACATGGGACTCGATCCCAGGACCCTGGGATCATGACGGAGTCATGACCTGAGTCGAAGGCAGCTGCTTAACCAACTCTGCCCCCCAGGTGTCCCTAAAGTTTATTGAAATTTCTTTTCAATTTTCAATTTTCAATTTTTGAAAATTTTCAATTTTCAAATGAAATTGTCTCTCTTCTTTATTTTACTTTTCCTTATGGTTTATTATCTTTACAGAAAACTATTACAGGCATCAAAAATAAAAAAAATTAGCATTGATATAATATTAGTATCTAATGTACAGACACAATTCAAATATCACCAGTTGCTCCAATATTGTCCTTTATAACAAAAGGAACAAACCCAAGATCACAGTGTGATTGTTTGGTTCCTCTGAGCAGCAGACACCATGCTTAGACATATAAGAGATTTATTAGGGAAAACACCTATGAAAGATAACGCGGAGGAATGAGTAGGGAGAACTTTCAGACTATGATAACTCTGAAAGGAGAGAGAGAAGGAAGTGTTAAGAAGGAAGAGCATGAGGGGCATCTGAGTGGCTCAGTTGGCTGAGTGATCCAACTCTTGATTTCTGCTCAGGGTCTTGGGATCAAGTCCTGCGGCTGGCCCAGCGGTCTGCTTAGGATTCTCTCTCTCCCTCTCCCTCTGTTTCTCTCCCAGCTCATACTCATGTGGGCGCACGCTCACTCTCTTTCAAATAAATAAATAAAATCTTAAAAAAGAAGGAGAAGGAGGAAGAGCTTCAGACTACCTCGCAGTTCTGAGAAAATTTTGGCTGGACCAATGAGTGGTTTCTGAGACTAAGTTTCCCATTAAAGAAATCCCATTGGGTAAAAAGAGTCCTGTCCTAGGATCCCTGTCATGTTCAATCACTGGGAGCATCAATGTGGCAATGGCTTCGTGGGGGCAGCAGGAAGAGTCTATTAGTTGGCTATGCTCCCCACAGCAGGTCCTCTTGAAGGGACGTAGGAACCAGGCACCTCCATAGCCACCACACCTGCATATAGCATTTAGTTGTCATGTCTCTTTTGTCTCTGTCAGTTAGGAACAGTTCCTAAATATTTCCTTGTCTTTCATGACGCTGACATTTTTTTTATAAAAATTTTATTTATTTATTTGACAGAGAGAGAGAGATCACAAGTAGGCAGACAGACAGGCAGAGAGAGAGGGGGAAGCAGGCTCCCTGCTGAGCAGAGAGCCCGATGCAGGGCTCGATCCCAGGACTCTGAGATCATGACTTGAGCCAAAGGCAGAGGCTTAACCCACTGAGCCACCCAGGCACCCCATAACCCTGACATTTTTGAGGACAGGCCAATTATTTTATAAAATGTCCCTCAGTTTAGGTTACTAGTGTTTTCTTATGGTTAAAATTACACATTTGTGTCCGGGATATCACAGAAACAATGCTATATTCTTCTGTCAGGGAGGACACACTGTTACTCTGTCCTATTACTGATAATGTTAACTTTAGTTACTAAATGAAGGCGATGTCTGCTAGGTTTCTCTTCTATTAGGTTATTTTTCCTTTGTAATTAATAATTATTCATGTAAATATCTAGTTCCTCACCAAACTTTCACCTACTGTTTAATATCCATTGATGATTCTTGCCTAAATCATCACAACTATGATGATTGCTAAATGGTGACTAATTCTATCATTCCATCCGCATTTATTAATTGGTATTATACTACAAGGAAGCTTTCTTTTCTTGCTATTTATTCAATCATTCATCTATTTACATGAGTCTGGGCTCATGGATATCTATTTTACTCAATGGCAATTTTATTCGATGTCCCAAATATAACAGTTTGGTCCACTAAGAGCTCTTTCAAGCTTATTTCTGTGCCCCTTTAACACACCTGCAATATTCTTCGAGAATTTTCTTAGTTTGTGGTTCTTAAAGGTGTTCCAAGTTCATATTGTAGTGCACCAACCCTAGAGTCAGCCTTTCCTCCAGAGTCCTGATTCCTTTTCTTTTTTTTTTTTTTAAAGATTTTATTTATTTATTTGACAGAGAGAGAGAGATCACAAGTAGGCAGAAAGGCAGACAGAGAGAGAGGGGGAAGCAGGCTCCCTGCTGAGCAGAGAGCCCAATTCGGGGCTCGATCCCAGGACCCTGAGATCATGACCTGAGCCGAAGGCAGAGGCTTAAACCACTGAGCCACCCAGGCGCCCCCAGAGTCCTGATTCCTTTTAATACAGAATGGTATTCAAAAATCAAGATCTAGTTTTGGTGTGCTCATTTCTACCAGATAAACATTTCTTCTAAGTCCTCTTAGAGGACAGAGGTAAGAAATGTATGTATGTATACACACCCCCACATACTAGCATCTATATCAATTTTATAATATTCTATTTTGTTAAATATATGTAGATACATAGATATGGATTTGGACATGGACATATACCATGAGTTTCCACCAGTACATCCAAATACAATCCAATACAACAGGATTCCTTCTCTCCTTCTCCTTTTCATATTAGGATAACTTTTTTCTCTATCAGTTAGAAACCTGGCTCCTATTGTCCTCAATATATTCACTTATTTTCTCAGGCCCTCTGTATGTAACCAAATTCCCAACTGCACTGACCACTCCTCGGTCAGCCACCCCCTTTCTCAGTTCCTAATCACACCAGTCCAGCCTCATTCGGCCACCTCCTCAGTCAGTCCCCATTATTACAGCTTTCAGTGACCATTCTCATGTGATTGGTTCCCAAGATTCAAGTCAACTCAGGATGATACAAGGCATTTTTAACTACTGAAAACCCAATGACCCATAATCATCAAGCCACCTTCCTCTCACCAAACTCAGTGTGGGCTAGCATAATGTTCCCATCTCTCCCACTGGGCCTTCATCAAGATCACTCTGTTTACCGATAGATATCCTTAATTCTGAATTTCTTGGAGAAAAAGTTAGGAATGATAACATTAATTTCTTTCTGCTCAGAAGGCCCTGAACCTATATGCAAATGAAACCACTCACTTCTCAGAATTCTGCAGGCATTGGTTCTGACGAAATGAATATTTTCCCCAAATAGCTATGAGGTACTCTTAGTGAATGGGAAAAAAATAAGGCACCCCCATTACATGACATTTATATTATAAAATAATTTGTCAATTGGTCTTAGGCCTATAGACTCTAAGAGTTCCTTGAAAGCAAGCATCTTTGTAGCTGTAATGCCTAACATACTGTCTAGTCATTGTAGACACTATAATTGTTTTAGCCTTTATTTGAACCTCTCCTTCCTTTCTCCCCTTTGTATCTCAGGGCTCAATACCGTTTACCAATGCACTTTGTAAGGTTCAGTTGTTCTAATAACTCAGTGTTTCTGCCACAGTCAGTGCATTAATGCTGATCAAGGGACAGTCTCAGGATGTCTTGGAGAAATAACCATTATATTTTGTTCTCTACCAGAGTGCTTTCTAAGAGCCAAGAGCCCTTTTATGAGCTGCACAGAGAGGACCTCTCTTTATCAGAACCTTTTTAATTCTTTTTTTTTTAATTTTCTTTTTAAGATTTTATTTATTTATTTGTCAGAGAGAGAGAGAGCACAAGCAGGGAAGTAGCAGGCAGAGATAGAGGAAGAAGCAGGCTTCCCGCTGAACAAGGAGCCTGATGTGGGACTCAATCCCAGGACTCTGGGATCATGACCTGAGCCGAAGACAGCTGCTTAACCAACTGAGCCACCCAGGCATCCCAGAACCTTTCTAATTCTTGAAGGACGCTCTAAAAATCTCTCTGCAGGCCACCATTTCTTGGAAACTTTTCCTGAATACAGGTCCTTGTGCTACACCAATGACTGTTTTACTAGAAAGACTAGAAGGCTTAATGGGGGTCTCATAAATCCATCAGAGCAGACCTTCGCGTACAGCTCAACACCAACTTTGGGCAGCAACCTCAAGCAACAACAGGATGAGTGTCCTTCCCATGAGATGTGTCTGCTCCCCTTCCCTCAACACCAGAAAGGCCTCTGACTAAGACGAGCTCCCCAATTTCCTGAATACACCTTGATTGATGCAAAGCAATTGTCCTCAACTATTGATTTTAGCAGGCTCTTCACAATAGGAATTTCCATCTGAACACTCTTCACAGTCATGTGCTTAAAACTGGGTTTTGAACTCACCCATATGCACTTCCTTCCTTCTTTACGACTGTATGAACTCAGGGGCATCAAATAGGTTACCATCTCATCCCTTGGTGAGGATGTTGAGGGATCTCCTGTCCTTCCCCCTTTCAGCTGTGTGAATTCTACCAAGCCTACCAAGAAATAGGTAATATACATAATGGATAAACAGTTACAAGCATAAAGACAATTGGAAATAGGGAAGGCTTCCCAAATCCTTTTATACCAGCATTACTCTCATACCAAACTCAAAGAAATATGGTACAAAAAGAAAACTACTATTCAATCTTATAGGGATCATAAATGCAAAAATGCTAGTGAAATACTAGCAAATCAAATCCTGGAATATGTTATAATAATAATATATCAAAACCAGGTAGGGCTTAGCTCAAAAATATGAAGATGGTTTGCTATTAGAAAATTAATGATTTTAATTTGGAAAATACATATTTCAGCAAATGTGGGGAAAAGCTCTCCAAGGTTCAAACCCTATTCCTAATTTTTAAACATTTTTAGCAAACTGGGAACGAATGTAGGTATCCTTAATTTGATATATCAGAAATCTCCAGCGAAAATAATACTTGACATTGAAACATAAAAATCATTCCCATTAAAATTTGGAAAGAGACCTCACTTCCAATATTGCGTTATTTGTCATAAGCAATGCAATGAGATGGGAAATAAAGAAAGGAGGTATATATACTGAAGAAGGAAAGACAAAATATCGGTATGATTGCCTACCTAGAAAATCCAAAAAAAATAATTGGTAGGTAGGATGCAATGGAAGGTTACTCAAATAAGAGGTTTGAAAACTATCAGCAAAAGGGAGGAGTGGAAGGGACAAAAGCAGGGAAGGAATGTGTTTTGTTTGGCAGAACCAACACTTCCAGCCAAGGAGATGCTCAACTAGGTGTTTCACCAGATAGCCCCTTGCTAGGTGTGTCTTGCCTAGTAACCCCTTACTTGAGCCAGTTTGAGCTGAATTGGAGCTGAGGACCTGCGCAGAAGCCCCCCTGAGTTGTTCTAAGGATGCCTTTAGTCCATTATAATACTAAGTTCTCTTCCTATGAGCAGAATTTCTGTCATTTTTTCAACATATGATGTATGTACTCGTACGTTAACATGCTAGGCATGTGCAGTTAAACCAAAAGTGCATATACAAACTTCCTGCCCCCATCCCCAATAAAAGCCTCCTATACCAACCCCATAGGGAGACAGCTTTAAGAGCTATCTTCCTGTCTTCTTACTTGTAACAAAAAGTTCTTTGCTTTCAACATTTCCTTGGGTTGTGCTCAATTTGATGTACCCCAAGCAGCAAACCCCCTGAGTTCACTTACATAATGAGAAGCAAGTAAGACTAACAGGATTTGACCAAATTGACTAGATAGAAGAATAACAATGAAAACAAACATATGGAACAATTTTCAATCTCATCACAAATCCAATAAATGTGAATTAAAACAATGCCTTACAAATCACTATTAATTTTTAAAATTTAGTGGTGCAACCTTTTAGGAAGGGATTTGGCAACAGTAATTAGAAAAAGATCCATCCTTTGGCTTCTGCTGAAACGCTACCCTAAGGAAATATTCCAAGACATATAAAAAGATATATACATAAAGATGTTCACAGGCTATTTTTATACAAAAATCTGGAAAAAAATCCAATGTCCAACAAGAGAGTGAATTAGCTAAAAAATCATATATTAGCTTAAATATTATTTTTTATTATTAAAAGATCTTTTAAGATCTCTGTATTAACACTGAAGTTGTATTAAATGATAATTAGTGAAAAATCAAGAAAAACAATTTGTATATTTGGCATAATAACTACCTAAAAACACATTTGGAGAAAAGAGTCACAAGAAATGTAGTATAGTCAAGAATTCAGACTCTTGAGTCTGAAGTTGTGACTTCAAATCCTGGGGCTACCACTTCCTAGTTATATGACCTTGGCCAAATTATCTAATTTGCCTCAGTTTCCTCACCTGTAAAATGGAATTTAATAATAGCAGCTGTCTCATAGGTTCATTATGACAGTAAATGAGTTTATACCTGCAAAGCTCCATGAGTAATGGTGTTGATGTGGTAAGCTGCTAAAAAACATTCATGTGAATGTAGCAGAATACTGGTAGGCATTGTATTAGGGTGATAAGATTCTGAGTGTTTTCATTCCTGTTTTCTAAGTTTTCTAAAATATTGTTATTTTTGCTTTATAGCAAAAATGGATAATTAAATATTAAAAATATTATTTCTAGTCCACACTAATCTCTTCTCTTGACTATACCCTAATTCCATTTCCTCCTGTTTATCTAGGATCTGGTTCCACCCATTATTTCCTTTGTGTTATCTCAAACTCCTCTACTCTACTGATTCACCAAATAAATAAATAGATTCCTAAGTGGAATCTTTATTCCCTTCTTTTCACTGCCACATTTCTTAAGGAAAAAACAAAATTCACAAAAACTTTCTCCAATTTGAATTTCCCGTTCACTCTTCAGTATATTGGAATATATTCAGTATATTGGAAGAATTCTCTCTTCATTATGCCATTCTAACAATGTTGCTAATTTCCTTAATGTCCAAAACTAATTAATCTGTATCATCTTTACCCTATCTCAGGTGTTTTAACACTGCTAGTCACTTTCCTCTTGAAACTGTCCACCCTGTCCTATCATACTTAGAAAGGAGGACGTGAGAGGAAGAGGAAGCACAGGTGTAAAATTGCCTCTGTTGGAAACCAGAAGCTGGTATCTGCCCATGTGTGAGATCAGGTCTGAAGCCACAGACTGCGGAACCAATCCAGAAAGAAGCAGCAGCCATGGTCAAGTGAAAGAGTGTGGCTGGGGAAATCCAATAAGGGAATCAGAAAGCAAAGTGGGTCAAAGACAAAAGAACACCCTGAGTCCCAAGGGGAACAAAAAGTCTGCAGACATAGAAAAAATTCTGCAGAATCCCTCTGACCACTTTCAGCAGAATTGTATTGTCAAATCTCAGTGTGCAGAGTCTTTTATTCTCAGAATACCTCAAGGATGCGTCTTTTATGTTCCTCAATACAACCCTCTCGGATTCACTTTTTTTTCTCTGTTTGTTTTCCAATTTAATCATCCTGCCTTCTTTCATCATATATTTACTAAATGACCACTATAAGCCAGGCATTGTGATATGCCATGAAGCTGCACAATAAATAAGGTAAAGTCCCTTTACCTTAAAAGCTCACCTAATTGACAAAAGCTCAAAAGCTCAAAAGCTCACCTAATTGACATTTCTTTTTCTGACCACCACATAAATGTGTTTCCCAAGGTTCTTGCCTAGATACTTCTCCTATCCTACCAACTGTCTCACATTACCAATCATATCCCTGGCTTCTTCATCTGATAACTTGCAGATATTTCAAACTCAGGATGGCCAACACCAGATATTCATTTGCCACCAAACCAGAAGAGACCATTATCAAACTAGAAACTCCTAAGTCATCCATCAGTTTTCCTTTCTTTCACCACATAGCAGAACGACTGGATGGCAATTCTTTTTTTTTTTTAAGAACTTTATTTTTAAAGATTTTCTTCTTCTTCTCCTTCTCCTTCTTCTTTTTAATGTAGGTTCCATGCCAACCATGGAGCCCAACATGAGGCTTAAACTCACAATCCTGAGATGGAGACTTGAAGAGATCAGGAGTCAGGAGGTTTAATCAACTGAGCCACCCAGGTGCCCCTGATGGCAATTTTTAACAATATCATCTTCTACAAAGCTTTCAAAATTGCACTCTCCTCTCTCTTTTAACTCTACATGAATTTTCATCCATAATTACTTTGATAAAGCTAACTTTTTCCTGTCATCCAATATCGCCCCCTTCCAGTCCATCATTACTGCTGATATCAAAATTATCTTTCCAAAAAAAAATAAATAAATTAAAAAAAAAAAATTATCTTTCCAAAAGGCAAATTTTATCCACCATTGCTTCTGTTTCTATATGTTCTGGATGTTTAGATTTCTTCTACATATTTCATTTTTATATGTCTCTCTTAACACCATGTTGGATAAAAAGAGTTGCTTATAGTTCTCAAACACAAGCAACTTTGGTCATGTTCTCTGCCTTTCTTTGCCAAAAGTGCTAAAATCTTTTTTTCCATCTGACAAATCAGTTCGAATGAGCTCAAATATTTTTAAATTACTTCAAATATTACTTGCTCTGCAAAGCCTTCCATCTCATTCAAACAGAGCTCCCCAATCTTTCCACTGAGCTCTGTGCTTAGAGTATATTTCTATTAAGGAAGAATTACATTTGTTTTCTACTCATTTGGAAATCTATATAACATTTGTTTAGTTATCAGTCTCTAACATTAGAATGAGTGTCTAAACCTAGAGTGTATGGATAATGTATTTTTTGTTGTATATTGTCCCGTATCCAGCAAAATGGCCACCACCACCACAAGTCTTTGCTGAAAGAATGAGTAACTCACAGAATAAACAATCAATGGGAGAATTTTTTTCCTTTTTCCTTCATTACATGACTATTAGGATACAACATGTATCTTGGTGAAAGGGTTGAGGAAATGCAGATTGATCAATAAAATGAAGGTCAAAGGAGAAAGGCTGGAGAAATCAAGAGGAACCACCAGTATGCACAGAAAACAAAGCTGACATCTAGGAAGGGAGGCAAAGAATGAGAAAATACCAGACAAAGTGGAAGCTGGAAAGAATCCAATGGAACAAGGAAATCAGCAGCTCAGTGAAACCTTTGCAAATTGACTCCATGAATCCAAACAAGTCTCATCAGTTTATCATCTTGATAAACACATGGATATACAGAGTTCTTAGGGAAAGTACTAGAAAAAAAACACTTACAGTTGGCCAGCAAGGCATCCGATCAAAAAATTTCCCAGAGTATATGGGTCTGATGCAATCTGGAGGTTCTACTCCCGGTTCAGTGTTTTCAGCCTCCTTTCTCTCTTCAGGTTGTTGGGCAAACTGGCTCTCAGAAGGTTCTATCACCAAGCCCATTTGGGGCCCTGTATTACCTGGCTCTTCTAGGATGGGTAGACCAGTGTCCACCTCCACAGGAGGCTTCATCTCTGCGCTGGGTTTCATCACCACACAGGTCTCTTTTCCCGGTTCCTGTCTAGGTTCTATATCCAAAGTAGGCTGCTTCCCCAGTGAAGCCCCTAACCCTTCATAGGAACCAGCCACAGAACCTCTCCTGCTCCCTAGAGCCTCTGGACTTTCACATACCATACCCAAGTGAGGCTGTATCATCCTTCCAGAACACCCTGCCAGAAGACATTCATTTTCTAAGCCCATACCTAGAGAAGATTTTGTTTCCTGGGATGCTGAGACCCCATGGACTCCTAAATTACTCCTCTCCGGGAGGGTCCTAGAAAGATTCTGTCTTTTTAATTTCATTTCAAGTTCCTTGCTCAATGGAGATTTTGTTTCTGGTAATGCTATTATCTCCTCAAATTTATTACTACCCAGTAGGCTTTCCCTACATGAGGAATCTTCTTTTCCTAATCCCACTCTGAACCCTAACTCCGTGGGAGATTTTGTTCCCATGAGGACCGCCCTCTCTCCTAAGTCATCCTTTCCTTGGTCTGTGAGACCAACCCCCGCGCTCTGGGGAGATTTCCTCTCAGATACCCTCATTCCTCCAGCTGTACTTATCTCTAAGGGGAAAGCTACACCTGGCTCAAGTGAAGTTCCTATGTCTTTGTGGTGTCCCAACCCTTTAGGGGACCCCACTCTCACAAAAGAACACATCTCCACTCGGACTCCCTGCCCACAGCTTCCTGCCTACCAATTTACACCTAGCGGAGTTCACCGACGAAAAGCAGAAGGTTTGTTTACCGCGTTACCTAGGAAACAGGGGCGTGGCTTGGCACGCAATTGTTTCGTCAGGCTGGTCCCTACCCATTTCTCCCACTCTATGTCGGTCAGGTCCGTTTCTCTCCCTCTTCTCTCTCTCCTTCCCTCCTTCTCTTCTCTTTTCTTCCTCCTTCCTTACTAGATCTGGAGGGCAAGAAAACTTGAAAGATGTCATCTTCAGCACTAGAGAAAACGCTCAAGAACTTCTCTTCAGTTTTGCAAGCAACTCATTCCCCCTGGGATGGGTTTAGCCATGGGCCTCCTCCTGGCCATTGGCCTATTAATTTTACTGGCGATCAGGGAATAAGTAGCCATTTTTCTGGTGGTGACCATTAATTTTAGGTCCTTCGTTATGCAAGAACATGCATACTGCATGTAGTTCTTCCAGCCTAAAGAACTACCTTGCATTTTGTGAGTTATTATATTTGGTACCTGTAGTACAGAAACAAAGTCTTTGAAAACATTTACACTCTAATAACTAGGCTTTAAATAGCATTTAAATAAAGTTTGAGATGTGTTACACAATAATGCATATCGACTTTTTAAAATACTGTGGCAAACTCAAACTCATTTTAAGCATGGGATTTTTTTAAAAAATATTTTGTCTATTTGAGAGAGTGTGTGAGAGAAGGGTGAGGGACAGAGGGAGAAGCAGACTCCCTGCTGGGCAAGGAGCTCTATGCAGCGATCCATCCCAAGACTTCAGGATCATGACCTGAGGCAGAGGCAGAGGCTTAACGGACCAAGCAACCCATGCACCCCAGCATGGGATTTTCTTTAAATTGGCATTACACCTTTATCAAGTTTTAAGTTTATTTATTTATGTATTCTCTTCACCCAGGGTGGGGCTTGAGTTCACGACCCCAAAGTCGAGCTGCAGGCTCTTCAGACTGAGTCAGCCAGGCAGCCCCCTTTGTCAGGTTTTAATGAAAGTCTATTTGGTGAATATTTGTAATGTTCTACACATACATGGGATGCAGAGCACCTAGCTTAGAATCAGAACAGAATTTATAGGATTCCAGTCTTTTAGAAACTATGAAGAATTTGTAAAATTTAAAATAAAAAAATGCTTAGGAGATATTATTTCACACTTGAAAAAAAACTGTATACTATAATTTTCAGATAATTAATATAAATATTCTTCTCCCCCTAAGCATTTTAAATGACTTGATAGCATATAAATGAAGGCATGTCTATGTATAAGCATTCATTCAATTCTTTCATTTTACAAATAACTATTGAGTATCTACTTTGTGTCAGTGCTAGGAATATTGTGAAATATAAGCCAATCCCTATCTCTTGGAACTTATATTCTAGTGGAGATAGATAACCATCAAGTAGACCAATAAATAAGATCATTTCACATACTGACAAGTATAGTGAAGAAAATACTTTGATATGAAGGGATACTGCTTTAGAATTGGTGGACTTAGAAGTTATTTGAACTGAGGCTTGCATTAAGCCCTGAAAAGACATAAACTTTTTAAACACGACTAACTCAAGTTCCCATAGTATTTTTCTCATTGCCTTGCCACCATGCCTACAATTCCTTAAGCTAGAATTACCTTTAGGTTTGTCTCAGGTAGTCCCGGCTAAAAGAATATTACCAGTCGATACAATCTTTGATTCATTCTTCAACTACACAATGATGAAAACATTTCCTGGAAGAGAAGATAGAAGATATAGGGTAAGACTGCTGGGGATGATAGATGCAAAGTGCTAGGAATTTGTGAGTGGGTATTTAGAAATTTGAGAGCAAAGGAAGCACTAAGGGCTGTGTTCAAGTTTACAACTTCATTCAAGGCCCTCCCACTATGTAGCTTCCTTAACAAATTTTATCAATTAATAGGATTCCACATTTGACACTAAAATATATACAATTTTCCATCATCCTTGGTTACCTGGGGTGAGGAAAAAAACACAAGCATATTATGAGTGCAGCACCAAGAGCAAAGCTTTACTGTGGCATATCAGTCTCTCCCAAATTGCCAGTGGATCTTAGAAGTGCTAGCCACTGGAGCAGCCCTCTTCAAGGCAAACATTGTGACTAAACTATAAAATACTGTGGGGGGGGGGGCGCCTGGGTGGCTCAGTGGGTTAAAGCCTCTGCCTTCAGCTCAGGTCATGATCTCAGGGTCCTGGGACTGAGCCCCGCATCAGGCTCTCTGCTCAGCAGGGAGCCTGCTTCCTCCCCTCTCTCTGCCTGCCTCTCTGCTTACTTGTAATCTATCTCTGTCAAATGAATAAATAAAATCTTTAAAATAAATAAAATAAAATACTGTGGAATATATTTATGAAGGGGGCAAATTAAAAGATAAAATTGGTAGAAAAAAATGAAGAAGCATTATCCTAGAACAATGAAATGGGGAGTTCCTAACAATTTATAAATTACACCATCCATGTGTTATTTGTGAGGGCTTCTTCAGTCAAATGCTCATCATTTAAATGTAATTAAGTTCACAAATATTTTTGAGGTCCCTATTATGTCAAAGATCCTTTGTGAGGAATTGAAATGATGAATAACTTATTGTCTTGGTCCTTAAGAACTTTAAAATCCTAATGAGATCTTATTTTATTTATTTATTTATTTATTTATTTATTTATTTATTTATTTATTTATTGGTGGGAGGGAGCAGAGAAAGAGGGAGAGACAGAATCTTAAGCAGGCTCCATGCCCAGTGCATCAGGAGGCCTACTCAGGGCTTGATCTTACAACCCTAAGGTCGTGACCTGATGCTTAACCGACTAAGCCACCCAGGTGCTCCCCCTCCCCCCACTGAAATTTTAGATTCCCTAATGGGAATGAAAGTGTGAGGAGAAAAGTCTAGGCACTATAAAATAAAGCAGATAGATATTAGAACCATTATAGAAAGTAAAGCAAAGTATTGCAAAACTACTGGAAAAAGATAACTAAATCCAGTAGAAGTACAGTTGACCCTTGGAACAACACAGTTTTGAACTGTGTGAGTTCACTTATATGTGGATTTTTTTCAATATGTCAGAGATTTTTTGGAGATTTGCAAAATTTTGAAAAAAAACTTACAAATGATATTGCCCAGAAATACCAAAAAAATTAGGAGGAAGTTAGGTATTATTGTAAGAGTAGAATATGTAATACATATAACTTACAAAATATGTTATTGGTAAGGCTTCCAGTCAACTGTAGGCTATTAGTACTTAAGTTTGGGGGGGGGGCATCAAACATTACATGCAGATGTTCAATTATGTGGGGAGTTGGTTCCCCTAATACCTGCATTGTTCAAGGGTCAACTATATCTTCAGATGTGATCAAGAGCATCTGGTATCTTGGCCAAAGTGAAACCTTCAGTGATGGACAGTGATGGTGTTCTGGGAGGGAGAGAACAAAGTGATCAAATATGCCAAGATGAAAACACACAGGCAACATGCTGGGAACACAGGGTAGACTGGTATGATTAGGGTAAAAGAAAGAGTTTGGGGGAGAGGGAGACTATAGAAATAGAATGAAAGAAACGTGGGTTGGGACTAGAGAAGAACTTTGGGCTCTTATTTTGCAAGTGAGATATCATTGAACATTTTTGAGGAGAGTTACTGGCTGAAATGCAAAAAAAGATGGGGAGTATGCATTAATTTCAGTTTATATGAATACTCCCATAGTATTGGGATTAGATCACAGGTGTTGGGTTAGATCACAGATTTGGGGATTAGAGAATTTGGGGTCTTAGAATGGACAATGGTTTATGAAGGAAAGTGGGAAGAGGGAAGATGATTTTGCCCTTTCAAGTCCAGGTGACTGGAAGCCTGTTAACACCAGTCAACTAAGCAGAAGCAAGTTTGGGCTGGTATAGGTTTGGTTTGGGATATAATGTTGACATGCCACAACTGATGTGACATATCCTACTTCCTGATTCTTCCTTGGATTGTCCAAGAGGTACTAACATGACTAACATTGTATTGGAACAAGCTCTTGAAGATAAAGTGCCACGGATACCATTTAGGTATGACACATTATGGTCTTCTGGTTAGTAATTGGGGAGTTGATAGAAGACTGGCTGTTCAAGGGTTCAAATCATCTTCGTTGCATAATGGTGACAGAGAATCCCCAGGATACCTTACCCAAAGTACACATCCTAGACAATGTTGATGTTCTCAAAACAGGGCTATACATGCTAAACTGCAAACTGTAAAGTAGCACTTATCCTGAAAGTCAATTTAACATTCTACCAAATTACAAAATGAATTGTTTTCAGATACCTGGCCAGAAACTACTGTATGAAATTTAACCAAAAAAGGGTGTGTTATGTAGATCTGCAGTGGAGGGTAATGTTTTGAGTTGTCTTTTTACTGGAATCCTGCTTAAGAACTCAGATTCTAGAGCCAGCCTGCAGGTTAGAATACAATTTCACTACCAGCTCAGTGGTGATTTTGGACAAGTTACACAGTCTCATTGCTTCAAATTCTTTACCTTTAAAACAGGCACGCCTCATTCATTAATTCCACAACCATGACTAGAGACTCTCAGCTGCCAGGCACTCTGCTAGACAGCGTTGAGGACCACTTTGGGGAGCTAATACTCTAATGTAGGAAGGTAATTAGTTTCAGATACTCGTTTGAGTGAAACCTTGTAGTGTAAAAGTAAAATGGAATAACTGGCAAAGGAAAATCCTGAATAAAAGCAAGCTATTATTTTAAGATTTGCTATCCCCCCGCACCACCACAAACAGGTAAACTAAATAAAAGCAATAAAAGCTTATTATTTTAAGATTTTCTCGCCTAGACTTTTGGTATGGGGAGGTTCTAATCCTCTTCCCAGGAGTAAATACCACAGTAAACAACTTTAGGACCCATGCTTCCCCTCAGGACACGTTCGGAGGGCGGGGGAGACTCTCTCGTGCTACAAAAGTCCTCCCCAAAAAGCCCCTTAGCCGTGTTGCCACAGTTGGGTGTTGCAGGGTAGGGTTAATTGGACTGTGAGCTCATATTCACAAAAGGCCTTTCTCTGCCCTACATGGGCAGGGCGCAACAAGCCCCAGTTCTCTCGCGCTTCCCCAAAATCAAGGCCTTAAAAGACTTCCCCCACCCCCTACCGCCAGGAGCCCAGGACCGCCACCCACATGACAATGGCGCCGGCAAGGGCGAGGCCGCGCTTGCCTGGGACGTGGGATGGAGGAAGGAGGCTGGCTCGCCCCCAGCCGAACGCAGAGGTCACGTGACATGCCCCAGCCCGCCTAGCCGACCAGCCCCAGCTGAGAGGACTTTGAGAAGGGGCGGGGGAGCGAACGGAGAGGTGGGACTGACGACCGCGGAAGTGACGAAGGGGCGTAGTTCGCTACGTGCAGCGACGTGGCGGCGAGGCCGGCGCCGAGCGGCGGAAGTGGCTCCCGCGCTGGGACTGGAGTGTTTGTGTTTTGGTTCGCGACGGAGCCGCCGACTAGCCTGAGGGGAGGAGGCAGAGGAGGGAGGAGGAGGAAGAATTAGTCGGAACTCGAGCGCCGGCGGCGGCGAAGGAGGAGAAAGGAAAGAGGAAGGCGGAGCGGAGAGAGGCGGAGACGGAGCCGGACGGGGGCGGCACCACGGCACGATCCCTCCACGGTCCAGTCTGAGGGGAGCGGCCTGAGAAGGAGACGCGCCGCCGCCGTCTAAGCCACCGCCACAGCCTCAGCCTCTTCTCGGGCTACGCCTGGGACTTGCTACCGGGAGGCTTCAGCCCCGTGGCCCCTCGTGCTGCGGTCTCAGGTAACCAAACCCTCCCTCCCTTGCCAAGAGCCAGCCGGGACCCCAGGTTATGCGTTGTCCTCAGTCTGTCCGCGGCCCTGCCGGCACTGAGTCCCCCGCCCATTCTTCCTCACCCGGCGCCAGTGCCCTGGACCAGAACTATCGAGCTGGGCATCTCGTCCTGCCGGCGCTAGTGATTCATTCCTCAAAGAGCTCTGGGGATCGGGATTTGCGGACTGACTGAGGGAGCGACGGGTGTCACCCTCTTCCCTTCTCAAGATGGCGCCGTGAAAGAGTGCTGGAGGCCGCGGTTCCGTCTGGCCCCTGTCCTGGCAGTCCTGGAGGGGTTGGTCCCAGCCGAAGCCAGGCTAGGGTAAGGGAAGCAGGATGGGAAAGATGGCCAGGGGACCTGGCGGGTCCTGCTTGTTCAGGCCATTTAGAGTTTGGTACCAGTTACTCAGGTGCTCTCCAAGGAGGAACTGGGGCCTACAGCAGGTGTGAATTTGGGGAGCTCCGCCTACCTTCGACTTCCAAAGACCGGTAATGGAGGGAGGAGGCTCATCAACATAGTCTGCTTAGGGACTGTCTCATCTATGAAAGGTGATGAACTGCAGCTTTAAAGAACTCAAAGGCGACTAGGCCACTGAATACGCACAGTGGGTAGAGGGAGACCTTATTAAACCTGTCCTGCTGTTCTCTTCCCTTAGAAGCTGGTTACCCTCCTGAGACTTTCAGACTGTACGCTGTGAACGTCATAATTCACAAATTTTGGTTTTTGTCAGTGTCAAATCAGTTGCCTTTTCACATAACTAGTTAGAAAAAAAAGTGTACAACACTATGATAATTCAGGAGAGCTCAGAAACTTTATTTTTAATGTAAAGTTGGGATAATATGAGTTCATAGGGTTGCTGTAAGCAAAATTCATGGAGTAGTGGTTGGCACATAATAAGTGTGGTAAATGCTAGCTGCTGTTATTAATACTATTTTCATTAAAGAGCACCTAGAGACCCTTATAGACTACCACTTTTCAAAAGATTTAAAAAGCGGGGCGCCTGGGTGGCTCAGTGGGTTAAGCCTCTGCCTTCGGCTCAGGTCATGATCTCAGGGTTCTGGGATCGAGCCCGGCATCGGGCTCTCTGCTCAGCGGGGAGCCTGCTTCCCCCTCTCTCTCTGCCTACTTGTGATCTCTCTCTGTGTGTCACATAAATAAATAAAATCTTTAAAAAAAAAAAAGATTTAAAAAGTATTTTATGCAAAACTTTTGTTTTGCAAAATAAAAATTGCAGTAGTGAATACAAATGAATGCATGTGATTTTTAACCTTAATGTTATGCTGACTGTATCTTTTATAATTACATTTATTTTCAGCTAGAGAATATTGGAGGGAGTTATAGTCCAACAGCTTTAACCCTTAAAAGGCAAAGTTAAAATCATAATTTTTTTTATGGGAATCTCATGTTTTCCCTAAATTTTGGGCCATGGAAATTCGGAGCATGTTGTCCTTGACAAGTATTTGAATTTGCTGTTTTGGAGTTAGTGAAACAATTGGGAAGTGTTTCAATTGGTATTGAAATATCTGAATGCGTGTTGGTACATGTTCAGTCTGTATGGTGTTCAGTTGATATTTGGTCATTATTTCATGAAAGGGCCACTTTGCCAATTTTCAATCCCTTTAAGTGTTGGCCCACTATATTAGATATAGATATATATATATATAGTCGTCTAATTCTCCAGCAGCTATGTAACTTAGGTATTGTGGAAATGGAGACTTTGGTATAGCCAGCCAGGATTAGATCCCAAATCTGGTATGTTTTTTAGTGGAGGGTGGGGGTGAGAGTGTCAATGTGAGGATCAGAGCATTTTTTTATTACAGAAGAAATTTTATACAGAAGTAGGGAGAATAGTAAAATGAACCCATCACCTACTTTAAATTATTTTGTGGCCAGTCGTGTTTTATTTACATCTCTACTGTTTAGAAGCAACTCAAACATAGCATTTCATGTGTAAATAGTTCAGTATGCATTACTAAAAGGACTCTGCAAAGCTGCTGTTTAGATAAGTCAGTGGTGATTTTATTGTCTCCAATGTAAGATCTGTTGGATATTTATTAATGAATTCATTGTCCAAAGGGATTCTTATATAAACTCATTTCATGGGGAAGGCAAATTTCTTATATGAGGTACCTAAATGAAATATAACAGTGATTTTTAAGGAGGGAATCATCAGGTTTAATGAGCACATGATCAGATTTTAGCTAAAGATGGGAGAAAACCAGATTTGTGAGTAGATTGGAAGAGTCCTTTAATGTTCCCTTATTCCTTTGAGATTGAAAATTAGCATTAGATGATAGGAGAAGTTGCCATTTAGGCTAGATTTTTCTAGATGTGTTAAATAGAAAATAGTGACATATTTAATTATTGGGTCCCAAACTACGGAAAAGCGTAAGTAAATAAGACATAAGATTACCAGATAGAGGACCTCTGTTAACACTTACATGTATAATGTACTTGAGCACATGAGGAAACGATTTTAAGTCTTTTAGCCACTGACACACAAAACCGGAGAGCCTTAAAATACTTGTTGCTCCAAAATTACCATTAGTTAAACAAAAAAATGTACAATTTTACAAGGGCCTTCACATAATAATAGCCAACATTTATGAGCTCTTACTGTGTTCTAGGATCTTTTGTAAGAACTTCCATTTATGAACTTCCATTTTCCCCAAAACTATTTTAATCCAACTAGTCTGGCTGCAGAACCTAAACTCTTGAATCACCTTTCAGGTTGACTAGGTTTGAAACGCAGCTCTGTTGTGGCTTTGTCACAGCTCTGTCACAGTAACTGTGTGACCTCAATCAAGTTACTTAACCTCTCTGTGCTTGTTTCCTCATTTTTAAGGATTGTAGTATCTATAGGATTGTTGAGTGACTATGTTAAGTACTTAACTACCTGGCACAAAGTTGTCTTTAATAAAGATTAGCTTTAAAATTTTTTTAAAACTGGAAATTACAGCAGGATTTTACGCTTAAGTCTCATACCTTTATAGTATTACAAAGGTAGTGAATTTAACTAAGTAGCATTCAATGTCATGTCGATGTTACAATTACCATATGATAATATGTTACAGGCAAAATTTACTGAAGTGATTAACATTAAATTTGTTTTGTTTACTGATTTGTGTATTTAATTTTTCTTTACAGATTTCTCTACAGTCAGAAAGAAAAAAATCGACACCTTGCATCCTGGAAGTTCATTTAAGAGACTGAAATTAGGGACTTCTTTCAAATTTGGACATGGCTAATCGAGGAGCAACAAGACCCAACGGGCCAAATACTGGAAATAAAATATGCCAGTTCAAACTAGTACTTCTGGGAGAGTCTGCTGTTGGCAAATCAAGCCTAGTGCTTCGTTTTGTGAAGGGCCAATTTCATGAATTTCAAGAGAGTACCATAGGGGGTGAGATTTTCTTTTTTCCCTTCATTTAATTGAATTATACATTGGCAAAAATTTTGCAGTTCCAGTTGTTTGATGATGAATACCTGAATAGGTTGCACAGTGAAGAAAACTGGTCCGCAGACTTCAAGCTTTAAAACTTACCTTGATTTTTGTTTAGATAGTATCTTCCTACATTTTGATTTCCTGGTTATCCCCAAGACGGTTGTGTATAAGCTGGAATACAGATGCAAGCATGAAGAAGAGTCAATATCCCAAGTATTTAGATTTTATCTGATATCTGTTCCTTGATAATGATAACGATTAGAGGCTTCTTCAAATTAATACATGTTTTAGCTCAATTATATTAGAATGAGTAAGAAAATGGTAAAAGTAAATAATAAAAGTTGACCTTAAAATTCTAATTCTAAATAACTGGATTATTTGTAAATTACACTGATTAGTAAAATTAATTAAATTTTATTAAACTTGTTTAAGAATGCTCCTAGGGTGAAGGAAGAGAAAAAGTCAATGATCAATGAAGAGGGACATAAAAGGGAAATGGGACCTGTTGAGAAAGACGAAAGAAGGGTTAAGAGGTAGAGTAAGCACTGAATACAGTGGTTGTGGTAGAGCTGAAATGAGGGGAAGGTGGTAAGAGGCAGGAGAAAGGTGACAACTAATAGTGCAGTGTTGTGGATAGAAGACAGGATATTTGATAATTGAATTTAATCAAAGAAATTCACAACTATATAGCAGTGGGGCAAAAGAGCCTTTTCTAGGCCTCCATTTCATCTGTCAAATGAAGTTTTTGAATTAGGTAATACCAGAGGAAACACAGCTTTAAGATCACAATATTTTGCAAGGGGTGTGTAATTAAGCAGCACTATATTTTTAAGGGTATATATAATATATTTTAATGTTATACATATAAAAAGTCAAACTTTTGAAATACTTAAGACCGATACTCACCGACACATAGCAACTTCAGATCTGTCTTTTAGAAGTGTAACTTTATGTCCTGCATTTAGTGTACGTTCTCAAGTACACTTGAGAATCTTGTTCATAGTTCAGACCCTTCTGATAAAATGGTTTGTAAAACTATGCTACCTCCTGGTTTTTCCCTATATACAGGAAGTATATACTACATAGGTGGTATTTCCACTTTAATAGACTCAGAGAAGTATAGTGGTGGTTGTCAACCTCTTTTGTTTGTACATCTATCAAGTTACACAGTGTTATATGTTTTAGTTTTTTTTTTTTTAAGATTGATTTATTGAGAGAGAGCATGCATACACCATGGTGGAAGTAGGTGGAGCAGAGGGAGAAGGAGAGAATCCTCAAGCAGACTCCCCACTGAGTATGGAGCCCATCACAGGGCTCAGTCCCAGGACCCTGAGATCATGACCTGAGCTGAAATCGAGTCAGCCACTCAACTGAGACACCCAGGTGCCCCTAGTGTTTTGTGTTTTTATAATGAGCATCAAAAATATAGTCCATAGTATGGAGCTTTTACGTTAGAAATCTAATCAATAATATACATTCTTTGTGGTTTCTTTGTTAATAGATTTATATATATGTATGTGTATACACATACATATATATACATTTATACACACACACACACACACACACACACACACACACGTGGTTTAGTAATGAAATATTACCTCAAGGTAGTATCACTTCTCAAGTGGTTGTTAGTGGCAGCATTTCCATGTGGGCTAGATAGACTTGATATATTACACCCTCCCCCTTTTCATAGTACATAGTAAAATAATGAAAACACTGAAGTACTATAGTAAAGAACTTAATTCCTGGAAAACTGCAGGAGCCTCAGAAGACTAAGACTAGAATCTTTTTTTTTTTTGGGTATTATGATCATCCAAATGTATTTTTTCCTAATGACATTTTAAGCAGGACATTTACAAGAAAAATTTAACCCTGTATCAATAAGTTATACATATTTTCTGATATGTGTGTATGCATATGTATAATCTCCATTTCCATTCAATACAAATTAGATTATTTACATTTTATTAATGAATTTTTCAAGTTTTTTGTTCCTACATTAAAGAAAGCTTCCTTAATATTTTCTATTCGTACAGATCAAATCTTGCTTTTAAAACCAACTTTATAAGGAATTTATATCCAAATTTCTGTGTCAGTGGTTGTTGGACACTTTCTAACTACCTTGACTACATAATAGTATCTTTAGAAGATTTGATAATACCATTATGATTATAGCTGTGAGCCCTGGTGTTTGGTTTGGTTTTGAAATATTACTGACATAAAACATTGTGTAAGGTTAAGGTGTAAGACAGTGATTTAATGTTTTTATAGTGAGTGCTGTTCTTTTATGCTCTTTGCTAACAACTCTTCACCCTTAGGAACTATAGTATTCTATTTAAGGATTTCAAGGTTTGAGCTATTTAATTATGAACACCACAGGTCTGTAACTTGTAAGAAATAATGTATTTTTGTTTTGGCTGATGTGTGATAAGAGTTAACAAATGAATCTGGCCAAGTGTTTTGCAATTTATCTGTGCTTTATTTTTGGTTGTTTATATCTAGTAACAATCATTATGGTCTGAAGAGCTCAACTAAAATTTTCATCTGTGTTTTAAGGTGGGAATCATATGCTGTACTCTATAATTTGTGTATTCTAGAATCTAACATTCATCAAGAATATCAGGGTAGTTTATGTGATTTTTCCTAAACATGATAGCCTGATTTAAGAATCCATGTTGTCTCACAATATTGTATACAATTGCCCCCTTGATCCTGTAACACTCACAATGAGATTAGGTCGTTAGGTGGTGGGTTTAGCACTTTGGGGAGTTCTAGCTTATTTATTAGGGTTTAAAGTCTACGCGACATTTTGTGTTCTTACTAAGACAAGCCCAGAAGGTTGGCAAGGAATATTAAGGCTCAGGTGGTTGTCTTCCTTCCTGCTCTCTCATCTGAAGGCTTAGTACTCCGTAAATATTTGTTGGATAGGGCTGGCCATCTTTCACTTAACACCTTGGGTAGTTAAAGACTTTAAAGATTTCAAGTGAGTTACTCTTGTCAAAGAAAAATAGTATTTGTTTTTAAACACATTTAAGTACTATTTATAAACAAGTAGATCTTCAGTGTAAGTCAGAGCAGCATTAGAACATGCAGTGAAATAAGATGCATTCAACTCTTTTTTTTCTTTTGAAAGATAAATGTTTTATACCACAGTTTAATTTTGTAGGCAGTGATAAGGGGAATGTCAGACATATGGTTTAGGTTATAGAACTATACATAAGAACATTAACAGCATTCCTTTTGCAGGTACTGTAATTTTTGAACTTTCGTTTAGAGCAGTGGTTCTCAGAATATTCACTGTTCGAGGAGCATCCGCATTACCTGGGAATTTGTCAAAACTGCAAATTCCTATATCCTATATTGAATCAAAACACTGAAGTGGAACCAGTAGTATTAAATTTTAACAAGTCTTCCAGGTGATTCTGGTGTATGCTGAAGTTTGAGAACTACTTCTTTTGTGTTCTGAGTAGTCAATATTACTTTTATACTTAGGTTCTTGGAATAATTGCTTTCCTTTTTTTTTTTTTAACTGTAGTTTGGGTAGGATTTCTAAAAATATATTGTTTATCCAACTGCTCCACTTTGAAGATTACAAGTATTTTGTCCTGGTTACATCGTATATTATTTGTGTTTATTTATATGGAAACCCCTTCCCACAAATCTATTAACCTGTTAGGCCCTTTAAGAGAATATGGCCCCTTCTCTGTCCCATCTAGGTTGCTCTGCCTTGTCTCTGCTAAGGAACTTAGAGTATCTGTAGTTTTCAGTTATGTGTACCACTGCTGTTCCCCCTTAGTGTCACAAGTAATCAAGGACTGATTATACCCTAAGTTAGAGAAACAGTGCCTTTTTTTTGTTTTGTTTTAAGATTTTATTTATGTGTTTGACAGAGAGAGATCACAAGTAGGCAGAGAGGCAGGCAGAGAGAGAGGGGGAAGCAGGCTCCCTGCTGAGCAGGGAGCCCGATGCGGGCTGGATCCCAGGACCCTGAGATCATGACCTGAGCTGAAGACAGAGACTTAGCCCACTGAGCCACCCAGGCGCCCTGAAACAGTGCCTTTTTTTTTTTTTTTTTTTTTAAGATTTTATTTATTTACTTGACAGAGAGAGATCACAAGTAGGCAGAGAGGCAGGCAAGCTCCAACGCAGGGCTCGATCCCACGACCCCGAGATCATGACCTGAGCCCAAGGCAGAGGCTTAACCCACTGAGCCACCCAGGTGCCCCAGAAACATTGCCTTTTTTAATTGTAGTTCCAGTATATGGCACATACCAGCTGCATGCTCTTAGGCAACTCATACTCAGCTTTATTTTCCTCTTACGGAAATGGAAATAATGGTACCTAACTCGAAAAGGTTTTGGTGAGGATTAAATGAAAGTACATCTAAATTTCTTGGCTACTGTGCCTAGCATAGAGATAAATGCTTATTAAATGTTAGCCACTCTCACTACCATCACCACCATTCCTTTTTGCTGAGTCATTTTTGTCACTGTTCTATTGTCACAACATGATATTTATTTTGGAATCATGACTATTCCATCTAGTTCATGGCATTTGATTTAAGATTTGACAGTGTTAAAAACCATTATGTTTAGATTTTCTTTTATTGGAAGATAAACCTTCTCATTAAAAATTATAGAAACAAATAAGATTTTTTTAAGAGGTTTTTCATTTGTCAGAGAGCATGGGAGCACAAGCAGGGGAGGCACAAGTAGGGGGAACAAATGGCAATCAGAGGGAGGAGGCGGCTCCCTGCTGAGCAAGGAGCCCAGTGAGGGATTCTATCCCAAAACCCTGGAATCATGACTTGAGCCAAAGGCAGATGCTTAACCCAAGATTTAAAAACCTTATAAGCAAATACTTACATGAAATTTGAGCCTTCCAAAAATGAAGTTTTTGCAGATTCATTCAAGTGGATAGTATGAGCATTTACAACTAAGTTTCTTAAAATTCTACATGGTTGATTCTTACTAATTTTCCCCCTCCATTTATTGGTTTTCACAAAAGTGGTTACTCATGTATATTACATTAAATGCAGGCCACCCACATGAACTAAGTTATTTGTGGAAATTTTCTCAGATGGAGAAATTACACTGTTAAATAGAATACTAAATGTATTCAGATATTAAACTTGCTTCCTAAACTGGGAAAGAAAAGCTAGCCAGAAAATTTGAATCTGAGTAGGTCATGTTCTTCCTGTAGTAGTAAGCTTTCTGCTGTTGCCCTTAACTTGTTTGCCTTCAGAAAGACCAGTCTATATATAAATGATCCCCAGTTTACACTGGTTCTACTTAAGATCTTTCAACTTCATGATGGTATGAAAGCATTACAGGTAGTAGAAACTATACTTTGAATTTTGATTATCTTCCAGGCTGGCAATATTCAATATAATAATTCTTGTGATGCTTGGCAGTAGCAGTGAGTCCTAGCTTCCAGTCAGCCATGTGATCATAGGGTAAATAACTGAAACAATCATTCTGTACTTGTAACCGCCATTTCATTTTTCATATTTAGTACAGTATTCAAAAAATTATATGAGATATTCAACACTATTATAAAATAGGCTCTGTGTTAGATGATTTTGCCCAACTGTAAGTTAACATAAGTGTTCTGAGCACATTTAAACTAAGGTAGGTTAGGTGTATTTTTTACTTTTACCATATTTTCAACTTGACGATGGATTTATTGGGAATAACCCCATCATGAGTTGAGGAAGACCTATACTTGTAATCTGTGCATTAATTGCCTTTTATCTTTTTTCATCTACACATTGCTCTCAATTAAAAGTGCTTTTTTTTTTTTTTTTAAGAGAGAGCATGTACAAGTAGGAGGGGTGGTGCAGAGGAAAAGGGAGAGAGTCTTAATCTTAAGCATGGAGCCCTATGCGGGACTCAATCTCACAACCCTAAAATCATGACCTGAGCAGAAATCAAGAGTTGGACATTTGACTAAGCCACCCAGACGCCCCTCAATTAAAAATACTTTTCAGAAAGAACAGAAGACCTAGAGACAGGCCATTAGCATATGGTTTTTGATTGGCGAGGAAAATGGTGCTTGAAATGTTCATTGTTCTAACACAGTGAGAAATTGTAAAATTTGTAAAAGTTAATCATTGGTTTCAAGTGGAAGAATATCATTATGCATAACAGTGTTTCCTTCTAGAAAGTGTGTATTCAATCAGTATTTGAGATAAGTTGTATTACTCTAAGAAGTTGGTAGAGATTTGCTACTTTATATCAGTTTGTACCAGTTATGCCCTAAAAAATGAATTTTTATTAGTCTAAACATCAGTTATTCTCCAGTATCCTAGTTTAAAATGTTACACATGACAACTAAATATTGCTGTCAATTAGGAGTCTGTAAGCTTGTTTCTAATCCTGGCACCCTTCTTTGAACACTTATGTGAGACCTGTTTGTAGAATGAGAGGATTGAACTAAATAAGGATCCTTCTAGAGCTAACTCTTTTTAAAGTTTTTGTCCCATCTTACTTAATTTATTGATTGTCCTCTGACACTGCTGAAGTGTTCAAAGCTGTTTGGTAGAATGATTTTTGCCAGTTAACTCTAACTATAATGAACAGCCTCTATTGATTGACTAATTTGCTTTTATTCTTTCACATACTGGGAAGTAAGATTGTGAAACTTCTTTAAAATTCATTTACTCAACAAATTTACCAAGCTCCTAACACTGTGCTAAGTACTAGAAGTTAAAGATGACCTTATGGTTTAGGATGGGAGACAGATTGAGTACACATAAGGTCTGAAAAATACTACTATTTATATAGTTAGTTTATTTATTTTAAAGATTTTATTTATTTATTTGACAGAGAGAGTCAGTGAGAGAGGGAATAGAAGCAGGGGGAGTGGGAGAGGAACCAGACTTCCCACTGAGCAGAGAGCCTGATGCGGGGCTCGATCCCAGAACCCTGGGATCATGACCTGAGCCAAAGGCAGATGCTTAATGACTGAGCCACCCGGGCACCCCACATACCACTATTTAAATTAAGCCTAAATTTCCAGTTGGTCTTCCTGTTTTATTTATTATATATCCCAAAAGAGGACATATATGTATATAAAAAGGAAGCGTATTGTCAGTTACATACTGAAAAAATCTGTAAGTTTTCAAAAGCTTTGATGCTTGGACTTTATGACATCTATTTTGGCTGCATTCAGTCTATTTTTGCTACCTTTCTCTTATTGACTCTGTTCTGAACATTTAAGGTTTGTGGATAATTGACCTTTTGTAGACACCAGGGACCCATAAATGATACTTGTTCTGGATAATGATTGGGTGTGGTGGGGTGGGAAGCTTTTTTAAAATTTGCTTTTAATAGAATAAGAATTCTTACTTGATAAAAATACAAGAAGTTTTGTTGTTGAAAAATGTTTCTTTTCCCCTTTTGTGTCTTACACCATAATAATCTGATGTTACTTAAATGCAATTTTGTGGTGCACACTGAATTTATTATAGGATGACATAATTTGAAGTCATCATAAAGAGCTTTTTATGACAGGCCTCTTAGTGGAGGACAATAAGAATGTGCAAGAGTGAGAAAAGCAATAGGAATAATTCCAGAGGTTTTGGGATTTTGATCATTGGCTATCTTAATACACATATGAATTCTAGCAAACAAATTATTAAATTCCTCAAGATGAGAGTGAGTGCTACTGAAGTCACATATTGGATTTTGGAAATAAGGAATTATGCTTCATATTTTACTACTTTTGTAGAACAATATTTGAAGTAAGTGTTGATGAACAGCATTCACCCTCTTCAAGGTAATATAGATATGGGAGAGTAAGTAGAAGCAGGATGAGGGACCACTTATTCCTGGTTTCCATCATTGAAGATAGCAGGTGCTTTTGGACTCAGAAGAGGATAATCTGTTGATATGGTACTCAAGTCACTATATAATTATTGGGCACCGTTAGCATTTTTCAGCATTTTTACAAGTTTCATATGGACCTTACCATGGCTATATGATATTACACTGAAAACTCTTCCATGTATATTCTCCTTCCTCACTCAGTTCTTTTCCCCAGAGACAATGTAACTTTGTTATATGTCCTTGGGAGGTTACTATTACTTTAAATCTATATATTTTCTACCCTGTGGAATTTGAAACATCAGGGCCACTGTAATGTATCATCATATTTTTTACTTTACTAATGCTCCAGTTATTTATTGCCCAGAAACAAATGACCACAAAACTTAATGATTTACAGCAATATCATTTTATCCTCTGTCATGGTTCTGGGAGTTGAATGGGCTTTGTAGGTGGTTTTCTGATCTCTCATGGGTTGCTGTCAGTGGTGGGGCTAGAATCAGCTCAACTGCTGCTGGCTATTGGTTGGGGCCTCAGCTAGAACACCTACATGAGGTCCTTGCCACCCGGCTTGGGTTTCCTCACAGCATGATGGCTGGGTTCAAGAATGAGTGTTCCAAAAAGTACCAGGTGAAGCTGGGTGACCTTTCATGACCTAGCCCAAGAAGTCTCATAGATAGCATCAGTTATGTTCTAGTTACAGGCTCACACAGATTCAAAGGAGTATAGGTGTCATGTAAGAAGAATGTGGTATAGAAAATCTTGTTGAAGCCATCTTGGAAAACACAATCTGTCAAATATCTATCCATGTCATTTTAGGAAGGGCATCTTCATTTTTCTTGGCTGTAGCAGTATTTCATTGCATGGATCATATCAATGCATATTTATATCGGTTCTTTAGTTTTGGATTTGCACATTGTTTTATATTTTTGGCTGTTAACAGTAGTGCAGTAAATAATTCATAGTCATTTCTCATATATCCCAAGTATTTCTATTACGTAAATTGCTAGAAGTTGATTGCCTTTGTTTGTCAGAGGTGACATACAGTTGTAATTCTGGTAAAATTTTCCGGACAGCCCTTCAACAACAGTATTCAGAATGTCTATTACTCTACTATCTCAGGGGACTTGTAGATTTTACCATTCTGCATTTTTTATTGTACTTTTTCCCATAATATGAGCGAGATCAGGAATCTTGTATTTTTAGTGTCCATTGTGTTTCCTTTCTCTGTTAACTAAAACTTCATGATATTCTGTGAATTCATTTGTAATAGTCGTGCTATTATATTCCATTTCATTTATTAATGGTAATTTCTCAATATCTCTGTGTTACATTCGTATTTATTTTAGTAACTGGTAATTTCACATTCTTTAACTGTACTCTTACTGTTGGACATTTAATGTTTGCATTTTTGTTTGCTATTTTAGGTAATCATCTAATAGTGGATGTTTTCTTGGAATCTTTTTCCACCTAGACTTATTTCTGTAAGATCAATTTCTAGATGTGGTTACTGAACCAAAAGTAATTTTATCGAATGATGGTGGGATCAAAAAGATTCCAGTCTTTTCCTTACTTTTTCCTCCCTTGGAGGTACTTCCAGTTTCTTCAGGCGTTGCTTGGCTTACATAATTATATTCTAGGATTACAGGTTTCCTACAACTGTTACTCTGGGAGTTAAAGTCTTCCTTGTCTCTTCTCCCTCTCTTGATCTTTTTTTTTTTTTTAATTTTATTTATTTGACAAAGAGAGAGGGAGCAAGACCAGGGGGAGCAGCAGGCCCCCGGCTGAGTGGGGAGCCTGACATGGGGCTCGATCCCAGGACCCTGAGACCATGACCTGAATTGAAGGCAGACACTTAACCAACTGAGCCCCCCAGGCACCTCTCTTCTCCCTTCTAACTTGTCCTTTTCCATTCCTGTGTTGTAAAATTCTCAGATATTAGCACTTTTAAGCTGACTTAGTGGATAGGTTTATGTGGATAATCGACCCTAATTATATGGATAATTGAACCTTAATAAAGAGTCATTTTCTTTTTTTTCTTTTTTATTAAATATTTTATTTATTTATTTGACAGAGAGAGATCACAGTAGGCAGAGAGGCAGGCAGAGAAAGAGGGGGAAGCAGGCTCCCTGCTGAGCAGAGAGCCCGATGTGGGGCTCGATCCCAGGACCCTGAGATCGTGACCTGAGCCGAAGGCAGAGGCTTTAACCCACTGAGCCACCCAGGCGCCCCTAAAGAGTCATTTTCTGCGGGGCTTGATCCCAGCACCCTGAGATCATGACCTGAGCTGAAGGCAGAGGCTTTAACCCACTGAGCCACCCAGGCGCCCCCAGAGAGTCATTTTCAAGGCCAGTGATGCTTTAAAGATCTGGGCGGTTCTGTCTAAGAAGCATTAAGTGCTAGGTTCTTGAACCAAGTTGAGAAGGTGTATCACTAAAGAGAAGGGTGGGGAGGGGGAGACAAGCTTTCCCCTTTTCAAATAAGCATTTTCATTTTCTTTAGGTTAATACCCAGGGTGGGGTTACTGAATTGTGTGTTACTATTTTTAATATTTGTAATTTTTTTTAATGTTTAATGTTTTTTGTAGTGTCTGTACCATTTACATTCCCACCAAACAGTGCAGAAGTGTTGCCCGTTCCCCACATCCTCGCCAACATTTGTTGTTTCTTAACTAGCCATTCTGACTGTGTGAGGTGATACCTCATTGTGGTTTTGAATTGCATTTCCCTGATGATGAGTGATATCCAGCATCTTTTCATGTGTCTGTTAGCCATCTGTATGTCTTGTAAACATATTTAGGTCCTCTGTCCATTTTTTAATCGGATTGTTTGGGTGTTGAGTTGTAGGAGTTCTTCATGTATTTTGAATATTAACCTCTCATTGAATATATCATTTGCAAATATTTGCTCACATTGAGTAGGTTGCCTTTCATTTTGTTGGTGATTTCCTTGCACTACAAAAGCTTTTTTGTTTGATATAGTTTGAAGTGTTTATTTTTGGTTCCTCTAGAGTTTTTAACTGACTCGTCTACACCTAATTTCTAGCAATTTGTCAATTACAGTTCAGGTTTTCCTCAGCCTTCTGATCTGAGATGTGTCCTTACTGTATCCACCTTTCTAACTTTGGGAGCAGTAGATTGCCCTGTGACCTCACTTTTCTTTTTTTTTTTTTGTGACCTCACTTTTCTTACAGATCTAAGAAGAGTTGTTGATTTTTCAGTTTGTTCATCTTTTTGCATGTTAGGGTAGGGTGGTGACTTTAAGCTCCATACATGCAGAATCAGAAACCAGAAGTCATCTTTTTCTTGCATATTATGGGAATTTAAGAAAGTATTATTTAAACTATTTAATAAAATATCTATTGTCCACAGATAAAATGTCTCCCATAAAAAAAAAAATGTCTCTCATAGACACATATCCTATAAAGCTAGGTTAATTTTATTAACTTTTTCTCTGTTTCTGTTCTTTGGAGAACATTTGTCTGATACTATTTAATAACTTCTAACAACCTCTCCCCTTTCTCCCATCTCTTTGCCTTTCCTCTTTGTAATGCGTTCATTCTGCTTCCAGTTTATTATTCGATGCATGATTGTTATATAAATCCAGTCTATTGAGTAAAGATTTTAAAAGATTTGGGCCCTTGGTGGGGCAAGCACAGGTTCTTAGCCTGAAGTTTCAAATCCTGGTTTTATCAGTTCATTCTAGGGTGTTCAGGTTTGGGGCATAAACTTAATATTAACTAAACTCCAACTCTTTTTTTTTTTTTTTTTTTTAAGATTTTATTTCTTTATCTGACAGAGAAAGAGATCACAAGTAGGCAGAGAGGCAGGCAGAGAGAAGAGAGAGAGGGGGAAGCAGGCTCCCCGATGAGCAGAGAGCCCGATGCAGGGCTCGATCCCAGGACCCTGAGATCAGGATCTGAGCCAAAGGAAGAGACTTTAACCCACTGAGCCACCCAGGCACCCCCTAAACTCTAACTCTTAAGACTAATTTTAAAAGAACGTGTGTTAGTTTAGTATCAGAAATACTAGTATAATTTTCGACAGATGAGATGTGACTAGTTTATGTCCTGGTTAGTGGATTCCCTTAGGATAGTCAGGTATCCTTTAATATTTTCCAAGGTTGAAGTTCACTTGGCAACATCTAAGTTACCTTTAGATGTTGCTAAATGATTTCGTTGTAAAATATGCATAACATAAAAGTTACAGTTTAAACATATTTTAAGTGTACAGTTCTGTGGCATTAAGTACATTAACCTTGTGTAGCCATCAACAGTCCCTCTCTTCAGGGGCGCCTGGGTGGCTCAGTCGTTAAGCATCTGCTTTCAGCTCAGGTCATGATCTCAGGGTCCTGGGATCGAGCCCCACATGGGGCTCCCTGCTCAGCAGAGAGCCTGCTTCTCCCTCTCCCTCTGCCTGCTGCTCTGCCTACTTGTGCTCTCTCTCTATCTCTCTGTCAAATAAATAAATAAAATCTTTAAAAAAAAAAAAACAAAAAACTCCCTCTCTTCAGAACTTTTTCATCTTCCCCCAACTGAAACTCTACTTATTAAACAATAACTTAACCATTCTTCCCCACTTCTGTCCATAGCAAATACCATTCTACTTTACATCTATGAATTTCACTGCTCTAGGAATCTCCTGTAAGGGACATTATACAGTATTTACCTGTAATTGGCTTATTTCACTTAGCATGTCATCAAGGTTCATCCATATTCTAATGTGTCAAAATTTCCTTTTTAAGGCAGATAATGTTCTATCACATGTATAATACCACAATTTGCTTATCTTTCATTGATACTTCATTGTGGATTCTTAGGCTTCTTCCACCTCCTGGCTATTGTAATGCTGCTCTGAACATTCTTTTGGGTGTATATCAGAAGTGGAATTGCTGCGTCATCTGGTGATTGTGTTTAATATTTTTCAAGAATCTCTGTACCATTTTCCATAGCAGTACACCATTTTATATTCCCATCAATGCACAAGGGTTCCAATTTCTCCATATCCTTGCCAACTCTTGATTTCTGTTGTTTTGTTAATAGCTGTCCTAAAGGGGGTGAAGTGGTATCTCGTGGTATTTTCATTTGCTTCCTGATAAGTGATGTTAAGCATCTTTGCTTCTTGCTCATTTGTATATCTTCTTTGGACAAATGTCTATTAAATTTCTTTGCCCACTTTTTAATTGGATTGTTTGGGTTTTTCGTGTTGCTGAGTTGTAGGATTTCTTTATATATTCTGGATATCAATCTCTTACCAGATGCTCATTGATAATTTTAAGAATGACTCCTATGCAGTTAGTATTTATCACCCTTCTCTTTCTCACATTAATTGAAATGTAACTCTTTCCTGAATACAAGGTTTTTGCTGCCATGGTCAACATGGGTATTCTTCACTATGCACATATGATTTTAATGGGAAATAAAAATGGGCATAGTTTTTTATTTTGTCTGCTGTCAGCTCTAGAATATTCCTATTTTCTTCTCTCTGTACAATTTTATATGAAGTCAGTGCTCATCTGAGAAAATCCATTATATTAGATTACTGCTGTGCATATTTCCCAAAGCCAGTTTCTACCCTGATAATTTTGGTACGTGGTTCTTTTTTTTAAAGATTTTATTTATTTACTTGACAGAGAGAGAGAGATCACAAGTAGGCAGAGAGGCAGGCAGAGAAAGAGGGGGAAGCAGGCTTCCTGCTGAGCAGAGAGCCCAATGCGGGGCTCGATCCCAGGACCCCGAGATCATGACCTGAGCCGAAGACAGAGACTTTAACCCACTGAGCCACCCAGGTGCCCCTGGCACCTGGTTCTTGATGCTAGTTGGTCAATTCCTGCCATCCTTCTCCCTGATTGGATATTCATCTTGAATTCGATCCAGATCCATTGAACTTAGTTATTAAATTCCTTGCCTCTAAAAACCTTTGTTTCTCCTGTAAATCACTTCCAAACAGTCTCTCTAACTTGGATTTTATGATCTACTTCTGAGAAACTGAACCAAGGCCCTTCTCTTCTCTGGCAATTACAGTCTTACCTTTCAGTTTTAAAAGGCCGCAAATCCACTACTTCTCGAAGTATTACATAAGGGAGAACATTCGAACATGATCCTACTATGAGGACACAGGATACTACTTTTTTTAGTTTCTTCTGTGCTTTTCTGGTCATGATTTTACATAGAGGTACCATACCTTTACCAGGAATTTATATATTTTTTAAATTAACTAATAATTAAATTTTATTTATTTATGTATTTATTTTTACTTTTTGGCATTTAAACAGGTCATTTTATAACCATTTTTTATTTAATTGCTACTTAATACACCTACCAAGACACCAGTTATCTTTTCATTTATACATTAGGTTGCTTCTAATTGTTAAATACAAAAATTCTTTAAGCATAAAGATTTGTTCTCCCTACTCTCCTGCTCCCCGTACCATCTTTTAGAGATTCCATGAGATATTAGATTAACAAGTGTGAGCATTTTCATGGTTTTCCTACATGTTGGCAAAATTATTTTCAAAATAGTTACACAGTGTCACCAGCAATATGTGAGTTTGTGCTACACTTTTTAAGTTTTGTTTTTTTTTTTCGTTTTGTTAAGATAGAAGGTAAAACAGCCTTTTTCTTTTCAACTTTTTGCTATAAGGATGATTTTCTTTATTACTAGTAATATTGACTTTTTATGTTCTATTCCTTTTGCAAATTTTCTTTACACTTTTATCCTTGATGCTTTTGGAGTTTTCTTAAGATTTATATGAGCTCTCTATATATTAAAAATTTAATCTCTTAGTATCCACTGTAGAAATTTTCCTAAAATGTCTTCACCCCTGTGTTTGGGTGATGATACATGTTTGCAAACAAAGTCTCAAAGTTTTTGTAATCAAACTGATAGTCTCATAGGATTTTTGGTCAATTCTAATAAGGTAATTCTTTTTACCAAATTCGAAAAGAAGTTGGGGTGGTATTGGTTCCTTGGTTTTTCTCTTTTATGCCCTTCTATTTAATTCTTGTAGAATCATTTTAATTGTTAGGTTAAACTTTTTTTCTTAGTTGTTAACCTTTAGTTAATGCTATTGATTTGTATATTTTTTTCCCTGGTCCAGTATATTGCAGTGTCTCTTCCTTACTTATTATTTATGAAGGTCTTACCCGTTACAGGCCTTTGGTATTTGCAGATTTAACATTTACAGTTTCAGCTATTCTTAGCTGACTGCAAGGTCTATGATTCACTAATTTGTAGTTTTGCTGAGACTGAAATGTTGCTTGCTTGCTGCCAGCCTTACCAATAGGAACTGATCATGTAGCTCAAAGAGGGAGCCTATTAGACAGGCCAGCATCCCCATCTCAACGCAGCTTTGTTTTTCTCTACTTGTCATCGCGTACACAGTAACTCTCGAAGTGATAAAAGCTGTTTCTTTGTGAAATATGGGCCCGAAAAGAAAACCAACTGCTAGTGCTGGTGATGAAGTGAAGAGAAAATGAAGAGGTCTAAGAAAGTGATGGTTCTTAGCCAGAAAATAGACGTTTTGGATAAATTAAAGTGGTTGTGCAGATTCAGGTAAGTTTGTGGTGGTTAATGTTAAAACAATATTGACGTAGTAGTGTTTATTGTGAGTATCAGATTTATTTTTATAACCTTGTAAATGACTCAATATAATTTTAGAAGCATTGAGGATTTGAAGATGTCAGCTGTACTTCACTGAGTTTTATGGGGGAAGTATTTGAAAACTTGAGAACTTTAAGGAATCATGATGGTCTTGCAGTATATAGTATCAATAATAATACTGGGTTATCCCAGAACAGACAATATTTCTGTTCTTGTGGCCCTACAACACTTTTAATTGTTTTAATGTGGTTTTTTTTTTTAAATTTTTTTTTTAAAGATTTTACTTATTTATTTGACAGAGAGAGAGAGAGACAATGAGAGAACACAACCAGGGGGAGTGGGAGAGGGAGAAGCAGGCTTCACTGCTGAGCAGAGAGCCCGATGCGGGGCTCAATCCCAGGACGCTGGGATCATGACCTGAGCCAAAGGCAGATGCTTAACAACTGAGCCACCCAGGTGTCCTGTGTTTTAATGTGTTTTTGATGTACCCTAAGACCCATTCCCCTGGCTGCTAAATACTGGTCCTTTTCTCTTCCTCTAATCTTATGCTCTTGTTTATCATACCACAAGAACAAAACTATGGTATTACCAAGTTAAAAAGATCTTGATGGTATTTTGTTTGAGATTGTGTTAGTTATATAATGACTTGAGTAGAGGCCTTTTGAAATATCAAATTTTTTTTCCCATTTGGAAACTGTCTATTCAAATGTTATCTAAGATACCCCCAAAATAGTGCCACATATCTTTTATGAACTTCATTTAGTGAACATTTTGAATAGCTATATGACCTGGGATTTTTATTAGATGTTGCATATGGAGAAGAATAGCTAACAGTAATTTCTCAAGAAACTCCCAGTCTAGAAGAAAAAGATTATGATTACAATTGTGATTACAAAAGGTGTGAAAATATTCATTGCACAGAGGTGGTAGTTATAAAATAGGGTGTGACAAAGGATGCTTTCTAAGAGTTGAGCGAATTGATTGTTCTTATTCTTTGTGAATATGATTGGGATTCATTCTCCTCCCAGCAGAACACTGAAAACCTGGTTGTTGCCAGTGGATCTTAAGGCTGTTGTCTTTAATCTTTTCTGGTCAGTTTAAAGAACTCATTATCTGCACTTTTTTAGCTGATGCCTTTGCATTTTCTTATCAGGCTTGCCTCTTACAAATAATACCTCTTTTCAAAAATCTATCTAAGGATATTTGAAATAATGAAAAATAATGGTGATAGTGGACAATCTTAATTGGTTTCTAGATTTAGAGACTGCTTAAGAGCTTTACTATTAAGGAAAATGCTAATTTCAGGCTTACAGATAGAATGGACACTTGATAAACTTTAAGGAAGAATCCTACATGTATATTAGGAATGGATATTGCCTCAAATGTCCTTTTGTAATTTATTTAAATACATGATTTTTCTTTTTTAGCCTGCTGGTGTGATAGCTTTGTGTTTCTGAATCTACTTGGTCATGGCTATTCTTTTAATGTATTTGTTGAAATTTCTTTGCCTGTATTTTATTTTTCATTTTTGTACATACATTTATAAAAAAGACTGGTAGCCTTTTGTGATATCTTTTGTGTTTGAGAATCTGATTATATTTCCTTTAAGGCAGTATAAGTAATAGTTATGTTTCTGAACCTAAGGTTGATTTATGTTAAGTGTAAATGAATGTTTTTCCTATCAGTGTATTTTGTGGTCATAGAAAACAAAGTCTGAATGCAAATTGTAATCCAGTTTAAGTCGCATCAAACTGTACTTGAGAAATGACGTATATATTGTGATCCATTTTTTCCTTCTTTTCATTTTATGGAAAAAGTACTGTTTTAGAGGCTTAACTTAAAGTGTTTAAGAATATTTTTTTGATTCTGCAGGAGAACCTTTCATGACTGAAAAAGTGACATAGTCCTTTTTTGATATCCTTTACCATAAATACAGGATTTAAGAAAATGGATATTTCTGCTAACTTTGTATGTTTAAAAGGTTGATGAATTTGAATACGTTTTAATTATGTCTAGCCACTTCTGAGAGTTTACAGAACTATTAATTAGAATCTGCTTAAAATAAAGACATTTCCAATTAAGATGTTTGCAAACCTGAGGTTATAGTTGCTAATATAAAGCCAGCAACCATGTTAATAAAAATACCGTGAAAAATAAATGTTACATTTAATGTAAAAGAATATCTAATTAGACTTGGCTTATTCAGCAGTTTTGATATTAACTAGTGAATCACTTATGAAATATTAACATCACTAGATAAACTACAGTTTACAGAAATGGATCATAATTCTCTTGCATGATAGGACAGAGTTTTAGAAAAAAAAAATTTATAACTTTAATTCCATGCCAGTTTGGGAGAAAGAGTTGAATATCACACACTTCAACTAAAGTAAAAAGTAAAGTGAAAAAGTAAAAAGAAGGGGCATACTAACATGATGAATGATAGAGCAGTAGGGGGTTAACTACCAAAGTTAATGAAGGAAAAGAACTAAGGTGTCAGCGTGCTGCTAAAAATGGCTACATGTAGGTCTTGTTCCCAAGTATCTTTATTTTAGTGCAGCTGGCAACACTTAGAAACTTACTCTAACAGTTGGTATTTTAAAGTTCAAGTCGGTTGATTATAACCAATTTTTTATAAATGGATGGCTTTTCATTTTTTTGTAAATATCCATTGCATTGTTTTTCCTGATATTTATTCGTAGAACTAAGAAGATCATAATGGACATTTTATTTCATACTATTCTCAACAAGCATTTCAGAGAATAAGTGATACCATAATTTGCAAGATTGGACAGCAACTTCTTAACCCTAAAAGCAAAAATATCACTATAAATATAGTAATACTTTCTTGGGGTGCCTGGCTGGGTTAGTTGATAGAGCTTGTACCTCTTGATCTTGGGTTTATTAAAGTCTGAAAAAAGAACTGATGAAAAAGCACAAATGCAAAAAATTGATACAACAAGGATTGAAACAGCTAGGAGATAATATTGACTGCATATTTAACACATTGTCTAGGTTGAGATTATAACAGTTATAAAAATTAAAGTGTTATGTTTTGAAGGGAAAATATTATAACAAAAAATATTTAGTGTTATAGGCATGGGACTAAATCCCCAGAGTATGCCAATAAATACCAGGAGAATGGAGCAGGGGGCATTGTGTTGACAATGTAGATGATAGTTAAATAGGTATGCCAATCCTTTCTCTGTGTGTCGTTCCCCCTCGTGCAGTTTTTCAAGACTATCAATATATATATTTCTTAAATTGTTTTTAATTAAATTTTTTTCGTTTACAATGTGTAAAACAATTTAAGAAATGTTTATTAAACTTATTTACTATTATAATAAACTTTTAAGAATGTAGAAAAATCTTTGAATCTGATTTTACTATGAAGGTCTTACATAAGCATATATATATATCAGGCTTTGAGGCCCAGATCTTGCAAGTATCTTAAGCCACTATTAACTGTGCATATGCAATATATCATGTTTCCAGGTGTTTTCTATATTATGAAAATATTAGGGTAAAAATGATAAACTTATTGCAGACATTTTCTTCTTTCAGCTGCTTTTCTAACCCAAACTGTGTGTCTTGATGACACAACAGTAAAGTTTGAAATATGGGATACAGCTGGTCAAGAACGATACCATAGCCTAGCACCAATGTACTACAGAGGAGCACAAGCAGCCATAGTTGTATATGATATCACAAATGAGGTAAGTAGAAATGTAGTCCACAATGAGAATAGTTTGAACATACATTTTTGGTATTCAGAATTTTGAGTCAGGATTTTTTAAAATCATTTTTTTTGATAGCCAGTCATGACATTTCTGCCAAAGCTTTTATGAGGAGAACTGATTTAAAAAAAGAGAGAGATTAAAGTGTCTCAAATAATATAAAAGTCCTAAGAATTTCTTTCCAAGAGTCACATTGAAGAGTCTTCAAAGCCTTGTCTTACAAAAGCGCTCCCTAACCATTTTTTGAGCATGTGCCAAATAACTGTTTCTTTGTTTCCCAGGAGTCCTTTGCCAGAGCCAAAAACTGGGTTAAAGAACTTCAGAGGCAAGCCAGTCCTAACATTGTAATAGCTTTATCAGGAAACAAGGCTGACCTTGCAAATAAAAGAGCTGTCGATTTCCAGGTATGTTTGAAGGCACATGTGTATTGTAAATTTTTCTTTTGTATCCACACGTGAATTGCAGTTATAATTTTAAAACCATGCAAATAATAGAAAACAATTTTTTAAGCAAATGTAGATCTACTATATGTAATGCTTCTCATGATAAATCTGAATTTTTAGATGTCCTGACATACTGTAGTATATAAATTAATTCAAAGATTTTGTTGACCGGGGTTCCTGGGTGGCTCAGTCAGTTAAGCATCTGACTGTTGATTTTGGATCAGGTCATGATCTCAGGGTCATAAGATCAAGCCCTACACGGGGCTCTGTGCTAGGTGTGGAGCCTGCTTGAGATTCTTCCCCTCTGCCCCTCCCCACATCTCTTAAATAAAAAAATTTTCTTGACCTAAACAATTACAAAAGAAGTAATTGTTGACAAATAGTGCAGAAGTATATAAAACAAAAGGTGATTGCCTCCTACCCTAATCCCTCCAACCCTACATATACTTTGATATCTTTCCTAACCTTTTTTATCTGCCAGTATGTATGTATTTATATTTTATTTTTATTTATTATTTATTTATTATTTTTAATTTTTTAATTAACATATAATGTATTATTTGCCCCAGGGGTACATGTCTGTGAATCATCAGGCTTACACATTTCACAGCACTTACCATACATAGCACATACCCTCCCCAATGTCCATAACCCAGCTACCCTATCCCTACCCCCCTACCCCCCAGCAACCCTCAGTTTGTTTCGTGAGTTAAAGAGTCTCTTATGGTTTGTCTCCCTCCTGATCCCATCTTATATCAGCACACATAACATACCCACATATACACATACAGCTTACACTTACATGGTTTGTTGTTTTGGTTTTTTTTTTTTTGGAAGATTTTATTTATTTATTTGACAGAGAGACAGTGAGAGAGGGAACACAAGCAGGGGGAGTGGGAGAGAGAGAAGCAGGCTTCCCAGCGAGCAGGGAGCCCGACGCTCAATCCCAGGACCCTGGGATCATGACCTGAGCCGAAGGCAGACATAATGACTGAGCCACCCAGGCGCCCATCACTTATATGGTTCTTAAAAGGGCCTTCAAAAAGGTGCCTGGGTGGCTCAGTTACTTAAGCGTCTGCCTTTGGCTCTGGTCATGATCTCAGGGTCTCAGAGCTCCCTGCTCTGCAGGGAACCTGCCTCTCTCTCTCTCCCTGTGTCCCTCTCCCCTGCTCATGTTCTCGCTGTCTCTCTCAAAATGAATAAATAAAAAAAATCTTAAGTAAACCAACAAAAAAGGTCCTTCAAAAATAAAGGCTAAAAAAATCCACTTTATATGTTATTTAATATAGCTAATTAAGAATGTTCCCTGTTGGGTGCCTGGGTTGGCTCAGTCATTAGGCGTCTGCCTTCAGCTCGGGTCATGATCCCAGAGTCCTGGGATCAAGTCCCGCATCGGGTTCCCTGTTCAGTGGGAAGCCTGCTTCTTCCTCTCCCACTCCCCCTGCTTGTGTTCCCTCTCTCGCTCTCTCTCTGCCAAATAAATAAAATCTAAAAAAAAAAAAAAGAATGTTCCCTGCTACAAGATAAAGTACAATTACTTAAAAACAAATGTCTCTAGTTAGACATTTTTAAACTTTCTCTTTTCCTCTTCAGCTTTTCTATCAGAGAAGTTTGTTGTGGTCATTTTATATATATAATATCAGTGATGGGAAAATTGTCTTTGATGATGGCTATTGATGGAGTACATGGACTGAGAAAGGGAACTAATATTTCTTGGCACCAGTAGGTAGTAAGCTGAGCATATTGCACGTGTGATTTTATTTAATTCTGGTTACAATCATGTGAGGTATAATACCTATTCTTTCTAAGATGGTTACATCATAGAGGGGAAGATAAAACAGTTAAGTTATAGTCAGAAGTGGCCTTTCGCGTAACAGTTCAAAGGGAACTTTTTTTTTTTCATTAAATGGGAAAGGTAATTGGTTGCTCTTCACAAAACTTGAGGATCAAGGCAATAATACATGTAAACTGTAAAGCATGACAGAAATGCAGAGTACTAATATAATTTTCAAAGGAATGATTTATGACATATTCAGAATTAAAATATAGCTAGCCAGTTAGTGATTGAAGCCAGTATTAGATACTTGGATTCCCTTTGATTTCGTTGCAAATGATAAGCATAAATAAAATGTGCCATAGAGATCGAAGAGAATTTTATATTTAGAATAGGATAATTTTCCACCCACTGGAACTTACCATTTGAAATCAAATTTAATGTGAGACCAGAAGAATCAAAATGAGATAGTGTAAGAAGTTAAGGCAAAAGAAATTTGAAAAGGTATCTTACAGGAGTTCCCTTACCTCTCTTACCTTTAATTAGTAATAGTTGCTTATTACATAGTTGCTGATTATAGATAATCAAGTTGCAGTAGTAATAAGGAAGCTTCTTATTCTATAACAAAAATAAGTCAGGTATAGTATGTGCAAAGGATGTATATAATTTTTTTTGTTCTGTAAACAGGAAGCACAGTCCTATGCAGATGACAACAGTTTATTATTCATGGAGACGTCAGCCAAAACATCGATGAATGTAAATGAAATATTCATGGCAATAGGTAAGTTTTTTTTCAAGCAGTAATTGCAGGCAAGCAAGTTACACTACGGCATACTTGATTTAACTGTTTTTAAAAAACTCTTGATTGGGACACCTAGAGGCTCAGTTGGTTAAGCATCTGCCTTTGGCTTAGGTCATGATCCCAGAGTTCTGGGATTGATCGAGTCCTGCATCAGGCTCTTTGTTTAGCAGGGAGCCTGCTTCTCCTGCGTGCCACTCCCCCTGGTTGTGCTTTCCCTCTTTTCTCTCTCTCTCTCTCTCACAAATAAAATATTTAAAAACTCTTAATTTTTTTTTCTTTTTTTGGTAAATAATTTTGAGAAGTATTTTTAAAAATAGCCATTCTTTTTTTTTTTAATGATTCTACTGTTATTTTAGATCCTTTTCCACCAAGAATTACTTCATTAGTAATAATGTTAAATTTGAAGGACTATTACCTATGAAATTGTAGTACTTTCAGTTTAGTTAAGTTTCTTCTAGATGAGTTGAAAGCCTGGACTTTGAGCTGATAGTTCAAGCATATAAATTTTCTAAAGATTTCAATGAGAAATTTGGATAAATATGTTTTTCTATTAGATTCTACTTTTTATCTAAAAGGAAGATAAGCTCAGAGCAATATTATCAATACAACATATGGGCATAAAGAGATTTCTTTTTCACTGATCAGTAACTATTTACATCTCTACTTTGCCCAGAACAAGCACTATTTGTGTTTCTCACATTTTTTTAAAATTATTGGTTATTGACAAATATAACACAAACATGTACATGTTATATAAGTATACAAATTATTTTAATGCAAATATTGTAATGGAGAAAGTTGCAAATCATTGAGGCACAGAGAGAAAGAGGGAAAGCAAAACAGCATCATTTATATTACCTCTGGTCATTTGACCTACGTAGTGGTCTTACCTTTTCTTTAAGGCAATTTTAACTGGTAATTATTGCTATTCTATGTTTGTTTGTTTTTCTTTTTTTTTTCCATGTTTGTTGATTATAAGTAATGAAGTTGGAGTACTGATAAGGAAGCTTCCTATTTTCTATAACAAAAATAAAAGTATTTCTATTGACCCCAACCTCCTTCCAGTAATTTTAAGTTGTAGATTCTGTGAGAATTGTCTACATTGGTGGCTCTTACATTTTACTGTCTATGCACTATTCATGCACCAAGTACTCTTCTCTTTCCAAAAACATTTTTATTATATGGCAGTGATTATTAACTGGGGTGCCCACAGACTTATCCCCAAATAAGAAATATTCCTTTTATTGAAGTCATGCAAATTAACCAATTAATAGCTGGTTCAGAGGCTGAATTGCTACAAATACTGTCACTATCTTTTACTAAGTGAGAGAAATTAATGGTAGCCCATTTAGGCTCAGTAGGAAAAAACTTGACTATTGTACAGTAAAATATTTTAGTGAAAAGCTCAGGCTTGAAGTTTATTAGGGAAATACTTGTGAAGGATTGTGCGACAATATGCTCTTTTTATAAATAGAACACAAGGTTACACCCAGAATCACATCTGAAAAGCTAGTAACAGAAATGAAGGAAATAATAGGTCCATCAAATTAGGCTGAACTTTTAAACTTTTCTGATGGTATTAAGACACCACCAGATGGGCTTGCTTGCTTGTTTTTATTATTTTTTATTTTTTAAGTAATCTGCACCCAATGTGGGACTAAAACTCATGACCCCAAGTTCAAGAGTCACATGCTATACTGACTGAGCCAGCCACGTACCCCCAGTTGGACTTTATTTAATTTGTACCTTTTATTCAGATGTGCTAATATATTTTTCCAGTCACAAAGTAGCCTACGTATTAGAACTTTCAGTTATTTTTCTGAAATTACAGTGTTTCTTTCCTGTAAAGAAATATGAAGCATTAAATTGAATTGTGGCCTTTCTGTTTCGTTTACCAGATTAGTAACTTAGATCACACAGTGTGCTCATTATTTTCACTCTTGATGACTTCCTATAGGGAGTACAGTTATTTAGTGGGAGAAAGTCTACAATGAATTTATCATCTGCTTTCAATGTGATAAGATTTTGCTTGCTTGGCTTTCATTGTACATTTTCATGAACTTGATCTGGGATTTTTACCCTCTTAAAATCCTAATTTAGGTTATCCATATACCAAGCAAATATTATCAGCTTTACTATAGTAATATAATAAGATATGAGACAGAAGACTGCTTCTGAGACCTCTAAGTTATGTTTTAGTTCATCTTCTCACAGTAAAAGTTTACCAATAGAAGCTTGAAAGTTTCTCATTCTACTTTATTTCCTTCAACCTTATGATTTCACTCAGATCTAATTTCAGAAAGCTCATTGAAAAGTATGGTAAAGGGAGAAATAATCTCTCAGTTAAAAATCTAACTTAGTTTTAATTATAATAAAGTTTATAAATGCTAGTTTACTCTTTGTCCTTATAGCCTTTGTTTGAAAATATATTTCACTGGAAATTTGCCATTTTATTACCATTTACTCTACCTTCCCTTGTGCCATTTCTAGAAAAGCAGCCCAAGGTGAAGGGTTTTCTTCCCAAATTTCTGTTGATTCTTAAAATGATTAATGTTCATGTGAAATATTAAAACAAATAAAAGATAAAAGATCCAAAATGCAACTAAGCATTTAAATATTGAAGTAGAGCATGTTCAACTTTTGTGTAACCTGAACCATGGCTAAGGTGAAGCTAGAATTCAACCATAGTAGTCTCTCCCCAAGATTGATAGAGACCAGTGTATTTAGTCATCTTTATAATCAGTAGTCTTAGAGATAGTTAATATTCAGTTAATGCAGCACATGAAGGACCTTTGGGATTCAAGCAGACTACATCTAACAGGTATGTTTTTAAATCAGTGGGATCCAGGCTCCAGAGACCAGCCATTAGCTATATAGAGCTTAGCAGAGCTAAAACTGTAACTGCTCGTTGAGGACTTTGTCCAAATGTGGCAAGCCGGGATCATGTGACTCAGAGTTGGGAAATAGTTTTTTGAGGTAGAGCATTTAGAATCAAGTCGACTTACAGTAGACAGAGCTCTGGACTGTGTAGCAGTCCAGAGATCATTGATATAAGCTAGGATTCTTTATAAACATTGGCTGGCCATCATCTTTATTAACTTAGATTTTCTTTAACCAATAGAGGTATTAATGATTATGAAATAAAGTACTCCTAATTCTGGTATACTAACAATATAAAGAATTAAATATAGCTCTAGTCAACTTAAGTTTTAATTGTATGCCTGTAACTGTTCCTCATCTTACCCTTCCCTCAACCCACTAACCTCACTAAGGACTAACCAATTAATAGTATTTGGTAATATCTAGTAGATACTTAAAAAACATTTCAAAAGGATGAGCATATAGCTATGTGATAGTTTGGGTTAACCCAGCTGGGAAAAAAAAAAAGCAGATGAAAATAATTCTAATATGAATATTCTAATTGTGTTTATTTTAATAATTTATCTCTCAGCTAAAAAGTTGCCGAAGAATGAACCACAGAATCCAGGAGCAAATTCTGCCAGAGGAAGAGGAGTAGACCTTACTGAACCCACGCAGCCAACCAGGAGTCAGTGTTGTAGTAACTAAACCTCCAGTTTGAACTTGCTGGAATTTTCTTCTGCTTCCTAAATGTTAATGACAGTGGAATTGGAGCATTTAACCAGCCCAGTATGACTTCCAAAAAGAAGAGACTTATGATAGAGTCAAGTTTCTAATACAGAATTATTTTAAGTGTTTTGAACTTAATTTTTAATAACATGCATGTGACCCTCTGACTAATGGTTCAGAAGTAGAAGAGGGGAATAAGAGAGGTGTGTGTACGCTTGGACGGTTAGGGAATCATTTCTCATCACCAGGGATAGAGACAAAGGATGATGTAAACCCACAGTTAACCGGCCACTTCTTTGTAAAAGATTTGGAACTTATTAATTGGGGCTTTTCGAAAACATTCTTTTTTTAGAAGGAGGTTCTAAAGATATTTATGCTTACCTACAGTATTCAGGCAACTGGTAATTTCTCTTAGTATGCATATTTAAAATGTACATTCCGCATTTTAACAAATTAACCACAAGAAAACAGTCCTACATCTTCAGGGGGCAAAACACGAACATTAGTGGTATCTAAATTATAGCCAGTCCTGGTATTTTTAGTGGGGTAAAAAAAAAGTCAAATGTAACCTCATCTTGTTTTAAGAATATGAAAACTGATAAATGTATCTTAATGGATAGTGTTCCTTTCAAACATGTGAGATCTTCAACAGAAATGAAACAAACCAGGTGTCTGTGATTTTTGTTTAATCACTGCTGGCCATTACGTAGGTTTTGTTGTTTGGGGGAAGGGAGGGAGCTTTTGTTCCCTTTGGACATAATATAGTCAATGCACTAACAATTATGTACATTCAAACTTGATTATTTTAAATTTGATCTTCAGCTGTACTGTAAATAGGGTACTGCACTGTAGTCTCCATATATGTTTATTACTTTCCTGTAATATTTAAGAGTTACTTAAAAGTATACAAAATGTACAGTTACTAAAACAGCTAATTTTTCCTTTTCTCTCCCTTTGAAAGGAAGGGGCTTCAGTTGTTCCTACATGGATAGAACCATAATAAACAATGTACCAGTAATTTGTAACATAAGTATTGCAGTATGTTAGTAACAATCTTGCAGCCTTGTTTTCCAAAGTTCATTTTATTTTGATCAGTTCAGTATATTGCACTAATTGTTTTAGGTATTTTCATTATATGAAATCTACCATGTGTCAGAGATGATTTAATCTATTTAAGTGTTGAACTGCTAGCAGAACTTGTACATTTACAGTAATTCAGAATTAGTAAGGAAAACAGTTCACCAGTGTTTAGTTTTATATTGAGGTGCTCAGGTTGGAATAAAGTGGTATAAAAAAGCAAGTACTGGTTTTTCTCTTTTTTGGCATGGAACAGTGAACATATGTAAATGGTATTATGTAACCTAAAATATGCTTTTATAGTTTCTTTACTACATTCTTAAAAATTATTTACGTGGTATTGATGTATTATCCTAACATCTGGTTCTTTGCAGAACTGTCTTTACATTTTTATACTCTGGATAATCGGAACTTTATCTGTTGTCAGTCAGAAACTGATACTCACTTCCCTTGAGAAGTATTACCATGACTGTAATGTTGTCTCTGGAGCCAGCCACTAAAGCAGCACTTACAAGTTCATGGCTAATATACTTGGCTGCACCTTCATAGAATCTTCTAGTACATGATTCTTTTTCACTTGAATTTTTGGAAACATCATCTACACCGGTTGGTCCATTGGTTTCTTTCTCACTGTAACGATCATGATTAGTCATTTCTGGTGGAAATGTTTGTTCATTTTTAGGGTTAGAACATGTTGAATCAAACAAATTTTCTTTTGAGTTTATAGTTGACACACATTCTGTAGATTCAGGTTTATACTGAAACAATATACGGATATTACTTTCTGATATAGAATTGCTTGGTTCATAGATTAGGAAAGGCTCTTTGGATGGTAAAGATTCATTTTTTGTGTTAGAATAATAGGCTTCTTTATACACCTGAAACATTGTCATTGCCAGTGCAGTGACTTCCTTTGTATCCAAAACTTCCCAGAGTCCATTAGTAGCTAAGATAAGGAATTGGCATAAGTCATCTATAGGTAAAGAGAGAGTTTGAGGTGCTGGTATAATAGATTTTTTCAGTTTGAGATTTCCATGAAATCCAAGTCCTCGTGTGGTTTTTATTTGCCCTTCTAGGAGCCCATATGGTTCATTTGAACTGATTATTGCTCCATTCTGAAGTAGTCGTTGTCTTTCGGTTATGTTTCGCGTAGTGTGTTCTTTGGTTATGCAAAAGCCTTTTCCATTTCTGCATAAGATTGCTTGTACATTACCTAGAAGATTATTAGAAAAAAATTGGTCTTAGAGATTTAACAACCAATTGTATCAAAATATGCTGTTCATTTTATTGTTTCAATGCATAAATAAGCCATTTCAAAATATTTTTACATACATGAAATATTGATATTACTAGGTGACTTATGGTAATTAACATTTGAAACTGAGAGGCCAGTTTATCCCTCATTTTTAAGTAACTTAGTGTTTAAAATACTGCATTTAATACTAAAATAACTAAAACTACAGATACAAAGTAACCATCAATTTTTTTACAAAACAGCTTCTGAATATTTTATAGAGCCAAGAGTTGAACTTTTTTATGACCAACATATATTCTGTAGAGTAGACATTTTTAAAATGTTTAAATAAATGCCTTTTTAATTAAAAGCACAAGCATTGATTTTTTTAAAAAGTGGAGTTTGATAGTTTTGTACCTGGTAAAACTTAAAACTTAAGCACATTATAGGTGTGGGCGATGAAGAAAATTAGAATGCCACTGTTAATGTCAGTCTTACTAGTTACATGTTGTGTGGTTAAAAACAAATTAAGTCAATTAGCCCTGTAAAGAAAAAAAATGTATTATTAATGTATTACATGGATAATAGCTAGCCAACATGAAATTAAACCCTTTGGTTGAAAACTGAAGTCTTAAAAGTCGATTGTAGTTTATTCGTGGTTCAGATGAACCTGTCATGTGTGCTTCATTAAAATCTTAAGAAAATCTAAACATAATATTCTTTTTTTTTTTTAAGATTTTATTTATTTACTTATTTGACAGAGAGAGAGAGAGAGATCACAAGTAGACAGAGAGGCAGGCAGAGAGAGAGGTGGAAGCAGGCTCCCTGCTGAGCAGAGAGCCCGATGCGGGGCTCGATCCCAGGACCCTGAGATCATGACCTGAGCCGAAGGCAGAGGCTTAAACCCACTGAGCCACCCAGGCGCCCCTAAACATAATATTCTGAACAGATTGAGGGATGGTTGTACTACCAAAACTTTTCTTTGGTTTATTAAAAAAAGACCCACAGAGTGTTTTTTTAGTTTATTAGGAAAACAATTTTCCCCAAGTTTTTACGAACATGATTTGTATATTCAAGCATAAGCAAGTTTTTCTTCATATGGAGTCATTGTTTATAAGAGGGCATATAAATTATTCTGAGATGAGGTTAATGATGTTTGAATATTACAGTACCTTTGAGAATTAAAATTCCTGGGATCATGCAGAATTTACATTAGAATATCTGGTTTCAAGCATGGTGCTATACGTGGAATCTGAATTTTGTTGCTACGGGGGTTCAATTCTAATCCTGTTTCTGAGGTAAGGAAATTGAGATTTCAGAAGGCTAGTATGGTTGGACCCAAAGAGCTTAAGTTGGTGAAGCATCAGTGTCAGGCATAGGCTGAGCCCGTTGGCTCATTTACATAATGGGAATTAGAAAGATGATGTATGTGGAAAATGTTTTTATTTTATTTTTTTTAAGATTTTATTTATTTATTTGTCCGAGAGAGAAAGAACTCACAAGCAGGGGAAACAGCAGGCAGAGGGAGAAGCAGGTTCCTCACTGAGAAAGGAACCCGATGTGGGACTCAATCCCAGGACCCTGGGATCGTGACCCAAGCCAAAGGCAAACGCTTAACTGACAGCCATCCAGGCATCCCTAGAAAATGTTTTTAATACCAGAGTAAGTGATAGTCCTAAAAACTACATGACCTCTTTTACTTCTCTGTGATTTGGTTATTAATTATTTTGTATTAACTTGTCTTTTCTGCTGGTCATTTTACTTACGCTCTGCAGAAGGTAAATTGGTAAAATAATTCTTCACTTTTGCTATATTGTAAATTATTACTATACCAGCAAAGAGCATGGATTGGTAGTGAACATGCCACCTGGGTAATCAAATGTTCTGTTAGGAGGACATATGATTTCAATACCTCTTTTAAATTAGAAAATTTCTATTATGTGTGTACATACACTAGAAATAGTTGGAACCATAGCTCTGAAAACACAGGGGACATTATTTGGCTCAGAATAGTCAAATCCACTGATTTCCTAAATGTTTTATTTGCATATGGCAATTCAAAGACCACTCAGCAAAAGAAAAAGTATTGTTCCTCTGTTGTATGATTTGAAAATAATTCAATACAATTATGTTGTTACAATGGGAAAGTGGTAAACTGGTATTTTTATTTTAGTTGCCTCTGTAGAAATTCGTAAGCATAGCCTTATGCACTATATGCCTTTCTTTTTTTTCTTTTCCCAATTGCTCTACTAGACAGTAGGAAATGCCATTTCGGCTTATTTTACTATTGTGAACATCCCTTGGACTAAGCACAATAGAACTTCCTAGAAGAAGGGACATTAAATCCTGGTTGCTCTTTTCACTCTACCATTTACTTGCTGTCTTTGAGTTAGTTGACAGTTTGTTCATCCTGATGTAAATGGAAACAGTGCCTTCTGAATAATTCACATCTTTTCCTATGTGAATGGTGCATGAAGAAAAAAGTGAAGGAGAGGTGCTTACTGTACTCAACTATTCATGCATAGTCCAAGAAGTAGAGGGTAAATAAGATCCAAGCCTTGAAAGAGTACTGTTGGAACAAAAAACAAGAAGAAAAATTGTATGTGCAGAGTTAATAATTTTTTTTGGCCTGAGCCTATGTTGCATATGCTGTCAGCTGCAAATGGATTGTTGAAAGTAGTTGACTACAGTAACCTGAAAGCTAAGATAGCTAATGAACAAAAAGCCCCAAGGAAGATGGGAAATTGGAGGAAGATTTAAATAACATTGTATGTCCAAGTGTCTGGGGAACTGAGAGCGGAGAGGAACAGTTCATGACAATTTAGAGAAAGGTCCCTGTAACATCTCTGTGGAGGGAATGAGAATAGGCAGTGAGCTGATCTGAAGATGCTTATACAAAAGTTTCTGAGAATCTGGGCATAAATATTTCAAATTCCTAGACAAAGTTACCAGCTTCAGCAGTTTGGAGAGATTGTTCTCTTCAGAAAATGTTATCAAAACAAAAGTGGAATAGGATTACTGCAAGAGGGACATTAATTATATGGGGATTAGAAAAACTGCTTTGAGATCATACTCAAGCCTTTTCAAGATGGTATGTGTAGTCAGGCAAAAAATGTTCCTTATACAGAGAGCAATGATGTAATTGCTGGGTTATCTTCAACTTATGAAAATGAAGAAGAGTACTCCTGTAAACTTTGGAGTGACCTTAGAATCACAAACAAGGGAATTCTAGATCTGAATGGGCAAAATCAAGATTTTTTTTCTGATAAAGCCACTCACTAGTGAAGATAACAAAATTTTAAGAAAACTGGAGTAAAAGGGAAGAAAAATTTTATGTGGTGGAAGAAAAAGAAACATATCTAGGATGCAGGAGTGCCCAGAAATAAAAAGTTAGCTTGGTTTAGAAGAAACAGCATGGAGAATTGGAAACACTTGGGAGTCTGACACACTTGGTTGGGCTTTAATTCCAACTTTATGTCCATGTGACCTTCATTTAGTCACTTTTATTCCCCTGAGTTAAGTTTTCCACCTGCAATGTAATTTTTTTGTCAAGGTTATTATGAAGATTTGGGAAGGTAATTTAATAAGTTGAAATTTGATAAAGGTTTTTTTTTTCCTTTGGGTCCCATGAAGGGGAAACCAGGAGAAGAGAGGCAATCCAAAAAAGATTGAGATGAAGCTATAAATATTTAAGAAACATTTATAAAAAAAACTTTTAATACTTATAAGGTAGATTAACAGGCTTAAAGTAGTAAGGAGCAATAACTTAGAGCTTGGGAAATGAAATAGGTTTTGGGGAAAGAAAAAGCAATTGAAAAGGAACATGAACAAACAGGAAATTCAAACATCAGTGAGGTGTACCTAAACTCGAAGCATAATGAAATGTGTGTAAATGAAGTCAGGGAAACAACCTATATCCAGTTTTTCTGCAAGACTCTAATTTTGGCAGGAAAGGCTGAATATGTATGCATGGGCACGAGGTTTATGACTTCCTACTGATGATGGGTATGAGAGCCTTGCTGATAGGGAGCCAGTTTTCATCAATTATTCAAAAGATCCCTTTGTTCATTCTGTAGGCTGTATGAGCATGAAACTCAAATTCACCACTGTACATCTGGAGCCTAACGATACTTTACACATCAGTCTCAACTATCTGTCAAATATTTTTTGAATGTGTTTTCAGAATCAGGTTTGTATATATGATTCACTACCAACATACCCCAAAAAAGAGAGAGGGAAGGTAAAGCATATAAAAAGGTCAGTGTTATTTAAGAATATGGTTTCTTTCCTGCATAGAGTAAGATGATTCTGGAATTATGTTTTAAAGATTTTATTTGTCAGAGAGAGAGTGAGCACAAGCAGGGGGAGCAGCAGGCAGAGGGAGAAGCAGGCTCCCCGCTAAGCAGGGAGCCCAGTGCAGGACTCTATCCCAGGACCTGAATTACGTTTTAAAGAAAAAGGATGGGGCTGGAAATAATTATCAGAAACTACTTTTGTTTTCTAGTGACCTAGTTTTCTGTCCCAATGAGCTTATTCTAGATCCAGAGACCAGTCATAGCTTTACCCAATACTTTCCTACTATTCACAATTCCTTAATTGTTGACCACCTCAAGCCCCTATCTTTCTCTTCTCAGGGTTACCAAGTGATTGTTTTAATACAATCTCAAGGTAAGGATATGCATGTTTTAATACATAAGAAGGACGAAGCTTACCAATCATGTAAGGTTGCATCACTATATGTAAAGTGGCATTTATTATTTGAAGGTAGACTGTGAGAAGTTAAAGATGTATACCATAAACTTAAAAAATAATATGACAAAGAATTATAGCTAACAACCTAACAAAGGAGATAGATAGGAATAAAGAAATCAATTCAAAAGAAGGTAGTAAAAGAGATAATAATATACAACTGTGTATCCACATAGAAAAGAATGAAGCTGGACCCCTACCCCCATGACACATACAGAATTAATTCAAAATGGATAATAGACCGGAATGTAAGAGATAAAACTATAAATGTCTTAGAACAAAACACCAGTGTAAGTTTCTGTGGCCTTTGTTTAGGCAATGGTCTCATAGATTTGACACCAAAACTACAAGTATCAAAGCAATAAAGTTGATAAATTGGTTTTCATCAAAATTAAAGTATTTTTGCTTCAGAAGATAAGGAAGAGAAAAAAAAAAAAAACATGGAATTAAAGTATTTCCTAACCATACATCTGGTAAGGGACTTGTATCCAGAATATCAAAAAGAACCTTGCAACTCAATAGACAAGTAATGCAATTAAAAAATGGACAAAAGATTTGAGTATAGACTTTTCTCAAAGGAAGATATTCAAATGACTAATAAGCACATGAAGAGATAGTCAACATCATGAGTCAACAGAAAAGTGCAAATCAGTACCACTTCATACCCACTAAGGTGTCTGGAATCAGAAAAACAGCGTGGGGGTAATGTGTAAAAATTAAAACCCTTATACATTACTGGCAGGACAGTGAAATGGTACAGCCACTTTGGAAAACAGTTTGGCAGTTCCTCATGGTTTACTGTAGAATTACCTTAGGACCCAGCAATCCCACTCCTGGGTATATACCCAAGGGAGTGAAAACATGTCCACACAAAAACTTATGTACAATGTCCATGCCCACATTCTTCATAATAGCCAAAAATTTAGAAACAACTCAGATGTTTTTCAACTGAATAAATGGATAAACAACATACAGCATAACTATACAGTGAAATATTACTCAGCAAGAAAAAGAAAAGAAGTACTAATGCATGTTACAACATGGATAAACCTTCAAAACATACAAAGTGAAAGAAGACAGTCACAAAAGAACCCAAGTTCTACGATTACATTTATCGGAAGTGCCCAGAATAGGGAAATGTATAGAGACAGAATGTAGATTTGTGGCTGCTTGGATCTGGAGAAATGGCAGGTTAGAGAGCTGATTGCCAAAGGGTACTGGGTTTCTTTTTAAGGGGACAAAAATGTTCTAGAATTGACTGTGGGGATGGTTGCACACATCTGGGACTGTACGATTTACATGGGTGAATTGTGTGCTTTGTGAATTATATCTCAATAAAGCTATTAAAAATAAAAGCACTGGGGAAAACAAAGGGATCAAATAAGAATCCCTTATGTTTATAAGGAACTAGTGTGGTTAATTAGAAATGTAAAATTTATGGTTTATTTCATGTTAGGGGAAAAGTGTAATTATGTATTCTGTATAAATTTATTTGTTAGTGTTTTAATTCTCTGAGGATTAACTGAAATAAAATAGAGCACCAAGAGAAATTATAAAACACAATATAAATGGGAAGCGCTAAGAATAAAAAAGTCAAGAATGTCAGTTTGGAAATATTTTTTTCCACTTGCACAAATTCAACATTTATTCAGTGGCTTCATTACTGCACTCATGTTTCATTACATAGTGAGGTTTTTGTTTTGTCTTATTTAATTCCTGAGTTGTGATGACACTGGTATTTTACAAATTTAAATAAATCTGTACAGGAAATATAGGAAATACAGGAAAAATAAATTCCCATGCTTTAGTTATAGGTCTTGTTTTATAAAATACAACACATGCTCTTGATAAATTTCTGTGAAAATTTATTTTTTATAACCGATTTAAATCATTTTCTTTCAGGAGCACTCTCATATCATCAATCACGACCTCCTTTTCACAAGTTGGAATTTTTCCCTACATATTTGTTTCTGTTAAAATGAATGATGCCTAAATGAAAACAGTTTAACACAATTATGTAAGCCTGAAAATTAGATCCAACAAATGTTTGACCTGGAGATTAGAACCAGCCAAACAGCAGTGATCCTGAAAGTAGTGAACCATAGGAAATTAGACATTTAATGATAGTGTCTATTCACTGTCTCATAATTCTTCCTTCAATTTTACAATAACCCTGATGTATAATGACATTTTCTTTTTTTTTCTTAAGATTTTATTTATTTATTTGACAGAGAGAGACACAGTGAGAGAGGGAACACAAGCAGGAGGAGAGGCAGAGGGAGAAGAAGGCTCCCCGCTGAGCAGGGAGCCCAATGCAGGGCTCAGTCCCAGGACCCTGGGATCGTGACCTGAGCCAAAAGCAGCCATTTAATGACTGAGCCACCCAGGTGCCCCTATAATGACATTTTCTAATGGAGGTCCCACATCCAAGAATATGGGACAGTTCCCACGGTGATGTGAAATCTGAAAACTGTGCATGAAGTAGACCTGCTCTGAAGCCATCTGGAACCTCAGCATAAAGTCTGAGAAATGACAAAAATTCTGAGGAAACTGGCATTGGACTTGGCTTCTTTACATTGCTTAATCTGGAGTACTCATCTCGAGCTCAGAACCAGAGCTTGATCAGAAACAGGCTGATATCCAGGGACCTGGACATTGTGGTGGTCTTAGTGATTATCTGGTTTTTGTTCGGAGCCATCTCAGACACATTGTCCCACTCACTGAGGGCCAGCCTCCTCTGGGTGTGGAAGCAATTCCCTTCAGATGCAGCATGTCATAGTGGGCTTGATTTCCAGCTCCAATGCCTACTACCTCTGAGACCTTGAACAAATTATCTCACCTCTCTGAGCTTCCATTTTCTCAGGAAAAATGGGGTAACAACACTTAGATAGGAAGGGGGCGGTGGGAGATAGAACAGATGTTTAAGGGTCCAAACTTGAACCTTAGAACCTGTAGTAAGTCCAAACTTACTTACTACAGGTTGTAAGTAAGTCCTAGAGATCTAAGGCACAGTATAGGAATATAGAGAACAATACTGTATTATAATCATCAAACTTGCTGAGACTAGAATTTGTTTCAACCACCAAAAAGAAATTATAATTATGTAACATGATAGAAGTGCTACTTATCACCCAAACAGCAATCATATTACAATATATAAATGTATCATATTAACATACTTTAAACTTGCACCATGTTATATGTCGAATACATTTTAAAAAAAAACAATCCTTAGAGGATATGAGGATATCTTTTGATACCAGGGTTCTCACAAGACTAAATGAAAACTTAGGCTATATTCCATATTCAATAAGTGGACACTATAATTAATAATAACTCTAGGGTAGGGGAACCTGGGTGGCTCAGTGGGTTGAGTGTCTGCCTTTGGCTCAGGTCATGATCTCAGGATCCTGAAATCAAGCCCAGCTTCCGGCTCTGCTCAGCGGGGAGTCTGCTTCTCCCTCTCCCTCTCTCTGTGCTCTCTCTCGCCCATTCTCAAATAAATAAAAAAATCTTTAAAAAATAATAATAATAACTCTAGGGATGCTTGGATGGCTCATTCAGTTACGCGTTTGCCTTCACCTCAGGTCATGATCACAGGGTTCTGGAATCGAGTCCCATATTGGGCTTCTTGCTCAGTGGGGAACCTGCTTCTCCCTCTATCTGCCACTCCCCCTGCTTGTGCTCTCTCTCACAAATAAATAAAATCTTTAAAAATAAAATAACAAATGAACTGTCCTTGCTTATCAAGCACCTGGGTGGTTCAGTCAATTAAGCGTCTGCCTTCGGTTCAGGTCATGATCCCGGAGTCCTTGGATCAAGTCCCACATCAGGCTCCCTGCTCAGCCAGGAGTCTGCTTCTCCCCCTGTCCTTCACCCTGCGCATGCTCTCTCTTGCTCTCTCAAATAAATAAAATCTTTAAAATAATAATAATAATAATAACAACTCTATACAGGGGCACCTTACTGGCTCAGTAGTAGACCATGAGATTCTTGATCCCAGGGTCAGAGTTTGAGCCCCACACTGAAGGTAGGGTTTACTTAAAAAATAATAATAATAACTCTGTTGATGAAAGGGGTAGTGGAAACCTGATTAAGCATTTCATGGAACTCAGCTTAACTTTCCTAAAAATGTTTTATGTATGGGCTTTCCATTTTGGCAACCTCCTAAGGTAGAACTTCAGCACTGAAAGGATTGCTTCTTGAAATACAATTTTAAAAACACAGCCGAATGTTTGGAGAAGAGAATATATGCTTATAAACTTGAGGCACAAACTATTGTTTTCTCTAAAATTAAATTGATACTACTTTGGCCAGTGAGCACAAGTGACCTATTGCAAATGTGTTATCAGAATAACTGACAACTTTAAACAACCAGACTTGTAACAATCCTCAAAGAACTTTCCATTCTCCTGAAAAACGACAGTATGGGAAATGTTTTTTGTTTCATTCAGATCTAAGCAAATGTAATATGTTTGCTTTGCCTTTATCTACAGCTGTATTGCTACCCCATTTAGGAAATTTAATGTTTCGGTCAAATTATTACATATATGTTCCTTCTTGAGAAAAAAAATTACAATTATTTTTGTGCCTGCAATCTGCATCTAAATTGTGGTTGTTGATCATTTCTTAGTCAATGAAATTTCAAGGTATAATAAGTCACTAAATCATAGGTCACTAAATAGCTCCAGAAGCAAGAGGAGTTTTGCTGCCAGGAATAAAAAATAAATGTAAGGTATAATGTGCACTATTCCATGTACATACCAGTGTTTGCAATATGGAGTACTCCAGACATTATTTGTGGCGTCATCTGGGAAGGGAAACTCTTTGCCAAGTTGTCAGCCTTACTGATTTTCAAATTCTTCTTAGCATATGTTTTTTTAATATTGCCTTCCAATAAACAAGTAACTGCAGAACAGCCGCTCCATCGAACCCTGGATACCTCATTCCTTCCGAGACATAAAAGCCTGTCCATTCTCCAAAATGCTTTTGCAAAGGCTTTGTGTATGTTCTCATACTCACATTTCACCATTTTTCTTTTTTTCGTTGTGGAGGAAAAAAGTTCTTCTATAGCTATGTATTCTTCCCTAAATAGTGTGTGAAAGGATTTGATTACATTTTGCTCTTCAGGAGTCATTTGGTAGGAAGGATCAAATCTGGAAAGCTGATGGAGAAGTAAAACTGGGAGTTCCACTGAAGTCAAGCCTGCTGCTGCGACACCATGATGTCCATCGAACAAACCAAAAAAACACACATCAGGTTTATTGCCGAAGTTATTCACCACAGTGAATTTATCATTCATGTCAGCTTTCCATGCAGAATTTCTGTCTTCACAAATGGCTACACCTTTAATCAAAACGTGACAGACTGCTTGAGAATGTATGGAACTCCTGTGAACATTATCAATAATCTTATAGTATGCTGGTATTTGTTTCTTCCAAAGTAGCTCAAAAGCATTATTAATGCTCTGTAGGATTTTTTCAGTGAATATAGAAAATGACAATAGTTTAGTGATTATAAACTGTCTCTGAATGGAAATCAGTGGGAGCGCTGGTTTCTTTGTACCCATCCATTGAAACCCCAGAGTGGCCAGAGCCACATGCTGTTTTTTATGGAGGAAAATTTCAGGTAGATCAATTTCGTGCTTGCATATGG
>CM052898.1:71397663-71452599 GCA_028534135.1 Potos flavus | reverse complement strand
TATCATAGAAAGTGAGAGAGTGAGCACCTGGCAGGGGCAGAGGGAGAGAATCTTCAAGCAGACTCCCCACTGAGCACAGAGCCCAACTCCGGGCTCGAACTCTTTTTTTTTTTTTTTTTTTAATGAGGCTTTTTTTTTTAGATTTTATTTATTTGACAGAGAGAAAGAGATCACAAGTAGGCAGAGAGGCAGGCAGAGGGAGAGGGGGAAGCAGGCTTCCTGCTGAGCAGAGAGCCCAATGCAAGGCCTCGATCCCAGGACCCTGAGATCATGACCTGAGCCGAAGGCAGAGGCTTTAATCCACTGAGCCACCCAGGCGCCCCCGGGCTCGAACTCTTGATCCATGAGATCATGACCTAAGCCCTGAGCCCAAGTGGAGAGTCAGGCGCTTAACCCACTGAGTCACTCGTGTGCCCCAACACATTGAAAATCCTTGCAAGTAGACCCTTGTCTTTGCAATTTGGTTTAGTTTCTCAAAACTCTATGCGGGCCTACTATTGAATATTATGCATCTTTCTATCATTCCCAAAAAAACACAAGAAGTACTCAAAAAAATTGGTGATTGAACTGTGTGTGCCTAAATAAAATTAGGCAAAGTCTCCACGAAGTCAACTAGAAATCTAAGAACAACTACTCAGAGAAATCAGCACAAGATTGTATACCAGGCATGTGAAGGTATATGCCTGAGAACTACGTATTTAAAATTTGAGCATAATTATTTTTGTACTCCATTTTTTCTTGCTGAAAATACTTTTTTTTTTCTACTTAAAGGGTTCACAGGAAAATGAATAGGAGGGGTGCCTAGGTGGCTCAGTCGGTTAAGCATCCAACTCTCCTGGCTTTGGTCATGATCTCAGAATGGTGGGATTGAGCCCTGCATGAGGCTCTGCTGTGTGCACCCTGTCTGCTTGAGATTCTCTCCCTCTCCCTGCCTTTCTGCCCCTTTCCCTGCTTGTGTGCTCTCTCTAAAATAAATAAAATCTTTAAAAAATATATTTTAAAACCTAAAAAATCAAAGTTTGTAGCTTTAAATGCTTGTGACGTGACATGTTAACTTCAACTCAAGTTCATGTAAGTTATATTTAACTTCAACTCAACTCACAGAAGTTGTATTTGATCTGAGTACATTGAATGTGTTAGATGCGCCCACAACAATAAGAATGTTTGAGGCCCATAGGGACTTGAAACATTCCAAGCATAGTAACAGATATTCAAGAATGCGGATAGTTGTTAAAATAAGAAATGAGTCCATTTAGTCCTAATGACAAAATAGTATCTCCGAGCATAAAAGTAATGCATAATCATTTTTAAGTAAGAGTGTTCTCCTTTTTTCTCCAGCCTCATCCCCACCTCCCAAATCCCAGTCTTTTTTTTTTTTTAAAGATTTTATCTATTTATTTGACAGAGAGAGAGAGATCACAAGTAGGCAGAGAGAGAGGGGGAAGCAGGCTCCCTGCTGAGCAGAGAGCCTGATGCGGGGCTCGATCCCAGGACCCTGAGATCATGACCTGAGCCAAAGGCAGAAGCTTTAACTCACTGAACCACCCAGGTGCCCCCCGAATCCCAGTCTTGGTTAGTGCCCTGTTATCTATCTTTCCAAATATGTATATATATAAGATATATTGTAATATATTAATAATATATATTATATAATAATATATTTGTCATTATATATATAATTACCACATAATAATATATTATATATTAGTGATATAATTATAATATAATAATATAATCATAATAAATACATTAAATATAATCATATCACTAATATAATATGTTATATATTACATATAATAATTAAATATACTGGGGCACCTGGGTGGCTCAGTGGGTTAAAGCTTCTGCCTTTGGCTCAGGTCATGATCTCAGGATCCTGGACGAGCTGAACATCGGGCTCTCTGCTCAGCAGGGAGCCTGCTTCCCCCTCTCTCTCTACCTGCCTCTCTGCCTTCTTGTCATCTCTCTCTCTCTCTGTCAAATAAATAAATAAATAATATATATATATAGGGGCACCTGGGTGGCTCAGTCGTTAAGCGGCTGCCTTTGGCTCAGGTCATTATCCCAGGGTCCTGGGTTCGAGCCCCGCATCTGGCTCCCTGCTCGGCGGGAAGCCTGCTTCTCCCTCTCCCACTCCCCCTGCTTCTGTTCCCTCTCAACGCTGTGTGTGTGTCTCTCTTTCTCTCTGTCAAGTAAATAAATATAATTTTAAAAATATATATATAATACATTAATAGTATTAACATTACTTACATAAATATACTTACATATAAAATATATATGTCATCTTTTCTGAAATGTAAATAAGAATCACATTTCGTATACCATCCTAAAATCTGTCATTATTACTCAATACTAAGTCATGGCCTCATATGGAAAGTTTGAATATGGAGAGACAAAACAATATACTACGAACAATGTAGAGTTTGGATTTTTTTTAAAAAACTGTCTTCCTCCTAAACTCATGAAACAAACCGAGGATGGCTGGCAGGTAGGGGCGGGTAGGGATAGGGTGGTTGGGTTATGGACATTGAGGAGGGTATGTGCTATGGTAAGTGCTGTGAAATGTGTAAACCTGAGGACCCACAGACATGTACCCTGGGGCAAATAATACATTATGCTTTAATTAAAAAATAAAATAAATAAATAAATAAAATTAAAAAACTGTCTTCAAGAAAAAAAAAATAAACCTGTCGTCACTTACAAATTATAGGGCCTTAGCCAAGTTATTAAGCTTCTCTGATCATCTGCTTTCTTATCTGTAAATGAACAGGATTATTTATAGCATCAAATGAGATAAATGGTGAAGCAATTGGCAATAGGGGACATTCAAAAGTGCCTGTACCTTCTACCCTAAGCAAAAAGGACAGTTAAGACCATACCAAATGAAAACATATCACATGAAGACATGAAATTGTAATGCTTAGAAGAAAATATATTCTATATAAAACTAACTTTAAAAAAATCAGTAAATCAATGGGAAAAGATCTTTTTAAAGTGATCTTTACACTCAGTATGGGACTTGAACTTACAGCCCTGAGATCAAGAGTTGCATGCTCTACTGACTAAGCCAGCCAGATGCCCTGGGCGAGGATTATTTTAATAGCAGTACCTGAATCAGTGTTTCAGAATTGTGTTATATGTATTTATTAATATGTTGTGGTAAATTGTATATATCATTGTTTCACTACAATGATTACTCACTTTAACAAATAATAATAAACTGGACATATAAAATAGAACACAATTTAGGGGCTCCTGACTGGTTCAGTTGAAAGAGCATGGGACTCTTGATCTTGGAGTCGTGAGTTCAAGCCCCACGTTGGGTGTAGAGATTAAATAAAGACTTAAAAAATATGGAACACAATCTTGAGAAACTTATTTAAATTAAAAATGAATGCATAAGTAAAGTAATACAATGGATATAGAAAATAGGCGTATATCTTTAAGATTCTTCCCAGAATTTTCATTCTATGTGCTATGCAAAAGTCTTATTTCAAGGGATGAAAATTTTCTATGATAAATGAAAAATAAGATGGACTACCATGTAATTGGCAAAGGGCTTTAGCAACCTTCATATATGGTTTACATATGGCAATATGATTAAAAATTAAACAAGCAAAGCTCTGAAAAGTTTAAAATGTTTTGCTGCTTCCCTGAAGGGCGCAACTGTATTGAATATAGCTACTCATTCCTGTTGTAAAATTTTATTTACAGATGTCTACCTCATAAATGCTTCTGAAACTATTAGCATATTAGTAGGCCTTCCTGGCTTTGCCTCAACGACAAATTTTTGTGTGTGTTTTTAACAGAAAAAATTAAAAGTACACAAAAATAGAAGAGTATAATGAGCCCCCCATATACCCACCACCAGTTTCAAGCATTATCAACATTTTTCCATTCTTGTTTCATCTTTGTCTTCAGCCATTTTACTTTTTTATTTCATTCTATTATCTTTATGGGACTATTTAAAAGCTAATACCAAAATTATATCAATTTCACTGATAAACACTTCTGTCTCATCAACAAATTTGATCGGCCTCCATTCACTTCTTCAATACCTACAACAGGCCACCTACGGTGAGCACATGTAGCTGACAATGCACAGACAGGTAAGGCTTGAAGCTTTGAGGGGAGGAGTCTGCAGAACCATTCATGTGCTCATACAAAGAATTAAACAGGTCAGATGAAGTCCAGGACAGTGCCCACCCAGGGACATAACCCCTTATCTAGCTACAAGTGGCATCATGACACCTGAGAAGCCGACCTAGGAAAACTCACAGTGGAGAGAGATCAACAAAGGGGTCCAAGGCAAATTCAAGGGAATGACCATTTAGCAGGAGGAAGGAGGAAGAGACCCACCGAAGGAAATGGACAGGCAAGTAGAGAAGTAGGGGGAGAAATGAGTACTGGCAAAGCTATTGAGCTCTTCTGGCTAAAATGTATAACAAATATTTTTATTTGCTATTATTTGGTAATGTTCATGTGAAGGTTGCAGCTTGCCTGAGGCTTGATGAACTATTGGGACAATCTATAAGGCACCCTACTACTGTCATTTGACTTAGAGCCAATCCTTTATACCAGAAGTTTATTTTTTCTGTATATGGGGAATACCCATAATACTGTTCTCTCTCACATGGAGCTATTCTTAGAATGTAATGTGTCATTCATTCAGTCAATAAATACTTGAGTGTCTGCAATATGCTAAGTACTGTTTTATTTGCTGGGGATATAGTAGCAAACAAAACAGGCATAGTCTGTGATGAAGCTTATATTCTGATACAAAAGCAATACATAAAGGAAACGCAAACATGTAATACAAGATGGGGGTACGTTTTAACATGAAAAACAGAGCAGAATAAGAGCATAGAGAGGGTGGAAGCCCTCTTTTATATAAGGTAGTCAGAAGAATATATCATTTCCTCATGTACTTAGTCTAACAGGAAGCGAAGATTTCATTTGATAACAAAGAAAGTGGAGGAAAAAGAACACTGCAGATAAAATTGTTCATTGACTTACAGATGGCAACAGACACATGAAAAGATGCTCAACGTCAGGGAAATGCAAATCAAAACCACAGTGAGATAGATATCACCTCACACCTGTCAGAATGACTAAAATCAAAAACACAAGAAACAACAGGTGTTGGTGAGGATGTGGAGAAACAGGAACCCTTGTTCCTGTCGGTGGGAATGCACACTGGTGCAGCCACTGTGGAATACAGTACGGAGGTTCCTCGGAAAGTTAAAAACAGAACTATTCTATGATCCATCAATCAAACTACTGGGTATTTACCCAAAAAAAATTTTTTTTAAAGAGTAATTCAAAGGGATCCATGCACACCTATGTTTATTGCAGCATTATTTACAATAGCCAAATTATGAAAGCAGCCCAAATGTCCATTGATAGAGAAGTGAATAAAGAAGAAGAAATAGAAGAAGAAGAAGAAATGTGGTGTATATATATATATATATATATATATACAAATGGGATATATATCCCTATAATATATATATATATATTATATATAATATAGGGATATTACTCAGCCATAGAAAAGAATGAAATCTTGCCATTTGTATCAACATAGATGGACCTGGAGAGTATAATGATAAGTGAAGTCACTCAGAGAAAGATAAATACCAAATGATTTCACTCGTATGTGGAATTTAAGAAACAAATGAACAAAGGGGAAAAAAAAGAGAGAGAAACCCAAAAATAGACACTTATGTATAGAGAATAAATTGACGGTTATCTGAGGGGCAGTGGGTGGGTGGATGGGGGAAACAGGTGGGACCTTTCCCAGAGTCCCATCTGCTAGACTCACTATGGGATCCTACTTGTCTATCTGTGGCCTTGATCATTTACATCAGAATCTGACTTACTGATTTAGGGAATCTGCCAAAGAGTTTTCAGCACTCTCCCAGGGAGGGTTATCAAGTGTACTCAGCCTGAGCCACTCCTTAGTGTTCCAGTTTCTCACATTGTGTTTGCTTTCCATCAAACTTGGATACAAACAAGCAAAAAAAAAGGGGGTGGTGGGATTAAGAGCACATTTATCATGATGAGCTCTGAGTAATGGATAGAACTGCTGAGTCGCTGGGGCGCCTGTGTGGTACAGTCAGTTGAGCGTCCAACTCTTGATTTCAGCTCAGGTCATGCTGTCAGGTCGTGAGGTCAAGCCCTGGGTCAGGCTCCGTGTTCATTGTGGAATCTGCTAGAGATTCTCTCTCCCTCTTCCTCTGCCCCTCCCCCTGTTCATGTTCTCTCTCTCTCTCTCTCTCAAATAAATAAATCTTTACCAAAAAAATTAATGAATCACTATATTGTACACCTGAAATGAATATAACACTGTATGTTAATTACACTTGAATTTTTTTTAAAAATGTTCATTGACTACATTTGTCATCCAATAGAAATGAAGACAATTTACCTGAAAGCACTATTAATTTCCTTGCTCATTTGGAATTGTTACCTCCCTTTGCCTTCTCTTTACCCCCTTTCCTCAGCCTCTATTCTTCCAACTTGGATAGTGACGGTGACGGCTGTGGTAGAGATGGTTATGGAGGTGGCAATGTTGGGGGGGTGTCCCAAGGATGTGATGGGAGACCCCTCAATGTGGAATGTTCACTACATCACCTGGAACCTCGGTCAGAACTCTTTTTATGATTCTGAAGGACTATGAAGCAGTAAGGGCACAAACTGCATTCTATAACAAACTTGCGCTTGAAATTTCAGAGAGAAGAATCATTCATTAAATACACTGTCTGATGCCTGCATACTAAGATTAAAAAATAAGAGGAGGGACTATCAAGTTAAGTTTTTTCCTTACAAGTCATGGCACTTTCAAAATACTGATTCCAGAAGGCTACCCTTAATGTACAGACCAGTTCTCTTCTTACTCAGCGGTAAGGTATCTCAGGCCATCCCTTCAGGAGGCCTCCTCCTACCTGCCCTGTAGGGTCTGCCCATTCCATCTCACTGTCCTAAGTCATTGCCTGAGTTTGTTTGAACTGATCTTGTTTGAACTGTCATTTTGTTTTTGAGACTGTCTTTACTCCTGGCCAATACCTTTAGTTCCTAGACTCATAATCCAAAACTGTGTTCCACCCTCTCACCACAGGATGGATTCACACTCAAGTTTTAGAGCAATTTGTTTGCATATTGAAGAAATTTAGACAAGACAACTGCTTACTGGACATTTCCATGGGAATGTATCACAGTCAACTCAAAGTTAACATGTCCAAAATGGGACTCACTCCATTTCCTCCAGAATTTCCCACCGTTAAACCTTGGTTAAGTTGGAAACTATTTCACAGAGTCCTTTTCCCTGTGTAGTTCTAGGTTAGAGTTGGCCAAGAAAGGAATTTGGAGGCACCATATCTGAATGCCATCATGGTTCAATGAGATGACCAGTAGATGCAGGTGCCTGTCAGCTTCCAGCTTGTCCTTGCTCCCTCTGCTTCGCCTCTGGCTCTTCCTTTTTTTTTTTTTTTTTTAAAGATTTTATTTATTTATTATTTATTTATTTGACAGAGAGAGGAGATCACATGTAGGCAGAGAGGCAGGCAGAGAGAGAGAGGGGGAAGCAGGCTCCCCACTGAGCAGAGAGCCTGATGCGGGGCTCGATCCCAGGACCCTGAGATCATGACCTGAGCCCAAGGCAGAGGCTTAACCCACTGAGCCACCCAGGTGCCCCCCCAGCTCTTCCTCTTGACCGAAGGCCCTGTTGATCTCTCTCTCTTTCCCTCTACTCCTGCCCCTGCTTGTGCTCTCTCTCTCTTCCTCTCAAATGAATAAATAAATCTCTAAAAAAAAAAATTAGACTTAAATAATAGATAGATTGATTGATTGATTTGGGGCTCTAGACTGACTCAGTCTGTGGAACATGTGACTCTTGATCTCGAAGTTGTGAGTTCGAGCCCCACATTGGGCATAGAGACTACTTAAAAATAAAATCTTTTTTTTTTTTAGGATTTTTTAATTTATTTAGTTGACAGAGAGAGACACAGCTAAAGAGGGAACACAAGCAGGGGGAGTGGGAGAGAGAGAAGCAGGCTTCCCGCTGAACGGGGAGCCCAATGCGGGGCTCCGATCCCAGGACTCTGGGATCATGACCTGAGCCGAAGTCAGACACTTAACGACTAAGCCACCCAGGTGCCCCTGAAAATAAAATCTTAAAAAAAAATAAAATCAATTTAAAAGAAAAAAAGTCATAAAACTTGTACTTGCTTCTTATTATAGTGGAAAATATAAGCAAGTAAGTGGATTTTCAAGTGAAAGTGTTCTTTCCTTTCTTCCTCAACCCATCATCCACAGAGAGACTCCCTGGACAACAGGGATCCTTCCGACGCAGGTCAGAAAACAAGTTGCTTGTATATTATATATTCTCATGTTATAGATATACTGTTCTATAATTTCCTTTTTTCACTTAGCAGTATATTGTTGACACTGTTTCACATCAGTTCATACGGATCTACCTCATTCTTTTTTAATAGCTACCTAATATCCTATTGTATGATTGTACAAAAAGTTATTTAATGTTTCCTCTATTGATGGACATTTAATCTGGTCGTAACATTTCACTTTACAAACAAGGGGTACAACCCCTTGCTGCAACAAGGGGTGCCTGGGTGGCTCAGTTGGTTAAGCATCTGTCTTTGGCTTGGGTCATGATCCTAGGGTTCTGGGAGCGAGCCCTGCATTGGGCTCCCTGCTCAGCAGGTAGTCTGCTTGTTCCCCGCCCTCCTCAACCCTCCTCCCTGCTTCTGTGTTCTCTCTCTCAAATAAATAAAATAAAATCTTTAAAAAACAAAACAAAACAAACAACAATGCTGCAACAAAAAAATCCTGTACATATACCCGTTTGATAAATTTCTGGTAGTAAAATTCCTCTATCAATGACTAAGTGCATTTTGCATTTTTCAAATTTATTTAACAACTCTTCATTGAAGATACACTATGTATCAGGCACTGTTTTTAGCCTGGGGATACCATATGAAGAAAAGAAACTTCTTTCTCCAAGGAACACATATTCCAAATTTTGCCAAATAGCCACCTATATATTTTACACCAATTTGCACCATTTTTGAGAGTTTTATTTCCTCTGTCCTGATTAATAATGGGCATAAAAGAGAAAAGTAGGAGTTTACTGGTATTTCTTTTCATTTTAAATTAAAAGAAAGGTTGATATTTTTACAAATATTTATAGGGCACTAAACTTTCTTTTTCTCTGAAACTAATGATTGAGACACTTTTCCCCCTACTGTGTTGTTATCCTTTTTCTTAATTGATTAGAAACCTATCTTCTATAATAGTAAACTTTTCACATATGTATTACTTTTCTGTGTTGTTTATTTTTTCTTAATAAACGTGCATGATTTTTCTGAAAACAATAAACCTACTTCTAAATATATAAGTAGCCAACACACTATAGAAGAAGAACAAAGTTGGAGGACTAACACTATCCAACATCAACTCTTGCACTGAAGCTGCAGTAATCAAGACAATGTGGTATTGGTGAAAGAACAAAGAGATCAATGAAACAGAGCAGAGAGCCCAGATGTAAACCTACACAGATATAATCAACTGATCTGTAATAATGGACAAAAGGCAATTCAGTGGAGAAAGCATAATCTTTTCAACAATGGTTCTGGAAAAACTGGACATCTTCATGCAAAAAAAAAAAAATCTAGACACAGATCTAACACTTTTCACAAAATTAACTCAAAATGGTTCAAACACCTAAATTTAAAACAGAAAACTACTCTCTCAAATTAATAAAACCATTTTTTTTTTTTTATTTGACAGAGAGGAGAGAGATCACAAGTAGGCAGAGGCAGGCAGAGAGAGGTGGGGGAGGCAGGCTCCCTGCTGAGCAGAGAGCCCGATGCGGGGCTCGATCTCAGGACCCTGAGATCATGACCTGAGCCGAAGGCAGAGGCTTTAACCTACTGAGCCACCCAGGCGCCCCTAAAACCATTTTTTAAAAAATATTTTATTTATTTATTTGACAGAGAGCAAGAGAGGGAACACAAGCAGGGGAAGCGGGACAGGAAGAAGCAGGCTTCCCACTGAACATGGAGCCTGATGCGGGGCTCGATCCCAGGACCCTAGGATCATGACCTGAGCCGAAGGCAGTTGCTTAACAACTGAGCCACCCAGGTGCCCTTAAATAAAACCTTTTAAAACAGAAAACTATAAAACTCCTAAAAGATAACATAGAAGAAAATCTAGTAACCTTGGGTTTGGCAATGACTTTTTATATATGAAAAGCTCAATCCCTGGGAAAAAAATTTATAAGTTGAACTTCATTGAAATTAAAAACTACTCTGCAAAAACCCCACAATAAAAAACAAACAAACAACTGGTTTTAAAAATGGGCATAAGATCTGAACAGACACTTCACCAAAGAAAATATACAGATGGTAAATAAGCATAGGAAGTGATGTTTAATATTGTATATCACACCTCTTAGAATGGCTAAAGTCCAAAACACTGATGACACCAAATGAGAGAGAAGATGATGAGCAGCAGGAATTCTCATCTCTTTGCCGGTGGGAATTTAAAACGGTACAGTCACTTTGGAAGACGGCTTGGCAGTTTCTTGCAAAACTAAACATACGTTTACTAAATGATAGAGCAATTACACACCTAGGTATTTACCCAAATGAGCTGAAAACTTACAGCCACACAAAAACAGCACGTGAATGTTTACAGCAACTTTATCCATAATTGCCAAAACTTGGAAGCCACCAAGATGTCTTTCGGTGGGTGAGTGGATAAATAAACTGTGGTACATGTATAGGATGGAATAGTATTCAGTGATGCAAAGAAATGAGCTATCAGGCCAGGAAAAGACATGGATGAATCTTTAATTCATATCACTAAGGGAAAGAAGCCAATCTAAAAAGGCTACATATCCTATGACTCTGGCTACACGACCAAGTCTAGGAGAGGCAAAACTATGGAGATAATAAAAAGATCAATGGTTGCCAGGAGTTGGGAGGAGAGAGGGATGAATGGGTGGAATACAGGAGCTTTCTAGAGCAGTAAAACTATTCTAAATGATAATGTAATGGTGGATACAAGTTATTATACATTTGCCAAAACTTACAGAATGTACAATACAAAGAATGAATTTAAATGTAAACTATGGGTTTAGTTCATAATAGTGTATCAATATTGGCTCACCAATTGTAACAAATGTATCACGCTAATGCAAGATGTTAACAATATGGAGGGAAGAAGGGAGTTAGGGTACATATGGGAAATCTGTACTTTCTGCTCAAGTTTTCTGTAATCCTAAAAATACTCAAAAATAAGTTTACTAATTAAATAACATGTGTGTATAAGTAGAAACTTTCTAGGAAAATATCTTTCTGGAAATGTATCCAATAATTTTGTTTCCCTAATTCATGTCTAAAGCAAATAAAAAGGTTGTAGGAAATTAGAAGATAGACTATCTTGGGAAGGCTGACCACACAAGAGTAGACTCCCTTTCCTATAAGATAGCTATATTAATTATTTCATTTTATATACTAAACACCTACAGGAGTAGGCGCCGGACAAAAAGTCCAATGGCAGGTGTCTTTTCTTGAGGTCAGTGTCATGAAGAAGACAGACACATAGGTATAGTGCAGAGATTTATTTCTAATCATTTCATCCACATTGCCTTACAGACATACGATGCTGCAAACAGACACTATTAACCCCTTATACAGGCAAAGACACTAAGCTCTGGAAGGTGAGCTAACTTGCTTGGGGTAAGAGGCAGAGTTGACAATCAAGCTCAAGTGTGTTGACCAGCAAAATGGGTGACTTTTCTATCATGCCAGGGAAAGGACAGAGGTAAAGTCAATTCGCTTTGGAAGAAGCAGTGATTCATGTTGCTTAAGGAAGTTGGATTCTGGTATGAAACTTTTGAAGTTCAAATACATTCACAACACTTTTGTCTCTGACTCACTCTTCTTGCCTTTTTCCCACTGGAGTCAATCCTGTGGTTTGTCATTCTCCCAAATGAAGGTCCATCAGCTGCATGTGGCTCAACAGAAAGAACAGACTAGAAAATACGGAAAGCTAAGCTCTCTAGTGAGCTGCCCTGGTTCAGCTTAAACCTGTCTGTCAAATTCAAGTTTCCTAGATGTTCCACAACTATGCTTGTCAAAGTCGAGGCAGCAGGCACTAGCCTGTGTGGAAGAGTTATAGTTAGTAGTCTTTTAGGAGCTGTCTCTTTGGATATCACAGAGACCCTGGTACAGCTCGTTACTGTTCGAGGGCTTCTGGGCTTGCAGCAGAGAAAACAGAGTGGGTGGTTGGCCGAAGTTTTTATAAATACCCCAGTATTTATTTAATGGTAGAAACACACAGAGAGAGCACACAGAGCATTAGAGGAAAGAACACAGCTTAGCTCCATTCATCCTCTGGGCCCAGGACCAAGCACTTCCAGTCTGTTCTGAGGATCTCCCTTTGGAGCCAGCTGCAGCCCTGTTTCTGGGGAAGTCACCTGCCTGGCTGCTGGAGGAGGAAGGAAGGAAGGAACAGGGAACAATGAAGCCCTTGTTAAAAGCCAAGTTTTTTTGTTGTTGTTTGGTTTTGTTTTTTAAGTTTATTTTCTAATTATGTCACTCCTCAGCTGAAAACCTTTCAGTAGCTTGTCACTGCTTCTAGGATAAAGGTCAAAAGCCCTGATATGGCAGGCGGGGCTCTCTAGAGCCTGCTCTTCAGCCTCGTCTCTCCTCACTTTCCTTTTCCTTACCGTTCCTCAAACATGTCCACCTCTGCCCACCTCGGGCCTATACATGCTATTCCCTCCACCTGGAATGCTTTTCCCTCCACTGTCACTAATTCTAGCTCATTCTTCATTTCTCAGCTAAAACATTACTTCTACGAAGTGAACTTCAACATCATCAGAAGGGTGTTTCCAGAGGCCTCAAATCAAGTCTCCATCCGGGGTGCCTGGGTGGCTCAGTCAGTTAAGCATCTGCCTTTGGCTCAGGTTGTGATCCCAGGGTCCTGGGATTGAGTCCCCAATCAGGCTCCCTGCCAAGCAGGGAGTCTGCTTCTCCCTCTCCCTCTGCTGCTCCCCCTGCTTGTGCTTTCTCGTTCTGACAAATAAATAAATCTTAAAAAAAAAAAAAAATCAATCCTCCATCCTTGTCAAACACCTCCCCAACTCCTTATACTTTTCCTTTATTAGAGTTTCTAATGATGTCTCTGTGTGCATCATTAATTTAATTAATGTCTGTCTCTCCATTTCTGTCTTGCTTGCCATTTTAACCCCAGAGCCGATGCATAGATTTGTAGTAGGTATGTCGCCATGTAAGGAGAGTTCCACAAACATTTGTTAAATAAACGAACAAATAAAAATAAGTGTTTGAGCACTTAAATATTCAGTTTTTTAATAAAGGCAGTAAAAAAGATCCTGATTATTTTCCCTCTTTCTCAATTCTTAGCTGTGCTTTAGTTTGAAGATACATTCCCCAGAAGCTGGCCAATGGTAGGACTAAGAAAAAGAAGAATGTAGTATTAGAAGCTCTTAGACTTTGCTGCTGAGAACTTGGCCACCAAGCAGTCTTACCTTCTAGGCCTGTTGTCCAATATGGTAGTCACTAGCCATGCATGCTGTTTAAATTTAAACTAATTAAGGGGCACCTGGCTGGCTCAATGGGTAAAGCATAGGTCTCTTAATCTCGGGGTCAAGAGTGCAGGCCCTACTTTGGGGGTGGAGCCTACTTAAAATAAAAGAAAGAACTCAAACTGGTTAAAACTAAATACAATTAAAATTTTATCAATTAATCAAATTAAAAATTCATCAATCTCACCAGGTACTTTCACATGTCAATGGTCACACACGGTCAGTAGCTACCTTATTGGACTATGCCAATGTAGAACATTTCCATTATCACAGAAAGTTCTATTAAACAGTGAGTGTTGCTCTAGAATGAAAAATACCTCTTCTGCACAGAACACAGGATTCTCAGCAGGTTGAAAGATGAAAGCTTCCTCTCTTTTCTGCTTTCAGATCAGGAGGTGGGGGAGAAGCCCTGCAGCCATTATGATTATCGTCTCGATTATGTGTAATTTCTAGGTGCTGCAGCTGAAGGGTCTTCATCCCTAAGTACGACTTCTAAGTGCTCTCCATTAGGGTTGTTATGAAGATTAAGTTAGTTATAACACATGTTCAGGCCTTTAGTTCTCAGTAAACGGTAGCTGCGCTTGTTACTGGCCGAAAGTTAATGTTGTTAAGTGCAGGAGAGACTGTGGTGCTGATTATATGGCTTCTTTAAGGCTCAAGTTCCTCATCCCTACAACGGGGATAATAACTTGAACATCCCGGTAAGGATTAGTTAGGATGTTTTGCACAAAAGGCTTAGCACAGTGCCTAGGCTATAGTAAGTACCCCAAATCGTTAGCTGTTCTTGTTTTATTATTGTCAAGTGCTAGAACAAATTTTAATTTCTCATGAATTGCCTCAAAACTTGGATTCCAGCTATTAAAACATTCCAGGTGTGAGGGCACCTGGGTGGCTCAGTTGGTTAAGCAGCCAACTCTTGATTTCAGTCAGGTCATAATCTCAGGGTCCTAGGATCTAGCCCCGAGCCTAGTCTGGCTCCTCGCTCAGCAGGGAGTCTGCTTGAGGTTCTCTCCCTCTGCATCCCTCCCCTCACTCACTCTCTCTCAAATAAACCCTAAAAAATAAATAAATAAAACATTCCAGGTGTGTTTCTAATGTGCTGATGTGGCCAGTAGTGCTAACTTCCTGACACTTTCATTTTGTTTTGCTGAGGGCCGAGGGCCGGCGGTCCAACCCGTAAATCAAAATGCTGGTAAGATAAGAGACTCCTAAACTCGAGAAACAAACCGAGGGTGGCTGGGGGGTAGGGGCGGGTAGGGATAGGGTGGCTGGGTTATGGACATTGAGGAGGGTATGTGCTATGGTAAGTGCTGTGAAATGTGTAAGCCTCAGGATCCACAGACATGTACCCTGGGGCAAATAATACATTATGCGTTAATTAAAAAATAAAAATAATAATAAAAAATTAAAAAAAACAAAAACAAAAACAAAATGCTGGTAAGAGTCAGTTAAATTCCCTGTTGTCACACCCGTTTCTGAGATGCCCCTGACTTCTCACTGGGCGAAGAGGTGCCTGACATAGGCCATATGTCAGAATTCTACTAAAAAGTATTGGTCATCTTAAATGATTGAGCTTTTATCTAATTTTTCTATTTGGCCATAGCTAGATTCCTCTAATATCTCCTGTCAACTCTGCTGACTATTTTCTCCCAAATTCCAGATTTGTTTCCATAAGGCAACCAAATTCCTAACAGGATGTGTATGTTTGTATTTGGAGGGTAGAGGAGGAGAAAGGAGAGAGGGAAATGATTTTTAATCTGATGTCAAGTTAAAAGCAAGAGAAGGAAGATGGGGTGACAGAGGGGGGTCCCTAATATTTATTGAATATGCACGATTTGCCAAACAAATTATTTTTATTTTTCATGGACTTCCTTTTTTCTTCTTTTTAATTTTATTTTTTAAAGATTTATTTATTTGAGAGAGAGCATGTGTTGAGGGGGGGAGAGGGAGCAGGAAAGGGAGAGGGAGAGTAATCCTCAAGCAGACTTCCCCCTGAGCATGGAGCCTGATGTAGGGCTTGATCTCAGGACCCCGAGATCATGACTTGAGCTGAAATCAAGTGTGTCGGCTGCTTAACCGACTGAGCCACCCAGGCATCCCTCTTCTTTTTTATTTTTTAATTAAAAAAAACTTATATTACAGGTACATAGTCAAAATGTAATTGTATGTAAAGCGTACAGATTTTGAATGTATTTTCTTCCAAAAATGTGAATGATGGTAAATGTAAAAAAAGAAATTAAAATAATTTTTCACATTTTAAAAAATGCTATCTTTCTTCTAAAATACTCAAAATGACCTACAAAACTAAAAGGCAAAATTAAGTTACGGCTTTTTAGAAAGTTAAGTCTTAAATAATTTTATAAAACTGTTCACAGTGTTTGCATTTAATGTTCACCTATTTCCCAATGAAAAAATCTGTCATGCTTCCCATATGTAATGTTTAGATCTATATACATACACATTTAAGGGTAAAAAATTGCCTACGATTACGAAATGTTCCTCAGACACTGCAACGAAGTGAGGACCTCTGCTAATTTATGAAGATCTTCAGAAGCATGAATTGGAACCCCAAGAGAAGCAAGACAATGGCTGCTTGGCCCTCTGGGAAGCAATACTTTGTATGCAAGAGTCTTTCGCATTCATGCTAAGGAGGATTTGACAAGTTAATTTGTCTTTTCCCTTACCTAAGCATTCCTGCCACTCAGATCCTTCCTGCACTTCCAAACTGAGCTCTCTCATACTCAAAACTTCTCAATAGTCTGATCCAGGCGCCTTCTGTTTTGAGGATCTAGGACAAGAAAGGCAAGGAAGTGTGTCTCCTTAGGGCATAATCCGGTTCGGTAAAAAGATAAATGTCTAGGTTTACAGGGTTGTCCTGTCTAGAGCTCATACCAAGTGATGAGTGACAGAGATTCCCCTCCCTCACTCTGCTTTTGAGTGTTTATAACACAAGAGACGCTATAAACTATGGGTCTCAGAGTAGGCCTCTTGCCTGAGGCCAAGGGCAATGATGCTTTAAAAACTAATTAGAAAAAATAAATATATAAAATAAAATAAAAACTAATTAGAGAACATGCAATCTTTAATGGGGTGCCAGACTATTCTTCAAAAGCTCTATAGTGAACTTGCTGTAATGATGGACCTATAAGGTCATGCTGTAAGGCACTCCTGATCCAAACATTCAACAATGAATGCTGCCCATAGCTGGATTCCTCTAATGTCTCCTGTCAACTCTGCTGACTATTTTCTCCCAAATTCTAGACTTGTTTCCATAAGGCAACCAAATTCCTAACAGGATGTGTATGTTTGTATTTGGAGGGGAGAGGAGGAAAAAGGAGAGAGGGAAATGATGAACCTCACGCTATACTCAGCAATTGATTGAGATGCAACAGTACTTAAATGTGAAAAGTAAGAAAAATAAAACTTGGGACGCCTGGGTGGCTCAGTTGATTAAGCAGCTGCCTTCCTGGGCGCCTGGGTGGCTCAGTGGGTTAAAGCCTCTGCCTTCAGCTCAGGTCACGATCTCAGGGTCTGGGGATCGAGCTCCACATCCGGCTCTCTGCTCAGCAGGGAGCCTGCTTCCCCCTCTCTCTCTGCCTGCCTCTCTGCCTACTTGTGATCTCTTTCTCTTTCTGTCAAATAAATAAATAAAATCTTTTTTTTTTTTTTTTTAAAGAGATCACAAGTGGGCAGAGAGGCAGGCAAAGGGAGAGGGGGGGAAGCAGGCTCCCCGCTGAGCAGGGAGCCGGAGGCGGGGCTTGATCCCAGGACCCCGAGATCATGACCTGAGCCAAAGGCAGAGGCTTAAACCACTGAGCTACCCAGGCGCCCCATAAATAAATAAAATCTTAAAAAAAAAAAAAAAAAAAGCGGCTGCACGCTCGCTCTCTCTCTCAATAAAACTCAACACTTAGAAGAATATCTTCATGAACTGGGTTAGGCAAAGAGATTTTACGTGGAACACAAAAGCACTAAACATAGAAGAAAATATTAATAAATCAGACCAATATAATAAGAGTATCTCTTCATCAAGGACACTATTAAGAGAGTGAGAGATCAAGCCTGAGACTAAGAGATTTGCAACATACATAGCCATCAAAGTCTTTAAATCGGAAATATACATGAAGAATCTCCTAAATCATAACCACTTTTTCCAGGGGGACATTGCCCCAAGGTGTCCCTCACATGACTTTATTTTACAGTCATCATCAAGCTGTTCTCTCTAAGAACAGGTGGCTCTGCCGGAAAGGATGCCAGCCACTGGCCACACTCTGGGCTGAACCTGCTCGGATACCACCTGATCCAGTCTCAGCCCGTGGAGTCTGGACCCTCCGCGGGGGAGTTTCAATCTCCCTGTGGCTTCAGGCTTCTTGGTGCTTTACAGAAGCCGTGTTGGCTTGGTAGGAAAGAATATGGCAAAAAGGTGCTGGGGGTTGCAGTAACAATAGATGGTCACAAAACTTGCCTTTCTTAGATGAGAAGTTATGTCTGAGCAAGGGATGCTAGACGCGCAGGGCCCAGCCATGCTGTCTGGGGGAGGGCATCAGGCAGACTAGCCAATGGGAAGCCCCGTGGCCCCAAAGAGCTTCCTGAGCTGGGCTGGAGTGTGCCAATCACTGGGGAAAAGAGCTAGGAGAGGTTAGGCTTTGCCAATCAGATGATGGAGTTGAGACTGTATTTTATTTTTTATTTTTTTAAGATTTTATTTATTTATTTGACAGAGAGAGAGTGAGAGCAGGAATACAAGCAGGGGGAGTGGGAGAGGGAGAAGCAGGTTTCCTGTGGAGCAGGGAGCCGGATGTGGGGCTCCATTCCAGGATCCCAGATCATGACCTGAACCACCCAGGCGTTCTTGAGACTGTATTTTTAAATGTTGTGAGAAGCCTTTAAAGGGTTTCAAGCAGGGAATTGTGGGATCAGGTTTGTACTTACAGTTTTAAAACTCTGTCCTTTGAAGAGGGGATTGTGATAGAGCCAGGTTAAAAGCAGAGAGACCAGTTAGGAAGTTTTTTTGTTTTGTTTTGTTTTTTAAAGATTTTATTTATTTATTTGAGAGAGAGAAAGTGAGAGAGAGCATGAGAGAGGAGAGAAGGTTAGAGGGAGAAGCAGACTCCTCGCGGAGCAGGGAGCCCGATGTGGGACTCCATCCCGGGACTCCGGAATCATGACCTGAGCTGAAGGCAGTCGCCCAACCAACTGAGCCACCCAGGCACCCCAGTTAGGAAGTTTTTATTAGTAGTCTGGGCACGAGATGATAGCCATGGAGAGAAATATGAACAGATGGAACATAGAGTTTATAGGTAGAAATGACTAGTAGTACTTACTAAGAACTTTGAGGAACTAGAGATGTAAAAATGAGAAAAATCAGTTTTATTTTTATTTATTTTTTTAAAGACCGTATTTATTTATTGGAGAGTGAGAGATTGAGAAAGAGAGAGAGAATAAGCAGAGGAGTGGCAGGCAGAGGGAGAAGGAGAAGCAGGTTCCCTGCTGAGCAGGGAGCCTCATGCAGGGCTCCATCCCAGGACCCTGGGATCATGACCTGAGCCAAAGTCAGACACTTAACCAACTGAGCCACTTAGGCATCCTGAGAAAAATCAGTTTCATTCTCAAAGGGTGCCCAGTGAAAGATAAATACATTTAAGAGTTTGCTATGTATCTTTCTGAATGTTGCTCTTGCTTTTGCATTTTTACATGTACTTATTGAACATATACAAAACTGGGCTTACCTGTCAGTGTGCCTGTTTTTAATATAAATGATATTATACTGTACAGGGTTCATTCAACAGTACTTCTTGGAGATCTATCTATTCTATTATATTTGTATAAAAGTCATTCTTTTAACAGGAACATAATAATATTCTATAGTATTAATATTCCAGAAGTAAACTCCAGCGGTCAAACTGCCCCCTACAATTCCTACTCCCCAAGCCTTTCATTTTCTAATTGTGGCTTCCTTACCTAAGTAAATTGTGTTAACCTCAATAAAGAGGAAAACTGAGGCAAGCTCAAATTACCAGGAATTGAATTTTTTGAGAATAGCAAAAAAATTGCCATTCAGGAAACACATACTGTAGCAAGCTACAGGTGAAGCCATTGAGGGCTTGGGGTGGGCTGTATTTATGCACAAGGAGGAAGTCCAGCCAGAGTCCAAGCAGTTAAATTCATTGGCTTGAGGATGGGAAGAGATTCTCAGTGCATGTTCATTGGTCAGGAGGTGAGTCTTTGTCTTCTATAAATCAGGCATTTACAGGAAATCATCCTCGGTTCTTAAGTTCTGCTCTTTTTTTTTTTTTTTAAGATTTTATTTATTTATTTAACAGAGAGACATCACAAGTAGGCAGAGAGGCAGGCAGAGAGGGGGAAGCAGGCTCCCCGCTGAGCAGAGAGCCCGATGCGGGGCTCGATCCCAGGACCCTGAGATCATGACCTGAGCCGAAGGCAGAGGCTTTAACCCACTGAGCCACCCAGGCGCCCCAAGTTCTGCTCTTTTGAGGATGCACATGTGAGATTCTTCACTGCATATCCTCCAGTTTCATTTTATTTTACTTCTTTATTTTATTAAGTAAACTCTATCCCTAACATGGGCCTCAAAATCACAACCTGGAGATCAAGAGTCTCATACTCTACCAATTGAGCCTGCCAGGCGCCCCCCTCTGGTTCCATTTTAGATCAAAAGCCTTTCAAATTCGTAAATACTCTATAAACCAAAACATTGCCTTTTATTTTCTTGGTACTCACTTTGTAAAAGGGCTCTGCACACAGGAACTTACTGAATGCTCACAACAGCCTGATTCTGAAGAGGCAACAAGCCTCCTGAATCCTTTGCCCTTGAAATGTCCCTTCCTGGTGTTGGTAACACAATTTGAATAGGCCTTGAAACTGCGGGCCTGCAGCCTAAGGCAGTATGTCATCTGGGCACTCCGAGCAGGGAAATAATGAAAAATAATGTTCAGTTGATGTCACAAGCCATTCACCATTCAGACAGTGATGGTTTTCAGGGTGGACTGAAATGAGTTTGTTTTCTTCTGCTTCAAAACATCCTGGAAATAGCCTGTCTCCTGAATTCTGAGGCCGGCTGCGGAGGGGGGAGGTGATGGGTGAGTTAATATTGAAGCTGGGATTTTCCCCCAACATTTTATTATGGAAAATTTCAAACATACAGAAAAGTTGAAAGAATTGCCCAGTGAACACTCCTACACTCACTACGTAAATACAGTTATTAATATTTACAGATTACTTTATCACCTCATCTGTTCATCTGCCTATTTGCCCATTCACAAATGCCTCATCCTTTTTTAATTAAAAAATTTAAAAAAAATTTTTTTAAAGATTTTTGTTTATTTATTTGAGAGAGCTCGAGCATGAGCAGAGGGAGGGAGAGTGAAAGGGGCAGGAAGAGAGAGAGAAGCAGACTCCCTGCTGAGCAGGGAGCCCTATGTGGGGCTTGAGCCCAGGAGCCCCAGGATCATGACCTGAGCTGAAGGCAGAGGCTTAACTGACAGAGCCACCCAAGTGCCCCTCAATTTTTTTTTTTTTTTTTTTTAGTGAGGGGAAGGAGGGGGGAGGGGCAGAGGAAGAGGGAAAGAGATAATTTTGAAAAAAAATTTTTAAAGACCTATTTATTGGGGTGCCTGGGTGGCTCAGTGGGTTAAAGCCTCTGCCTTCGGCTCAGGTCATGATCTCAGGGTCCTGGGATCGAGCCCCACATCGGGCTCTCTGCTCAGCGGGGAGCCTGCTTCCCCCTCTCTCTCTGCCTGCCTCTCTGCCTACTTGTGATCTCTCTCTCTGTCAAATAAATAAATAAAATCTTTAAAAAAAAAAATAAAGACCTATTTATTTATTAGAGAGAGAGGGCACACAGGGGGAGGGGCAAGGGGAGAGGGAGAGAATCCTCAAGCTGAGTACACAGCTGGTTGCAGGGCTGGATCCCACCACCTGAGATCATGACCTGAGCCCAAATCAAGTGTCCGCCGCTTAACCAACTGAACCACCCAGGTGCCCCAATTTATCTTATTTTTTGATGCATCTCAAAGCAAGCTGCAGATATCGTGACACTGCACTGTACTTCTAAACTTTCGGCATGAGCATCATTAACTGGAGTTTAATATTATAACTTTAAAAAAAATATTTGAGGGAAATTTATATCCAGTAAAATGCGCAGATCTCAAGTGGACCATCCCTTCAGTTTGACAAACACCTACATGTGGAACCCAAACCCTTATCAGTATCTGCTACCATCATGATGTTAGACTTTGATCAGGGGATCACACAACCTTTAAGATTCCCATCCTAGTGTGGTGAGAATGGCTCATAATCTGCTAAACCTCATTAGAGAGAGAGGAGAGACGAGGAGCCCTAAATGAGACATACCAATCTCGCAAGAGACTGTCCTGATGGAAACTGACCAGTCTGCCATTTCCCCCACTTCAGGCTGGACTCAAGGTGGGAGAGGCTATTTCCTTTTGTAGCTGTCTAATGTCGCTGTTTAGATATACAAACTTTTTATTTTTCATTTTAACACATCACTCTGCGTTCAAAAGAACACAGAAAATCTGAAAAAAAAAAGAAGAGAAAATTAACTGGAAAAACGGATGGCAAGGGGCATGTTTCCAGGGAAAAGCACATTCCTTAAGGCATCTCTGGCTGAGAGCTACATGGCATGCAAAGAATTTGATAATATGCACATTATGACCCCATATCACACAAAAATTATGACTCATATTACGAAAGCACGGCACTTGCGAAGGGTCCTGAGAAATAGCGTTGGGCTTTTAAAAACTGTTTTAGAAAGTCCAAGAGTGCACAACTTTCAAAGGAAAAACTGGAATGTGCACTCCACCTTACTAAACACCACCCTCCTCATTGTCATCAACAATGAAAACGACAGTTTTCAACAACAGTTGAAAACGCTGAGTCGAGGTTTTTGTTTTTTTGTTTTTTATTTTTTTTAAGTGTGAAGCCAGAATCAACACTCATTCTTTTAGATGCTGCTTAAATTTTTTCATGGGTAATACGAATACTAGCGATATCGATTTTGAAAACTATGGAACATTATATAAACGAAAATAGCGAGGTTATAATCCCACCATTCAGAGATGAGCCCTATTAAACTTTTTGTATTAGAACTTTTCCCACTGCGAATAGTTTCTATTTTGATAAGTGTTTTTAGACAACCATTCTTTTTAGCCACCAGTGCTTTTAAACAAAAATTACAGAAAATATTAACAGTCTCTTTTTTTTCCCCCAGCAGATGGGATCCAGATATTGTTGTAGGAAGAAAGCGTTCTTAATTTTAAAAAAAGTTGCACAGAAAAGTATTTAAAAAGAGAAATAGAAAACATTACGCCTTTATTTTGGTGAATTAGCAACAAAGAAAAGGATTAGCTTGAACGGGTTCTTTTCAAAAATATTTTTTTTCCTCTGGCTCCCGCTAGGGTGGAGGAAGTTATCTCTGTTCGGAGAGGGTGGAATAGAGTGGAAGAACAAATAACTGGGAGGCTCTGCCTCTTTCGGGAGAGCGGGGGTCGGCTGCGGGGGGGGGGTGAGGGCTGCGGAGATGGAGGCGGCCAGCAGGTGCCTGGGCTCCAGCCCCCTACCCCCACCGTCACCCCCTCCCTCATCCTCACCCAGAGCTTGGCCTCGCCCCCTGGCGGGCGAGCGCTAGGTGCCAAGGCGCGGGGGTGGGGGGCACAAACCCCGCGGGCAGCGGGAAGGAGGCCGAGGGGGGCCGCCCGGGCCCGACACATACCGAGAGGTTGGCACCCCCCGGCCCGCACCCCCAGTCCGCAGCTCCCAGGAACATGTCCGCGGCCGGGGCGCGGAGTAGAGCCCCGGGGAGGAGAACCGGGGGAGGGCGTGTGCAGTGGCGGCAGCGGCAGCGGAGCCGCTAGTCCCCTCCCTCCTGGGGGAGCAGCTGCCGCAGCCGCCGCCACCACCATCAGCGCGCGGGCCGCGGCCGGAGCGAGCCCGGCGAGCGGCGCGCGCGGGGGAGGGCGGGGGCGGGGAGGGGGGTGGGCGAAGGGGGCGGGAGGGCGTGGGGGGAGGGTCTCGCTCTCCCGGCGACCAGAGCCCGAGAGGGAGACCCTGGCGGCGGCGGCGGCGGCGGCGCCTGACACTCGGCGCCTCCTGCCGTGCTCCGGGGCGGCATGTCCGAGGCTGGCGGGGCCGGGCCGGGCGGCGGCGGGGCAGGAGCCGGGGCAGGGGCCGGGCTCGGGGCGCTGCCCCCGCAGCCCCCCGTGCCTCCGCCCGCGCCGCCGCAGGGCTCCCCATGCGCCGCCGCCGCCGGGGGCTCGGGCGCCTGCGGACCGGCGACGGCAGTGGCGGCGGCGGGCACGGCCGAAGGACCAGGAGGCGGCGGCTCGGCCCGGATCGCCGTGAAGAAGGCGCAACTGCGCTCGGCTCCGCGGGCCAAGAAACTGGAGAAACTCGGAGTGTACTCCGCCTGCAAGGTACTCGCTCGCCGCTCCCCGGCCGCCCAGGGGGGCTAGCGCCCTGCCGGTGGGACCCCCGCCCTCTCCCGCTCCACCCCCCGCCCCCGCCTCCCTCCTCCCGCCTGGGGCCGCTGCACCGCGGAAGTGCTGCTGTCGCCCGCGCCCAATTAGCTTCTTCTCGGACAAGAGTCCCGTAGGGTTGGACGGAGGGGATCGCCGAGATCGGGAGCCTTTCATTCTTTTGCCTTGGAAGTTGTCTCTGCGTCTGCGCTCCTGGGCTGCCCGGGGGCTTTGCTGCTCTGTAGGAGCTCGCCGGAGGCACCTTTCAGAGAGTGGAGCAGGGCTTACTAAGAGGCGAGCGCCCCAGGGCCAAGGAAACCTCTTTTGGGGTATCTGAGCGCCCCCTCTGCTCCCGTCTTCTCTCCGTGTCCGATTGGGAGGAGCTGAGTGGTAGGAGTGAGTGAAATAGGCTTCAGGACTCCTGGCGCTTTGGGAGCTCTAAGAGGCGGAACGCGCGGGGTGGGAACGTGGGCACAGCCCGAGGCGAGGGTCTGGGAGCTCCCGGCGCCCTGGGCTGAGGGCGGAGGCGCTGCCGCGCGCGGTGACAGCCCCATCATTATGGTATTATTACTTGTTTAGTTAAAACGCTGTCCCAGCTGCTCGAGGTGTAAACAGGATTTGGCAAGGTGACAGCCCAGCGCGGCGGGCACTACTGCTCAGTTTGAGGACACGCGTTTCTTGCCATCCCCTTTCCATCCCAGCTCTCGGCCCCCCGTAGCCCCTCAGCTGCAGATCCAGATGTGGGCGCCGTGCTCCTGGGGTGGGAGGTTTGCCCGAGGCCGCGGGGCAGGCTGGCCCTGCGCTGTCAGCAGCGGCTTTGTTTTGACAGGGTGACAGCTGAGGGGGGCGGGGACTTGGCCTTGTCAGCTCCTGCGGCCTGTGGCTGAGGCGGGGAGGAGACACTCACACTCACACACCTCCCATGTATATCTCCGGCCTGCTGCAAACAGGGTTAAGTTCCCAGATTCCAGATTCCCACAACCAAGCTCCAGGGGCCACTTCTGAATTTTGATGTAAAGATTATTAATCCTACTGGAACCTCTCTTCCCAGCGGTGCTGCTTTTAGTATTTACTGGAGCTTCTCAACCGCAGTGGAATGTCTGTTTCCTACCCTTTTTCTCCATTCACATCCTTACCTATATGTTGAACGCCTACCGTGTACCGACGCTACATGGGTTTAATAAATATTTGCTGGACGAATGTAGGATCTAGCTCTAGTGCTTTTCAAACTTTAAGATGCATAGAAATCACCTGGGGAGCTGTTAAAATGCTAATTAAGAATCTAGGTCTGGGGCGGGGCTGAGATTCTACATTTCTAACAAACTCTCAGCTGATGTGATGCTGATCCAGTGACCACACTTCAAGTAGCAATTCAGACCCGGGCAATATATTATAATCCCTTTCGAATTCGGCCAGGAAAGCAAACTGCCCTCCTCTGAGAGCAATGCATGGTTGGTATTTATGAAGGACTGCAAAAAAGATAGAGAGGAGTATACTTCTAAGAAGGACGAAGGGCCAAGAGCTGGTTATAAAGGACATAAGACTAATGCCAAGGAGACCTAGACTATAGTAGGCAGAGGCAGAACTGTGCCCTGAATTGAAAACAAGCTCGATTCCTTGGTGGACCTGACGTTCCGCAGCCAGGATGGGCTCATGTAGGAACTGTCAGTTCAACTTTTCTGTCCTGGCTTTTTATTGGGTTCCCATCATGAACACTTTCTTTCCCAGCTGGCTGCTGTTGCCTTAATACCTGAAAACTTCCCTGAAGTTTTGGTCCCCAAAACCATGAGCCTATGTTGATCACCCTGCATTGATATTTTTGATCCTTTCAGATTTCTGAGAGTGAGATATCAGCCCCTTTTCCAACATTTGTGACTTGAGGGGTCCTGTTCACATTCACAACCAAACTCTTAGGAAGCGAAAACTTCTCATTAAAGGCCTCTTTTTCTGGTCCTGAGAGACTCTGGAAGTGTCTGTTTTCATTTGCTAATTCATTCACTAAATATTTAGAGGGGTCCCAACTAGGCGCCAGGCATTGTGCTGGATGCTGGGGCTACAACACCCAGAATGTGTCCTTCTGGAGCTACTGAGTGTATGTGTATGTGTGCATGCACGTGGGCATGCGTGGGTTTGGGGCCTGAGGAGGTGGGCAGTGAACCATTTACAATGACGTGAAAGAAACCTGCTTTCTCAGGGTGGTGTTGGAACTCAGAGGAGGGCAGTTCTTGGGCTGGAGCATGGGTGGGGTAGGAATGGCTTCCTGGAGGAAGTGTCAGTGGGTGCTAAGGACTCTTGGCAGCACAAGGTGGGGTGACATGAAGCTTCTTGAAGTGGAGAAACTGAAAGCACTTGTGAAAGCTTGGAGCTGGGCCAGCAGGAGCTAACGCCGCCTTGGCTGAGCCCACCAGGTTGGGGGGCAGTGTGTGTGGCCAAGAAAGCATTGCGGAATCCAGGACTTTTAACCTGGGGAGTGACATTCTCTCCGATTTGCCTTTTTTTTTTTTTTTTTTTAACGGTGCTTGGTTGGGTGTGAGGGGAGTGTGAGAGAGCAGATCTGTGGTTCTTTCTCAGCTTGTCTCTATCCTTCACCTAAGAAAGCCCCAAAAGGACAGATTCCTCTGCCTTTTGTCACTGATGGGCCCTTTGGCAAAATGGAGGGAGTAGAGAGGTGAGAGAATGAGGAGGGACCTGGAAAGAGATGAGTAATTTACTGGGGGCTATTGAAAGAAAAACAGGTCCCAGACCTGATAGAAGATCTGGCCTTTAAACTTCACAAACGAAACAGAAGGAGGAGGGAGCTAGTTCACAGCCCTGGTGGTATGCCACACCCTGGAGAGAAGAAAAAAAAAAGAAAGAAACAAACAAACAAACTTGTTTTGCAGGATCCAGGGTAGAGTTCTTTGAACTATGTTCTGGCAAAGGTTGCTTCAGAGAGTACTTTTGCTTCTGTGTGACCCAGTCAGAGTAATCATTAACAATGTAGATCTAACCATGTTATACCTCTACTTGGGACCCTTAATTTCTCTCTGCTGTGGTCCACAATGCCCTGCAGGGCTTGACTACTGCTATGTCTGGCCCCTTTTCAGGGCCTTGCATGCATGGTTCCCTTCTACCTCAGGGCCTTTGCACATACTGTTTACTGGGATTGAAAGCTTTTTTTTTATAGAGACCATTTTTTTTTTTAAGATTTTATTTATATATTTGACAGAGAGAAAGAGATCACAAGTAGGCAGAGAGGCAGGCAGAGGGAGAGGGGGAAGCAGGCTCCCTGCTGAGCAGAGAGCCCGATGTGGGGCTCGATCCCAGGACCCTGAGATCATGACCTGAGCCGAAGGCAGAGGCTTAACCCACTGAGCCACCCAGGCGCCCCGAAATCTCTTTTTGACTCACTTTCAAATTAACTTCCAACTCTTCCTGCACATATAACATTCCTTGTATTTACTTTATCTGCTTGGCCAGCTCTCCCATTGTAAATTGTTTGGAACCCCCTTGCGCTTATTTTTCTTTCTAGTGTTTTATCACAATTTTTAATTGTGTGATTATTTGATATGTGTTTGTCTCTGAATGGATTCTAAGTGTTGTGGTTCTTGACTGGGTGAATGAACTAGAGAAGAGGAAACTGAGGAAATGATTAGCTCTTAAGGATACTAGTAGTGAAATTTTAGCCTGACTGCTTCTTGACAGTTGGGTAAAGGGAATCCTTTCACATAGTACATTTCTAGGTATCTCACAGGGGTCCACAGGACTGGGTTTTTAGTGTTATAGAAAAAACCTAAGTAAATGTATGAGTAGGCCAAATGTCAGTTTCCTTGAATTTAAGTATAAATTTATCTACTAAAAAACCCCACTGATTCTTCGTAATGAAACAGGCCATTTATACCTGAAAGGAAGCTCTAGGGTATAGTGGCCAAGAGCATGTGCTTCTGTGTTCAGATTTCAGGATATCCAGCAGTATAACCTTGGACAGTGACTTTACCTCCCCTCCATTTCCTTGTCTGTAAAGTAGGAATAATATTACTGTCTCATTGCATAACAGGGAGGATTTAAACTGGGCTAATATGTATGAGGCATCCAGCTGGGTGTCTGGCCCATGGTAAGCCCCTACAGCAGCCTAGAGTGAGGAATACACTGTTAACGTGGAAGTCAGGAAAGAACGTGGGATTTAGAGAATCTCAAATCTCAGCTCTGCCACTTGTATGAGCTTGGGCACAAGTCAATCAGTTTTTCCCTGAGCCTTGATGACTTCCTCTATAAAATGGAGACTATAACTTCAACCTTGAAGTTAAAAGAGAATCCTCCAGAGTTCCTGGAGCTTAAAAGTGTTGGATTAATGCTGGGTAAATGGAATTGCTCTATTGTCTGTCAGTCAGTGGCCACAGAGCATTTATGGAGAACCCAGTTGCTTTGATTCTGGGCTGATTGCCATACTTGGAGAATGACACAGGCTGTAAAATTAGGCTTCACTTAAGAAAATAATGGTTTGGGGACGCCTGGGTGGCTCAGTGGGTTTAAGCCTCTGCCTTCAGCTCAGGTCATGATCTCAGGGTCCTGGGATTGAGCCCCATATCGGGCTCTCTGCTCAGCAGGAAGCCTGCTTTCCTTCTCTCTCTCTGCCTGCCTCTCTGCCTACTTGTGATCTCTCTCTCTGTCAAATAAATAAATAAAATCTTTAAAAAATAATAATAATAGTTTATAATCTAAAAGTAACACTGATTGTAGAATATGCAGAGGACAGAAGCAGAAAAAAAATTATCCTGCCTACCAGCCAGGAGCTGGTGAATGGGGCACTAGAGCAAGTCTTAAAGTTGGGGAGAGTCCCCAACATCTTTGTTTGTATTTGTCAGTCACTCCTCCAGAGAGCAAATTTCTTTTTCAACTGTTGAAATCTTGAGCAGTGGCTCTTACCCAGGAGCTGTTTTTTTACCCCCAACTCCCAAGGGGATATTTGGCGATGTCTGGAGGCATTTTTGGTCATTGTCAATGTGAGCAAGAGAGTATTAGTGGCAACTAGTGAGTCGAGGCCCAGGATGTTACTAAGTACCCCCTCTGCACAGGCCAGACTGCACAACAGTTATCTGGCCCCAAATGACAGTAGTGCTAGAGTTGAGAAACCCTGTTTTAGAGGAAAACTGTATTGACCAGTAATACCGTGAATACATTTGCTTATAGGAAAAGTTAATGCTTTTAAGGTTAATTTGCATAACACTTGAAACCTGAAAAATGTCACTTTGTGAATCATGGGACATATTTCTAAATACTTTACTGCGGTATAATTTATAGATCATAAAAGTCACCGCTGTAAGTGTGCAATCAGATGCTTTTGAGTTAAGGTATATAGTTATGTGTCCATCACTACAGTTCCGGCTTATAACTCCCTAGAAACTTTCCTCTGCCCTGGGCACCTCTTTAAGGTGATACTTTGTATTAATTCACAGTTTGCAAACAGAAACCAAATTAAAAAAATCTTTTTGGAGACTCATCACATAAGTAGTATGATTACAGCAAAGCGCAAAACATGGATGAGTATAGATACAATGTTTTTAGAAGAATAGTCTTTAGCCACATAAATCTATAGCATACAGTTATTTTACGTATGGTGACTTCTCCAAGAGGCTACGGTATCATGGAGCCAGGCACACACAGGAAATATATTTGGCAGGCGCAATACAAAAAGCCTGAGAGAAAGATGACCAAATTTAATTGTTTTCTCATAAACTTTTAGAGAAGATGGAAATTCAAGCCTACAAAGCCTTTAGATTGCAATTTGCAGCTTTATGTAACTGAGAAAGTAGTTTATAGGGCAAAAGAGAACAAAAATCTGCTGAGGAGTGTTTTGTTTTAGGAATGATGTGCTTGCAAATAGCATTCGATGATGCAGTGCTGGTGTGTTGTTTTATGATTTTTATTTATTTATTTATTTATTTATTGGGTTTATTTTGTCTGGGTTTTTTTGTTTTTAAAAACACTGAGCAGATCTAAACCTGGTTACCTGTCCTCAGGCAGGATTTAATTCTGTTTCTGTCTAATCTATCATAAGGGAATTTTGAGGGTAGAATACACAGTTTCATGTGAGGTACCTTGGAACGATCAGCACATCTGCTTCTCAGATGAAAGATTTGGATACTCTGTGCAGTGCCAATAAAACTTGGATTTCCAAGGCTCAGTGGCTTTTGATTTTAGTTCGTTCCTCTCTCCAGGAGAGGAAGGTAGTTATTTAGGAATGGTTGTCAACCCTTTCTTACTCTTAAGGGTTTCCTACTCCTAATCTGATTCAAACGCAAAGCACCTGTGGCAGAACAGGAGGCGGGCTAATTGGCCGGCTACTGGAGCAAACTGGGAGAATCCTCCTCCCTCTCCCTCTGTGCTGGGTGCCTTCGGCCAGCCACAGAACAGCCGTGGGGTTCAGTTTCCTGCATGTGAAGTGGGAGTTGGGGCACCACCTCATCCACTTACTGTGAAGACGGAGGGGGTTAGCATATGTGAAAGTTCTAGGAATACAGGTAGCCCACTTACGTCTGTTTTGGTTCGTTTTTGGAAACTTTCCACGGGTATCAGCAGTTTTGTTGATAGTGTTTTGCCACAGCGTTATGTGCCTCGTGTCATTTGATTCTTCTACCTGGGGCAAGAGGAAGGTAAGGAAGGTCATTTTACTAGCAGGGAACTGAGACCCAAAGAGGTTAAGTAACTTCCTCAAAGGCAGTGCTTGCTCAAGGAAGAGCAGGCCCACATAGTCGATTTTCTTTCCAGTGCACGATTTTGCATCCCCATTCCAAACTCGCACATGGGGTGAAGGGGATGGTCTTCTCAGTGGCTTACAAAGAGGATTTCGGTTCAGGCGTTCCATGGCTGTCATTTGGCTTTTATTGTTAGTCCTATTGCGAGGTATGTTCAAAGGCTTTTCTAGTTCATTGAAACTGTGCAGGCCATAAAGCAGACAAAATAAGCTTTTTTTATTACTGGCCTAGGGCAGACAGATGCATGCCCTTGATTGTTTTAAAGCTGACAATCAAGAATGGTCACTGTGCTGGCCCATTAGAATTCCTTGTTGAAGGAAGATGAAAGTGATGCCTACCCAGGCTGGGGAAGGTGCCAGATGTGCCAGAGAGGTAAGGAATTGGCTGTCTTGGACATTTAGAAGTCCCAAAACAGCTCCGCAGGAGACTGCACACACAGCAGTGTTGCAGCGCAATTTGGAGGAAAGTCATTTTTTTCTTAATTTTATTATGCAGACAGTAACGTGTTCATATCATAAGCATATAGCTTGATGAACTTTTACATAGGCACATGGCCATGCAGCTGCCACTCAGATAAAGCTGTCGAGCATTTCCAGCACCTCCCAGGTCCCCTTGTGTCTCCTCCCCACCTCTGGTAACCCTTATTCTTTTATTACTAGAGATCACTTTTGCTTTTCCAAAACTTGACATAAATGGAATCATGTGGTTTGACTTCTTTTGCATCTGGCTTTTGTCACTCACATGGTGTCTGTGAGCCGCATCCATGTTGCTGCATAGAGTAGTTTGTAAAGACACATGTTCTTACAGTAAAAACGAGCTTAAAAATTGCCAACCATTTTCAGGATGGAAGTCGTTGGATGTGGACAAGTTCCTAAAATGAATTTTAATTAAATCTTTGAAAGAGAAGATGGGAATTTGATATTTCAGAATTTAGCATATGTGAAAGTTCTTGGAATATAGGGAAGAACCCATGAGGGCAGGAATGGGGACAAGAAACCAAAGAGGACTGTGGATAAGCATCGGGACGGAGGTGGGGCAGAACGCTAGGGGGGGTGAGTGCTGGGGGCCTGTGATGTCACAGCTGGTGGAATGCCCAGCCTGCATAGTTTCTTCGCCTCTGGAATCTGTATTGGTGAGTCCTTACTGGTAAATATCCATGTGAAGCCCTGCTGTCCCACAGCCTTGGTTCTGGAAGATGTCTAGAATTATCTGTCGTATCTTGCAAGCCATGCAGAACCATACATGTTGGGAGCTGTGGCAGGGTTTCTGAAAGGCTGGCTACAACCCAGCACCTAAAGCTCTGGTAGGCATTGACTTTTCCGTGTTGTGTTGTGTTGTGTTGTGTTGTGTTGTTGGCCTAGGGGATGGAGATGCAGGAAAGAGATCATTCTCCGTCACCCTCCTTCCCCCCACGTCCCCAGTCCCCAGAAGTGTGAGGCCACCTCTTTCCAGGAGTGGCAGTGAGGAACACAGATTTACTCTTTTACTCAAAACACAGTTTTGGCATAACAACTCATCCTTGAAAACTCCTGTGAAATATGTAAGCTTACTAATGAACGAAATCATATGGACTGTCCACTTATGAAGTAATCTGTTCTGTAGTTGATGTATTTAACACAACAGGATTTTTGTCTTTTTTATTTGTGTGCACATGTACACGGGGGTGTTACATTATACCTCTTGCCATTTATTCTACATTTATTACCATGGACTGCTTTAAATTTCTGCTTAGGTAACTCCTGTCACAGTTGAAATAGAATTGAATCTTTCTATATTTTTAGAGATTTATTTTTTAGAGAGAGTGCACACACAAGGGGGAGGGGCAGAGGGAGAGGAAGAGGAAGAGGGAGAGAGAGAATCTCAAGCAGACTGTCTGCTGAGCATGGAGCTCAATGTGGGGGCTCAATCCCAGGACGCTGAGATCATTACCTGAGCCAAAACCAAGAGTCAGATGCTTAACTGACTGAGCCACTCAGGTGCCCCTTGAATTTGTATAATATTGAATTACTTTCATCTCTGGCACTTAATTATATATGCTGATACCCCCTGCATTGCACACTCTTCTTCTCCAGGTATTGGTGTGGCTTATTGTAGAGCCTCATTCTGGTCTGTTCTCCAATGCCAACTTTTCAGAGAAGCCTTCCTGAACACCCACTGTCAAAAATAGCAGCACCCCTAATAGCAGCACTCTATATAAAGTTAACTGTTTTGTTTTCCTTCACTGCATTTTTCAACACTTGGAAATCATATATATATATATATATATATATATATATATATATATATATATAATGATATCATTGTTTCCATTGGGACAGTAGAAGTTCTATGAAGCAGGGACTTTGGTTCACTTCATACCCCAGGTTCTCTGACTGTGCTTTGCACATAGTAGGTGCCCAATACATATTTGTTGAATAAATGGGTAATTTCATATTCACAGTGAATTTCATATTCACAGACGTTGTGAGATTGGAAGAAAGGAAATTGTGTGGTAGAGACAAAGTAACTGAGGCTCAGAGAGGTTTAGTAATGTGCCCAAAGCCACGCGGTCCCAGCAGCAGGGCACCCCCCTCCCCTCCCCAGCTGGAGCTGGGACAGCATCTTTTGACTCTGTAGCTACAGAGCTAAGTGTGGTTCCCTGTTAGCTTACAGCAGACCTGGTGACCTTCAGCACTGGTCTGAGGGCCTGGATTTCTACAAGATAGAGCAAGGAGAGTCACACCCACTTTTAATCCTTCTCTGAGTGAATGATGTGAACTTCTCTGACAGCTGTTTCCTCTTCTGCAAATTGGAAGTAAATTCTCACACGGAAGTTGTGTTGTGAGACCAGCGGAGTTAAAACCTATGAAGTGAGGGGTGCCAGGATGGCTCAGTCGGTTAAATGTCTGCCTTCCGCTCAGGTCAGGATCCTGTTGTCCCGGATCGGGATTGAGCCCTGCACTGGGCTCCCTGCTCAGCAGGGAGCCTGCTTCTCCCTCTCCCTCTACTCCTTCCCTGCTTGTGCTCAGGCTCTCTCTCGCTCACTCTCTCTCTCAAATACATATATCTTTTTTTTAAAAAGATTTTATTTATTTATTTGACAGAGAGAGACACAGGAGAGAGGGAACACAAGCAGGGGCAGTGGGAGAGGGAGAATCAGGCTTCCCGCTGAGCAGAGAGCCCGATGGGGGGCTCAATCCCCAGATCCTGGGAACATAACCAGAGCCGAAGGTAGAGGCTTAACGACTGAGCCACCCGGGTGCCCCTAAATAAACAAATCTTAAAAAAAAAACAAGAACAAAAACAAAAACCTATGAAGTGAGAAAAAAGCCCACCATATATTCTAGAAGTCTATATGGTGTTAGTGAACTAGAAAAATAATCACCTACAAAGACATGTTTTCTAAGTAGTATTTGTATTTTTTGTTGCTTTGCTGCCCCCTTAAACTAAAGGTTACCATGGGCTTTCTTTAGTATATTCTTCTTTTTGTACCCAGATGCCCAGACAGAGGGCTTATTATTTTTTTAATTAGGAGATGAATGCATGTATTTCACAAAAAAGTGTAAATAATATCTCTAATGACCCATTTGGAATGATACACTACCTGACCTTAGGAGGAGGCTTTGAGTAATCTCTTCAGTGACCTCGGGGCAGGACATGTGGGGATGCTTCCATTAGTTCTCCACCCTCCTAGAAAGCCCCCATCATTGCATGCTCTTGGCCTGTGAAGCCTTCTATGAGACTTCTGTCATATGCAGGAGATTCCAGAAGTACAGGGCTGAGACTTGAGTAGTATCATAGTGACTGATGGTGGCAGCTAAAATTTGCATTAGCTCTAACAAGCTAGTGTTGAAACTGGATGGCAGAATGCCAAGGAAGCCAAGGTCAGCATTACTTTGAAATAGCAAAATGAGTCATGTAACCCAGGATTTGCACATACCCACAGGACTACCTGACTCACCCCACCTCCAAGGGAACATGTCCATGAGTATTGGTTGGTGCCTGTGCCCAGGCTCTGTCCTGGTGGATGGTGAGTGACAAAAGGAAGTGAAAGCCACAAGGAGCCCCTCATCTTGCTGGGAGAGAAAGGTATAGAGGGAAAGGAAAATTCAAGTGAATGATCAAGCATTAAGTCAGCACAGAGAAAACCCATTGCAAGCTGGGGGCAGGTAGAAGTGTAGGACAGAGGCTCAGCCTAGGTGGAGTGAACAGTGTAAAACAGCAGAGAAGCAGAAGTGAAAGGAGCAAGACATCAGAATGGTTTGGAATGTGGACCCAGGGAACAGACTGCCTGGGTTAGAATACTGATGTGCTGCTTCCTCTCTGTGTGGCCACGGGGAGATGACTTACCCTTTACAAGCCTCAGATTTCGTAGCTGTAAAACGGAGAGTGTGATATTGTCAACTTTACCCATTCATTCAACAAACTGTTATATCATGTGCCAGACATTGATTTAGATGCTGGGGATACAGTGACAGATGGGTTTTTACTCTCGCAGAGCTTGCTTCTGGTAGCAAAAGCAGACAGTAAACAAGAAAATAACAGAAAGTGCTAAGTGCCACATGCCACCCAGAGAATGAAAACAGAGAAGTAAATGAGAGTGCCTGGGGAGTTCTTCCAGTATGTGCCCAGAAAGGTCTCTCTGTGGATGGGACCTGGTCTCGGGCCTGAATGAAAGCAAGAAGCCAGCCACTGTGTATGCGTGTGTGTGTGTGTGTGTGTGTGTGTGTGTGTGTGTGTGTGTGTGTGTATAGAGGGTGCGGAGGTGGGGAGTGCAAAGACTTGGGGGTAGAAATAGCTTGGCATGCTTGAGGGTGGTCAGGTGACCCTTGTGGCTAGATAGGGGGCAATGGGATGAGTGTAGGAGATGAAGTGAGAGGTAGATGGGGCCAGATGGCCGAGTATGTAAAATTTTCACGCAGTGAAATGATTTGATTTCCAGTTCTGATCATTTTCACCAAATGCATAGCAAGACCCAGAACCTTTTAATCACCCTAGAAAGTTCCATTCTACCCCTTGCCGTTCAAATGCCTCACCCTTAGAAATAACCCCTGATCTACTTTGCATCATGATATATTAGTTTTGATACTCTAGAATTTCATGTAAATGACGCCACACGGTACGTACTGTTCTTCTTTCACTCAGTATGGTCTGTTTGAGATTCATCCATGTCACATGCATTAGTGGCTAATTTCTTTTTATTGCACTGTATGGATGTACTGGTTTGTTCGTCTCTTCACCTGCTGTTGGGCATCTGAGCTGTTTCAGATGGATTCAGAAAAGATTTGTGTTTTAAAGCATCCCCTTTGGCTGCTTTGAGGAGAGTAAAGTGTGCAAGAGAAAGAGAGCCAGTTGAAGTTACTGCAGTGTGAGTAGACAGTGGATGCTGGCTTGCACCAGGGTGACGGTAGTGGGGCGGGGGGAGAATACCAGAAGCAACAGAGCTTGATTTGTTGTGGGGGTGGTGGTGAGCAAAAGACAAATGAACCACATGTCTAGGATTTTGGATTGAGCAATGGAGAGGATGGTAGCTCCATTTACGAAGTTGGACAGGACCACAAGAGCGGCAGCTTTGGAAGTGGACAAGCATCAAGAGTCCTTTTTCCAGATGTGTTAAATTAGGTGTGTCTTTTAGTAGTCAAGTGTTGTTTCCATAATAAAATGAGATAATCCACTTAGCAGTTTGGTTTAGTATCTGGAATAGTTCAAGTGTTCGAAAAATGGTAGCTACTATTACAGTTAAAAGCAGAGCTAAATAATAACTACTGATCTTAATAAAGAGAGCAGCCACATTGAAGAAAAAGGAAAAACAAGCACACAGAAATTGTGTGTGGGGGAACCTCTCTCTGGGTAAAGAAGAAACCAGATGATAGAAAGTCTCGAATTTCAGGTAGAAAATTTTGGACTGAATTCATTTAATAATAGCGAGTCTTTGCACTTTAAGAAGGAGGAGACCGGAGATATTTGAGAGTGCCAGTGAAGAGTTCTAGGTTTTGGTTTTGGGTCCCTGCTTCTTTGCCAGCTGGGATAACTCAGGCAAACCACACCCCTTCTGTAAGCATTGACTTACTTGTCCTGTGGGGTTATTGGGAGGGGAAAATAAGATGGCGTTGACTAAAATTGTCTTGGGAAGTATTAGGTAGGAATGCTGGACGTTGTTAGATGGGATTTTAGAGTAGAGCGATGGGTCCCGTGGATGTTAGATGGAGCGGGAGTGGGGATGTACTGAAAGTGAGAAGAAAGCTGTTTCTTCTGACCGGCTATTAGAGGCCTGACCCAGGGCCCTGCCAGTGAGAATGGAGAAGGTGTCAATCTGGGAGAGACTTGGAAAGAAGAGTCAGATGGCCTTGGGTGAGGGCATTGAATGCAGATGTACTGAGCCTCAGGAACTGGAGGAAGGTGGACGGCACTGAAGGGGACAGGCTAGTTGAAAAGGGGTTTTGGGATTGAGGGTGAGCCTGATGTAGAGCTTCCCGGGCAGAGATGCCAGCCAGTTGTGGGCAGTTGGGAACGCAGGCTGGAAGCTGTGCTTTGCAGGTTGGGCTGGTTGTGTGGAGTTGGGAAGCGTCAGCCCGGATGATGATGGATATACCCGGATGATGATGGACATATCCGGATGATGATGGACATACTCGGATGATGATGGACATACCCGGATGATAATGGACATACCATGAGAGTGTGAGCTGCGCAAGGAAGCAGCATATGTGGCACTGTTGGTTTTGCTCATCCCGGCTGACGTGGTGCCAGAACAACAGGCTGAAGAGTGAAAAATTCAGTCTGTCAGCTGTTTGTCTGGCCTCCTCCATGTCAGCCAAGCAGTTGGACAGGTCTTTCCACTGTGGACGACTGAGCTGTCTGCGTTGGCAAGCTCACTGATAAAGTCTGAGATTAGTTCTGTGTGTATTAGAAGAGATTCAGGGATCGTCTGGGATTTAGGGTTCTGGGGCACCGGGTTCTTGGCCTTGGTGTCATTCAGGACCTCTTGAGGCCCTTCAGGGGTGGCGCGTGTTTGGGTTAGTCCTGGAGACGTGACTCAGATATGGTGCAGGGTCGGGCCCATCCCTAGGCCATCTGGAAGCACTGGAGTCATTTAACACCTTTTTAGATAATGCCTAAGGGTTGGGCCTTTGATTCAGTCAGACCTGATTATTTAGCATAAAGAGGGCAGTTCCTGATGGAGCTCCAGCCCAGACCTAGGATTTCTTCCAGACAGCGAGGTCGGGAAGGTTTTCTGTTGATTTGATGCTGGAGTCATCTCAGAGAGCTTGGAAGAGGAGCGAGCATTTAAATAGGGTGTTTATACCTGGGTCATTTCCTCAAGGCATACTTTCCATTCTCCTTCTGTATCCTTGACCACTCTGCAGTATTTGCTCTGTGTCCTTGTGACTTTCCAGACCAAAATGGCACTGTTCATTAAGGTCTTCAGAGACGTTTCTGCCTGAATTAGCATGCTGGTTGTCTTTTCTCCCCTTCCACTTCTGTTTTTACTTTCAATTCCAGGCAAATTTGTCTCCTGAGGGAAGTCTTCCACACCCACTCACTTCCACCTTTCTCCTTTTCGCTTGTGACAAAAGTACCCAGATTTTGGGGACATCCTTCTGGCCAAATTGGTGGAGCATGCAACTCTTGATCTTGGGGTGGTGAGTTCGAGCCCCACGTTGGATGTAGAAATTACTTAAAAATAAAATCTTTAGAAAAAAAAATTACCCAGATTTTTAAAATCCCAGTTTCAAGTCCTAGCTTTATGGTGTCTACTGGATTTCCATGTACTGATTGTGTGAACTGGAAGGATTGTCAAGGTGGAGAAAGAATTTCTGTCCCAGAAAGGATTAGCTAGCCATTTATATTTAAACCGAATACGGAAACCTTAAGTTCATCCTGGGAAAAGAGGAAGGTGTCAACACATCCATCAGACCACTTTCTCCTTGCAGGTCTTTGCTACTCCAAGTGTGGTCCTCACCTGGGAACTTTTTAGAAAAGCAGCATCTTGGGCTCCACCTTAGACTTACTGAATCTGGATCTGCATTTTAAGAAGATTTCCTCGGTGATTCAGGAGCAGATTAAAGTAGAGAAGCACTGCTCCAAATCACAAGAGCATTATCCAGATTGCTTCCAAAGCAGTTCACTTCCAAATTTATTGGGATCACAACTGCTTACAGGGACTTCAGGTGTTGTTTTAAAATAGGTTTAAAGGATATTTTTTTTCCAGAGTAACGCATGCACACCATTAAGAGGAAAATTCAGGCAGCTCACTATGGTGGCAAATGAAAATGTTAGCCCTCTCCTCTGTATCTCCTGCATCCCGGCTTTCACTTCCTTTCTCGAATCTCTGGAATGTGTTGTCTCCCTCCCCCCCACCCCCGAGGTTGCACCCTACAGTTTATACTACAATCCAAGGAGGGGAAACTAGACTTACTGTACAGAAATCCATTTAGAGTCCATTTAGGCTCTAATGAAGCTGTGAACATGCCAGAAAGTTGATGTCAGCAAGTCAAGAGTGTAGAATGAGGGAGCCCAAAAGAAGCACCAGTGAATACAGCTTCATTATTAGCAAGTTTTGTTTCAAAGTCTCCATTCATTTTAAAAACAGGGCAACTTACTTAATGACATTCCCATCCTTTCTCTTTTGCCAGGACAAATTCAGACAGTGGAGCTGTGGCTACCTAGACACTAACTTCTTTTGTTTTTTTTCGATCAGGGGAGGACAGAAATGGAGACCCCCATTTGCTGGTCTTTTTTTTTTTCTCCCCCAAATGTAGCTTTTATTAAGCTTTAATTTGTGGGGAGAAAATGTACCTCAATTTTGGGATGCATTTTTGGCAAAACTTTGCAGAAGACCTGTATTTGAAAGGATAATTAGTTACTAGCAGTTCTTGCCTTCCAATTTTTAAATGTCTATACTTTTAAAGACTTATTTATTTTAGGCGGGGCAGAAGGAGAGGGAGATCCAAACTAACTACATGCTGAACTTGGAGCCCAACTCGGGGCTCCATCCCATGACCCTGAGATCATGACCCACTTGTGCTCGCTCTCTCTCTCTCTCTCAATAAATAAATAAAATCTTTAAAAAAAAGAAAAAAGAAAAGAAACTCATATTGTTGTGCAACCATCACTAACTACCACTATCTACGAACTCATACCACCCTCCAAACTGAAACTTTATACCCATTAAATAATAATTCTCATTCCTCCTTCCCCTCAACTCCTGGCAACCATCACAATCTCCTGACTTTTCTGTGATCTGTCTACTCTAGGTATCTCAGACAAGTGGAGCCATACAGTATTTGTCCTTTTGTGACTGGCTTATTTTACCTAACACACTGTGCTTGGGGTTCATCCATGTTGAGACATGTGTCAGAATTTCCTTTATTTTTTAAGGCTGAATAGTATTCCCTTCTATTTGTATACTACAGTTTGTTTATCCATTCTCTGTCAGTGGGCACTTGGGTTATTTCTACCTTTTGGTTTTTACAAATAATGTTTTTGTGAACTTGGGTGTGAAGTTAAATATTTAAGTTCCTGCTTTCAATTCTTTGGGGGTATATACCCAGAAGTGGAATTGCTAGATCATATGGTAATTCTATTTTTAATATTTTGAGGAACTGTCATACTGTTTTTCATAGGGCCTGGCCAATTTTCCTTTCCACCAACAAGGCACGAAAGTTCCTGTTTCTCTGCATCCTCACCAGCACTTGTTCTTTTCAGTGTTTTTGTTAATAGCCATCCTAATGAGTATGAGGGGATATCTCATGGTGGTTTTGATTTGCATTTTCCTAAGGATTAGTGATATTGAGTATCTTTTCATGTATTTATTGACCATTTGTATGTCTTTGGAGAAATGTCTGTTCAAGTCTTTTGCCCATTTTTTTTATTAGATTGTTTATTCTTTTGTTGAGTTATAGGAGTTCTTTATATAATCTGGATATTAACCTCTTATCAGGTATTTCACTCGCAGTGTTTTTTTTTTTATTCTGTGGTTTGCATTTTCACTCAATTGATTGTGTTCTTTGATGCACAGAAGTTTTTAATTTCGATGAAATCCAGTTTAATTTTTTTCTTTTGTTGCATGTGGTTTTGGTGTCCTATCAAGAAATTATTGCCAAATTCAATGTCATGAAGGTTTTCCTCTGTTTTCTTTTAAGAGTTCTATAGTTTAGGTTTTATGTTTACGTCTTTGATCCATTTGGAGGTAATTTTTGTATATAGTGTGAGGCAAGGGTCGAACAGCTTCATTCTTTTTCAGGTGAATATCCAGTTTTTTTAGCGTCATTTGTTGAAAAAAACTGTCCTTTCCCCGTTGAATGGTCTTGGCAAATATCATTTGATTTTTTTTTTTTTAAGGTTTTATTTATTTATTTCACAGAGAGAGAGAGAGAGACAGCCAGAGAGGGAACACAAGCAGGGAGAGTGGAAGAGGGAGAAGCAGGCTTCCCACTGAGCATGGAGCCTGATGGTGGGGCTTGATCCCAGAACCCTGGGATCACGACCTGAGCCTAAGGCAGCCGCTTAATGACTAAGCAACCGAGGAGCCTCAAAAATCATTTGGTTTTTATGTGAGGGTTTATTTTTGGGCTCTCTATTCTATTCCATCAGTCTATGTTTAACTTTTTAAGAAACTACCAAACTCTTTTCTACAGTGGCTACCATTTTACATACCCTCCCACACTGTTTGAAGATTCCCATTTCTCTACATCCATGTCAACATTTTTTATTGTCTGCTCTTTTGATTATAGCCATCCTCGAGGATATGAAGTTGTATCTCATAATGGTTTTGGTGTTGACTTTTAAACATTCTACTTTTGTCTAACCCAGAGCAGAGAGGTAGTAAAATAGAGTGAGGACCTCCACACACAACCACAGGACCACAGATATCTGCCTGAACATACCCAGTGCTTCTGCAGAGTAGACTGAAAAAGTTCAGGCAAATCTTTTAACATCTTAGAGCCTCAGTTTTCTCTTCTGAATAATGGGAATAATCAATACCTTTCTCATACAGAATGAGATAAGAACAAGTGTTCAAGTGCTTTTCTCATTTTAGGTGCTTAATAAATGTTGGATTCATAGTTTTACTCCATAGATTTCCCTTCAGTGTGTTCTTGCCGTGGGACATCCCTGTCACTGATTTCAGTTTTCCAGCAAATCGGACTTCCCAGTATTTTAAGCATGACTGAATCCTGCTAGTCAGCTTGGCTCTCTTTCTTTCGTTCCTCTGGATGTCACCCAAATATCTTCACACCCATCTCATCACCACTGAGTGAACTGTAAGCACCCTACTCCCTTGACTGTCCTCTGAGTCATGATCGCTTGTTTATCCAGTTTAGCTTCCTTCTCATCCTCTATGCTGGCTTCTGCAGGCTACAAAGAAGGCTGTTGCATTCTCTTGCCATGTCACTCTAGATTCTGTTGGGGCAAAACCATTTTTATCCTGGGCCTGTTGAAGCAATCCAGTGGCCTTTCCTTCTTGGTTCTGCCATGTCTGCAGAGACTTGCTCTTGGGGGAGATGAAGTCATCTGGGCAGCTTTCCCCTCCTTGTGCCTGGGTTGCTAGCTGCTGCAGTAATTGGCTTGGCAGTGCACTCCCTAAAAGGTTGTCCTTCAGCTGGTACTTTGTTAAAGCCGCAAGGCCAATCCCCGAGGGAGTTCCCGTAGATAGCAGCTGTCTTGCCTAATTAAGGAGAGACATGGGAAAGGTGCTTTGAAGGAAAACCTCTTATCTGGAAGAACAGTGGCTGGGCCAGCACATCTGGAAAGGAGATATAAAAGGCCAAAGCAGAGGGCATGGTGGCGGCAGCTTGGAACATGTGGCAGAAAGTGCTTTGCTGGCAGTCAAGGATAATGGCATTGAATGTTTTCTAAAGGATTTAGTATGTCCTCTTTAGTAAACTGGGCAAGAAATCCCAGACATATTAAAATTTTTGTTCACTGAGGTTTCCAAGTTTCCCATGGTGTGTGTACACGTGTAGGAAGTACTTTGTATATCCTACAAAAAAAAAAAAAAAAAAAAGTCCTGAAACAAATGAGCCAATCTCAAGAAATTTCCAGATATCTCAGAGGGGTATAACTTGAACCACTTAGAACCACTTAGGAAATGTTGGGACTATTCTAGGCATAAGCTGTTAGGGTCTATAGCAAAGACTTGGATTTTGGGGGGGTAGATTCCTTTTAAACTTTAGTGCAGTGATGTTCAATAGAAATATAATATGAGCCACATATGTAACTGAACATTTTCTACTAGCCACATGTATTAGTTTACTAGGACTGCTATAACAAATTATCACCAACAAGGTGGGTTAAGCAACAGACTTCCCTCATTCACAGTTTTGGATGCCTGGTGGTCTGAAATCAAGGTGTCAGCAGGCCACGCACCCTCCAAAGGCTCAGGGAAGAATCTTTTTGTGCCTCCTGGCAGTCCTTGGCATTCCTTGGTGTGTAGATGTATCACTCCAAGGAATGAGTCTTTGCCTCTGGCTTCACATGGCCCGTATATCTATGACTCAGGGTCCAAATCTCCCTCTCCTTTCTTTTATGAAAGCATCAGTTACTGGTTTCAGGGCCCTAAGTCCAGGATAATTTCATCTCAACATCCTTAAGTAATCACATCTGCAAAACTCATCTGTTTTCAAATAAGATCCCATCTGGGGTTCCAAGTGGACATGCACTGAGGGGGACTCTGTTCAACCCACTCCAACACATTAAAAAAGGAGAGAGAAAAATCAGCCATTAAATTTTATAAATTGTAGTATATTCTTTAACCTAATACTCCACAATATCATTATAACATGTAATCAACAGAAAATAATTCTTAATGAGGTATTCTAACATTCTTTTGTTTTTGACACTAAGTCTTTGAAATCCAGTGTTTATTTTATGCTTACAAGGCACTCCCAACTTGGACCTGCTACCTTTTGAAGACCGGACCCCCACTTGGGGCTGGCTGCCACATCTTGGCCGGCACAGTTGCAGGGCTGTGGGGCTAACAGAACATTTAGACTTCTCAGTGTTTTTCCTGTGTTTTCTTCCTCTCTCCTTTGCTCTCTCTGTCCTTTTATCTTCCTGTTAGTTTTCAGGGAATTTTCTATTTATTTGGGAAAAGTCTTGTTTGTTCCAAACAAAAGACATGAAAGTCTACTTTGTGAAAGCTGCTGGGATCCCAGGACTCAGTGGGAGAAGCAAAGTGAGCCAGTTTTGAAAGAAAAAGTCCTTTATTCAGTTACATTTGTGAGTGTTTATTGTTGGTTGAATTCATTAAGCACTTCTATCACAAATAGCTTAAATAAGTGTGGTTAACATTTGGGATGTAACATTTTTTATTAGTAAGGGCAATACAAGACTTTATTCTTCCAGAATTTCTCTGCCATGAGATCTGTGACCCATTTTCAGCACCCCCCCTCCCCTAAAACAAGGTCATTCTTCCCTGTCATGTTAAGACAAGAGGGGAATAAAGTTTTCTTTCTGGGCTGATTACTCTAAGTCTGCTGCAATAGTGAGGTTAAGATTTATATCTTTTAAAATCTATATTATCTTCTTTAAGAATTGCGGGCTTGTTACTTTTTGGCTTGAACCTCAATAAAGGCTTTTATAAGCAACTCCACAGGGAGAAAAGTTTTGGATCCTTGAATTCTTAAATGTGGTTTGTGATAAGGATGTGGTTTCTACCCTTCCTCCCCCACAGCTGATTTATACTGAGCCTCTTTTATTGTTGTTGGAATTTTTATGGAATTATGATTTTCCCTCAGATGAATTAATGTTAAAGAAAATTAGCAAGCAACCCATGAATATGAACTGTAGAGAAGAATATAAAGTACAATGTGAATGTCCCTTTTCCTCCCCCAGTTTTGCCCCTCCAATAAATATGTATCTGTCTAGTTTCTCGGTGTATCCAAATACATATATGTTTAAATTGCTTGTTCACTTATTTAAAAAAAATAGATTATGCTTTGTATTATTCTGTAGATTTGCTTTTTCAGCCTTTTACTAGGACTTAGAGAGGTTCCAAGTCTACACAGTTAGCTGTATGAATAAATGTGGCATATAGTCTGTGGTACCAATCTACATAGCTTTTTTTTTTTTTTTTTTTTTTCAAATCAGAGAGAGAGAGAGCAGAAACAGGGGGAACAGCAGGCAAAGGGAGCAGCAGGCTTCCTGATGTGGGGACTCGATCCCAGGACCGTGGGATGATAACCTGAGCCGAAGGCAGACGCCCAACCGACTGAACCACCCAGGCATCCCGAAAATTAACATTATATTTGTTTTGGTTAGTTCTTGAGAGTTAACTGGACCTTATCTATAAAACCATCTGATCTTGGGCCTTTTTTATATCTTTGACTATCTTTTCATTATCTTCTAGGGTTGTCAGAAAACTTTACTACCTATTAAATGAGGTTTGATAATTTCTATTTTCCTAGGAAGTCACTTGTGTCATCTGTTTTTTCATATTTATTGATGTAAAGTTCTACAGAGTACTTATTTTAGTTATAAATCTGTAGTTTTATCTCCTTTCTCACTGTTATTTTTTCTCTGCCTTCATTAGAGTTGTCAGGAGTTTGTTTATTTTAATGGTCTTTTCAAAAATCAATAATTTATTATACTCGTTAGGTATATGACATTGTTTGTTATTGATTTCCCTAAATTTTTTTTACATTAGTTCCTTTTGTCAATTTTTCTTGAGTTTATTTTGTTACTCTTTTTCTAGATTATGGAGTTGAATGAATAGTTCGTTTATGTTTAATCTTTGTGTTTTCCCCATAAATGCATTTAAGGGTATATGTTTTCCCCTAAGTGTTGCCTTGACCATACCCCATAGATTTTGATATATTGTGTTCTTACCGAGTGACTGTATATATGGAAACTGGCCATCTCTTTCTCTTCACTTCTATTTTGTTATAAAAATGTCCACCGAGATCACCCAGTAAGCCTTTGAATGACTTCCCACTGCTCTTACCTATAGTGGAAATGGAGCCAATTTATTTTTTGAGGAGTGTAACTTTTTATGTAACTTGTAAGCTGGCCAGTCTTTTGTTCAGTGAGAGCTATAGCCTCTTGCATAATGATTGGGGCCAATATCCTCAAACTACTTTCATTGGTTGCATCCTCTTCAAGTCCTTGCTTTAAAGTATTAACTGCCATAGTTCATCATGACCTCACTGTTCACCTAACAGAGTTCTGCTAGCATGTTATTATTATCAGTGCCACCATAATCTTTATTACTACTTCCATTAATTCACCATCTACCCACATTAATTGCTTAATGCCCCGAACAGTCTTGTGAGCTAGGTATTTTAAAATCTACTTTATAGATTGGGAAGCTTTGAGGGGTTAGTGATTCACCCTGGGTTCACATAGTAAGTGTTGCAGCTAAGATTTGAAACTGTATTTTTATAGTTGCAAGTCCTTTCCTCTTGACCATGGCGTTGATGCTGTCTACTGTCACCTGGGGCTTTTCTTCCAACTTCAACCTAAGCTGAAACATTTTGCTGACCCACATTGTGCCTGCATTCTTTCACCTGTTGCTGCTGTGAGTTGGTTGAGGGCAGGGTGTTGAGGGGCAGTGGAGAAAGATTAAGAGCCCTCACAAGAGTGCTCATCGACAACGCTTTCTCAGAGTTTCCTGCCAGTCTCTTTTGTGATGGTGGATAGCCTCAAACTTCACTTCTTTCCCCTGGCCTGTTTTCTCTAACTCTGGCCTCTTTGCTTCTCCAGAGGCTGACAAAAGCAGTATAGCCTGAAAGAATGTTCTAGTTCATAGGTTTTGCTGCAGGAAGATCTTGTCTCTTTCCACACAACTATTTGGGAGGATTTCCAGGAATCTATTTACTGAGCGGAGCTTCAAGAGGAATGGGTATGCATCACCTATTCGATTCAGTCTCAAAGTCTTACCTATTCTAGGCTAGTGGTTCTCCACCTTTGGTTTTTAATTTAGGCTTAATTTTTAAGATAAATACCATGACTAAAAAAAGCGAGTGACAAGCAGAGATCTATAAATGACAGGCTCAAAAAAAAAAAAAAAGTAATTTTATAATGTATTTGTTTATAGTGATAATTTTAGAATTTTAAACTGTACATGTTCTTTTATCCCCTTCATAAAAATCCTAGAAAATTCTGACACAAAGAAGGTGTTAACCTCTCTCTTTTCTCCTCTGCCACCCAGCTTTAGGAGAGTACCACTGGTTTCAAATTCCATAAAAATGTTTTGGAGAAAGCAGGCACCTGTATATTTAACTATACATGAGGTGAGGGGTAAGAAGTATGTTCCAAAGCACACACATGCTGTTCTCCTTCAGAAATGAACTGTTCTCCCCCCTCCTCTCATCCCGCGTGAAGGGCCCCTCTCTGTATAAATCTTCCTGACATGCTCCCATTAGTGTGTGAGTGTGTGTGTGTGTTTAAGATTTTATTTTTAAGTAATCTCCACGTCCAACGTGGGGCTTGAACTCACAACCCTGAGATCAAGAGTCACATGCTCCACCAACTGAGCCAGCCATGTGCTCCAAGTGTGTGTGTTTTTTTCATGGATCCATTACTAGTAACCCTTCCTTTTAGATCAGAGATGCTCAGCTTTGTCTACACATTGGAATCACTAGCTTAAGAAAAATATTGATGATCCACAGAGATCCTGAGTGAATTATTTTGCAGTCAGGTGTGGGTATCAGGCTTAACGGAGCTCCCCAATAATTCCAATATGCCTCTAAGGTTGAGAACCATTGGGGTAGATTTTTATTCTACTCTTTTTTCATTCATTCATTCATTCATTCATTCATTCATTTTTTATTTTATTTTATTTTTATTTTTTTGAGAGAGAGAGCTCCTGCAAGGGGCTGAGGGAGAGAGAAAATCCTAATCAGGTTTCACGCTCAGCACAGAGCTGGACATGGGGCTCAGTCCCACAACCTTGAAATTATGACCTGAGCCGAGATCAAGAGTCGGATGCTTAACCGACTGAGCCACTCAGGCGCCCCAAGGTTTTTATTTCTGCAGAAATTTGTTGTGTCTGCAGTATCTGCTCCTATGATGGACATGTCGTAGGTGCTCAGTTAGTGTTTGCAGAATGAATAAATAGTGTGAGAGAGTAGGAAAAGTTCACATTCTGTCTATGCTTTTCCCTCTGCATTCTTCCCATTCACCCTCCAAATACAGAGGAAACACTCCCCATTAGCACTGTCTTCTGAGATAATCCATTCCTAACACAGTCTTAGGTGAAAAGCTATGGTATGAGCCCATGGATTTCAACCCCAAGCACGATAAGGAGAAATTTCTTCCCTGTAGACTCAAACCCTGGAACCCAAAAGTGGTGTTTTGTCGAGGTTGATGGCCCTTGTAGATGGGGCGTGTGGAGGCCTGCAATGCTTTTGGATTGATTCAGAGCACGTTGGCTTCTGAAGCTTCCTTGGAAGGAGGAATGTCATCTCACTGGGTCATGGTCTCGCTGAGAATCTGGAGTTAAAAATGCTGGCTGTGGGTGGTGGTATTCTGGTCCATATAGAATTCCTACCAGTTTTCCTGCCTGCCCATAGAAAACCTGCCAAAGAAGGAGACTTGGGCTGTGGTTGCTGATGTGCCCAGATGGCAAAAGCCATCACGTTTGTCAGAAGCTAATGTGGTTACCTAGGTGAATGAAGACAGAGTCCCAGATTACATAATTCCTTGGGGTTTTGAACTGAATTTATTACCCACCTGACCCCTAACCCTAAAGTTAATCTTGGGCCTTAGTAAGTGTTGAAGCTCTTAACTAGACAACTTGGCATCTTTTTGGTAATGCCGGGGGAATCCTGTATTCTCTTGGTGGGCCTTGGTTAAGGTATTGGAGTTCCTTTCCATCTAGGTATTAAAGAGATTTATAAATTCTGGAATGTATGAGTAATTACTGTGCTTCCCTGTGTAACAGAATGCACATTTGATCCTGGAGTGGAAGTAAAAAATGAAGGAAATAGGATGATTTGCTCCTGTAAGTTAGCGATAGAAAAATGGACACCTCAGTGAGTAATGCCAAAGGAAAAGAGAAAGTGGGGAGGCTCTATACAAATGAGGAAAAGAAAAAAATCAAAGAAAGAAATAAGTTTGGAAACATCTGACCTCATGTCTTTGTGTTCTCTTCCTACGCCCGTTTCAAGCCCAGAGGATCCTGTTTGGGGAAGGAGAGATGACAGGTCAAGTAACCAAGCCGAAGTCCTTCTGATTGCCTATGAGGCCTTGTAGGATTCCTCCTACTTCCAAGTCAGCTCTTTCCTTTGCTCACAGTGCTCTAGCCAAGCTGGTCTTTGCCCTTTGTTGAGCAAGCCAACCACTCTTGGCTTTGCCCTGGCTGTTCCCTCTGTCTGGGATGTTCTTCTACCATATATCTAATGGTTAACTCCCTCTGCTCCTTCAAGTCTTTGCTTTATTGCCACTTTCTCAAAAAGGCCTACTTAAAATGTCATATTCTGCCCTACCCTTCCCCAACCCCCCTTTCTCTATCACTTAATCTTTCTTTCCATAGCGCTGTCACTTTCTAATATACTGTATAATTTGTTAATTTGTGTTGCCTATTTGCCTCATTGCTCACCATCCCAAGGACGGATCTTTATTCGTTCCCTTCCATACCTAGCAAAAGTACCTGGCACGGAGTAGGCCCTCAAGACATACTGTCGAATGAATGACTCAGTATGCATCATAGTTCTTTGGCTTGGAAATTAGTTCTACAAACGCAAAGATTTTGGGCCATTGCTGTTTCTTCTTCTAGGTTTGGTCTGCTGTATTTAATTAATTTGTTGGGACTGTTATCATCATTTTCTTTCTCTAACCGAAGGCTTTTTTGGAAGGGGCAGTTGGATCAGACCAACTGCTCAGAAAAGCCAGAGGCTGTGAGACTCTTGAAGTAGATATTCCACTGCTAGGAGCAGAGTGGTCCCCAAGGGGGGTGGTTTCCTCCATCCCTACAAAGATTATAGGCATGCTTTCTCAGATGCAAGTTCTCATGAGAGTCCTTCTCAAAAACATGGCCCTTGAGAACTTTCCAATCTCTGAAGAAGTGGATGGCTTATTGTAGGGAATTTCAAGGCCCAGTTCAGCTTAATAACTGAGCACTGAGGTTAACCTTCAGGTCCTGCCTAATGCCTTGGCCAAACAGAAGAGGGTCACTTGAGCTACTCACTGGGGGTTGTGCTACCAAGTTGCTGTTTTTGGTCTTGTCTTCTCTATCCTCATTGCGATAACATGTGAGAAGCAGTCAGGTTGGGCTTGCCAAGCATTCACAAGGTCCAGCTTATCTGCAGAAGCATAGGGAACTTATCTTCAGAAACATATTTTCCTTTCACCTTGGCCTTCTTGCCTTGCCAGCTATTTATTCTTTCTTTTCCTACTCTCCTAGATGTACACACACTTTAGAAACTGTCCCTGTCTTGGAGAATTTTCTGTATGAGGTTAAGGCCGCAGCCATTCTATTATTTTCTACACATCGGACTTCTACCAACTTCAGCCATCTTCTATGGGGTTTGGGGGTTTGGGGGCTGTAGGGGTGGGAATCAGGGAGAAAAGACCTGTGATCAAAGATCTAACACAAAGCCCAAGCACAAAAATCTGTGCAATTTGTTTAGTTAGACCAGTGCTATTCCGGAGAAGTAGAATGTGAACCGCATGTGTAATTTTTAATGTTCCAGTAGCCACATTTAAAAAGTAAAAAAGAAACCAGTCAAATGAATTTTCATATCTTTTATTTAACTCTATGCACCTAAAATACTAATATTTCAAACATGTAACCATGTGAAAATAATTAATGAGATTTTTTACATTAGTCTTTTAAATCTGGTACGTATTTTATATCTATAGCACGTTTCAGTTTGGACTAGCTATATTTCGAGGGCTCAACAGCCACCTGTGTGGCTAGTGGCTACCATATTGAACAGTGTACACAGAAGGCTCTCACCCACAATTAGTCAGCTATGTTACATGTTATTTTTATGATTGAAAATAGTTGACATCTTTCTATCTTTGTCCTCCACTTTATACCCAAGTCTCCACAAAAAGGCTAAATCATAAATCATATTCACTGTTCTCAAAAAAGGTAGGGAAATGTGAAGAGTAAGCAAGATTTCTAGTAAGGGTTGCTAAAATAATAAATACTGGTGCTCTGGTACAAGGAACCTGAGAAGTATCATAGATGGAAACCCCTGACTACACAGGGAGGCCCTCTCCATTTTGTAGCTGGGAGCCTACAAAAGACTTGGAGGAGCTAGCAAGTGTGGCATCAGCGGGGTGTGTCTCTCCTCATGTCCTTGAGATTGCTAACTTCCTCAGTTTCGTGGGCTTCCTTCCTGGTCCACAGGGCAGAGTTGCAGCTGGAGCCTTCGAGCGTGCAAGGCTCAGTCATGGCAGAGGCCCCAGCGACCTCCGGACAGTCTGGCTTGTTGCCTTGGCCAGCTTTATGGATGCTCTTCCTCAGAACTGACCACTTCATGGGCATTTGCTTAGGGGCAGTGGTATCAAAGGGCATGGGTCCTCTGTGTGAGCTGCAGTTCTCAGATTCCAGCCAGCAGAAAGGAAACCCAACAGAAAGACCTCAAAACCCAAAATGTCTAGATCAAACAGCTTCTTTGCCTTTTTCTCTGTTTTTGTTTCTTGTGCACATGTAGGAAATTTTAAAGTCAGGAGTGGGGAGGGTAACTGTCCTATAACTAGTGGGTATTGATCTCATGTAAAGCATTGAGTCCATTGCTGCCTGTTACATAATTTTTATCTCTATTCCTTTTTTAGGCCGAGGAGTCTTGTAAATGTAATGGCTGGAAAAATCCCAACCCTTCTCCCACTCCCCCCAGAGCTGACCTGCAGCAAATCATTGTCAGTCTAACAGAATCCTGCCGGAGTTGTAGCCATGCCCTAGGTGAGTTCCTAAATCTTCAAGGGGACTGTAGCGACATCATTGTTGCCTGAAGGTTCTAACTCACTGAATTTCCTGGGTTAGCCACATTTGCATACTGTTTACCTCTAAGTGAGGCAGTAACAACAGTCTCTATTTAGTCTCAGGAGTTTGCGTGACAAGCCCTGTGCTGTTTGCACTGACTCCTTACCATCTTTTCCCTTGTTCCCTAAGAGCTGGGTTCGACTGGGGGATTGCCAGATGAGATGAAACGCGACAACTGAGCTAGCTGGAATAAAGTGCGCCAGGTCCTGATTCATTCTGATCGGGGCCTGAGGGTCTTTGATCTCCAGGGTAGAAAGCTCAACCAGCTAGTTTATTTGTCTAATTGTTACTACTACTACTACTGCTACTACTATTATTATTATTTTATTTTCTGATTGCCTGAACTTTCTGGAAGTGCTTCATTTTATCCTTATATTCTTTAGTTTCCTGCTTCTGGTAGCTCTTGCTTCCTTGGGGTTGTGTTTGGTGAATGTTTACTTGTGTTTTCCCTTCCAACCTTCTTATCTATCCCTGCAAGATAACTATTGTCAGTTTGGCAAGACAGACTCTGCTAGTTACTCAACAGGACTTTGCTAATATGTTCTTGTCCTGATACGAGTTTTAAGTTAAAAATTTTTTAATTGTGTTTGGTTTGGGTAGATAAAAGTTAACGGTCGTTTTCCCTAGATATTAACATTCCGGTTCATACAGGATCATCTTGGAATATTCTACTTTTCCACCTTCAGTTACCCAGTCTCCAAAGAACGTCTCTCTGTCCAGTTTACTGTCCAGTGCTGCTCCTGGTAGAACATTCTCACTGAAGTTGCTTTCCTCCCTAACCATTTTTACTAAGTTGGTGCCTTCTTTTGGATGTCCCCTCTCTTTCAAGCTGCTTGGTGATATCAAATGGTTCAGTGTCAGCCTTCAAGGTAGCATGGTGTCAGGCCGAGTCTGAAGTTTTATTTTGTACTCAGCTGGAGAGTATTTCAATACTTAGAGAGTAAAAAAGTAGATAATGTGATCTTCCCGGAAGATCTGCACCGGACTAACCTTCTGAGAAAGGAAAGAGAACCTTGATCTCACAGAAGAAATAAACACACTAATAATTACATCATTGTAATAACTGGCATATAAAATAATGTAAGTTCTGATTTTTGAAACAGCCGGTGCAAAGGATTCCAAAAGTCACAGAACACCTTTGCTTATAACTTACCTTTTTCACAATTGATCCCTGAGCGAGTCCCCTTTAGAATTTGCCTCAGGAAATATGATGCAATATGAAGCTGGCTCAGAAACTTCTGAAGCAATAAGCTCGAACTGTATTTGGTATTGATTGGGAAATCTGATTATCTTACATCAATTAACATTTAAAAACAGAGTCCTCTTTCTGAGCTGAGCAGATTGTCTCCATTCTGAGCATGTAAACAGACATGAATGCCCAAAGGCAGAAATGGCCTTTTACAAAGAAAAGCCAACTTTGTTCTATTTTACATTTCTTAACAAGCTTTGAAAACAAATACCCTTATTGGATGACACAAAATCAAGAATGGAAAAAAAAAAGTACATATCCTTTGACTGGGCAAATCCCTGTCAGAAATTTAACCTACCTATAAATTAAGATGTGCCCTCAAATTAAACGCAAAGAACAGTTGAGTTAGTTAATTACAGCCGCATTAATCACATTAAAAAACTAGAAACAACTTAAATACCCCAATGTAGGAGATAATGGCTTGAATTATGAAATCTATATTATAAAATTCAATATGACTATTAAAAATGGTATATTTCCCAGGACGGAAAGGCATTCTTAACATATCATTAATGAAAAAAGCAAGTCATAAAGCTACTTAATTGGAAGTTTTATAATTTAGGACTAAAGTAAGGCTCCACCAGCCCAAGTTCAGATCTTGGCTCTCCAACCAGTTGCTGTGAGTTGGGGCATGTTTTTCATCTGCCTGGAGCTCCATTTTCTCAGCCCTGAATCGAAGTTCATAGCATTTATCTCATAGAATTGTTGTGAGGCTTCAGTGAGGTAAAAACATATAAAAACTTTAGATCAGTACCTGGCAAATTATGCATTACTCTTAGCTCTTTTTGTTAGTAGTAGTATTCCTATTATTTACCAGAGTTCTTTCACTTCAGCCAACGGATAGGAATTCTGCCCAGCTTAAATAAGAAAACAGTGTTTATAAAAAGGTACGGGTAGCTCCCAGAAGCTGAAAACAAAGGGAAACCCAGTTTCGGTTTTGTTCCTGGGAACCTAAGAAGCAGAAATTTGAGGGCCTTCTGTCCAGGTCACCCCAAGGGGGTGATTCAGCTCCCTGTGTCCCTGTCCCTGTGAGTATTCCATCCCTAGAGGATGGGATCTGATTGGTGTGGCGTCTGTCACGTGCCCAACCCTCGTTGCACCCTTAGGGAACTGCATGGAAGGTGGTCATTCCCACGCAGGCAAGCTGACTTAAGAACAGCATCCTGAGTACAGTCTCATTTTATCAGTTTGGAAAATATGACATGTATTTTAATATGTACTAATAGGAGCAGATCTGGTGGGATTATGTTGAGTTGCTGACAGTGCTTTTTCTCAGGGTATTGAGGTTTATAGGTGTTTTAAAAATATTTTTTCCCCGTCTCCTTCCTTCCCCCCCTTCCCCTCTATCTCTCTTCAGTCTGCTTTCTTAAAATTGAAATGTCTGTGCATTTTTCAAGGGCTCTTGGAATTATTGGCAGAATGCCATAGTTTACTTATGGATCTTACTATCAGGGCTGTAGAAAACCTTTTTCGGAGGTTATAATGCTTCCTCTTCCCCACACCCCTCCACTTTAAAAAAAACTTTTATTATGGAAAAGCTCCCACATATGTAAACGTATAAAAGAATAGTTTAATAGGTGTTTTGTACTCATCACCCAGCTTTAATAATTAAAATTTGCCAACATCCAGAGTGCCTGAGTGGCTCAGTTGGTTAAGTGTGCAACTCATGATTTTGGCTCAGGTCATGATCTCAGGGTCCCAGGATCAAGCCCTGAGTCAGGCTCTGTGCTCAGCTCTCTGTGCCAAGCAGAGAATCTGCTTCAGACTCTCTCTCTCCCTCTGCCTCCCCTCCCCCTCGCTCGCTCACTCAAGCTTTTTGTCTCTCAAATAAATAAATAAATCTTTAAATAAAAATTTGCCTGTTTCCCTCCCCTCACTTTTTTTTGGCTAGAGTATTTAAATCAGATCTC
>CM052898.1:71175212-71397163 GCA_028534135.1 Potos flavus | reverse complement strand
GCACTGTGCCATGAACAAAACCCAAATATACATTTCTTTATAAGTTGCAATATCACAGCAGGTCCTTTTAGTTTCCTTTAATCTGGAACAGTTCCTCAGTTTTTTTTCTGTTTTGTTTTGGTTTTAGTCTTTTGTGACCTTGACATTTTGGTGGAGGAATGTTTTAAGTTTTAAAAACAATCCTGTTAAAGAGCTAGGGGAAAATACATTTTTGTCATCTTCTGTTTAGGAAGGGAAGACCTTTACAAGCAAGACCTTAAAGAAATGCCAAACATAGATTCGACTTTATAAAAAATGTAGAATTCCTTTACAGCCTTACCCAAAAGCCCAACAAAATCCGGGAGCATTTACAATGAATAGGACAGACTTAAGGCTCTTTCAAGGCAATAAGAAAAAGACTAACATCCTAAAACATAGGCAGAGGATCTGAAAGCAGTGCCCAAAAGAACAAATACAGATGGCCAGTGACCTGAAAAACCAAATGCCTCCAAGGGCATTCCAGTGAATGCGAATCAGAATAGCGGGGACTCATTAATTTTCAAGATTGATTCAATTACTGAGAATGATTCTTCACCGTAGGCAAGAGTGGAGAAAGGCGCTTTTTCTCACATGGTTGGTAGAGTGTACATCGAGGCAAACTTCACTGGTGGAAGAAGGTAAACTGGGCAGCATATCCAAGTGCTTTATTTATTTATTTATTTATTTAAAATGTGTTATTTTTAAGTCATCTCCACACCCAACCTGGGGCTCAAACTCACAACCCTGAGATGAGGAGTTTCTTGGCCCACCGCCCACGCTGGCCAGGCGCCCCTACAAAAGCTTTAAATAGCAGTGATTTCGTGTTACAGGTTCTGGGGCAGATGAACTGCTGTAGATTTCTGCATTGTAGTTGATAGATTTTGAGTTTTATTTTTTAGTTTTGAGTCACTCCAACCACACGATAGAGGCCTGTTCTTTAGGAAAACAAGTTTTAGATAATTGAAGGTAACCTATTAGCATCGAAAAGGCTTCTTTAGACAAGATTAAAAGAAAGATTTCTTTCCGTTATGAGTGACCCTTTTGAGTTAAAAATGAGTTGTTACCGGTACAGTAGCTAGTTTAGCTTGGTAGTTAGAGTGAGGTGCTCCTGGGTGTTTGCGTGAGTTAGGGGTGATTGTGGGCTCCTGAGGAAGTCCTGTCTGGTTCTGGTCAGAAGCTCCAGAGACTCCATGGTTGGATTTGGTGGAGGTGGGCTTGTTTGAAGAAAATGGTGTTTTAGGAAGAGTACCCTGGGCTCAGAGAACACAGTCTGGGGCCGTTTCGATACTCTAGGCTTGAGATGCCAGGGACCAGCAAGGTAGGAACAGGGAAGAGTGGTGACTCTGGGAGACAGTGAGGAAGCTCACCTGAATCTGGTGACTGGGAATATGCGGGAGGTAAAGGACAACAAATGAATAAATGACAAGCTTCTTTTCACAAGCAGGGCTGGCAGGAGGGAATTGCCATCTTGAGGGCAGTGAGGATTTTGACCCTAGGGTCAAGTTTGCCTTGACGGTGGTACACTGATGTTGTTGAACTGGGGAGGTTGTGAGGTGGGGTTAGTTGGTGTTGTGGATGTGATGAGAGGGAGAGAGCTGACAGCTAGATATAGAGACTGGAAAAGGAGTCTTGGTCAGAAGGGGCCCCATCGTTGGAGAGTCTGAGAGCATGGCAGGTCCAGACAACGAAGTATTTATACAGTGCAGACGTGACTGTCCTTGTCTAGCTTTCTCATTCCAGGGAAGCTTCTCTTTCCTAGCAACTTGTCCAAACCTCCTGTTTTTTTTCCCTTCTCAAGGACATGAGCCACCCCTCTACTTTCATCTGTCTTCCCCCATCCCATCGTTTATTCTAGGAAGCTTAACCATTTTCATATAGTAGTGTCCTTCTGCCTCAGTATACCCCCTTGTACCCCAGCCGCACCTTTCCTTTATTCTCAGAGGAAGACATACCTACGCTCTTGTGCTGCAAAGGTTAGCCGCATTTGTCCATTTCAGCCTTTCCCTCCCTCCTTCTGGGTAACTTGCTAGTCTGTTTACCCCCCTCCCCCGAGTCTCCAGGTTCTTAGTCCTTTGTGATTTGGCTTACACACAGAGCTTTGAGTAGAGATCACAGACTTCATTATACAGAGAATCAGAAGGAAGTGAACTTCCTCAGGTCTCACTTAAGCATTTTAATGTTTATCTAGTCTACTCTTCAGAATATACTAGAAGAGGTTTCCAACAGTGGCTTCCAAACTGTGGAGCCGCCTCACCACAAGAGGAGGGGATGCCCCCGCCCCAACCTCACCTTCTGAAATATAGGCACTTCCACCTCTGTTTCAACCTCAATAGCTCTTTCTAGTTCTGATTAAGAATTCATTTGGGTTAAGTGTTTTGTGACTTAAAGAAAATGAACTACTGGTTTAAAAGATAAGTCATTGCTTATACTTCCATGAGTTAAACTCACTTATGTTAGCACCTTAGACTGTTTCATACTGTGGTGAATCTGAACGAATTGATGTTATATATATTTTTAAAAGATTTTATTTATTTATTTGACAGAGATACAGTGAGAGAGGGAACACAAACAGGGGGAGTGGGAGAGAGAGAAGCTGGCTCTCCACTGAGCAGGGAGCAGAATGCAGGACTCTGCGATCATGACCTGAGACAAAGGCAGATGCTTAAACTTAACTGACTGAGCTACCCAGGTGCCCCGAATTGATGTTATATTGTGAACTGATTGCTTTCATAGCTTATCACTGAAAAGCAATTAAACATTACAAGGCAAAAATAGCCTTCAATAAAATTATTTCTGTAAATAACTGACATAAAAATTTTGACCTAGTTGTCTCCAGAATGAGGCCTGTGTCCCAAAGGCTTTAGACTGACCTCAAGGAAAATTTTGCAGACTTAAAAAAAAAAGAAAAAAAAAGACCTGGCCAACACTCTACCTAAAAGAAAGTCTAATTTTGGGCCTCTTTTAAAAAATGATGAAGTCACATATTGGATAGCCAAGTAGAAAGTAATAGATTTGCATTTTATTTTTTTGCATGCACACACATATATATATATATTTGTAATTTTCCCGTGATATATTACTTAGGTTCCAAGAGACATTTTAGTCAGTTACTCTTTTTCTGTTTGTTAATGTAATAATACAGTGTTGGTGTTTTCAAGTTTAGATGTATGCACTAGATTTATTCCACAATACCTAAGGCAGACAGATCACCAAATTTCCTTTCTTTCCTCTTACCTTTAAAAATGCATGTAGGGGCGGCTCCTGGGTGGCTCAGTCGGTTAAGTGGCTGCCTTCGGCTCAGGTTATGATCCCAGAGTCCTGGAATCAAGTCGCGTATCGGGCTCCCTGCTCAGCAGGGGAGCCTGCTTCTCCCTCTGCCTCTGCCTGCCGCTCCTGCCTACTTGTGCACGCTCTCTCTCTCTGTCAAATAAAGAAATAAAATCTTAAAAAAAAAAGCATATAGCTATGTGCACATGATGCCCATCACCGATGGCCCATGACCTTGGGCCCATCACTCTGCCTTTCCATTTTTCTGCATGAAAAAGGAATGAAAAGGAGATGGCCCCTGCCCCTCTGATTCTGAGTTCTTTAATCTGGCTTCCTGGTGGACACTTACAAGTCCCAGCCTCTTGGTATTTAATCCTCTTGACTCTTTGAAAATGCTTTTGATCAGATATTTTAGTTTGAGCTCCCTCAGAAGCCCATTCCAAGACAAGGATTCGAATGCAAGTAGTTTATTTGGTACAAAGCTAAGGGAGTAGAAAAGTGAAGTGAGGTGGAAAAAGTGGCCAATAAAGGGTGAATTATTGAGCCAGCTCCCACCTTGGGCAACTGCTACATAATTTTGTGGGGGGAAAATTTGGGAGCCAGTTATTCAACCTGGGGGGTGAAGGATCTGGGGTTTTTAAAAAGTTTTATTTATTTATTTGAGAGAGAGAGAGAAAGTGAGAGAGAGCACGAGAGGAGAGAAGGTCAGAGGGAGAAGCAGACTCCCTGTGGGGCTGAGAGCCCAATGTGGGACTCGATCCCGGGACTCCGGAATCATGACCTGAGCTGAAGGCAGTCGCTTAACCAACTGAGCCACCTAGGCGCCCTGGGGTTTTATTTATAGGCTAATGTCTTAGTTTTGGGTTGAAGGTTGCTCTTGAGGGACAATTAGGTGGTAGAGCAGATTACAATGATAGGAAAAGCCCTCAGGTAGAGAAATGGAGCTGCTGGTAGTTGGATGCCGGTGGGTACGCCCTGAAGTGGTAAGGGAAGGGGATGTGGGTAGGGTACCACCAGCCGCATTCTCTGTCCCAGTGTCTTGATTAAGCTTCATGGCTTTTTTCTTTATTTTTTTTCAAGATTATTTTGAGAGAGAGTGTGTGTGTGTGCATGAGCTGGGGGGAGGGGCAGAGAGAGAGGGAGAGAGTGAGGACAAAAAGACTCCCCACTGGGTGTGGAGCCTGATGCGGGGCTGGATCTTAGGACCCCAAGATCATGCCCTGAGCCAACATCAAGAGTCTGACACTTAACCGACTGAGCTACCCGTGTGCCCTGAGCTTCGTGGTTTAATGATGAGAGCACCGTGGTCTCTGAAGTAGACTGACCCATGCCTGACACTCACCAGATATTCCTCAGGATTTAGTTCCATCTCCTTTTAAGAAGGCAAGGGAAAGTCCTCTGCTGTTCTACATAGTCTTTAAAAATGATCTCAAACACTTCTGTGTTTAAGCATTTCTAAGCCAGCACACCAAGAGCTATACCCAGGAGGTTTCCCCTCAAAGTGCTTGCCCGTCCTGTGGCAAGCATAGTAATAAATGCTGGGGGTGCAGAAGTGAGAGGCATGATCCTGACTCAGAGGAGTTCCTGGGCTAGGGGTTGGTTATTGAGTGGCTGATCTAAAGAACCCTTTTCAAGTGAGAAAGGACTTGAAGTGAGTCACCTAATCAACAAAAAGTGTGCTTGTGGGTGCTTTGGAATTTGGGTCAAGCGTTCTTCCCTTTCAGACCCTGGCTCTGTCTTATTGGCTAAGTGACATTGGATGAAACAGCATCCATTCTATCTGAGCCTCAGTTTGCTCAGTTGTCAAATGGGATTGCTAATACCTACTCATGGGATTGTTTGGGGATTAAATGCACTAACCTTGATAAATAGACTAGATTTGGGTAGAAGAGAGGACAGGGCATGGGAGAGAAGGTTGACGGCTAGGTCACTTACTATAGATCTTATAGAACTAAGGTAGGAAAAATGGGGTTGGGGGCTTGATCATGGAAGGCACTGAATCTCAAGCTCAAACAGGCCTTGGGACATTGCTGCAAGGACAGTGAGGTTTCATCACATCTCAGAAAGGCTGAGGGAAAGGGCCATCAGTCAGTCTTCACGCTAATATGATACTCTTGGCTCACTGAGCTAGTCACGGGCAGGTAGAGACCAACCACATTCTTATGTGGAAACACAGGAATTTAACACTGTCAAAAAGCAGAAACAGACCCATAAATACAGAGAACAAAGTGATGGTTGCCAGAGGGGAGGGGTTGGGTAGATGGGCAAAATGGGTGAAGGGGGTAAGGGGAAGTATAGACTTCTAGTTACGGAAGGCGTAAGTCACGGGGGTTAAAAAGTATAGCCCAGGGAATAGAGCCAATGGTGATGGCAGCTACGTTGATGGGGAGCACAGCAGAATGTATAGACTTGTCGAATCACCATGTTTGTACGCTGGAACTTCATGTAACATTGTGTGTCAACCATACTTCAGTTAAAAAAAGAACTTAACAGTATGAGGACCACCAAGTGGTGCCAACAAGTTCTGGATCTTAAACTATACGTTATTAGAATACGTTAGCTGCTGGCCCATTTTTGGTCTTGAAGGGGGAGGCTAAGGCTCAGCAAGGTGACAATGTTTTAATTGTAAGTTGACTTTGTGAGAAGACCTAGATCATACAAGAGTTCAGAAATTTCCTCTGTTTACAGTGCAATCTAACGGATTGGTGTCCCGGAAGGTTTTGAGAGAGACCCTTTTCTGTTTTAAAATTGAGAACGTTTGCAGTTTCCAGTTCCAGTCACATATGTTCCTTTGATCTTTGTCTTTAGCTGCTCATGTTTCCCACCTGGAAAATGTGTCCGAGGAAGAAATGAACAGACTCCTGGGAATAGTGTTGGATGTGGAATATCTCTTTACCTGCGTCCACAAGGAAGAAGACGCAGATACCAAACAAGTTTATTTCTATCTGTTTAAGGTGAGGTTTTTACCATTTTAAAAAGGTGTTTTGTCTTTCTCTCATTGTTCAGATGTGCTCAGTTTCTGCACACCAGGTCGTGGGTGGGAAGGCTCTCAGCTCATGATATGTTTGCCCTCAGGGTTTGTGGAAGCATGCATTTCTTCATGAGAGGTTCTCTAAAATGACCCACCATGTGTTGGACACATCACTCTCCTTGAGAGCCTTCATATTTGTATGCAGACTTGAATATCTCGATTTGCTTATGCATATAGATATCTTTCCATCCACCCATCCATTCATCCATCTGAGTATGTATTGCACACCTGCTCTGTGCTCTGTGCATGGCACTCGTGTAGGCATGAGGGATAGATCAGTGGGCAGACACCTTGGCCTCATGGAGTTGGCATTTCAGTAGAAGAGGCAGACAATCAACCAGTAAATAATATATTTGCAGGTGGTGATAAGTGCTGTGAAGAGAAACAAAGTAGGGTAAGTGGAATCAGAATGGCAGGGATGGTGGTGGGTGGGAGGACACAATCATGAGGAAGGGCAGTTAAGAAAGGCCTCTCTGAGGAGACCACAGATGAGCAGGAACCCAAGCTGGGGGACAGGAACTGTTGCTGAAAAGGGGTGGGGGAAGAGCTTTCCAGGCAGCAGAAGGAACACCATCTAGGGAGCGAGTATGGTGTGATGTGGGAAGAGCGAGGAGGCTGGTGGTGGAGCCCAGTGAGCAAGGGGAGGGTGGGAGGAGATGTGGTTGGAGGGTGGCCCCAGGGCCTTGACTCCCACACTTCACAGGGAGGAATCAAGATCCAAATTTGGGCATTTCCCCACTGTCCTCTATGTCTTGTTGACAACAGTCGCCGATTAGTGCCCTTACTCCCCTTACTTCCTGGCTCTGCCTCAGCTCCCCTTGGGTCACATCCATCCCCTTTCTGCAGACATACTTCTCCCCAGCTTCTAACTGCGGTGGGGATGGACGGGGTGGGAGAGAAATGGGTGGTAGGAGCAGACAGACGAACTTCAGGGGGCCAAAAATACATTCTTAAAGGGAGCAGACAGAGAAATAATTTAAAAACAGAAATCTTCCTGTTGAGGGCACTGTTGTTTATATTGTATTGTGTAATACTTAAAAGGTTCTTAAAACAAAAACAAAAACAAAAAAAATGCTCCACTCAGAGCTTATACCAGGAAAGGTTTGCCTCTTAATGAGCACTGTGCTTCATTTTATATGACAAGGATAGAAAAGTTTTCCATTGAGTCCCCTCTTTTGCTTTGGCTGCTAGGAATCTCAGTGCAAATTTTGTGCCTAATTCCTGTAGCTTTTTTTTTTTTTTTTTTTGAATCTGAATTTACTTGATACATAATTTTCCCTTCTCCCCATTTATTAACTTTCATCTTTTTTGTTGTTTTTGGGGGGTTTCCTGATGGGAGTTTGGGGATAGATAGGAGACAGGTGTGTGAGTGAGAATTGTATTTTTAAACTTTGGGGTCATGTGTGGGGATGCTGGTTCTACAAAGCTAAATGGGAGGTTGGGGGGAAGAGAAAGAAAGAGGAGAGGGGTGGGCAGAAAGAGAATGCACCGTGGAGTTCCTCCCCGCCATTAGCAGGCACTGGGCTACTCCAGGTGACAACTTGTTGACGTGGCTGTGAGGCCTGAGTCATCCAGATCGAACCCTGGCAGGTTCATGCTGTTTAGAACTTCTTTGGAAAAAGATGTTAGTTGAAGAAAAACAACGTCTGCACGATTGCAGCGATTATTTGTCTTGGAACTGAGCGGCCTGGCAGCCCCACCGCCCCGCTGGAAATGAAGGTGGTGTCAAGGTTTCCATCCTGCCGGCCTCCTTGGGATTCCGGTTATAACTAACCAAATAGGCCAGGCAGCATTGCTCGGCTTTGAAGTCCATTTCTCTCTCTCTCTCTCTCTCTCTCTCTCTCTCCCTCTCTCCTCTCTCTCACCTCCCCCATCTTTAACAGCACAAACGTATTGACTCATAGGAACAAAATCTAAAATATGCAGCATTCTCTCCCATCCCCTACCCCCAGAGTCATTCTTTGGGCCAATAAGTAATAAATCATCCATTCCTTAGCTTTTGAAAGGCAGTTCCCGTGTCTCCTATGTCTCAATAATTAAATTAGAATTAAATGTATTATACCTTTAAGTAACATTTTAAAAACTCAGGCTTAGATGTTGAAAATAAACCCAATGAAAAGCTGCTTCGTAAGCTCAGTGTTTCCTCGACCCTATAACTGTGGCACCAGAGCTCGACTCTCTGGGCTTCAATTCTGGCTCCGTCTCATGTGAAAGGTGACTTTGGACGAGTCATTCTCCCGCAGTTTCCTTATCGGTAAAATACAGACAGTGATAGGACTTCTGATAGCACGTCTGAAGGTTGTTAGGGGTATTAAATGAGATACAACATAAAGAACTGTGAAGAGTGTCTGGGGAACATAAGGATGCAAATGCTTGCTGCAGGTATTAAGTTTCTTTTATATGGCCACTTATCCCATCTCCATCCTTTTGTAGATGAAGAAACTGACATTCACCGTCTCCCCAACTCATCAGTTTCTCTCCAAATTGAAACCCTCAGCGGACCAAGTTCTCAAATGGTCTTATTTTAACTGGACAAACAAAGTAGGCAGCCAGAATTATCTGTATTTAAATTTGATGATCCATCTTTCCATATACTTAGAAACATATCTAGTGACTTATCATTATTGCATGTTTATTTTTTATAAAAATGGGCATAGTACATTGAAAGGATCAACAGATGCCCATGCTAATTATGTATATGGTGCCCCAGAAGGAATTGAGGCCCTTGTAAGGCATGGCTCAGGGGACACATGGTGACCTTGAAACTGTGTCCATTTCTGTTAACTCCTTGGAGCATGATTGCCATGTCTTGTTGCTGTTGAAAAGGCAGTAAGTGGAGAAAGGAGAGAAAGATGTAACTTAAATAAATGCATGGTCATATCATACCTGGCCCGCATGTAAAGGTTACAGGATTTTCAAGCAAAGGTTGAAGGTAAAGGATTTCAATATCAAATTTATTTTCAAAGTAGGTCTTGATTAGTGACTCTGTGTTCGCTTTTTCTCTTGGATATGTGTTCTTTGAGAGCTTTAAATTCCAGTGGCAAGGATTAAGAGCAGTGTTTTGTTTTGTGGGCATTGAGATGCCAGAACACTTGGCTTGTATTCTGTGCATGGAGAGGAAATGAAAAGAGACCGCAGCAGTGAAAGTTGCCAATTGAGAGCCCTGCAGAATTCTTTCCCTAAGGGCCTGGGCCCTAGTTTATGCATAGGACATGCAGCTGGTACAGCCTTCTCCCCTGGCCTCACTTGTGCAGAATGGCTCTCTGCCTTTCAGGGGTTTAAATATGAACCTTCTTCAGGGCGCCTGGGTGTTGCAGTTGGTTGTGTCTGACTCTTAGTTTCAGCTCTGGTCATGCTCTCAGGGTCATGAGATCAAGCCCTGCGTGGGTGTGGAGCCTGCTTAAGATTTTCTTTTTATATTTCTTGGCGCCTAGGTGTCTCAGTTGTTTGAGTGCCTGCCTTCAGCTCAGGTCACGATCCTGGAGTCCAGGGATCGAGTCCCACATCGGGCTCCCTGCCCAGCAGGGAGTCTGCTTCCCCCCCCACCCCCATGCTCCCTTGCTCAAATTTATTTATTTGAGAGAGTTAGATCTTAATCTTAAATCTTAAAATTAATCTTAAATTTTGCGATTAATTTTTTAATTAATTAAAATCTTAAAATCTTAAAAAAAAAAAAGATTTTCTCTTTCTTTGTCCCTCCTCCCCATGTGCTCTTTTTCTAAAATAAATAAATAAATCTGAAAAACAAACAAACAAACCCTCCAGAGCATCAACACAGTCTGCAGGGGTCTAGTTGGGATGTGTAGAGTGTGAGTGTTGTATACCAGGCCTGTGGGTCAGTGGGAATCTGGAAATGGTGGGGAGAAGGGAAAGTGAGTAGGGTAGAGGAGCCTGGTGCTACTGCTGGAGCTCTAGGCTGTGCAGAACATGAAAGGGGTCTAGTTTCTCATAGCTCTAGTCAGGGGTATGAAGGGAAATTATGTTACCTGATAGTCACCCATTTTTATTGACTTAAGGATTTATTTAAATGTAGATAAGATAATTAGAATATGGTGACTTCCCTTTAAAGGCTGTGTTAGGTATGTGTGTGAGAGAGAGATAGACATTGATTTTTTTTTCTTAATGATTTTTTTGCAGCTCTTGAGAAAGTCTATTTTACAAAGAGGAAAACCTGTGGTTGAAGGCTCTTTGGAGAAGAAACCCCCATTTGAAAAACCTAGTATTGAACAGGTAAAATTTTAGGGGAAAAAAAAAGCCCTTTTTTTTATTGCTCTAAGGCTGAACAAACCTAATCTTCCTTCCATCTCTCCACGTGTCTTCCTTCCATCCTCTATACCCGGCTTAGAGATGCTCACTGAGTCCGTAGAGATTGTCTTGGACCCTTTGCATCAGAAGCGAATACTTAATTTAATAAATGATCTAGCTGTTGTCTTTTACAGTTACTGTATATTCAGAATTCACTGTGTTTGGGGAAGAAACAAATTAAGCAGAACGTGTAGGTTGTAGGAACACATGGAATGTGCTTTTTCTTGGTGTTGATGTTTTAAAATTAAGTCTTTGTCCTTTTGTTTGGCACTGTCTGAAAAAGCCTATTGAGGTGAGGGAATTCGGGAGCATTGTCAAAAACATTGTAAGTCAAGCAAAAAAAAACACAAAAAAGAAATGAGATTTTGCATCCAGAAATTGACTTCCTGTTACATTATGATTCCTGGGAAGAAACCGGTTTACTTGGGGAATCTGTTGACATGTATAGACGTTTTTTGTGAAGTGTTGTGTCCCTCCTCAGAGTCACTTTTTAGCCTGCCATTGTTCGGCTAAATCAATCTCAGATACTCTTGACTGAATTTCTTGATGAGGGTGATTACAGAAGATAGGGCATCAGGGTCTCTACAAATATAAATAAATGTACTTTTATCAGTCAGTTTTCAGTAGAAGAAATTTTACTTTTGTCTCCAAACTCTATTCAGTAAGAATTTATTTGAAATTAGATTAGTTGGGAGTGTTCTACAGCAACATTAAATTAATCCATAGATTGTTTTATTTTTTTTATTTTTTTTAATTTTATTTATTTGTTTGACAGAGAGATAGTTTTAAAAGCTCGTAATTTTGAATAAGATTTTTTTTCTTGATAAGCTTGCTGAAACCAAAAGAGTGATAGTAAAGAGTTTATAAATTCTCATGATTTAGTTCAATGGAAAACATGTTAGCAGCTTTCTGATTAAAATTTTGGTAATGTAAAACTGTAAAGTTTATCCAAGAACTTCATTATACATGATCTCCTATATGGATAGTGCAGCAAGAGTTATTCTGCAGAATAGTCCTATTTTATTGTTTAAGAGGTTCTGACCTTTTCAGTCTGTGACTTTGATTTTCTCTTTAATGCTTGAGGATTGCAGCAGGCATAGAATAGCAACCCACAGCTCCTCTGTCTTGTCACTTTTCATCCACTGTGATCTGTGACATGATTCCCTCTGGGCATTCCTGTTTTCTAATAGGGAAAAGGAAGAGATTTTTGTGAATAGAGAGATGTCTGTTCCCTAGCTAATAACTACCAATGGTGCTGACTGTGTGGGTGTTCAGAATTAGTATGATTGCATAGCTGTATGAATAAATTGTCTTCCCTCCTTTTAAGGGTGTGAATAACTTTGTACAGTACAAATTTAGTCACCTGCCATCCAAAGAAAGGCAAACGATAGTTGAGTTGGCAAAAATGTTCCTAAACCGCATCAACTATTGGCATCTGGAGGCACCATCTCAACGAAGACTGCGATCTCCCAATGATGATATTTCTGGATACAAAGAGAACTACACAAGGTAATCCGATGACCAGCTCTTTTCCTTTGGCCTCTTAGAGCCCGTGGCAGATATAAAATTACTACTTGTCCCTGTAAGCAGAGGATTGCCCAGTTATCGTGGTAACTCCGTCAATTCAGAGAGAATGTTTCTATAATTTAACTTTTTATTCATACCATGATATTTTGGGGGGGAGTGAGGGATCCAAACCAGCTAGCCCCGTACTGTCCAGTATGATAGTTGATAGCTACATATGGCTACCGAGCGCTTGAAATGTGGCTAGTGGGAATTGAGATTTTGAAGCATATACAAACAAAAAAAAGAATGTAAAATATTTCATTAGTAGCTTTTAAATATTGATTACATGTTGAAACAATATTTTGGATATATTCAATTAGGATATATTAAAGTTAACCTTGTCAATATGACTATTGGAAAATTTAAAATTACTTATGTGGCTTGCGTTTTATTTCTATTGAACATCACCGATCTAGGTAACCATACTGTGACTCTGTAATGATTATACAGAAACTTTCACTCATTTAAAAAAACAAAAAACAATGACCACGGATATAATAGTGTTAAAGAATTTTTATAAAGAAGGAAAGATCATCCTAGACCCAGCACCATGATGGAACTGATATCATTATACATGTGGTCTTCCAGTCTTTGCCCTTTAACTATTTTATATTATTTAGAATGAAAAAAAAATCTATAGAATTTGCATCCTGTTTGTCCCCCTACTTAAAATCATATCAAACATTTTACTGGTTACATTATGGTCAGTTGAGTTGATGTACTGTAATTTGCCCAACTATTTCCCTGTTGGTGGACATCAGGCTGTGCAAATAATCGTGGATTGCATGTTTTTTCCCTAACTTGGGAATTTGTTTTTACTGTTTATGAATTGCAGAATAATAGAACTGACTTTAAAAATCTTAAACATGGGCCACACAAAGTAGGATGACCTACATTTATTTTCATTTAAGGAAGAGAGTGACTTGATTCCCTTTTTATAACTTTCCTCCTTTTCCATTTTATTTATTTAAGTAATCTCTACACCCAATGTGGGGCTCGAACTCATGACCTAGAGATCAAGAGTTGCATGCTCTTCTGACTGAACCAGCCAGGCGCCCCACCCCTTTTTATATTTTATAGGCACATCAAGCTTGCTTCAGGAGGTATTCCTGACTTAAAGTAGGCAATTTTTTTATAGCCCGAAGAGCACTTGTACCCAGGTTGTTATTTTTTTAAAAGATTTATTTATTTATTTGAGAAAGAGAGAGAGTGTGTGCGAGCAGGGGGAGGAACAGAGTGAGAGAATCGTCAAGCAGACTCCCTGCTAAGTGCAGAGCCCGAGGGGAGGCTTGATCTTAGGACCCTGAGATCATGGCCTGAGCGGAAACCAAAAGTTAGACATTTAACTGACTGAGCCACCCAGGCACCCCTCCAGGTTATTTTCTTTTTTTTCTTTTTTAAAAATATTTTATTTATTTATTTGACAGAGAGAGACAGAGCGAGAAAGGGAACACAGGCAGGGGGAGTGGGAGAGAGAGTAGCAGGCTTCCCGCTGAGCAGGGGAGCCCAATGGGGGGGCTCGATCCCAGGACCCTGGAATCATGACCTGAGCTGAAGGCAGCCGCTTAACCGACTGAGCCAACCAGGCGTCCCTCCAGGTTATTTTCTATAACAGCAGATGGCATGTAGGAATGAGTATAATTTAAGATAAGTTTTCCTCTCTGATTATTGACCTGATATTCATGAGTAATATCCCCTTTCCTCTCCTCCCTTCTTTTACAATATATGTAATTTGAGTTATAAAGTATTTCCATACTAATGGATTTTATAGAAATTACAGATTTCTTTATCAGTTTTTTAAAACTATATATTTCTATACTTTCATTTCAGAATTTTTCATGAAATAATATAGTTCCTATATTATTTTAAATGTTTATAATAAGGGTTAAGATAAACTATCAAAAATATAGGGACCCCTGCTGGCTCAGTCAGTCGAACATGCAAGTCTTGATCTTGGGTTCATGAGTTTGAGACATACGTTGGGTGTAGGGATTACTTAAAAAAATCTGTCTTTTAAACCCATCTGTGAACAATTGGCTAAGCTGAATATTTGCTTAAGCCAGACCTCTGAAAGTATTTACCACTCTTAATAGAGGAAAAACTGTTTCATTGAGAAGGAGAATTAAATGTAAAGCAGCATGGGAGGTATTACTGTATTTTAGAAAAGAGTAAAAATATACTATGTAGCATTTGGGAATTACCAAGAAATGGGTGGCACTTACAAATCCTTAAGGAGTGGTAAAATTAGAACTAGAACTTTGAAATGAACAGTGGGTTTGAATCATAGCTCCATCCCTCCCTAGTTCTCTATGCTTTAGACCAGTCACTTCATCTCCTTGACCTTCAGTGTCTTCATCTGTCCGAGGCTCATGAGTACCCTGAGTGTTGTGTGTAGTGTCTGGCACACAGGACGGGCGCTAGGAAGATGCTAGTCATCGTTTTCCTCCCACACATGTTGTTCTCTAAAACTCAGTTGCTGCCAGCATAAGACTCTTAAGCTAGAGTGTGTACAACTGAAGGAGAGTCATTATTTGACCATCACTTTAGAAACTGAAATAACAGGGAATAGAAAGACAACAGCAGATTCCTTTCTAGCCCAGCCTCTTGGGCCACTGGCTGAGGGCGGTGGAAGAGGCGAGTCCGACCATGGTGAAGAGAACCCCGCCAAGAGACTAGAATGAATACACTCTGATGAGTCTGAAACCTGCTGATTTCTAGGTGGAATGGAGACCAAGAGCCTCTGTTAATAATAAATAAGGAAATGAAGGTAGACGACGCTCACCTCCCCCGCTTGCCCACGATCACGCCACATTGATGAAGAAAGGGAAGTACAGAGAAGCAACCTGTGAAAATTATGAGAAGCAGTAATTGTTTCAGAGTAAAACCTCACTGTCATGACCACTTAGGATTTTAATAAACCACACACCACTACAGCATGGTGTCTCACCGATACTCATCTTCTCAAAAATGGGTAATATTACAGGCTGCAGGCACCACCGGGTTTATCTTGATGTGTAAGTGAACCTCAGGACCTGTAATGCTGGTTCAGCATATAATTTGTAGCAGTTGTAGCGGTTAGAACAAAGGAGCTAAGCGTTTCTGGAGCTTGTACGTCAGCATGAAAATGGGGGGAATTCAGGTTCTCTGTGGAAGAGACCAGACTCAGAGAATGATTATTGCAGAGCTACCCTGTGAAGGTTTTCCAATAAAAAATTAAGTGCAGATTGAACAGGAGAACTGCTTAAATGACTTAATCCTCTCTGTTTTGAGTGAAGGAAAAATATAAATATTTTGCATACTGAAAATATCTGATACTGTAATACTAACATATACATAATATTAATAATTAATAGAAGTATATATTCCCTGGAAATCATTGTGGATTTAGAAAAAGATCTGGACAAATGTTTTGAAGTTCCCTGAATTTCATGATGGTGCACTAATATAATTCCATGAAGAAATAACCTGAAAATAAAGTGTCTGAAGGTCATGACTTTTTTTTTTTTTTTAAGATTTTACTTATTTATTTGACACAGAGAGAGACAGGGAAAGAGGGAACACAAGCAGGGGGAGTGGGAGAGGGAGAAGCAGGCTTCCCTGCTGAGCCGGGAGCCCAATGTGGGGCTTGATCCCAGGACCCTGGGATCATGACCTGAGCCGAAGGCAGACGCTTAACAACTGAGCCACCGAGGCGCCCCTGAAGATTGTGACTTTTTAAAATACATCTGACCAACAGAATCTGCTACCAGAAGCGGCGAATGATTAGTCGTAGATTCTGAAATGTGTAGAGCTTCTGAAAGGTGTAACGGTCACCCCTATATTGGGGAGATGTTTTGTAAGAATACAGTGCAAGTTGGATATAACTAAGTTAATTTTGGTGAAACAGTTGTATGTAACCATTGTTCTGTGTTACTGAGCGTTCATCATTAGGCATGTAAGTCTAGGACAGTACATAGGAGAAGCATGGAAAGAACAGTGGGCTAGGGGGTGAGACCCACGCCTTGAGTTGGGGTCAACTAGGACAGGTCACTTAATTCCTACAAACCTTAGAATTTTCATTCCATCAAGTAGGATGACATGGTCTGTGCTCAAATTCTCCAGTTCTATTCACATTTTAAAGAAAACAAGGTGGTTGCAAATCATCATGATGCTGTCAAAACTCTCCAAGAGTTACTTGCTTACACATGCCATTTTTATTAGGCATACAAAAATGAATGAACTATCTTTTCACTGCTTTTTAGAAGACCTGAAACCAGTCATTTAGGTAAAATCTTTTCCTATGGTCAAGTGTTTGGAGGAGTGTGTGTGCAGTGACAAGGCATACGAATTCCCATTTCTTCTTTCCATCCCACCCTGCTCAATGACTATGTCATTTATCTGAAATAGCACCCAGACACCACACATTGACTTAGTCTCTGTCTTACCATACCATGCACCTTACAGATTGATAAAATGAAATTAATCTTGGAAGTAAAAACAAAGCTAAAAAGTATCAACTGTGGTCTGTAAAATGGTTTTCAGAGGAAATGGATGGAAGTCTATTATTTGAAACATTTTACTAGACAATAACAGTCTGTTTTGCCTTCCCTTACCCTGGGAAGATTGCATGGCCTGTTAAGCACTTCTTTATAGCACTTCATGATTTTATGGTAATATTTATAACCTACCACTGCCGTAGCAGAAATAACATCAGTTTTAAATAGAGTATTGGACATCCGTGACCCCTCCACAGATGGAAATGCTCTTTAGACTCAAAATCAGCACCTGCCATAGACACATACTGTGAGCCACAAATGTAATTTAAAATTTTCCAGTAGTTACATTTTGAAAAATAAATAGGCACAGGACGTTAATTTCAATAATGTGTTATTTCACCCAATATATAAATATTATTTCACTGTGTGATCAATGTGAAAAATTATTAATGATGCATTTTACCTTCTTATGCGCTGTCTTTGAAATCCAATGTTTATCCTTAGGGCACATCTCAGTTCATTTCCTCAGTTTTAAATGGTTAAAGATAAATGGAGTCCTACCAGAGCAGTAAAGTTATGTTTCATGGAAGAATATTTTGCACTGTTTCCATTTAAAAGTAAATTTTAAATTGATTAAATGCCACTAAAAATTAAGCTCCTCAGTTGCCCTAGCCACGTTTCAGGTGCTCAGTAGTTACGTGTGGCTGGTGGCCTTTGTATCTGCACAGATCACAGAACATTCCCAGCAGCATAGACAGCTGTTTCAGACAGTATTGGTCTAAATCCTGAGAACCTTTAATCTTCCAGTACAGAAAGTTGGACATATTTTTAACATGATAGTCTTGCTATGGCCCAAGTCTCGTGAAACTGAATTTCTGATTATTAAAGTTTGTAACTTTAACTCTTAACGTTTGTCGTTTCATAATTAGTCACTCGGGAGCTGGCCTCCCTTCAGCCCCGAATATCTTATAACCTCATTAAGTGGCCATAGACTAACATCCAGCCGAGGCTGGCCTTGAAGGTGATACAGCTCTGTACGAAGCACAGAGTAAATGCACTTGCTAGCTTGTCTGCTGCCAAGATCAGTTTCTGATTTGACAAGATACAGTAACACTTAAGATGCCCGTTTGGTAATCATAAAATGACATTTGAGTGTAAATTATTAAGCTGGGAGAAGCGTAGAAATAGTAGCAGGGTTTTACGGTTAATTTTGAATTGAGGCAGGTGAACTCGAACTAATGAAAATTGTCTTTCCGGAAGAGGAACCACCACCACCATCAGCGCCATCACAGGCACAGGGAACTATGAAGTGATACGGAATAAGATAAAGAAAGCAATAAGCATGAGTTAATGACTGTTATTCTGCTCTTCATTAAGGGTCTGAAAGGTCGTCAGGACCTTCCCATTTGCAGTTTGGGCACCTGAGAGTGCTCCCTCCCACTTTAAACATCAGGAAGGCACACACACAGCAGGGGTATTAATTTCTGAAAGCAGTCCTGTCCTGGGAAAGGATGTTTGGCTCTGCTACCAAAGAATAAGGATCTTCTGAGCTTCTGAGCCCTGGTGTCGTGCCGCCCTCTGACCCCCACTCTACAGTGATGGGACTGGGTCCTGGGAATTTGAGACCTCGCATCCTGGCCAACCATAAAGAAAGAGGGCCGGTTTTGAATAAACTTTCATTCTCCAGCTCCTCTTGGCTGAGGGAGCTTTCTACATTGTGTGCCCTACATAGCCAGCAGTACCCCAGGACTGTGGTCAGATCTCAAGAAAGCCTCTGGTTTCCCTCTGGGCCTGGGCACTCGTCCAGCTTTCTGTAATGCCGAAGTGCATTTTTAGGTTGGAGACTGAGTCACTGAAAACGTGCCTAAGCGACAGATGGTGACGCTTATTACTTCCTGCGTTTTGACTGAGTTTTGAATAGTCTTGAAGATCTTTATCTTCCCATCAAAGCTTCAGGGGTATGTGAGTGCTGTGTAGGCATTTTAAATTTTACTCAGAGAACGAGATGGTGGAATTCTGAGTCTTTCACAAAGGGGACTTCTCAGCTTCCCCTTTAATTTCTTCTGTTATTTAAACTACCATTTATGTACCAGAAACTCGAATTGCAGTGTGCACTCTCCATACAGTATCTCCTAGCCTGGGCGTACCAACCCAGTGAAGTAGATATTATTGCTGTCCCCCTTTTACAGGTAAGGACCTGGAGACTTAAGAACATAATTACATTTCCCAAGTCATGGCAGAGCAGAGATTTGACCCCAGGACTGTCTGACCGCAGGACTCATTGCGTGATGCTGCAGTATAGAATGGGTTTCCTAGAACTGGACCCCAGTGCTTGTATACGGGCGAGCTACTCTAATTTCCGAGTTTCCTTGGCTGTCAGGGATACATACTACTGCTCATGACTGCAGACCTAGTTTCTTCTGCTGTGGTTACTGGTAGGAGAGTCACCATCATTGGACATTTCAGAGGACCTGGGCGTTTAAGGGGTATTGATGGTGCTTGTCTCCTCTTATCACAGGTGGCTGTGTTATTGCAACGTGCCCCAGTTCTGTGACAGTCTACCTCGGTATGAAACCACCCAGGTGTTTGGGAGAACACTGCTGCGCTCAGTCTTCACAGTCATGAGACGACAACTCCTGGAACAAGCGAGACAGGAGAAAGACAAACTGCCACTTGAAAAACGAACTCTAATCCTCACCCATTTCCCAAAGTAAGAGAGCACCTTTGCTGGTCTTTGATCCTGGAGCCTGTGATTGATAAACACACACCGAAGCCTGTATCAGGAACGAGATCAGGAATGCCAGCAAAGGCATCCCAGGGAAGAGGGAGAAAGGACCCTCTCCTTCTCAGCAACCTTCATGGGTCTTCGGTATTGCACAGTGCATCTGTTGTTGGCATGAATTTGTGTTGCCTGCAGGCATGGCTCCCTTGCCCCCACCTCATCCCACCTGGGTCCTGGTCTCTGGGTCTCGCAGTGGTGTAGTGCTTTGTTTGGTGTATTCAGCTGCCAGGAAGCTAGAGGAGGATGGGGGAGAGTGGTCGAAGCAGTTTCCATCTACTAGGTAGGACAACTCTAGTGGCTGGTTTTTTCCATCCCACATCTCCAACCCTTTCGAAGCCTGGTGAATCACTCCTGCCTCAGCTACAGTCAACCTGCCCCCTCACTCTTTGTAAACTAGACCCCAAGAGCTGGACAGGAATAGAGAGGCCCTTCAGAATGATCTTCCTACCTCTCTGCTCAGTTTTTTGCAGAATGTACATAACTGTTGTACACCTTGCTTCTTGTACCTGCGAGAGCTCCAACATATAAATAATCACTTACATATTTTTCAAATGAAGAAAATGTGTTTAAAGGAATAGGAAGTTGCAGTGCTGTACCATTGGCCTGGGAGATGCATTTTCAGTGCTAAGAACCAAAAATTTAAACTAAAAGTCTGACTGCTCATGAGGGGCTGAGGGTGCAGTTGCCAGCTTCTCATGGACCAGTGACAGCAAGACATGAGTGAGCCAGTTTATTCCGTAGGCAGCATTCTCCCTAGACCAACATTTGCTGTGAAGGAGGCAGAAGATATCATTGGAAAGGGCTTTCTAGGTTCGATAGAGCCTTCCTTTCCCACACCATTGAGAACTGCTGTTGTAAAGAAGAGAGTTTAAAAGAGGAGGTATTACATTCTTTAACCAAGGACTGATGATACCCTGTTTTAGTAGGGAAACTAGATTTTTATTGTTAAGTTACCATTAGTTGGATTACCCAGTTTGTTTCTCAGGAAAGATAGCTTTAATTTTTAAGAATATGTTAGGTCCAAAACAACCACAAAAATGGTTTTTTGCTAGAAATTAACTGAAAATTCCTTTGCTGTTTAACACAAATCCTACGCCGTGGGTAGAAGATGTCATGGGTAATTCTGATGAGCTTTAGCTGAATGCCCAATATTTGCACATAAATCCTAGCATCCTGGGTTTCAGTGTTTTCTTCAGGCAGCCAGTTCCTGAGACCGAGGCATGACATGAACATTTTGGTATTCTCCAGGGAAGAAGATTCAGAAGTAGGGGAGCTGCAGCTTGAGTGTTGCCCCTAAGTGGGTTATGATCTCTTCGGCATGCTCATGTATTCAGTAACTGCCTTTTAGCTGGTCTGAGATTGAGAGCAATTTTCTTATTTCTCTATGACATTTGCCACATAAGCAGCGTTTTATATTTTTAGATTATAGTTGTCATTTTGTGTCTTTAAGCCAAGGCACAAAGAGGACCCTCCTCCTACCCCACCTTTTATGGTACTTAAAGAGAAATTTTAATTACTTTACAGAGGAACAGGTTTTTGTTTTGCTTTCCCTCCCCCATAGCAAATTCATTTTGCTTCTTGCACATATTTGCTAATTATAGTGTGTTATGTTCCTTCATCCCATAGTTCTGGCATGCTTATGCTGTTGAGTCAAAAAATCAATGCTGGTTTTTTTTCTTTTCTCTATTACTAATGGTAGGGTAAAGCTACCACCCACTTCTCCTTTTAAATCCCTTGTCATTGACTATGACAACATTGAGGCTGATAGGGATTTATACCTCTAGCCTTGGCAGCAGAATCACACACATGGAAGCTCGAGGTGCTGTTGGAGTCTTGGGCGCTGGCTCAGAGTGAGAGCTGTGTCTGGCCTCACGCCACTCCCCGAAGCCTCTGTGATTCTCACACGCGTTTGCAGGGCTCACATCCTCATCTTCCTCCTCCTCATATGGGCTCTTTCTTCCAGTGGGCTTTACCTTGTGCCTTTCCTAGGGCAGTTGGATGGCTGAGTTGGTTAAGCATCTGCCTCTTGATTTTGGTTCCGGTCACCATCTCAGGGTGGTGGGATCTAGTCCCATCCCTCTCAGCGGGGAGTCTGCTTCCCTCCTTCTCCCTCTGCCCCTCCCCCACCTTGCACTTGCATGTGGGCTCTCTTTCTCTCACATAAATAAATCTTTAAAAATATATATGTATATTAAAAAACAAAAACAAAACTTGTGCCTTTCCTCCCATCCACCAACTTACAAGGTTGTTTTTAGAAAGGTTCAGTATCTATATTTTACCCTAAAAGTGATAAATAAATGCACATGCTGATGACAATTTGGTTAAGAGAGAACAAAGGAGCAAAAGACCCCCACCCCCAAAGCCCTACCACTCTGAACTACTTTTAGTGTTTTTAGAGATTTCTGTTTTTCTCCATGGATTGTTCTTTTATTCTACATATAGTTTTGAATTGGGTACCTATATACAAAGTAAGCAGTATCTCATGTCATTGCATGAGACTATTCTTTATTATAATAACTATATTTACATATATACAGATATAACACACACATGTGTGTATATAGAATATTTTTTCTAAATTAGTAATGGCATTTTTCCTTGGTGAGTCTCTGCAGGGCTTTGTGAAAGAGTGTTCTGATCATATGATTACATATAGAGAAGGAGCCTAGAAAAGGAAAGGAAATTTACTTCTGCGACGAAGGGCAGTTGGGGAAATCTTGAGGGCTGGGTAAGGTAGGAAGAGGAGAAAAGGCCTCGAACACTTTTCTTTCTCCTCAGCAAGATCACAATGTGATCTCAGTAAGGCTCTTACCTCCTACTGCTGTCAGTCTTTCTGTGATTGGTAAGAAACATACTAAAATGTTTTAAAACGTAACATAATGGTGGCTCGCTTGGAAGTAGAAGTGATTCATGCAGTTTTTATAAACCGTGAATTAAACTATCATGTGCGGGTAGGTACTCATTCAAATGGTACCTTGTTCTTGAATCTGAGATTTAATCTGAGCAGCAAGTAAGAAGACCCTTAGGACCTTTCCCCATCTATTTTCGCTTCCACAAACAAATCTCTCCCACCCCTGAAACCATTTAAAATCTTGCAGGCATTGATAGGCGAGAATTGTGGTACTTTTAGTGATAGGGATAATGGTGATAATGATGATTCTGATCTCTGATCAGTTATCCAAAACCTTGATACTGATGTTTCAAAATTCAAGATTTAAAATATTTTGTAGAGGTAATATAACACATATATTAATAATCACAGCTCTAGGGATAGGGGCAATCCCCCTAAATCAAATCCATTCGTAATTGTAAACACTATAAGTGGTTTTATGTATGTTCAGATCAGATTGTTGCCAAATGGGTCATGGAAGATCTTTTTTAAAGAGCTTTTGGAGTTCAGAATTTCAGATACAGGATAGTGGACTCATCATATTCAACCTTTATTACATCATTGCAGCATGAACTTCATGAGGGCAAGATGGTTGTTTTGTTCACTCTGTCTTCACAGCACCTAACACAGTGCCTGGCCCAGGGTAGACGTCCAACCAGTATCTGTTGAATGGATGAATGGAGCACTTACGTGGGGGTCAGGCACTGTTTTATGTATGAACATGAGCTTATTTCTCACGGTGACCCTTTGCAGGAATTACTGTTCATATTTCTGTTTTATGGAAGTGGAATCTGAGAAAGAGGAAAGCTAAGAATTTGTTCCAAGGATCACAGAGATTAAGTGGTGAGCTTGGCCAATGGATTCTAGAGCCCAGGCTCTTAGCCGTTTATTTTATTTTATTTTTTTGTATTCCTCCACTTGAATTAATGTACCTTAAAAAGAGGCTTGTAGGAAGGTATTCCAGTACCAGATGTGTCAATTTGTGTTGGTATTTTAATCATAGTTCTTTAATTTTGGTGTACGTAAGTCTAAGGTACTTTATCAAAATTTAGTTACCCAGGCCTGTTCTCATGGACTGAGTTTCAGTAAGCCCAGGTGGAGCTTGGCTATCTAGATTTCTGACAAGATCTCCAGGTGATTCCTATGGGTCCCCAAACTTTCAGATCCATTTGGTTTATAACATGACAAGACGTATAACATAGGAATCAATCACATTCTAATCCTAGCCCTGTAATTTACTATTGTGGAACTTTGTGCCAGTGATATAATATCTGTGCTTTAAGTTATTTTCTTCTGTAAAATGGGTATAATAATGGATTCCATTTCACAGATTTATTACAAAGATTACCTGAGTTAATAATACATCAGCCACTTAGGACAGTGTTTGTAAGAGTTATATACGTGTGTGATAATAAAAATAAAATATGTAACTCATTGGGTTGATGTGAGGATTCGAGAAGAAGTTCATAGAACAGTGCAGGCACATGGCAAGCACTAATAACTATTAGCTTTTGGGATGGACAATGACAGTGGTGATGACAGCTACATAGATGGTGGAAATCTTGCTCTGAGGCTGAGGAGCGCTCAGTGCAATGCATTCCTACTGATAGAACACTGTGCAGTCTATATTGTGTCAAACCATGCAGAATCAAAAGAGAATAAATTTGTAGAAATGCATTTTTTATTTGAATATACTGGGGCCCCCCACAGATCATCATTTGAGTAATCATTCATGAGCGTATTTCTGAGTTGAAAGTGAGATGCTGATGTTGGGGCGCTTGTCATAGATGGTTAGGGCTTTCATCCCTCTGGTGGTGCATTAGTTTTTTATCTTACTGTTGCTTTTACTCTTGTGCCTAGGTTCCTGTCCATGTTAGAAGAAGAAGTTTATAGTCAAAACTCTCCTATCTGGGATCAGGATTTTCTCACAGCCTCTTCCAGAACCAGCCAGCTAGGAATCCAAACAGGTAAATTTCTTTTTGCATAAATCCGAGAACAATCGGGAAGTGTTAGTCACAGCTCACTCTGCATTTATTTGTGTTTTTCATCAAAACATTGAACAGAGCCAGCAAAAAAGTAGCACTCTGGCAAATCTTGTATCTGCATCTCTGTTAATGAGGAGAGCAGGTGCAAATCAGTTAAAACTACTCCTCCTTGTACTAGTGGGTTTGCTTAGTTTGTGCACCATAATTTTATAAGAGGTATAATATACCACACAGCTCAGCTCTGTATGTGTCTTTTTAAAGACATATAAGGTCTCAGTCCATGGCCAAATATGCCTGGGAATCCAGTCTTGGTCTGTTTTGTGAATCTGTGATGTCTGTTGGTGCATGAAGTTACACTCATGGATAAAGGTAGGGTGGTGAGTGGAAAAGAGCAGTCTTGAGTCTCAGGTCATGAGATGCTTTCCAGTGGGGCCAGAGCTACCCTTCGCATTGCCTTGAGTGGCATCAGCTGGTGTTTTATGTTGAAGGAAGAGACATGTTCTGGAGTCACACCGATCCCAGAGAGAGGATCTGAATTGCTGCCCTTGACACAAGGACAACTCTGGAGAAGTTTAGCAAGAGAAGCCAAAGCAGTCATTTATATGTGGCCATGGGAAAGAGAATGAAGGATTTCAATGTCAGTTTTTAGTATATCTAGCTCAGTGTGTAGTATTTTTGCCTCCAGCAAAAAATTTTTTTACAAAGAGTCAAAGTCACCTTCCTGAGTATATGGTTCCGTGAATTTTGACAAACACATGCAACTGTATAACCACCCGTACCATCAAAATACAGAATAGTGGCCTCACCCCAGAAAACTCCTTTGTAACCCTCTGTCATCCATTCATTGCCCTACCTCCAGCCTTCGCAACCACTGATGTTTTTGTTCCTGGAATCTGCCTTTTCTAGAATGTCATATGAATGGAATCGTATGGTACACCATTTTCTGAGTCTGACTTCTTTCACTCCGCATAACGCATTTGAGAATGTGATTACAATTTTTTTTTTCATCTAGAGCCCAAGTTTGGATGCAAATATAATTAAATCTCTACAAAGCAGAGTGCTTAGGGAATGAGGTAGTTCAGTTTGGATCAGATCCTTTTTGTTTGAATTCTCGTTTTTAGAGACTTGAGTTTTTAGCATGGACAGGACATGTTCTCTCTGTGGCTGGGCATATCCCCTGCATTGCTCTCTCTGTCCCTGTGCTGTTCACTTTATCTTTATCTCATCTGGTTTTCAAACGGCATCTCTCCCACAAACCCTTTCCTTACTCTTCCCATGCCTTCCGGCAAGGACTGGATCTCTTTTCTTCCAAACTTCCACAGAACCTTGAATATATCTTATCTTTGGTTGTCTAACTTGGCTGCCCAGTGGCATCACTCGTGGTAATTTAAAATAATATTGATTTGTGAGGCTTTTCCCGACAGAGTGATACAATTGGTCTTGCCTGGACACGGAGACTTTTAAAAACTTCCCAGGTGATTCTGATGTGCAGCAATATTTGAGAACCTCTGTGTCATACAGCGCTTAACTCATGCTATCCTAACCCTCTTTTTCTGTAAGTCTTGTCTCCTTTGAGTTTGACTCCTGGGTGGTGAGAGACTATTTTGCCACAATAATAATAGTAATATACTTCCGTTAAGTGCTTCCCTATGAAGTTTGCTTTGTATGAAAGCCTTAGCACAAACCCTGAGAAGTTGGTATTATTATCCCCTTTATGTAGATGAGAAATAGAAGCTGAGAGAGGAGCACCAGGTTGGCCCGCAGGCAGAGCTGTGGAATTCTTAACTGCTTCTCTGTATGAAGAGCCAGACTCTAGCCACTAGCCCAGGGCACTGCTCCGGCATGTGCTGCAAATGTGCAGGCAAATGCCTGTGGGAGGAACGCGTGAAGAACACAGCGTCCTCCTACGGGCAGGGGGACACCAAAGCTGACAACCGAAGGTGAGGAGCAGGGTCAACTTTGTTCTTTTCTGGAGGCTCTTCCCAAGAGGATTCCTCTCTCTTGAAAACTCCCCTTGACCCTTGCCTGCTCAAAGTGCCGCCCAGTCTGTTTGGCTTCCAGCACATTCTGTGCCTTAACACAGGGTGGAGAAGGTGGACGTTGTCTCTGACTCTCGGGATTCCACATTTATTTCTGTGACTAAGATTGTAACCCAGTTGAGCTGTCTTGTCCTCTTTAATATTACCCAGAGCTGTCAGAAGCGGGCTGCCTTATCCTGTTCCACAGTAATTGCAGTGTGTTCTCTGGGGGGAGAGAAAAGGGGAATCATCTACGTAATTGGCATGTTTTCAAGTCTCTGCAGCTGTGATAAATGACATTTGTAATGATGGCTCTGAAGTTTTGCAAGATACTCAGATGTCTTCAGAGTCACCGGAGTTCCTCTTTGTGTGGAATCCCTCCAGCGTACTTTGAGATTCAGAAGGCCTGTGTCCTGGACGCGAAGCCATGTAGTCTGGCGCTTTAGTGCATTCTGAGCGCTGTGGAGCGGTGTCCCTGTTGTTCCATCCACATCTTCCATCACTTTGTTGGCTGTTCGGAACGTCTTTTGGGGGCTGAACTGTGGCTGCATTGAAACTTAGTAGAATGTTCTCCCTGGGCGTCTGGCTGCCCTGCTGTTCTCTGTCCCGTACGCGACCAGTGCCACTGAAAATGTCTGTGTCCTCCATCTGCTCTCACCCCACTAGCTACAGATCAGCAGACACCCCACAGCAACGTCCCATTTCCTGCAATGGCTTTATAAAACAAAATGAGATGGAGTTTTTTATTTGTAAATGCTCTCAAACTTACAAAAGAGTTGCAAGAATAGGACAAAGAAATCTTGCATACTGCAGATCCTTTGCCCAGATTCACTACTTGTTAACATTTGGCCTTATTTGCTTTATCTCCTCCTCTCTCTCTCTTTTTTTTTTTTTCTAAACTGTTGGAAAGTTGCAAACATCATGCCCCTTTACTGAGCTCAGTGGGTATCTCCCAAGAACAAGGACATTCTCTTACTTCACAACAGCACAGTTATCAAAGTAAGGAATTTAAGCTTGATGCAATATTATTATCTAATCTGTAGAGTGTTTTCCATTGTGCCTCTTATCTCAGTCATGTGGTTTATAGCAATTTTTGTGCCCCTTCAGGAGGCACATGATGTTGGCCTTTCTCCTTGTCGGGATAAGCTTGATCACTTGGTGAAGGTGGTGTTTTCATGGTTTCTCCGCTGTACTGTTACCATTTTCCTTTGGCAATAAAGTGTTTTTGTGGAGAGATACTTCAAAATTATCCTGTCTTCATGAAAATTATACTCCCAAGGTTTGGCCTGCACAGATGATTCTTCCCTGAATCAATTATTATATGCTGGCTGCCAAATGTTTTTGTTTTGTTTTGTTTTTCCCTCAGCATCCATCATTCCTCCCTTTTTATTTATTGGTAATTCTCCTTTGAGGAAGACTTTTACGTTCTTGCCCACTTATTTATTTATTTATTCTTTCATTATTTTCTCAATGTGGACTCAGATATCCTTGCTCTATCCAATGGGCTATAATCTGTTACTTACTTTATTATATGCTCACATTGGCCCCATGGCTATTTTACTTTATTTTATTTTAATCAATGAATTAACTTTTAAAAGATTTTATTTTTAAGTCATCTCTACACCCAATGTGGGGCTTGAACTTACAACCCCAAGATCAGGAGTCGCATGCTCCATCCCCTGAGCCAGCCAGGTGCCCCTCCATGGCTTTTATTTTGAAGATGACTTTGTTGTGGTGGTGGGTGGGAATGGGACGGTTGCATGTGCACGTGGTTCCTTATTGCCTAAGAAAGGAGTCACCTAATACCTTTTTTTCTTTTTGGGGCCAGTTATCAGTCCACCTCCTGTAGCTGGGACCATTTCATATAATTCAAACTCATCTTCCCTTGAGCAACCTAATGGAGGGAGCACCAGTCCTTCCTGCAAAGGCTCTTCTGGGCTTGAGGCAAACCCAGGTAAGCTCTTAACCGGGCATAAGCGGAGGCTATGATTTGCTGAAGAAGTTCTGCCAGAGGTAGAGTTAGACCAACTACAAATTGTGCATGTCCAGGATTTTAATGGCTGGAAATCACGTTGAGCTGTACTGGTTAGTCATTGCTATGTAACAAAGCAACCCAAAGCACAGAGTCTTAAAACCATAATCATTTATTATCATAGCTCACTCATTCTGTGTGTTTCCTGGAAGGTGGCTGATCTCAGCCATCCACATTCAGTCTTTGCTGGGCTTGTTCATGAGTCTCCCTGGGAGCTCTGTTCTGGGCTTGGCTAGAACACTTAAGCTGGAGCATCTCCGTTCCACATACTTCTCATCCTCCTCCTGGGATCCCTGGAAAAAAAAAAAGATTTCTTTTTCTAGGGGCAGAATATGTCCTTCTGAAGATGGCAGAAGCCTCAAAGAACAAGTAGAAATACATATAGTTTCTTGAAGCCTAGGCTCAGAACTGGTATAGCATCACTCCTGCCTTATTTAGTCATCTAAGGCCAATTACATGGTCAAACTCAGAGTCAAGAGGTAGAGAAATGTCCTCTGCTTCTTTTGTAGGAAGAGCCGCAGAGTCACATGGCAGAGTGTGGATCCTAGGAGGGTAAAGAGTTTGGCCACTAATGTAATCAGTCATGTGGGCAAAAAGCATCTCTTAATCCTGCAGGCATTTCATAGTCATAGAATGTTTCAAAGGTTGCATTTCTGTCCACAGACTCGACGTCAAACAAATTTTGGGTATGACCAAAGTTTGACATTAAAAAGTGGCATAAAAGAGGGAAAGAAGAAAATTTTAAATGTAGGACCACATATTTAACATATGTGGCACCGTTCACTCTCTCTCACTTCCGAGGGAGGCATCACTAATCAGTCCCAAAACTCTTTATCAGTGAGTAGGGATATAGCCTTAGATACTGTCTTACCATGACACTATTAGCAGTTTATCAAGTTTGGGGCATATTAGTTATAAACCTCAGCTACAAAATAAGTATTTCATAGCATCGCTCTTGGGAAATCATGGAACTTGAAGGCTTCTTGGTCAGATGACTGAAAATATTCTCATTTACCTTTAATAACAACTAAAAAAGTTATAAAAACAAGAGCTTGATGAAAGCCATTTAGTAAGTGACACATAATGTTTATAGAAGCATCTCTTATAGACAAGGTACTTTACCTTGTTCTGTTCTTTTAACTAAAGATGGTGAGAATGCTGTATGGAAATGAGCTTAGTGGGATTCAGACATGAGGAATAACTAGATTTGAACATCTAAAAAATTTTTTAAAATTTTTAATTATAAAAATAAATCCATATTATGATGGAGGGCAGAAAGGAAAAGCCAAGCATGATAGTAGAAAGGACGAAAAGTTACCATGTAATCTAAGGAGGAAAGTTTTCTTTGTCTTTTCATTGCCTTTCCCAGCATGTGACGTGTTGAGAATGGCCCTGCTCACTTTGTGAGGTATCATTTTATGGCAAAAAAAGCATTGTGAGAGATAAAGAAGGTTATTTTGTAATGAAAAAATTAAATTCACCAGCAAAATAAAACATTTCATTTGCATATTTCAAATATATAGAGACTTATACATAGTATACACATATCTATGGATACACACACATGTATACATACATGAAAGAATTAACAGAACCGCAAAGAGAAATAACCTAATCAACAAGCAGTTGAAGGCTCAAAGCAACATCCTGAGTAATTCTTAGTTCAGGCAGACAAAGCTATCATTAAGGATATAGAAACCCTGAAAACATAATCAGTAAGATTAATCTGATGGATGTACAGAGATCATTACTGCTAAAAGTCAGAAAATAGACATTATTTTCAAGAAGACACTACACATTTACAAATAATTGGTAGTATTTTACGTTCTAAAGTAAGATTCAAAAATTTTTGATGTTTTGTTATCATATGGACCATGTTCTTTGACCACAAAGGGACGAAATTTAGAGATTAATAACCACGATAATTAAAATCACTCCTTGCATTTGCAAGTGAACAAACACATGGCTTTATCATTCATATAGCAAATAAAAAAATTATCGTAGAAAATATTCAGAATGGATCTGTAGTTGGCAGTTATTGTGACCTCCTCCCTTCTCTTTCCCATCTTCCATTGCTACCCCTTCCCTGGGTAAATGGAGAGTTGACTTCCGTGCCCATCAGTGTTCACAGAAAGTTAGTTGGATTAGTTGGCATGTATTACCTGCTTTGTGTTTAAGATCACCCATTGTTTGCCCTTTTATTTTGATCATCACAGGAGAAAAGAGGAAAATGAATGACTCTCATGCCTTGGAGGAGGCCAAGAAACCCCGAGTTATGGGGGATATTCCTATGGAATTAATCGACGAGGTCATGTCTACCATCACAGACCCTGCAGCAATGCTTGGACCAGAGGTCAGCATGGTAAACCAGAGCAGCCCAACCACCTGGTAGACCCCTTCTGTTTTCCTGGCCAATCTAACTGTTAGAAATGGGGGTGGTATCAGTGAGAGATAGCATGTAATACTATCCTAGTTTGCATTTAACCAGCTGCTCAAGGTGTGGAAGGCAAGACAAGCTGGTGGAGCGGTGATTCCCCTTGATGAATATCACATTACAGGGAAACATACTAATAATCTCATACAGTTGCATTCCCACCTCCCTAATCTCTTAATCTTGAAATATTTAAATCTTCATAAATGTTAGAAACATTTCATGATAAAGAACCATAGTTTCTTTTTTTTTAAATATTTTATTTATTTATTAGAGAGACGGAGATAACGACAGAGAGCACAAGTGGGGAGGGGGAGGGAGAGGCAGGCTCCCCACACTGATCAGGGAGCCCGATGCTGGGCTCGATCCCAGGACCCTGAGATCATGAAATGAGCCGAAGGTAGGCGCTTAATTGACTGAGCCACCCAGGTGCCCCTGAGATCCATAGTTTCTTTATTTAGATTCACCATCTGTTAACATGTCACATTTGTATTACCTCTGTCTCTCTCTCCTATGAACCATTTGGAACCATTTCAGAATTCAGTATAGATGTCATAACATTTCACTTCTATATTTACCTGTATTTCCTAAGATGAAGACTACTCTTTTACATTACCATCATGTAGTTACCACTATCAGAAAATTTAGCTAGGTTATATTTTCTAATATATGGATTGGCAAACTACAGCCAAATCTGGCCCACTGGCCATTTTTGTGAATAAAGTATTATTGAAACATACCGTCTATATCTACCTTACGCTGCAAGAGCAGATTTGAATAATTAAGACAAGTGATGTATAACCTGCAAAGCCTAAAATACTTGATCTGGCCCCCTTATAAGAAAGTTTGCTGACCCCTGGCCTAATGTATAGAGAGCCCATGTCTGAATTCCCCATGTAGCCATGTTATGTCCTTAGAGCATTTGTTCCTGTTGTTGAAGAATCAGCCAGGTTTCATGAATTGCATTTAGGTTCTTTCTTTTCATCTCTTTAGTCTCCTTTAATCTAGAACAGCTACCCAGTCCATTTTTTTTTTTTTTTTAAATGACAGTGCCCTTGTTAAAGAGTCCTGCTCACTAGTTTTGTATAATTACCCCCTTTTGGATTTGTCTATTTACTTGTGATTGGATTCAAGTAAAGCAGCTTTTGTAAAAGTTCTGTTATCTCATTGCATTGCATCCAGAGGCAAGGCAGTTTAAGACATTTCTGGGGTCCCTGGGTGGCTCAGTCAGTTAAGCGCCTGACTCTTGATCCAGGGTCATGGGTTCAAGTCCTGTGTTGGGCTCTATGCTGGGCCTGGAGCCTGCTTTAAAAAAAAAAGACATTTCTGACAGCTTCCAGGAAATGAAGAAATGGCTTGGAGATTATTTTGTAAAGTATCTTTTAAAAATTTTTTAGTGTGGCTCTGCTACATCAGTTTTTAATTTGTCATGCTTCCTGAGATATTTATTTTATGGTATTGAGGTTAACTCAGAGAACTAGAATGTTTTAAGAGAAAGACCTCATTGTAAGATTATTGTTCCCATTTCCTGCTAGATATCCAGTCCTGGTATCTAAGACTATATACCTTTTGTGGACTTGTCACTCAAGGATTTAGTAACTTCACAGATTAGTTTAGTTCAGTTTTCTCAGCTGTGAAGTGTGGATGTTATCACACATTTCAACATTTTTTTTTAAAGATTTTTTATTTATTTATATGCCAGAGAGAGCGCGCGTGCAAGAGCAGGGAGAGAAGCAGCCAGAGGGAGAAGCAGGCTCCCCGCTGAGCAGGGAGCCCCCGATGTAGGGCTCAATCCCAGGACCCTGGGATCATGACCTGAGCCAAAGGCAGATGCTGAACCAACTGAGCCACCCAGGCGTCTCACATGTTTCAAAATTTGTTGGGTGGATTTGATAGTGTATTGGAATTGGCTTGTACAGGCATGCACAAGGCAGTTGTTAAATTTTCAAGAATTTTTTGAGCTGGGTGTTAAATATGTTGGTAGCTTGAAATTGACCACAGTCACCCCTGATCACCTGGGCAGCCAGTGTAGACCAGTGGGATGAGCAAGGGCTTTTCTTCCCTGGGGGACTGTTGGTTGAAGATTTACCTGCATACTCCTGGGTGGATTAAATAGGGAAGGGAGCATAAAGTGCTGGCACAAGGTTGTGCTGCCAGCTGCGGTTGAGAGTGGGACGGTAGATACCCTAGGAAAGAACACTCTCCTTCAAAAAGAGATGCTAACACCATAAACGTGACTGCCACTGTTGGGACTCTGATGGGAATTTTGGGGCTTGGTCATCCTGAAGGTCCTGTAAAGCTTAGCCAGATGGGATTCCTCCAAACCAGGGGTTAGCACACAGGCCAAATCTGGTCTGCTCTACCCCTGTCCCCAACCTTTTTAAAAAGATTTTATTTATTTGAGAGAGAGAGAATGAGAGAGAGCATGCGAGGGGGTAGGGTCAGAGGGAGAAGCAGACTCCCTGCCAAGCAGGGAGCCCGATTCGGACTCGATCCTGGGACTCCAGGATCATGACCTGAGCCGAAGGCAGTTGCATAACCCAGGCACTGTATCCCTTCCCCCTTTTAAGTAATGTTTTATTGGAGCACTACTACATCCATTTATTTATTTATTTGTTTGTTTATTTATTCATGAGAGAGAGAGAGAGAGAAGGTGTGCAAGTCGGGGGGAGGGGCAGAGGGAGAGAATCCCTAAGCTGACTCCCTGCTGAGCATGGAGCCCCCTGCGGGGCTTGATCTCACAGCCCTGATATCATGATCTGGGCCGAGATCAGGAGTTAGACACCTAACCAACTGAGCCACTCAGGCAACCTCCTCCCCGCCACCATTCATTCATGTATGTCTGTGTCTGCTTTCACACTACAGCAGTGTTGACTAGTTGCCGCAGAGACCTTATATTTACTATACGGCCCTTTACAGGAAGGTTTGATGGCTCCTAAGCTACGCCAAATATCCACGTACACATATGATACTCTCATGTCTCAAAATGCTTATCTCACTTTTCTGTTTTATTTTTTTAACTTGTGTGTGTTGTTTGGGTCCCTGAAAATCCATAAATGTGTATCTTGTTAGAACAAATCAGAGAAGTATGGAGATGTTCCATCCCCATTGTCTTAAGAGAGGAGTTGTGTATAATTTTTTCCTGTCTCCTGCAGACCAATTTACTTTCAGCACATTCAGCTAGGGACGAGGCAGCAAGGCTGGAAGAGCGCAGGGGTGTGATTGAATTTCACGTGGTCGGCAATTCCCTGAACCAGAAACCCAACAAGAAGATTCTAATGTGGCTAGTCGGTCTCCAGAACGTGTTCTCACACCAGCTGCCCCGGATGCCGAAAGAGTACATCACACGGCTTGTCTTTGACCCGTAAGTGGGACTTGGCTCTTCTTTCTTGATTTCCTTTTTAAATGAAGGAAAGAACCACTCAGTGTAAGTAAGCCAGAGTCAGCTACCAAATCCTGCTGCCTCTTGTCATGCTGGGGAATACAGAGCTACATCAAGATAATTGCCACGATTAAAAGCAGTCAGATGAATTTTTCAGCAATCCATACATTTCTTAGCTAATAATAATGAAGCTCTATGTTTTAAGTTGCTGGTGACTGTCCTATGGTTCATTCATTATAGCAATAGAGAAATATAAGCACCAAGAAGATGTCTTACTTTGCCATAGTCAAAACATTCTTGAATTTGGTATCTTAACTAGGTACCACTGGTGCTGGGTCTTAACTTAGGAAAAATTATTGGGATATCAGTTAGGTACATTTGAAAATCCATTGCTTTAAATAAAACCCAAACAACAGAAACCCTAAAGTTCTCTAATTGAATGTACTTTAACACACATTGCCTAGCAGTCTGTGTGGAATGTGATCCCTGCATGTGACAATTCAGAGTGACACTTGAGACAGAAGTTCTGACAGTATTCTATAATGCAGGGTTTGGCGAATTATACGTGTGGATTTTGTACTCTCTTCCATAATATTTCTGTAGTATTTTTGAGTCAGATTAAACCCTTCGGAAACATATCCCACATTTGTCCATGACTTAGTGCCTTGCCTCCAAACCTGCACTGCAGGTCCCCTGGCATTGAGTGTACCGCCATTCCAGTACAAGTCAGCACCTCCACACATACTTTGTTCTTTATTTATAAACCTCATACCCTTCTTAGGTGGCTGGCATTTTATCGTGATGGAAGCCCTGATGAATGAAGTCTTGTGCCCACGAGCTTGCTCTAAAAAGTCCACATTAAGAGTGTTCTACCAAGATAGTGTCTAGATAAAGGAGGCTTCCATAGAAACTCAAGAAAAACACTCTCTTCCTTTCCTGTTTGATTAACAAGGAACCCCCTGAAAAGTACTTTTATATAACCAAAATAGGTAAAACTTTGCCATCATCTTATTCTTTCAGGAAACACAAAACCCTTGCCCTAATTAAAGATGGCCGTGTTATTGGTGGTATCTGTTTCCGTATGTTCCCATCCCAAGGATTCACAGAGATTGTTTTCTGTGCTGTAACCTCAAATGAGCAAGTCAAGGTAAGGGTAACCCAAGGTGTTAGAAGAAAAGCAGAATGTGGTGCTGTGGTGCTTCTCACTAAAGCTGCAGAGTTTGGGCAAGTCTATTTCTCTGGGCCATGTCCACAGAAGGTTGGAAGTGGAGTTCAGGACTTTCTGAGAAGAGTCCTCTTGCTGCAAATGCCTGTGCATGTGTGTGAAGACAGCAAATGGTTCCACCTCCCAGTAGGTCAGGTTCTACCAGGGCTTTGTTGGGGCCCGGGGCAAGGTACAAGGACACCACACAGCCCCAAGTGCAACTGAAGTATAGTCTATGACAAGTGAAGGGAAGTTTGAAGATAAATTTCGTGTTCACTGTTAATTTACACATGCACATGCGTACACACACACAGCTGGTGACACTAAACCACCAGAAAGGATATGGTGAGATGCGGGTTATTACACTGAAGAAAGATCTCTTATGGATTTGTCCCTAAATGTGGTCAAGGGCTAAAGAAATTCTATAAAGGAAGTCATGAAAATTTTGAATAAATTTATGACTCAGTTTTAGAAGTATTCCTGCCAGGTTTGGAATGTGGGGTTTCTTTGGGGGGAGGGGGTGTGTGTGTCTAATTGACCTTCCTAATTGTCCTCGTCACTGGTCCCTTCATTCCAGGAGCTAGGCTATCTTATTGAAACTACAGCTGGTGCTGCGGTAGGACTGGAATAAAGTGTAGACTCTGTCGGCAGAAAGACCTCCAGTCTGGTGTCTGTGGTGTCCTGCTCTGGGGCCGCTTTTAGGAAAACAGAACCAGGAAAAGTGTCTTTAAACTATTATTTATTTGGTGTTTTGGGAACCCTAAAGAGTGTCATGCAAAACTAGGGCAAATGGTGGAAAGAGAAGTAGCTCGGGGTTAGGTAGCTGCTGAGAAAAGTGACCAGAAAGTCGAAGGCAGCGTTACCTAATGAAATAAAATGCGACGTGCAAATGTGAGCCACGCGTGTAAGTTTTTCTAGTAACCACATTAAAGAAAAAAAAAAAAAAAGGAAATGGACAAAATTAATTTTGAGAACATATTTTATTTTACCCACCATATCCAGAGAGGTGTCCCTGAGCCAGCAGGTACTCACAGCACAGAGAATTAATAAAGAGACATTTTATATTGTTTTGTATTCAGTCCCTGGAATGGAGGGTGTTTTTTACACTGCAGCAGTCTGCCACATTTCCGGTGCTCCCTGGGCACACGTGGCCAGCGCTCCCATATTGGGCAGTGCAGGCCTAGGGACAAGGTTGCCTTCTCCAGCTGCAAAGAAACAGTGCCATTTATAAACCCCGACAGGAAGTCACTGGAAGGAATCCTTCCTTCCAGAGGGCTGCAGCCAGTGCTGTGGGTACTTTTGTTTTCATTAACAGCTTTACTCCACCCACCTTGCCTGTTAGAGCGGCTCTGATTTCTTCTCACAAAGCACGAATGGGCCTTTTTGTCTTTGACTCAGAGCACTAAGCATCAAAGGATAAACAAAACCCATCAGTCATACATCTGTCATTCTGACTGGGGAGGGTGAGGGCCCAGGTTTGCTTGAAACCAGTGTCTGGCGCTTTTGCAAGAAATTCTGACGGTGTGTCTTTAGATGGTGCTGTTGCTATGCTTATCACTTTTTTTTATTTTTCCCTAGTCAAAGTGAGAAACAATTCGAGTATCCAGAGTTTAGAAACTTACTTAGAAGGAAAATTTGTTTGGCTTTTCATAGGGAGAGGTTGCTGGCACATATGCCCTTGGTTTATAATTTCAGGAAAAGATTGCAAAATTTTTGTTTTCAGAGAAAGCTACACCAAGCACCTTGTTTGGAGAGGTTGATTAAGGTTGACTTGGACACTTTTAGGGATACCAGAGGAAAACTAAAGGTATTTAATATGAATTGGATGCGTTGTCTTATTACTTCCCAGAAGGGCAATTTGTTTTTTTCCCCAAACCATGTAATTTTCTAAAGACTTGCAGGAAGGTGTCCAAACATTACAAACTCAGTAGGAGGAACTAGAAAAAAAAGCCACTTTTTGTAAATGATTTGAAGCTGTAGTTCTAGAAAATGAAGATTAGTCTTTCACAATTGAAAAAGAATGGGTAAGTTCGATGAAAGGCCGTGCTGGTCTTACCTATTTGGAAAAAAACCTCAAGTTTGGTAAGTGGAGGTTTTAGATTTTTATTTACTATCTTAAAAATCTTGGCTAAATGATACTTGAAAATTTACATCCACTCATTTTAGAGAAGCAGGCTTACATATAAATTCCTGTGAATGCTTTAAGTAAGATTTGTATGTGAATTTATCTTGCTCAAACCACACACAAGATGACATTTCAGAATTTACTTGAAAAGCTCATCACCCGGTTTTAGAATTATCTTGTCATCTAAGAACTATTTGGATTTGAAATTGTGCAAATTTAAAGTTAGATAGCTAATATTTATATATCATAAAATATTTTTTTATTTTTAAAGATTTTATTTATCTGAAACAGAGGATCAGCAGGGGCAGGGGGAGGGCAGAGGGAGAGGGACAAGCAGACCTCCCCACTGCTCATGTGGCCTCTCTCTCAAATAAATAAAATCTTAAAAAGAAAAGAAAAATAAATAAATAAATGAAGTCATATAAACAAAGGGAAATGGTTCTATATGAAAATCTAAACATTTGCATATAATAATTGCTAATGCCTCTTTAACCAAGGAAATATTTAGCTAACCAGGGAAATATTTAAGCTACCTACACTGCCAGTCACACTGGACAGAAGATTCGAGTTAAAGGATACAGCCACTACTCACAAGTGACTGGAATCTGGAATATATCTTTGGAGAGGGGACAAATTAGTGGCCACTGAAACAAAATATCTTATGCAGGTTTTGAGAAGCTATTTACAAAAGAACCATTATTGTTCTTCTTGAGAAAAATCATTGGATTGTGGGCAAAGGGTAGAAAATTTATAATCTATTAACTCCGTATAAGATGGTATGTAAAACAAAAGCCCAACTCCCTTCCATGAACCATGTCTGTGTTACATGGAATTTCGTCAGAAGGCACGTTTTTTTTTTTTTTCCTTTTTTTTTTGTTTTAGAGATAGGGGAGGAGGGGCAGAGGGAGAGAGACTCTTAAGCAGCTCTTAAGCAGCTCCATGCCCAGCACAGGCCTGATGCAGGGCTCGATCCCGCAATCCTGAGATCGTGACCTGAGCCGAAATCAGGAGTCAGAGGTGCACCTGGGTGTTTCAGTCGATTAAGCATCTGACTCTTGAATTTGGCTCAGGTTATGGTCCCAGGGTCATGAGATCCAGTTTCCTTTGGGCTCAGAGTTTAGCGTGGAATCTGCTTGAAATTCTCTCTCTCTCCCTCCTCCTCTGCCCTTCCACCTGCTCTCTCTCTCTCTCTTTCTAAATAAATAAATAAATAAAATCTTACTTAACAGACTGAGTCATCCAGGTTCCCCAGAAGGCACATTTCTTACTAATTCCTAGACATTGCTCTTTCAATGCACATGCAGTTCCCTCCAACTAGCCAACCTTTAATCAATTCTTTTCATTTTTCTTTAAAAATAATTTTTAATTACATAGGTCATACATAAATGCATTTTCAGGTAGAGCAAAAATCTCACTTTCCCTTCCCCCTATCTTCCCACTATCGTCAACTGGGTGTACAAACTTCCAGGGGCTTCTCTACTGATTTACATGGGGAAGGTGCCTGTTTGTAAGAGTGGCTGTGTGTTTGTTGTTGTTGTCATAAAGATTTTCCATTATATCTTAGGGATCTTTCAACTTTAGTGCATATACGTGGATATTTAAATTTATATTTAGATCAATTAAAGTTAAATAAAATTCAAAATTCACTTCCTCATTTACACAAGTACTCAAAAGTCACATGTGACTAGTGTCTACCATATTGGATAGCATAGATAAAGAACATTTCCGGGGCGCCTGGGTGGCTCAGTGGGTTAAAGCCTCTGCCTTCTGCTCAGGTCATGGTCTCTGGGTCCTGGGATGGAGTCCTGCATCGGGCTCTCTGCTCAGCAGGGAGCCTGCTTCCCCCCCCCCCCCCCCCGCCTGCCTCTCTGCTTACTTGTGATCTCTCTCTCTGTCAAATAAATAAATAAAATCGTTAAAAAAAAACAAAACATTTCCATCATTGCAGAAATTTCTATTAGTGTTGATATAGAGGTGTTTTATTTTTTTTCTATAATATTTCACAATATGGAAGCACCATAATTTATATAATCATTCCCTATTGAAGACATTTATGTTTATTTACAGTTATTTTCTGTCGCAAACAGTGCTGTCTTTGGAAATGTTCTTCTGGACAGTGAGAAGTGGAATTGCTGCAGGATTGAATATGGCCGGTCTAAATTTTTTTTTTTTTTAAAGATTTTATTTATTTATTTGACAGAGACAGATCACAAGTAGGCAGAGAGGCAGGCAGACAGAGAGAGGGGGAAGCAGGCTCCCCGCCGAGCGGAGAGTCTGATGCGGGGCTTGATCCCAGGACCCTGAGATCATGACCTGAGCCGAAGGCAGAGGCCCTAACCCACTGAGCCACCCAGGTGCCCCTGGCCGGTCTAAATTTAAAAAAAATTATTTCCAGATTGCCCTTCTCAATGGGTTTACCAATTTACATTTTCCCCCATGGTTTTGGAGGCTACTGTTTCTCTTGTCTTTACTCAAACTGGCTGGGTACCATCACTCTTAAAGATGGTTGCATGCTGTTGAGTGAAATGTTGCATGTCCTGGTAGAGTGCTCTAATTACTATTGAGGTCAAACATCTTATGTATTTTTATTGATTATATTTACTTCTTGTTCCTGGCCTTTGACAATTTTTCTTTTAGGCTGTCTTTCCTTTTTTGTACTGATCCCATAGAAGCTATTAAATCTTTGTAATATGTGTACAGTCGTGCCCTCTCAATTTGTCATTTGTCTTTTGTTTGTGGCGTCTTAAATTGCCTATAATATATTTAAGGAGTTTTAAAATTTGAAAAAATTTACTTAATTATCAGTTCTTTCCTTTATGCTTTTGCATTTTATATTTTTTTAGGAAGCCTTTTTGTATCCTTAGGTTATAAACCCACTTTCCTGTATCTTTTTATAATACTTTTGTATAGGTTTATTTTTCTTTACATTTAGATATCCAATCCATCTTCTTACCTTGTTTTCCATTTCACAGACTCTTTTAAGGCCTAGCTTAAACATGTTCTTTTCTGGGGTGCCAGGGTGGTTCAATGGGTTAAAGCCTCTGCCTTTGGCTCAGGCCCTGATCTCAGGGTCCTGGGATCAAGTCCCGCATTGGGCTTTCTGCTCAGCAGGGAGCCTGCTTCCCCCTCTCTCTCTGCCTGCCTCTCTGCCTACTTGTGATCTCTCTGTCAAATAAATAAATAAAGTCTTTAAAAAAAATAATAAAGGGCAGGCTTTCCCTTTAAAAAAAAAAACATGTTCTTTTCTTTCTATACCCTCCTTCCCCCTCTTAGTTATCTTAAAGCCTTTTTTCTATAGAGATATATCTTTTTTTTTTTTTCTTTTAAAGAGAGAGAAGGAGAGAGGAAAAGGGCAGGGGAAGAAAGAGAATCTGAAGAAGGGTCCATGTTCAGTTTGTAGCCTGTCATGGGGCTGGATCTCACAACCTTCAGATTATGACCTGAACTGAAATCAAGAGTCGGACGCTTAGCAGACTGAGCCACCGAGGTGCCCTGCCTTTTTCTGTATTATAGCTACAAATATATCACTTTATACTAACGCTGCACAACAGATATATGCGTTGAGTCTCAAATGCAAGCCACATATATAATTTTAAATTTTTCTAGTAGGGGCGCCTGGGTGGCTCAGTCGTTAAGCATCTGCCTTCGGCTCAGGTCACGATCCCAGGGTCCTGGGATCGAGCCCCGCATCGGGCTCCCTGCTCAGCGGAGATGCCTGCTTCTTCCTCTCCCACTCTCCCTGTTTGTATTCCCTCTCTCACTGTCTTTCTCTCTGTCAAATAAATAAATAAAATCTTTAAAAAAATTTTTTTTCTAGTAGCCATAGTTTAAAAAGTAAGAAGAAACAGGTGAAATTAATTTTTGATATTTTTTATTTAACCTAGTATATCCAAAATATTGTCATTTCAACATGTAATAAGGATAAAATGTTATTGAGGGTTTTTTTCTTCTTTTTTTTCCTGAAGTGTATTTTACACACTCACATACATCTCAGTTTAGGCTAGTCACATTTTAGTTGCTCAAAAACCACATGTGGCTACTGGCTACCATATCGAACAGCACAGCTCTATGCTGTTATTACGTATTTATATATGTATCTTCCCCATTTTACCATCGTCTCCTCAAGGAGGGAGACATTTCGTTCCTCTTTTTATCCAAGTTTTATTGAAACTTACAGTATTAGTATTGTAAAATATTTGGGAAAAACTGAAATGTCCTTGAGTAACATCAATGGAAGAATAACTTCTAGAAGAATGAGATGGTAATACTGTTCTCCTATTTACCAGGCAGACCATCTCCTAATTATTATGTTTGGTCCTTCCATGCTTTAGAAGGGCATTGTTATATAGAAGAAAGCCCAGAAAAGAATGATTAGATTAGTAAGGGGTCTTCCAATCAATGCATTTTAAGTAATGACGGAAACCTTGATGATATCTCATATGGGGTTTGGGAGGTAGGGATGGGCATGAAAGAGTATGGTCTTTAAAGGCTTGAAGAGTTGTTAAGAGCAGGAATGAGTCTTTGTTACTCTGAGAATAGAACTAAGATCAAGAAGTAGAAATAACAAGGGATCAGATCTCAGATAAACTTTAGGAAGAACTTCCCAACCATGAGAACACCTGAAGATGAACTGATTTATCTAAGGACCGAGGGATCACCCTATACTGGAGGTCTCTAATAGCTCACCTTTTCAGGATAGATGGCAGAAGACTTCTAGCATCACATGGGATAGAGACTTAGACCACATGATTTCCAAACATCCTTCTCCCTCTGTGGTATTGCAGTTCCATGAGACCATACCTGTAAGCACATTCGAGTCCTTTAGAAAAGTGTGTCACCAAATTCTAAAATATTGATGTGAAAATATTTGTGTTGGGAAGCTTGGATTTACTTTCACCTCTTTTAATGGGGTTCTAAAACAGTCACTTTAAGGGCGCCTGGGTGGCTCAGTGGATTAAAGCCTCTGCCTTCGGCTCAGGTCATGATCTCAGGGTCCTGGGATCGAGCCTCGCATCGGGCTCTCTGCTTGGCGGGAAGCCTGCTTCCTCCTCTCTCTCTGCCTGCCTCTCTGCCTACTTCTCATCTCTCTCTGTCAAATAAATAAAATAAAATCTTTAAAAAAATAAAAATAAAAAAACAGTCACTTTAAATTTATAGATTTTCTCTAAGCTTTGTACATCACTGAAAAACCTGGTGCTTGCATATTTTTTTCATATTTCTATCGTTAATTTATTCAACATCGTTCACTGTCTTTAATTTACTTCCTTATGTCCTCTGGCTCACTCAGAGACTCTGGATTTCATAAACCTTGCTTGGGAAAGGCCTGATAAGACAAAAATGAAAATCCTGTGTATGTGATATGATACATTTCTTTGGAAGGGTTGCTGATTTATATATATTCAGGAAACACTTGGGTTAGTTAATATTCTAGTAAAGATTAGCACTTTTCATTTACATTGCTCTTTGTATCACAGGTTTTCAAATACTTTAAAGATAAGCAGAAGTCATAGTCAATGTTAACTCCCCAAGCTTCTTTGTTAACATTCAGCAAGTAGTCTTTAGGATTGAGCCAGCAGCTTGTAGCCTTGGTGCGTTACTTCCAAAGAACCAGAAACGTGTATTTTAAAATGATGATTGATGGTATCTCAGTTCAAGGATTTTGAATTTATTGGTTTTGTAGGTCATTTTCAAGGTTCAGAAATGTAAGAAAAGGTGTTAGTATTATATTGATAAAATATATCAGATACCGATTCCTAAACTTGCCAACATTTCCCAGTGAATTTGTAGGAATGGAATGTCTTTTCTCCAGAATGTAATATGTTTACCTGTATACTAACTTCCACATAGGGCTATGGAACACACCTGATGAATCACTTGAAAGAATATCATATAAAACACGATATCCTGAACTTTCTCACATATGCAGATGAATATGCAATTGGTTATTTCAAGAAACAGGTAAGTTTTTCACTGTGCAACCCTGTGCTGTCATTTCTTTTCTTAATATATACTCAGATAGCCTTCATCCAAGGAAGTTTTTCCCCTAGCATTTTCTATTTATAAGAAGGACATGCATTTATTTTTTAATCCTTAAACTAGGACTAAGCTTTAGATTGTAGTAGAGGGTATGACCAGCACATAGTAAATACTAAATAAATACTGGTGAGTGAATGAATGAATGCCATCTACAAATGAAGTATAATATTGCATCCTGGAATTCTAAAATATGGTATCCCCAGGCTAAGGAGAAATTCCCAGGGCTGTGTGAGTAGAGTTCTCCATGAATAAGAGAAATAGATTCAGTCTCTGGAAATCCTCCATTTATGACAGCAGAAAGAAAGTTATGACTATTATGAAGGACTCCTGACAGTCCTTCTTTGGCAGCATACAGCAGGCTAGGAGCTTGGCTGCCATCTTGGTCCTTTCTTACCAGAAGTTTTCAGCTCAACTTTTTACGAATTATTCTTAGGCTGCATATTTTTTTAAATAATGCTTTATAATTCCTAAACATTTTCATTTACTTTTCTAGCTACAGAAGTCATGTAAAATTACTGTAGAAATTTTGGAAGACATAGTAAAGTAGAATGAAGAAAAATTGGTTGTAATTCTACCAACAAGAGATTTACTGTTGATATTTTGATATGTACCCTTCTAATAATTGTTCTGTGTATGTGTTCATGTGTACATATGTATATAAATATAAAACTTGGCTCATATTATATGTAATTGAATTACTTGCCCTTTTCACTTAATATATTCTGATTATTATTAATATTTATATAATTTTTGATAGTTCTCTTGAAATTTTATGGTATAAGTAGAAAATACTTCATTAAACCAATATTACATTTTTAGGACATTCAGGTGTTTCTTGTACTTTAGTAAATGTACATTTATAAGTGTGTGTTCGTATGTATGTTTCTCTTATCTATGGTAAGTTTGCTTAGAATAAATGTCTAAAAGTAGAGTTGTTTCCAGATATATCTGAGGTTTTTGTTATGCATTGCCAAATACTGGAACAATTTCTGTCTTGTCAGCAATATATAAGGGGTTCAGGAAAAAGTTTGAAAATTGAAAAACTTATTTTTTACTCCTTTCCTAGATAATAAATTGTGTATGTTTGTATTTATTTAATTATTGTGAAGTTTGATGTGTTTTTTCTTATTCAGTGACCCTTTGTATTTCTTTTTCTGTTTTTGAATTGCCAGTTCATTATATTTTGCCTCTTTTTCTACTAAAATATTTATTTTCACATTGATTTATGAGGACTCTTTGTATATGAGAATATTAACATTTTATGATTTTTCTCCCATTTGTCAGTTGTTTCAACATTGCTTATGACTTTTGATGTACAAATTCTTAAAGATTTCATTACATAAAATCTGTTGCCTCTTTTTATATGAGTCTCATGTAATTAGAGAGCTTTTCCTCCTCTGATGTCAGATAGTTAATCTCCTATTTGTCTTCTTATTCTTTGGAATGTGTCTGTGACTTTTATAATAAAACTCATTTGGGAGAACTCAATGGGATTGTTAACTGAAGGCTTGAGTGTCAGCTTTCTTAGGCTGCAACTACATTGCAAAGCTTGAAATACCAGTCTTGGTTCTTAAATGACTTGTCTGTAGTCCTCTATGAGGATGATGGTAATGATTGCTTGGAAAATAAATTTTTGCTCAAAGGGAGGCAGTGTCTTTCTGATAGTTCTGAATACCAAGTAATTTACAGCAAAAAACTGAAAGAGGCATAAGGAAAATTATGTTTATAATATAAATATATTAATATATATCCTGTAGCACTAGGTTATTACAGGTTAAAGTACGTAAATGAATATATTGCAGATAAATGTCACTGACACAACTACACATTACAATGGTCTGGAAGTTTTTGCCTATATAGTTGGGGTTTCATTTGACCCTCAACATCAAAGTTTTAATTGTTATATATGTATATCTTAATGTTGTTATATTATGTTAATAATATGTATGTTAATAAATATATATTAATATTGTTATATATGCATATTATAATGATGTTATTTTTGGAGTACCTGGGTGGCTCAGTTGGTTAAGCATCTATCTGCCTTTGGCTCAGGTCATGATCTTAGGGTCCTGGGATCAAACCCTGGTCGGGCTACCTGCTCAACAGGAATCTGCTTCTCCCTCTCCCTCTGCCCTTCCTCACTCCCCACTTGTGCTCTCTTTCTTTCTCTCTCAAATAAATAAATAAAATCTAAAAAAAAAAAAAAGGTAATAAGTAATTAAGTAATCTCTGTATCCCATGTGGGGCTCAGACTCACAACCCCAAGATCAAGAGTCTCATGCTCCAGGGTGCCTGGGTGGCACAGTTGGTTTCAGCTCAGGATATGACCTCAGGGTTGTGAGATCGAGCCCTGCATCCAGCTATGCACTCAGCATGGAGTCTGCTTGGGTTTCTCTCTCCCTCTGCCTCTGCTCTCCCTACCCCTCAGATAAATAAAATCTTAAAAAGAAAAAGTCACATGCTCTACTGACTGACTCAGGCAAGTACCCCTAATTACTATATCTTTTGATAAGCTTTTCTTTCAGAACTTAGATTGGTTTTTGATTTGTTGAGAATCCTGGGGTCCCCTCCCCAGTTTGGGAGAAATTGTTCTATTTAATGGAAAATTCAACCTTAATATTAGGTCTGTTAAAAAACTGTTTAGTGTAATTTGTGTTTTACTAGGATTATTTTTTTAGGTTGTCTTGCTTCCTGTTTGCAATTTGGTTTTTGATGTTTTGGAACTCCACAGAGGGGTTTCATGTTAATCCTTTCCAGAATAATAATGATGAGAACTCGAAAGAAGTGTTATCTTGCTGCCTACCACACGGTTTGCACTCAGTGGATATTTGTTGCACAGTGGCCATCTGAATGAATTTATTTGCTTTGCAGGGTTTCTCCAAAGAAATTAAAATACCTAAAACCAAATATGTTGGCTACATCAAAGATTATGAGGGGGCCACTTTAATGGGATGTGAGCTAAATCCAAGGATCCCATACACAGAATTTTCTGTCATCATTAAGAAGCAAAAGGAGGTAAGCACGTGACCACCTCCTGTTCCTTCCATATGGGCTGGTCTTTGTTGGGTGGGTTGCATATCTCTGGGCTCTGTGTGGGTGGCTCTGCTGCATGTCATCATGATTTCAGTTTGCTGTGGTTTGTATAGATTTCTTCTTTGATGAAAATGGTTGATCTGTTTTCTTTCTAGGCACCATTCCTAAGAGCGTCAGCACTCGTTAAATTGGTGTAAAATACAAAACTTGTAAAATATGATGACATCTTACCTTCACCTTCAAGGCCTTTTACATTCTAGCCTCATGCATCCTTCTCAACCTTCTTCGCTTATCTAAACTCTTCTCTAAAAGCCGTTACTGATGCTTTAAGCCTCTAGCGTGGTGTCTTTATCCATTTCCCACCTTACTCTCCCAAAACACGTACAAATAGGACCACTTTAGCCTGTGTTCAGTTTCTTCTTTGAACTTCACTAGCACTAGTTTGATCCACTTATTCGAATTTTTGTTATTCATCATCTTACGTGGGCATTTATCTTAGCATGTATCCATCTCTCCTTTTAACATTCTCGTTTTAAGCAATTTCCGGAAGGTCTACACTTTTAGGAATTCAGTGATTTGTTATCCCATTTTGGGGTGAAGTCTTTTATACATATGAACTAAAAGAGAAACAGCGAGAGGAAAGATTGATAGATTTGACTACATAGTAATTTTACATTTGTCCAAGACAGAAAAAAATACCATAAAAAGAGCATACTTGGGGAGTGTGCATTTATTAACTGTATGAATTTTATGTTAAGCCCAGGATCATCTCCTTGCTCCCCCTAGTTTGTTGGCGTTCAAAAATGGGCTTTGTGGCTGTGTCATCCCTCATCATTTCCACTTTATACTTCTGTTATTCATTCTAGCGCATTCTTTTTCTAGCAAGTAAGTAAAAAAAAGCATCTGTCTTAAACTCCACCTTTGTTTTCTGGTTTCCACTAATGTCCCTTAATCCCAGGTCTCAGTTGTTTCTCAGACATCAATAACATAACAGACATAAAACTCTTTATGCAGTGTCTGGTGCATAGTAGGTGCTCAATAAATATTTTCCTTTTTACTTAAAGTGGGTCAGGCTTGTTCTTATGAGTTTGAGTGAAAGGCTTTTTTTTTTTTTTTTTTTTAAGAAAATAAAAACAACCTTTGTTGTTTCTTGCTCAGAGATGCCAGCCTTAGAGCGAATTCCAAGTAGGGTACTTGGAGAGTTAATAAAAGCACAGCAGGCCCCTCTCTCTGTCTCTTTCTAAAGAGCTAGCTTTCTTCATTGTTCTCTTTGGGGTTTAATGAGCAGGTCTGTATTCAGCAGCTCAGTGTTCAGCATGAGGGACTGCTGGCCAACTAGGGCCATCACCGGACAGTCAGCTGCCGGGCCCTCCTTCCTCCTCTGAGGAGCACCCATGCATCTGGTGAAAGCAGAGAGCAGGAGTCCCCTGCAGATTCACCTAGTCCGGATCTTTCAGCTCTTAGTGCATACAGGGGAAAGCCATACACACAGAGCTAGCAAAAGCGGTCAGTCCTTTAGAAGACAGTGCTCCCTCCCCTTCCTTTTGCTCCTCCCCTTTTGGATCTCATCTCCCTCTCACCTCCCCTTCCCTGTTTGCCTCCAGCCTTCTCTAACACATGCCACTGAGTGGATGATGCAGGCTGGGAGCTGTTAACCTAGTTTCTTTCGAAGAGACCTGAAGTCACCATAATAAAATATTGGGTTCATGTAATATCTTCGTCCACAGAATTCGAATGATTTTCATGAGTATCCTTATTCCAACTTGTGAAAACCCCCCTTGTGGAAGATAGGGACTAATGGTAGTAGCAAACAAGTTGTAAGTAGATGGAGGACTTTCCTGGCCCCTGAAAGCATGCAAGAGCAGAATAAGTTGTGGTTGTGTCTAGTGGAGATGGAGAGAGAAAGCTAGTACAGTGGGACAAGGGAGCAGAGTAGAAGTTGAAGGGTACTTTGTGAGTGTTGACTCCAAGGGCAAGGGGCTGTGGGGTCCATAGGGGCCTAGCATCTTCGGAGGTGTCTTCGTGGGGAATATGTTTTGAACTGTTTTGAGCCTGCTGAATGCCATCAGCATGAGCAAAGATTCGGAGTCCAACATAAGTAGATTCACGGGCACATGAACAGCTAGGACCATAGGTATGCCGATGATAATAGCCACTGGTTGAGAAAGTGTGGCTAGATCACGACCTGGCAGAGTTGAGTGTATATTTGCATGTGTGTGTGGGGGGGGGAGGGTGGAGCTGGGATGCAGGAGTACATCTCAAATCTTCATCCGAGTGTGAGATAACAAGGGACTGGGTTTGGAGGATCCAAAGTAAGGGTGATGCCAACCAATGAAATTTCTTTGTAAGAACATGTGCTAAGACTTGGTGACATATTAAAGATGGAAGAGTTCCCCTAAGTCTTGTGTTTGGGGAGACTAAAACTGAAGGGATGAAATGAGAGAAGAATTTGAGGAGAGAATGATGATGACATGGTGGAGAAGTGGAGACATTTTCGAGGGAGGTGAAGATAAAAGACTGAAACAAGTAAACTGTCTCCTTTCTCCAAAGCAACCCTTGGAAGCATAGAGGGGTTAAGAAGCCCTTCACTGTCATTATGAGTCACTCACCAGGACCCCGCCACCTTCAGGGTGCTACACAAGGGGTATGGAAGCCACCTGGGTAGGTTATCACATCTGAGAGAATCTGTGATAAAGAGAAAAAGTTTTAAAATTATATTTGAAATTATATTTTCTGAAGGTGTTTAAGCGATTACCATTAGCGTTCTCTTTTAAAAAGACTTAGATTGGGGTGGGGTGCCTGGCTGGCTCCCTCAGAAGAGCATCTGACTCTTAATCTTGGGGTTGTGAGTTTGAGCCCCACGTTGGGTGTAGAGATTACTTAGATAAATTTAAAAACTTAAAAAAAAAAAAAATAAGGCTTACACTCAGGGCATCTGGCTGGCTCAGTCAGAAGAGCATGTGACCCTTGATCTTGGGGTTATAAATTTGAGCCCCACGTTGGATATAGAGATTACTTAAAAATAAAATCTTTTTCTTTTTCTTTTTTTAAATTTATTTATTTTAGAGAGGGAGAGCATGCAGGTGTGGGGAGGGACAGAGTTAGAGAAACTCAGACACACTCCTCACTGAGCCGGATGCCTTGCAGGGCTGGATCCCACAACCCCGAGCTCACTACGTGAGCTGAAATCACTAGTGGGACACTTAACCGACTGAGCCACCCAGTCGCCCCCAAAAATAAAATCTTAAAAAAATAAATAAAAAGACTTAGACTCGTAAATAAACAAAGGGAGAGCATCCATCTAGATCTATCCTGTCCAGAGTGGCAGCCACTAGGTGCATTTGGCTCTTGAGTGCTTGACATGTGGCTAGTTGAAATTGAGATACTCTGTAAGTATAAAATACACTCTGATTTTGAAGACCTGTTAGGAATAAAAGAATGTAAATGTAAAATATCTCATACTTTTTTTTTTTTTTTACTGATTATGTACTGCAGTGATAATATTTTGGATATATTGGATTAAATAAAAATATATTGTGTGTTTTTTTTTAAGATTTTATTTATTTATTTGACAGAGATCACAAGCAGGCAGAGAGAGGAGGAAGCAGGCTCCCTGCTGAGCAAAGAGCCCAATGCGGGGCTCAATCCCAGGACCCTGAGATCATGACCCGAGCCGAAGGCAGAGGCTTTAACCCACTGAGCCACCCAGGCACCTCTAAAAATATATTGTTAAAATCCAATTTTACCTGTTACTTTTTACTTTAAAAAATGTGGGGGGCCTGGGTGGCTCAGTGGGGTAAAGCCTCTGCCTTCGGCTTAGGTCGTGATCTCGGGGTCCTGGGATCGAGCCCCGCGTCGGGCTCTCTGCTTGGTGGGGAGCCTGCTTCCCCCTCTCTCTGCCTGCCTCTTTGCCTACTTGTGATCTCTTTCTCTCTGTCAAATAAATAAATAAAATCATTAAAAAAAAATGCGGCTACGGAACATGAGTGGGGGGTTGCGGCGCCTGGGTGGGTCAGTTGGTTAAGCATCTGCCTTCAGGTCAGGGTCCTGGGATCGAGTCCCCGAGTCTGGGCTTCCCCTTCTGTGGGGAGTCTGCTTCTCCCTCTGCCCCTCCCCACTGCTCCTGTGCTCGCTCTCTCTCATAAATGAATAAAACCTTAAAAAAAAAACTGACATGAGCTGATTGCATGATATTTCTGTTGCACAGCAGTGAACTAGGTTTACCAGACATACACTTTTACTAGTCCCAGTCACCTTATGAAGTTCATTGTTTAGTTGTCAGGATTAAAATGCATTCATGCTGGAGCATTTACCAATGATATGTTTGAGATCAAGCTGTTAGGAACTGGAATTTTTAGTCTCCCTTTGTGAATTCAATTAATGACTGCTACTGTGTTTTTCTTTCTCATTGTTATTTAAATTCTAGTTAGTTAACATACAGTGTAATATAGAATTTAGTGATTCATCACTTACATATAACACCCAACGCTCATCACAAGTGCCCTTCTCAATGCCCATCGCCCATTTAGCCCATCCCCCACTGCCCTCGTCAACCCTCAGTTTGTTCTCTACTGTTAAGAGTCTCTTTTGAAAAAAAAAAAAAAAAAAAAGAGTCTCTTATGATTTGCTTCCCCCGCCCCTTTTTTCCCCTCTCCTTCGTTTTTTCTTTTCCAAAATCAGTTATGACATAATTTCTGGATGGCTGTTTTTAATTAATTTTTTTCTTTTTTTAAATGGGAAACGGCACCGTTTTGGAAATAGTTGACCTCTGTACACTAGGAACTATTTCACAAAACAAACACCTCTCAAAATTCCCTAATCCGTCCTGGCAGCTCCCACCAGGGAGTGTGTTGCCACAAGGATTTGGAGCTGCTTTTTTGATGCAAAGAGTATAGTTTAGGGCTCAAGCCTTGAAAATTTTGAATAATAATGTCATCCTTCCCGGCACTGGGGACTTTCTGAGGCCCGGTCGAGTGCCCTCCAGTCCGAAGGGAACAGTTAGTTCCTAGTCGGGGGGGATGTGAAGAGGTCCGGATGCTGGGGCTGGGCTGGGTAGCTGCTCACCTCCTGCAGAGGCTTCTCAGAGAAGGAGGGCAAGATACCTGGCTTCTGTGCAAAAGAGGACAGTGGGTCCTGAGAGCAGTGTGTTCTCTCAATAATGGCTTTTTTGATGGCAGGGGACAAGTATTCCAAAACGGTTGTATGAATGCTGCTGGAGGGGCATGCTGTAATAGAATGATCAGGTCTTCCCTGTTCCGTAGCATTCACCCTCTCTTTCCCCTTTCGAGTCCCAAAGACTTCATTTAGGAGACCGACTTCTTAGGTTGACTGACGTCATCTGTAGCCAACAGACTTCTGTCACTAACCACATTTTCTTCCTGTGCTTTACAGATCATTAAAAAGCTGATAGAAAGAAAACAAGCTCAGATTCGAAAAGTGTACCCTGGACTTTCATATTTTAAAGATGGAGTTCGGCAGATTCCAATAGAAAGCATTCCTGGAATTAGTATGTATAGATCTTCTTTTGAAAGCAAAATCTTTTGGTTTTGCCCTGCGATGTGTTTGAACTAGTTGCCAGAGTGCAGTGATTTGGAAAGCTTTTTGCCTTGCCTGTCTCCATTTGTGGTGTTTGTAGTCTTAAGAAGGGAGCAGATACTTTCCTTTTGTCCTTTCTCTACTTCTCAGTGCAAACAAATCAAGGAGAACTTAGATGCCCCCTTCTTCTAGCTGTTCATATCCATCATTTATTGAAAGATTGCTATGTATAGCACGGGGAAATTCTACTTTTACGAATGGGGAAATTGAGTCTCAGAATGGTTAAGTGCTTCGATTCCAAATAGCACGTGGCCAGTAACTGTCAGAATCAGAAGCAGCGGGATGCTGGTCCGCAGATTCGTTGCTGTTTGCACCCTTGCTTATGCTGTCATGATTGCAGCCTGCCCAGGTGTGTGCTTGGCCAAATTTGTCTCTCCAAATTTCTAGAAAAGATGATTGGGAAACACATAATTTGTTTCAAGTTCCCTATTTTAGAGTAGTTTCCCCAAGGGTTCTTATCTATGTGTGTTAGAGATGAATTGTCTGGGTGAAAACGTGCAAAATAGCTGTTTTTGTAGATCGAAAGCTGTCGAATAGCCACACTTTCATTGAGTTCAAATCCAGGATCTTCTAGCATAGTGAAGATTTAATATACAACACAAAATCAAACAAACCACAGTTCTCCAGAACAATGTAAGACCTTATTCGGGCAAGATACATTCCTTCAATACAATAGCTACCCTACAGCAGACCTTACTTTTACTTTTAGACCTAGAAATTTCACTTCCTTACATTACCCCTCGTAATGGCTTCATGGCTATCACACTGCTGAATGCCTGCTTGTGCCAGGCCTTCTTCTGTTTTTTTTTTACATACATCAGCTAATCTCAGGAGGGATAATATCACCTAATTTTTAGAGTTCTGTTTTATAGATTGATACATTATAGAGGTAAAAGGTTAAGTAACTTATCTAGGATAAGTTAGCTTTTAAGGAGAGAGATAGAAATCAAATTCTTGAGGCTGTATTTTCTTTCTGCTCCACTAAACCATCTTGTATTACAAGTAGGGTCTTTGCCAAATAAAATAGAGACCAGGATAAGGTTTGTTCTAACCTAAAATAACAACTTAACTCTTTCACATGGCGACTAGCAAAATACGTGATTTAGAGTTTAAAATATATACACGTGCCCCCCAGTACTGGACATACTTATTTTTTATGCGTTCATCTGAAAAGTTGGAGTTCCTGCTTTAAAAAACACTAACGTAAAGAGGTGTTGGCCGTCTTGGAAATGTTTCATGCTGTTAGCTGTAGAAGGAAGTAATTAATTGCAGTTGATTTCTGTCTCTTCCCAGAAATAGACTTTTATTGAGGCATGCTTGTAATTTATTTCATTTTTGATAAGTATTAGTTTTGTTACTCTCTTGACCAAAAGCAGTTCTCATTCAGTGTTTAATTTTGTTGACATATAGGAGAGACAGGCTGGAAGCCGAGTGGAAAAGAGAAAAGGTAAGTAGGATGGGTGAGAGGATGTTAATGGAAGTGATTTTTCTCTCCTCCCAGCAACTTAGAGGAAGCAGGCAAACTGCTTGTAATCACCCATTGCAGCACTTGCTGCTTTTCAATTTTCATAAAAAATTCTGGGATTTTAGGTTTTGGTAAAAATAAGCAGAATAGGAATCCCCTGGCAAGAGGGCAAAAAACTAATCATCATTCCCTGTTGTTTACTCTTTTCCTTTCAAGTAAAGAGCCCAAAGACCCTGACCAGCTTTACAGCACGCTCAAGAGTATCCTTCAGCAGGTGAAGGTGAGTGTTTTCTTCTCATTCACCTCATGCAGATATTTTGAAATGATTTCCCACATGGAATTTCCATATTAGATACCTTACTTTTTTCTTTACTCAAGAGCCATCAAAGCGCTTGGCCCTTCATGGAACCTGTGAAGAGAACAGAAGCTCCGGGATATTATGAAGTTATAAGGTTCCCCATGGGTAATGCCATTAACGTTTTCTAAGTATAGATTTAACACTCTCTGGATGGTGGTGTGGGGGACACGTGGTTGCTGAGGTTGATTTGTACTCTTCTGTTGTAGGGTAGGGTGTGTGCGATGGGTGGTGGGGTTCCCTGCACCCTGGCCAGTGATAGAAAGCAGAAGGATGAAGGACAGGTGGGTGGTCCAGTCTTGTTAGACACTCCTGCAGCTTTTAGAGCCGCCTGCCACCGGCACTGGATGCAGAGAGTGCAGGTGGGGAACGGCACCCAGCACTAGATGTGAAAGCTGGCTGTTCCGGACATAAGCTTGTTAATATTCTACCTGTTTGGTTGCACATAGAAAATTTCAGGTTGTCCTCTTGGTATATTTTGAGCCTTTTGAGCCTTTTTGAAAGTGATGCAAAAGAAGTTGGAGTAAGGCTGCTCGCCTGCTACACTAGAGACGGAGAAATTCTAGTAACGCAGTTCTCGATTTTCCATGCTCTTGATGGATACTATTAGTGTCACTATTTATATTCCCATTAAAAGCTTTGTTCCACATCCAATACCAGACAAACACAAAATGCTTTAGAAATGTAGAATTGTGGAATTTGCTGCTGTGCCTGCACCATGCTAAAATGATTAATTGGGCCAATTGAGAATCCAATTAAGCTAATTTGGCATTGTGTAGATGACAGACAACTAGCTGAACTGTTTTCAGTCCATTGTGTGGCCATTGTTTTGGAGACAGCCTGTGTCTTCTGTCCCTTTTCTACCTGCAAACTGTTCCTGGTACTAAGAAGTTATTAAAATATGAAAGGAAGAATGAAAGGGCTCCATTAGCTCCCTAATAAAAGAGTTATTTGTAGGTGTTTTCTGTAGCATTAATTTTCACATGAACGTTCTACATAGTCATTGTAATGATTTTGGTAGTCTGTCCTCTTTAACAAGGACCTACATCCATATGCTTTTCTTTCTCTTTTCTCTCTGCCTTGCTTCTCTGTATCTTAGTTAAGAAAACCGAAGTGTGAGGTTTGAGTGAGTCTAGAATTCTGAATGGAAGAGTGCTTGGGGAATCAGTATTTCTTCTCTTTTCTTTTTTTTTAAAGGTCTTATTTTTAAATAATCTCCAGGCTCGAACTCACAGCCCTGAGATCAAGGGTCGCATGCCTCTCAGTATATTCCATTCTGTAAAAAATATGTTAAAATCCTTTATGCCCATTTCCAAACTTAACTGACCTTTGCAACCTCATGGCCTAGACCGTCTCAACTCCTTTATGAAACCCTCCTGGGAGGTTGTATGAGTTTGGGGAGAATAATTATCTTTCAGCCCTGCTCATGTGCTCTCTGGAGACCTGCAGTGGTAGGTCCAGAAGGTCCCCTCTGTCATAGCCTACACTCAGCCTGCTTTCTGGAAGTGTTTTACTTGGTCCGGCCTGAGAAGGGTATGAGCCTCTCCAGTTGGATACCACCCATGTGCGTAGCTGACTGATCATGAGGGGAATGTTGGCACTGTTGAGCAAGACCAGTGGTAGACTGAGCTGTGTTCTAGACAAAGTTATTAAATCAGTGAAGGTGCTCTTTAGGGGAGCAATAATATTTTTCCTAGGGTGCCTTTGAGTGCTAAGTGAAAGGTGTAGTCTTGTCCTTAAGATGGTCATGTTTTTAGGACAAGACTGACAAATCAGTAATTTTACTTTCCCCCATTATTGCCTTCTCAGCTTTTTCTAAAAACATTTCTTCTCCTTCTTTTGTGCTCTCAAAAACTCTTTTTTCTCCCATATGAATGAGGTCCAGCCTGTGTCATTTAGGGAATCTCATTCAGAACATCTTCTGAGTAGTCTGGCCCCAGCCTGTCTTCTTACCATGCGTGGATTGCTGGGCAGGGTTTTCCTGTTTACTCAGAACTCCCCAGTTGGTGGGAGGGATGAAAATGGGCTAATTTAACGATTTCTCCATATGTGATATCACTGATACTTAATCACCTTCTTTAACCCATGCCATTTGGTCAAGTAAGCCTCTAATAAGGCTAGAGGAAGAACGATGTTGTTTATTTATTTAACAGAGAGAGAGAGAGCGAGCGGGTAAGCGGACAAGCAGGGGGAGTGGCAGGCAGAAAGAGAGGGAGAAGCAGCCCTGCTGAGCAGGGAGCCTGATGCAGGACTCAATCCCAGGACCCTGGGATCATGACCTGAGCCTAAGGCAGATGCTTAACTGACTGAGCCACCCAGGTACCTGAAAGATGTTATTTATAACTTAAGAATAGAATGGAAATATAGAAAGGAAATATGCAGAATTGATTGTAATTATTCTGAAAGATCCAAACACTTCTATGACTCTCATTTTGTTTCTGCTGTATTTTAGGCTCTCTCCATCTCTTCTTACCCCCTTTCTTCCAAATAACAGTTTGAAAGCTTTTGGATAAACTTCTTTGTGCCATGTTTCATTTTTTTTTTTTTCCCCTTTTTAGTTACACAACTCTTTCTTTTAAAACATAAACACTATATTGGGCAGCATATCTTAAGTGGTAGGCATTTAGGTGGTAAGGTAAATGTCCAACTTTACCTGGAGAGGCACAGTTAATGTCATTGCTCTTTTTCATTTACTGAGAGGACTTCATCTGCTCAGTCACAGTTGGGTGAGACATCTAATAGGGTATTTGCTGAGCCTTTATAAAGTATCTTAATACTTGCCAATTTTTCTCTCCTTCTGAACGGTTTCAGTTACTGAGAAGAGAGGAAAATTGAAAGTTGAACTCACAGATATGATGACATACCACTAACCAAGAGAAGCTTTAGTGAAAAGAAATAGGCAAAAGTGCATATTTCCCATTTTTTTCCTTTGGCGTTTTGTGGTAGATTTAAGATTTTGATGCAAAGGAATTCTCCCTATTTTTGGATGTTGTACATAAATTTATATATCTCACTAGCTGATGATCCCAGTATATTCCGTTGTAAGTTTCTTTTCTTCTGGAAAATTTGATAATATAGTGGGAATTTGGGTTATTGGTAGAGGTATTTTATTATTGTTTTTTTTTTTTTTTTTTTTTTTTTTTAGCAATTTTGACTTACTTTTCCATGAACAGTTAATATAATTTTAATGACAGAACCAGACTTAAAGACAACTAGGGACCTATAAGTAGACAAATGTTAACATCTTTTTTTTTTTTTTAAGATTTTTGTTTATTTATTTATTTTTAAAGATTTATTGATTTATTTGAGAGAGAGAGTGTGAGCACACATGCAAGCCAATGGAGGAGCACAGGGAGAGGGAGAAGGAGAAAAATAGACTCCCCACTGAGCGTGAAGCCTGCTGTGGGGCTTGATCCCAGGACCCTGAGGTCATGACATGAGCCAAAACCATGAGGTAGCTCCTTAACCAACTGAACTACCTAGGTGCTCCTATTTATTTGAGAGAGAGAAAGAGAGAGAGGAAGAGTGCATACGCGTGGGGGGAGGGGCAGAGGGAAAGGGAAAGAGAACCTCAAGCAGGCTCCATGGTCAGCGCAGAGCCTGACACCAGACTCATTTCCACGACCCTGAGATCTTGACCTGAGCTGGAGTCAAAAGTTAAGACATTTAACCGGCTGAGCCGCCCAGGCGCACGGAAGTGTTAACATCTTCTAATCTGCATGGAATTCTGTAAATCAGTTCTAAGAGTGAGGAGTAAACAAGCCTCATGGTGTTCTTACAAGTTTAAATAAAGTACTGTTTTCATTTTTAAAATAATACAATTTAAAGTAAGTAAATATATTAGGAAAATATTAATTTTTACAATAATCTCTCCAGGCTTACTTGCTTTAGAAAAGAAATTATTGTTTGTGGTTTTTTTTTTACTTCCTGTGATTTGTATTTCATGGATGGAACATGAAACTAAATTCATTTGAACCATTTTATATGCAAGGATACTGGTGTATCTGTAGATTTATTTACGATCAGTTTTTCTACTTTAGTTCTGTTTCTGCAGCACCAAAACAACTGTGAATTTAATGAAACAAACTCAGTCTTATTGTTTGGATATAAGTAATGAAATGATTCAGATAAATGTTCCACCTGCTCTCCTCATGTAGATAGAGCCTCTTCTGTATAATTCCGAATGAATAGCTAACAGTACTTAGTTTATCATACTTAGTGCTGCTAATCTACTTAGCTTCCTTGTGCTGAATAGGGGATTGGGCCAGATGACTAATAATGGTCCTTTCAATGCAAAAATGCTGTGATTTTACACAAGAAGCCCTTACAACAGAAACAACATAAAATTTAAGAGCTGTTTTCCTTGATCCTATGAATGTCTCTTAATTAAGCAAGGGCATTGGGATGGTAAAAATGTAGCCACACTGATGACATAGATTTCTCTCCCTGTCTCTTTTTTGTCAGCTAGTGTTTAAAAGGAGTCAAAGATTGCTAATATTTTTTTTTCCTGTGCAGATCTGAAAACCATGAGCGAACGCCTCAAGAATAGGTACTACGTGTCTAAGAAATTATTCATGGCAGACTTACAGCGAGTCTTTACCAATTGCAAAGAGTACAACCCCCCTGAGAGTGAATACTACAAATGTGCCAATATCCTGGAGAAATTCTTCTTCAGTAAAATTAAGGAAGCTGGATTAATTGACAAGTGATTTTTTTTCCCTCTGCTTCATAGAAACTCATCAAGCAGTGTGCCTAAAGCAAGGTGGTTTAGTTTTATAAAGAATTGGACATGATGTATTGAAGATACTTGTAAATGTAATAATTAGCACTTTTGAAAAACAAACAAAAAAACCTCCTCTTAGCTTTTTCAGATATGTATTTAAATTGAAGTCATAGAACATTTTTATTTTATGGAATAGATTTTAATCTATTTACTACTATTAATGTAAATTTTCTATGGCATGTCCATTAGCTGAATACTCAGTAATAGATGATCAGGGGTTTCCTCAAAACCTGTGTATGAGGAAATTGCACATAGTACCAAGATTTGGGGGAATGCAGAAACTTTTCAGACCATGAATGTTTCCATTTTTTTCTAATGGAATGTGAGAGTTTATTTTTATTTTATTCTGAAGGACTTTAAGGAAGGGATACGTGATAAAAAGCCCATAAAAGGTGAAATATGTGATGTTTGAAGTCTCATTGTAGACTTTTTATATGTATATTTTAAAAACACTCATCTAGATGAGGTGCTTTGAGCAGTTCTGAAAAATACAGTTCCGGAAAAGCAACTGCTTTGATTCCTAAGGAAGAAATTCTAAATAATGCACACTTTTTTATAAGCATCTGGATTTTTGATAATTCTATCTACCTACAATAAACTTGTGAGCACATAACCACTATTTTAATAATTATTTTCTCTACACAAATGTGGACTATTATATTTGACTTTGCTTATGCAGGCCATAAGTTCCAAAAGGCAATCTTCTGATGCACAAAGGTGTACATTTAAAAACACTTGAGATTGAATCAACGTGCTTTAATAAGGAACGATGCATAATCTACATATGTATCAAATTGGGTGGATCCTTGTTCTAACAAATAAGGATTTTTCCCCCTTTTCTATGATATACACAACCCCACTGATAATGTATTATATGAACATTTTCCTTTCGCATCTCCAGATTATATTCATTGTCTGAGGTGAATTAAATCACCGAGATTTGCCGTCAGTATTTTAACACCTGCATTGGAAGACAGACCCAGGGTAATATCCCACTAAAATCCATCATACAACCTTATTAACCTGTCTTGGAATTCCAGGTTAGTGCTTGGATTTATTTCCCGATTAACACTACACAGAAAAGTGGGACATCTGCCATCCCGACTCTGGGAGAACCAACTAATATCAAACAAATGAAGGCCATTTTGATGGTCTTTGACACTAATTTTTATGATACAAATTTATAAACTGATTTTTGTAAAGGACTAGGTTTTAAAAATGTATTTAACTTGATGTTTTCTATCTGCATAAATGCGTTAAAATGATCATTTAATAGTTGTCAAAAACAGTTGCCAGAGATAATCTGCATGAAGGAAAAAAACCTGCAAATGGCTGTTAAGTGGGAAGTATGGTTTTTAATATGTAAGAGATATTCAGAATGCTCACACCGAAAAATGCCTCAATTTTTATAAGAAACCACCTTGAGTGGCATCTAGATTTCTAATGAAGAATGATGATACAGTTTGGGTTAAGTATCTTGGACTGGTTTTAAACAGTGCTTTGTCCTGAATCTGCCAAAGCATCTGTCCAGCTTGGTATCCTGTGAAAGTTTGTTATTTTCTGGGTAGACATTCTTATAGAGTATTGTCTTTAAAATCAGATTGTCTCTTCTATATTGAAAGCATTTTTATGTTTTCTAATTTAAAAATTAATATTTTCTTATAGATATTGTGCAATAAAGCTGAAGTAGGATGTGTGGTTTTTGCAAATGCTTTAACAGCGGATAAAATTTTACATTTGTAAAATTAATATATTGTACTGGTACAACATAGTTTTAAATTATATTTTAAAAAGCTCTCAACTTGGTGTTGTGTTTTCTTCTTCTAGCCTCTTAAATTTAACAGGGCAAGTGTATGATCCGGTTGATGACCATCGACTGTATTGATAAATTCTTAGATTTTAGACATTTTGTTGAAGATGTTTAGAATTGTGGCATTTGTTGGAAGTTTCATAAAAATTCACAGCCCACCAGTGAGGGAATTTCAAGAGGAGAGACACTTGAGTGTGTCTGTGTCTTTTGAGTGGCCCACTGCATCTTGCCCACTGTCACTCATTAAACAAAGAAAAAAAAATCCTACGGAAAGAAGAATTATTTGTTTAGAAATTAGGTGTTTCTTTCCCCAGTTTTTCTGCTTCGTATCTGTGAAATAGATGAAGAGACAGATAAAAAAAAAAAAACAGCTGAGTCTTACACATCTCCTCATGAGCTTATAATATTCCTCAAAATGCTCACTGCAGGAAAGAATACTGTATCCTTTTGGGGGTATGAGAGAACACACCAAAGAATACCTTTTCTTTCTGAATCCTGAACCAACTGAGAAGTCAAAAGAGTAAGGCATATGATGGCCAAAATATCTTTATTAATAATAAAATGGATAAAATGGATATTGGAGAATGTGGCTTGGAGAACGTGATTGGCTCGCCAGCAGCTTGGCACCACTGCCAACTTCCCCTCCAAGGGCAGGGCCTTTACCACTGAGCTCAGTGCATGGCCAACAGCAGTGGTGCTCTTTGGAGGCAGGCCAGCTCTGAAGAGGCGCAGGTGAGACAGCAGCCACACAGTGCAGTCTGGGGCCTTCTGGGAGCTCATCAGTTAGAGGGAGGAGTGAATAAGGGCAGAGAGAGGCCAGGGGGTGATGTCCCTCCTTCTGCTGAAATGTGAACATCTGGATTGGAGAAGTCTCCTTCCCACTCCATCCCATATATCCGTATCAAGAATCGCTATAAAGTTGTATTACTCAACACATGTGAAAACTGGTTGTATTCATCAGAATAGTGAAATGAAGATTTTGAGGTTTCATACTACCTGGAAGTAAAATTTAAAATTATGAAATCTAAGAAGTAGAAACAAGATCAGACTGAGGCACTATGGACAGATGAATAATGTGTCACCCCTTTTAGCTGATAGTCTTCAGACCACCCCTCACTGTTTTAAGAGATTGTAAGACCTGTACAAGGCAGGGTTGTTGGAGGCAGCCAGTGGCTTTTTCCATAATGTTCTGCGCTGGTCTGCTCCAGCCCTCGTTAACTAGCATTCCCCTCTTAGCAAAGTAGAAACGATACTTTGAAGGGAGAGCTTCAACAAAGTAAACAGAAGATGCTGAGAGGAGGTGAGGGAACACCCGTAAGTATCATGAAAGTTTTCTAATGTAATTTATGTATATTTATGACTTGATTTCTTTATGGGAGCACCTTTCTTTTTTTGTGGAAAAAAGAGACAAAGCTGGAGATTTTCTCTGGGTTTATTAAAAGCAGTACATTTCAACAAGGCAGAGAAAAGCAAAGAAAACAAAAGTCAGTGTTCCTACTCCTTCTTGTTATTGGGAAGCCCAACACAACCTTGGTAGAGTTAGTTTAAAAAGGTGAGAAACTACACGACTAATTGTGTGTGTGTGTGTGTGTGTGATTTTCTGAGCTGAACTGAAGGTTGTCAGTTTTAATTTAACAGAGAATTTATTTTTTTTGGCACACACTGTTAAACATTTGTAAAATTTGACAACTTACTAGTCACAAAAGATATAACAAATACCAAAGAATCAACACCTTACAAATAATTTTTTGATGTATTACAAAAGGAATAGAACTCAAAAAGAATAACAAAGGAATTCTCCACTTTGGTATGAAAAAAAAGAATTTTACACAACTGATAGGTCAGAAAAGAAATCACAAAGTTAGAAAATAATTAAACTCAAAATTAAGGATATATAAAACACACTGAAGAGGTCATGCAGTAAAACTAAGAGGTGAAAATGTATGTCTTTAAAAACTTACGTTAATAAGGAAGGCTGGGGGCACCTGGCTGGCTCACTCAGTGGAGCATGCAATTCTTGATCTCAGGGTCAGGGCTGAAGAGTTTGAGTCCCATATTGTGTGTAGAGATTACTTAAAATTAGAATCTTTTAAAAAAGAAAGGCTAGACAGCAAGGAGCTATGTAGAAGTTAGAAAATGACAACATAAACACAAACAATGTGAACAGAAAATAACAATAGCAGAAATTAACAAAGTAGAACATGAAAAAACTGAGATCAACAAAGGCTGGTCCTTTGAAAAAATTAACAAAATGGAAAAGATTAACAACTAGCAAAATAGATTCAGTACAAAAGAAAGCAGGCGCAAATAGGCAATAAAAATGACAAAACTAGATAGTACAGAGATTTGAAAAATTTAAGAAATACTATGTCATTAAATAAAACATAACTATGCAATTCCTAAGAAAAACATAATTTAGCTAAATACAATCAAGAAGGATTAGAGAATTTATAATCATTTAAAAAACCAAGACAAAAATTTGCCCACAAAACACAGGATAAAATAGTTTTAATGGCAAGTTTTACCAAACCCGAATTGGTAACAATTTGTTCCATAGAGCAAAAAGAGAAGGTTCTCAACTAATTTAACGAGGCCAGTATGGCCTTGCTATCAAAAATATATATGGGAAAGGATACAGGCAAATTTTATTTGTGATCATAGGTATAAAAAATCCTAAGCAAAATATTAGCAAACCAATTCCATCTATGTCTTTAAAAACAAATGCAACTTATAAGAAAAAATAGAGGAAAAACTTCATGACATTGGATTTGGCAGTGATTTCTTGGGTATAACAATCAAAAGCAAAGACAACAAAAGGAAATATTGATAAACTGGACTTAATCAAAATTAACAACTTTTGTACATCAAAGGACACTCCAACAGTAAAAAGCCAACCCTCATAATGGGGGGAAAACATTTGCAGATCACATATCTGATAAGGGATTAATACCTAGAACATTTATCCTAAGATTCAGCAACACAAACAACCCAATTCAAAAACAGGCATAGGACTTCAATAGACATTTTTCTGAAGGAATACAAATGGACAATAAGCATATGAAAAGACACTTAATATCATTAATCGTTAAGGTAATGCAAGTCAATATACCACAATGAGATGCCACTTCATACCATTAGGATAGGTATTATGAAAAAAACCCACAAAACAAGTATTAGCAAGGATATGGAAAAACGAACCCCTATTCATTGCTGGTGTGAATATAAAATGGTGCAGCCACTCTAGAACACAGTATGTAGGCTCATCAAAATACAGAATTACTATTGATCGACAATTCCACTTCTGGGTATATATTTAAAAATTAAAAGCAGGAACTCAAATAGATTTTTTTTTTAAAGATTTTATTTATTTATTTGACAGAGACACAGTGAGAGAGGGAAGACAAGCAGAGGGAGTGGGAGAGGGAGAAACAGGCTTCCTGCCAAGCAGGGAGCCTGATGCAGGGCTCGATCCCAGGACCCTGGGATCATGACCTGAGCTGAGGGCAGACACTTAACTGACTGAGTCACCCAGGCGCCCTTCAAATAGATCTTTGTATTGGCATATAGACAGTGATAACAACCCAGATGTCTACTGATAAACAAAATGTGGTACATATACCTAATAGAATACTACTCTGTATTCTAGCACTTGAATACTTGAAAAGGAATGAAATTCTGTTAGGTGCGGACATGGATAAATGAAATATGCCAGACACAAAAGGACAAGTACTGTATGATTCCATTTATATGAGGTACGTGGAATAGTCAAATTCATAGAGACAGAAAGGAGAATAGTAGTTACTAGGCATGGGGTAAATGGGTAGTTACTGTTCAATGGGTATGAGATTTCAGTTTGGGATGATGAAAAGGTTGATTGCACAAAAATGTGAATGTATGTAATGCTACTGAACTATACACTTAAAAATGATCAAAATGATAAATATTTTACCACTACACTACAACAAAAAAAAGTGACTATACAGTACCCAGCCCATTGCTAGACAAATAAACCAATAGAAAGAAACCTCAGTGTATGTCAAAGACAGCAGATAGATTAGTCAATGAATAGTGCTGAGACAGTGGGCTATTTTCATGGAAAATGAAATAAAATCAGATTGCCCTTTGACAAAATACCAAACAGTTTAAAGACCCAAGTGAAAAAGAAAAACTGCAAGTTTTAGAGGAAAACCTTAAGCAAAAAGGTGATAGAGGACACCAATATTTAAAATTCCCGAACATCAAAAAAAATAAGGTAAAAATAAAGTAGAAACAGATGTAAATAAAGACAAGGAATAATATCTAGAATATATAAAGAGCTCATTCTATTAAGAAAAAAACATTCTAGTTGAAAAGTGGGCAAAGTACATAATAAGCAATCATAAAAGGAATGAGTGACCAATAAACATTTGAGTTTTCACAAGTAATTAACTCAAAGAGATAAAATCTCATAAATAATTAAAAGAAAGAGAAACCACTTCACATTCATAGCCTTAGGTAATTTCAATGTCCAATGATAACATGATAGTGTGTAGGGAAACTGGAACTTAATGCTGCTGACAGGAGAGTAATAACACTTCTTGTGTCAGGAGAACTGGTACAACCACATTAGAGAGCAACTCCCCTTCTAGGTATCAACTCCATGGAAACTTATTCACATGTGTGCAAGAATGTAGAATATTCACCGCAGCACTAACTTGTAATAATGAAAAAAGTGGAAGCAAATTATCTCTCAAAAGAATGTCTAGTTTATTTATTAATGAAATACTGTACAACGATGAAAATAATCTACATCTGCCAACATGGATAAATCTCAAAAACAACGGTGAGTTAAAAGTCAGTTGCAAAAAAATATATACACTATAACATTCATGTAAAACGTTAAAATATAAAACAATTCTTAACGGTCTATGGATTAACGCTACAGCAAGAATACAGAAATATTAAAAGTACAAAAACACCAAATTTGCGATCACCCAATAGCTTTCTGTGGTGATGGAAATGTTCTATATCTGCATTGACCCCAACATGGTAACCACTAATTCGGGAACTATCCTTAAAGTCCAAGACATAACAATTTGTGATTTGGCCGAGTTATTACTGAACAATGTACACATAGAGCTTGGTATTCAGAGCTAGTCACTTACCTAGTCTCTGAGCCTAAGCAACCATTAATTCTTTAATAATGATCTCACATTTTATTTCAAATTTTAAATATAACAGTGATAAAAGGGATCCACAAACAACTTAGGGTATACCCTACTGTGCATGCCAAGGATTTATTTTATTCAAATATTATATAAAGAGTTTCAAAAGATCTGTGGCCTGTCTTCAAAAATCATTCATTCTAGTATTTTCCACTTATGGGAAAAAAAAAAGGCACCAGAAGCTTATAATTAAAACATCTTAATTTGATTATTCATTTCTAAAATTTCTGCAGAAGATATATTCTGAGTAAAATTAAGAGTTTCAGGCAGTTTAAGAAAGAGGGCTTAAGTCCAGTTACTTATATTTAAAAGAAAAAATAAACCAAATTTATTAATGGTATGAAAAAAAGCATCACATTTCAAGTACAGTTTTGAAGAATTTTCGTGATCTAGAGTTCGGTCAAAGAATATTTCATGGCAACAGTTTAATCCTATGTGTACTATCTTAGAGATTCTCTCTTGGAGAGATAGAAGGAGGTGTAATACGATGAATTTAAACAGCATCCAACAAACATGTCACTGTATTTGCTTCATACTTTTTTTTTTAGAACTGCGTCTGGGATCCTTTTTCCGTTTGAAAATCGGAGAATTCAAGAAACACAAATCTGTAAAAGGGTCTCCTCTTCTCAGTTTCCTATAAGGGTAAAAAGAATTCTTAGGCATAATTATAAGCATCCCAATACCAACTCACTCTTCAATATAAAGTTATTATAAAACATGCCAGTGCTAATATTCCCACTTCAGTTTTTAATCAAAACTTTATATTTCAACAAGACTCATTCTTACTCCCCCCACATGTATCATTAAAGGTGGGTTCCCACAAATCAAATACTTACGAAGCGAGCGTGGGTTCTTTATAGTTCATACTGACTGCACACCTGCGCTTAGGCAGAGACACTGCTGGGCTTTCTTTCTTTTTTGGAGAAAGAGAAAGTTTTCTGATTTTCACTACAGGATGCAAGGGAACATTGGTGATATCCTTCAGGCTAAAATGAGGTGAGCGGTGAGTTTTAGGTAGTGCACCTACAAAAACAACTTTTACTGAATATGGTTCCAAATGAAAGAAGAAAAAAACAGGAACTAAAATTGTGTGCAATTGCATATCCTAAACATTAACAAATCCAGCATTTTATAGTACAGATTTTTTAACCCATTTATCATTTTTTCATCCCAGATACAACTGAAATATTACTGTAGATGTGAAGAACTGATACAAGTTACTAAAACTTAAAATTCTTTAAAAAAATTACAATTCTTCAATGATAATGTGGGCATAATGAATTAAATTATGGAATTTCATTTTAGTTCCACTTTGTTCTGTAGAATCATCAAGGCCTCCATCTTTTTCAATACCAAAATTTATCAAGTGGCTTCCTATAGTCTTAAAAAGCCATTTAAACTCACTTTATTAAATAAATGAGAATTCTACACCATAGCCTCTGTGGAGACCAGCAGGAAAGGAGTTCCCTCTTGTAAAGCTGATATATTAAAAAGTTACCCAATGTTTTTCCTATCATAAGCATCCGAGTTATTCTACTTTGGAGCTAGATCTATATTGGGTGACAGATACCCAGCACACAGAAGGACAATGCAAGACCATCTCTTCACACAGCTTTAAAAGGCAAATTGTTTTTTGTAGTCAAACTATAGCTGTAAAATGCCTATATTTAGCAACCATGTTCCCCAGGGTTATCTAGGTTTCAAATACTGGCCTTTTTCGTCTCCACATAAGTATACTGTACTATACTAATTATTCCAACTTTTAGTTCGGATAATATGGCTAAGCAACATCCGATCAGTTGCTATATTCTGGAACAATGCTTCTCAAAATTTATGTATATACAAATACCCCAGGGAACCTGTTAAAAAGATGCAGATTCTGATTCAATGGCATGGCCTAAGATTCTGCATTTTTAAGAAGTTTCACGTAGGGGGCGCCTGGGTGGCTCAGTCGTTAAGCATCTGTTCGGCTCAGGTCTTGATCCCAGGGTTCCGGGATCAAGTGCTGCATGGGCCTCCTTGCTCAGCGGGAACCTGCTTTTCCCTCTACCTCCCACTCCCCCTGCTTGTGCTCTCTCTCTCTTTCTCTCTGGCAAATAAATAAATAAATAAATAAATAAAATCTTAAAAAAAAAAAGTTTCACGTAATGGTGATGATCTGGGGATTAAACTCTGAGTGACACTATATTAGAATGTAATTTTTTTTTTTTAAACTTACTGGGTAAAATTTCAAGGATACACAAATATGGACATAACAATATAATGAAACCCCAGTTACCCAGCTTCAATAATTATCAACATTTTGCCAATCTTGTTTGATTTTGTAACATTATTATAGCATATTAAAAAAAACACATTTGCATACTACCACAGCCTAACTGGTTGACCTTGGAAAGTAAGTTAAATTTTTTAGGTTTTAAGTTTCCTTATAAACAATATAAACATGGTGATACCTACACTTCAAAGAGTTTTTCTTTTTTTAAAGATTTTATTTTTTTATTTATTTGACAGAGAGAGAGAGAGAGACAGCACAAGTAAGGGGAGAGAAGCAGGCTCTCCACTGAGCAGGGAGTCTGATGCAGGGCTCGGTCCCAGGACGCTGGGATCATGACCTGAGCCAAAGGCAGACACTTAACCCACTGAGCCACCCAGGTGCCCCTTCACAGAGTTTTTCTGAGTATCAAATGAAATAGCATGACAATATTTTGGGAATGCTACAACTTGACCATATGCATTAGTTTTACCACACTAACTAAATTTCCCAGATGAGACTCTGGGCACATGCAGGCTCTATCATCAACTTTTGAACCATGTCTACTTTTTTTTTTTTTTTTTTAAAGATTTTATTTATTCATTCGACGGAGAGAGAGATTACAAGTAGGCACAGGCAGGCAGAGAGAGAGGGGGAAGCAGGCTCCCCGCTGAGCAGAGAGCCTGATGCGGGGCTCGATCCCAGAACCCTGAGACCATGACCGGAGCTGAAGGCAGAGGCTTTAACCCACTGAGCCACCCAAGCGCCCCGAACCATGCCTACTTTTGATCTAATGAAATCAAGATTTTCTAAGCTACAGTTTTTAGATGTCTTACAAATGTCTTAGAGAAGAACACTAAGCCCATCAACTGAGAAAAAAGTTTGGTCTAGTGTTTGGCCACCTTTCATTAACTGGAATGAATCAATTTAAAATCATGGTTCCTGTCAAATTGAATATGAAGCAAAGCCATTAAAATGACAGGTCACTGGATTCAAATTTGATTTTGTTTTCAAGGGCCTGTTTCAGGTGAGTGTATAGAAGATATTTTAATTCAACCTAACTCCACCAAAAGGTTTTTCCTTACATTGGAAGGCTTCATTTACTAAAAATAAAAACGCTTTCTCTGTAACTAGTATTTGTCCTTAAAGAAGATTTAAATTAGCTTAAAGTAGGTCATAGCCATACAATTGTGATTTCCACCCCAAGCCCCCATTGTTTAATCAGACTGTAACTTCCCCCAGAGACAGATGGCAAGTCTCTTACCTCCCCCAGAGAAACAGATGGTAAGTATAGTATATAAGCATCAGGAGTGATCATTTATTATAAACATTAAAAATGCAGGCAAACAAGTAGATCACTTACTGATAGGAGTTTTTATAAGCTTAGAATCCACCATCTCTTTTTCGTCCCTATATTTTAGTGCTCGTCTAGGTCGAGACCTGGTGACTGGGCTCCTATCTGATTCATTAGAGAGATCTTGACTGTACTTGCAAGTGGGCAAATAGAGGTCATCAGAATCATCTTCTGAACCACTTGATTGACAGATGCTCACTTCAAATTCGTTGTTGTTCTCTTCTCTGTTAGAATCATTGCTCGTTTTTTGTCGGAAAGGAGTGAGATGAGTACCCTCTTCCAAATTAAAATTGTAAGCATCACTGGAAGTGACAGATTCATCCAACTTTGTTTTGGAAACAGTTCTTTTATTTTCACTTTTGCCCCCTTTATACTTTGATACAGATTTTGATTTTCTCCTTCTGTTAGCTTTTCTTTTCTCTTCTCCTTTTCTTCCTTGTGCACCTCTATGCTTGCTTTCAGTTTGTTCAAATTTATATCCTAAAATGTTTTCTTTTGTTTTAGCAGGTCTTCCTGGGTCAGTCAGCTTTGGTGATAAGTTAATTTGATCCTTATTCCATTGACAAACACTTTGTTCTATGTTTTCAGGTATGTTCATGTTTACTAGTGGGTCTATACATCTAATTTTTTCAGATTCAAAGGGCTGCACTGAGAAATGACTGATTTCAAAATTATCCAAGGTACTGAACTGACATAGATCGTTAAAATGTTTCTTTAAACTTCGACGGACAGATACAGTTCTAGGTAAGACATTATCAGCAGATTTATCTTCATCTGAATCCCAATCAAATCCCAGTCTATCTTGAGAAATAGGTATTTGCTCTGAGAATTTAAAAAATAAATGAGAAAGACAGTTTCACTTTATGGAAATTTTAATTTCAGCAATCTTAGAACTCAAAACTAAAAATGGAATAAATGAAAAGTCATTCTGTAGTTTCTCCACATTTGTTCTAAGTAAATACAAATCTGAGGAACTTAATATTGCCATCTATTTATTTGGCAATGATCAATTAATGGTTTCTATTTGACTTGTGAAAGAACTTTACATAACCTTCAAACATATTCTAATGGGGGTTTTCTGTGTCCCTGATTTAAAGATTTAAAGAAAAATGAGTAGACTATATGTATTGTATTTACGTGTATAAGTTTCAGTGGGAAAGAACCTCATATCTTAAAGTAGGACAAGTACACTTGAGAAAGTGGGAGCTAAGGTGTTCCTTGAAAAATGAGTAAGATTGGGATAATTGCAAAGCCCTTCAGGTAAGAAATATAATTTGTATTTTTAGGAAAAGTGAGGATGTTTGGTTCTGTTTATTCAAATGCTATCCCTTCTTCAAAGCTTAGTTCAAGTAGAAAGGATTGATATTTGAGAATAGGGACATGTTAATTTAGAAGTGGAAAGAATGGCATGGCTTTCGAGGTCAGCTTTGAGTTTAAACACTAGCTTTTACCATTTGGGCCACTTCTTGTGAGATAATTTACTTCTTTGAGTCTATATAAAATGAGACCAACTGCACCTACATTCCAAGGTTGTTGTGAGGGTCATGTGACATAATGTATGTAAAATGGCTAACACAGAGCTTGGCACATAGTAGGGCTCAGTAAATTGCAGCCATTTATAGCTGATTATAGATATAACAAAATAAATGGATGTATTTTAAAACTGTTATTATTTCATGTAAAATAAATAGATTTGCTTTGAGCAGAAGAAATCCAGATGAGCAAATTTAAAAAGTTAAAAAATATTAGAGAAATTTAATTGTTACTTGTTCACAAAGATCTCATCTTGCCCTTAATAGTATTTTTAGATTTTTCACTTGAATTACCTTCTATTTGGAATGATTCTCCTTGTCCTAGAAGGTGAGCTTCCTGAAGAGGAACTTGTCTAGCCAATGAAAAATAGAAATTTATTTTACAATTATATAATAAAAACAAACTTAAGATTTTCTTAAAATTAAGTTTTTCTCTTTCTTTAGTATCATTTCATAATTCTATTCTAAATCAGTATATCTGTTCAGTATCAAAGAAAATAAACAAACAAAAAAACAATTATGTTGATTATATGGAGGCTGGTTTGTTACGACTGACATTTAACTCCCACTGGAAGAACTACCTATCAATGAAGATATGCCATAACTCATTATTTCATTTACCTGGAGAAATAGCCAATCAGTACTGACTTATAAAATATATTATGGAAATGCAATTTGATTACCCAACCCTTTATCAGCCTGCTTCATCATTCGCTGAGCTGTGATCTTTTTTTTCTTGGTAGTATATGTTTTTATGGTGCCTAACTACTGACCCCTCTGAAGTTAATCCTATTTATTTAAAAATCTTGTCCCCTTTTAGCTCATGAAACAATTTTCTTTATGCTTTAACACTATTACTGGCTGTTTCATCCTAATTTTTTTCTTTATTTCCTATAGAGAATTCTTCCTCTAGACATTGAAAATTAAATATAGGTTTAGGTAACAGAGTTATGGTAACTAACAATTTGAGGAATCTTATAAAAAGTCAATTATCCCATCCTCCTTTTTGACTATTACATAAATATTTTTTTAGATCTTACAGTTCAACTATTTTCAACTATTCATGATTAAAATTAATATGGGGACAGAAATCGTCTTAGTGATTACTTTTGTGAAGAGAAGGGCATAGGCTGAAAGGGATAGAAGGAGATGCCTTATGGCAATGATTCTAATTGGGGATAATCATAAGGATACGTGGCACTGTCTAGAAACATTTTCGTTCTCATAACTGCGGGAGGGAAGTGCCACTGACATTTAGTGGTAGAGGCCAAGGATGCTGCTAAATGTCCCACAATGCTTAGGATGACCCTCCACAACAAAGGATGATCTGGCCTAAAATGTTAATAATGCTGAAACTGAGAAAGCCCAGCTAGAGTGACAGCAGTGCTCTATATCATAATGGAGATTTTGGTTCCACAGGTGTATTTATTAGTCAAACTCATCAAACTGTGTAATTAAGATCTGTACATTTTACTTTATGTAATTATATCTCAATAATTCATAAGAAAAGTATACTTGATCTAAGAGAAGGGGAGGAGGGTATATGGGGGGTCTGACTGTATTTAGGAATGAATTGGATTAAGACATGTGTTAAACATGTGTTAAACATGATGTTTTATTATATTTCGTTTCTAAACCAGACTATTTGTAGTACTGGCAAAATACCGTCATGTAAATAACCAATCCTTCTTAGAATAAAAACATGATATAAGAAAAATATAAGTAAAGAAGTTCAGATATATTTAAATAACTAGCTTATTCCTAGACATCAATAAAGTAAATATAAGAAAGTTTTGGCTTGGCTATATGTAACAATATCAATGTATCATATTATTTTAATGTCTTTTTAGTAGAGAAAACATCAGACTCCAAACATAAGAATCTATACTATGCAAATTTTCTTTTGTAAATCCATCACAGAATTAAATCTTTATTGATATTAGTAATCATAATAATGAAATTTGATACTAACGGTATATCCTTCACAAATAAATCCCCAGAGTTGTTGTCATTATTGGAGTCCATTCCAGAGGGACATATTTCCTGGTTCTGTTAATACATTAAAACAAAGAAAACAGTGGTACAATTGAAATTTCATAACAAAGCATTCATTTATTTAACAATAAAAACGTATGAGCACTCTATATGGTGCCAGGCTCTGTTCTAGGAACTAGATCTATAGCAGCTTAAAAATAGATTTAGGTCCAACCCTCTTAAAGCTTACATTCTAGGGTAGGGAGAGAAAAATTTTAAATGAAAGGAAAGATATATAAATAATGTCAGACATTGATAAAGTGCTATGAAGGAAATACTCAGAGTTGAAGTAATAGAGTACTTGAGGTTAGAGGGGTTCTCTTAGATAGGGTGACTTTCATCTGAAATTTAAAGAATGCAAAGGAGCCAGCCATTGAAAGAGCAAGGAAAGAAAAAGTGGTAGAAATAGCAAATACAAAAAGGTCATGGTGTAGGAAAAACCTTGCTATATTTAGAAAAGAAAGGCCAGGGGTGCCTGGGTGGCTCGGTCGTTTAGGCATCTGCTTTCGACTCAGGTCATGCTTCCAGGGTCCTGGGTTCAAGTCCCACATCAGGCTCCCTGCTTGGTGGGAAGCCTGCTTTCCCTCTCCCACTCCCCCTGCTTGTGTTTCTGCTTTTGCTTTCTCTCTGTCAAATAAATAAGTAAATCTTTGAAAAGAAAGGCCATTGTGGCTGGAGTCATCTATGACCTTTCATAGTGAGAACAGTAGGGGGTGTGTGCACAGAGGTCACTTAATGTGGGATCTTGGGAGTCATGAGTTTGGATTTTAGTCTAAGTGTGATGGGAAGTCACATAAATATTAAGCAGAAAAATAAAGTGATCTAAGTTTTAAAAAGATCAGTCTGGCCACTGTGTGAAACATGGATTGAAAGGGGCCAAGAGCAGGAGTTAGGAAGTCATTGTAGTAAATCCTCTAAGATTTATTCGTTAAGCGTTTGCCTTCAGCTCAGGTCATGATCTCAGAGTCCTGGGATCGAGCCCTGCATCAGGCTGCCTGCTTGGCGGGAAGCCTGCTTCTCCCCCTCCACTCCCACTTCCTCTGCTTGTGTTCCCTCTCTCGCTGCGTCTCTCTCTGTCAAATAAATAAATAAAATCTTTAAAAAAATTAAAAAATAAAATAATCTAACCCTCACGTGAAGGAAATTATTTTGAATCTTTACAGACAATTCTCTGCTACACTGCATATGCACATATTGCATATATATGTATGTACATTCTCTGTATCATACACAGGAAAAAATATGGAATCACTTTAGATACAACATGTCCTGGGATGTTTCTAGTACAGCAAAAAAACTTTCACTGCCTCCCCCTGTCAGTGGAGAGGTGACTTTAATTCCCTTCCTGAGTCTATACTCTTCCCCTCATCACTATGGTCTGGGTTTCTTCTCTGGTTTCCTGGCCTAAGTGCCAACACAACTATCTTCACTAGCATAGCAAATAGATGGCCAAAAGGAAGAAAGTAAACTGTTTCTGTTAATACCCAGTTAATGTATAGTTTTCCTTATTTAACCAACTTATAGTAAAAATGACTCTTCAAAATGCACTTAAATACCCCCTCCCAAATTAAGGTAGTTCTTATAAAACCTCACTAGATGTAACAAAACTACATAGAAAAGGTAAGATTTATACCACTGATTAAAACTTCTGAACTAGTCTGCATGAAGTACCACTTTTAGACCTTTAGCTACCTTTGACTCACTTAGCTGAATAGTCAAAGGGACCCGCAGTGCAACAAGGTAAACTAGTTCTTCTGTACCTTGTCTTGCTACCTGCTTTCAGAACCAAGTTATATAAGCACAAGCCTCAATCATGTGTGTGCTTGAAGTTTCCTTAACTGACAAGAGATGTTTTGATCAATTCACTAATAACAGACCTATCGCTAATTAATTTAAATAACATAATGGATCTAAATTACCAATTCATGGCTGTCACATTTTTTCCTAAGAAATTCACCATTTGTAATAAAAATACCTGAGCAGTTTCTTCTGTTTGTTGTGAAGTCAATTTTTCTTTCAATGCATATAGCTGACACGTGAGGTAGTAACATTCTTTTCTCAGTTGGAGGATGATATCTTGGGCTTCTCTCACTTTGGATTTTTCATTTTCCAAAGCTAAAACTAACATTCTGTTGTTGTCTTGGTAGTTTTTTAGCAGTGTAGAAGTGTTGGCTAAAAGAAGATAAATTTTTTTAATTATGTATTAAATCTAAACTTAAAAAGCGATGCAAAAGGACATGAAAATCTCTTACAGATTATTTGGCATGGCGCAGTTATAAAAGATTTTCGTTTGCCAATCTCTGCCAAATTTTTATTCCTTTTCTCTTTCATCCGTTTCTTTATATCTTCAAGACTGTCCTGAAAGGACTTTTTAAGGCACCTTTCCTTGGCCATCTTCTGCCTAGGAATTTAAAACAATAAAAAGTATTTATGTTATCTAAGAGATAATATCATCAAATATAAAACAAGATTGAAAACACACGTTGTGGGGCGCCTGCGTGGCTCAGTGGGTTAAAGCCTCTGCCTCTGGCTTAGGTCATGATCTTGGGGTCCTGGGATCGAGCCCCGCATCGGGCTCTCTGCTCATCGGGGAGCCTGCTTCTCCCTCTCTCTCTGCCTGCCTCTCTGCCTACTTGTGAACGCTCTCTCTGTGTCAAATAAATAAATAAAATCTTTAAAAAAAAAAAAGAAAACACACGTTGTTCATAAAGAATAGATTAAATAGACATAGTAACTGTAGAATTAGCTTAAAGAAGATGGTAATATTTAGATTTATATTTTGGTAATAACTTAGATTTTGCAGCTTTTAAATCTCATTAATATTTTGGCATAATATTAGCCTCTTCAGGTACTTCATAGGAAAGATTAATAAGTATGCATTTTCAACCAAAGACCCTGTAATATGCCACTATTTATTCTTTAACAAATACTCACCGAGGGCTTACTGTATAGTAGGCATTATGGGAAATATTATATTCTGATGTTGTATTATTTTGAAGTTACTATTATTTATGTTTCCTACAGGCAATGTTTATGATCAACATGTAGTGTTTTAGTGTTTACTAGACTTACAGCATTAGTTCAGAGGTAATCATATATGTGGGCTTTGTTTTCCAGTTCTGCTCTATATTATTAATTTATCAGATTAGGTCACTTGATTAACTCTTTCTTCCATACTCTTTTAACCCTTTTAAGATATAGCACACACTTTTCAAGAAAGTCAAGGTGATCTTCAGAGGTTTAATTAACCTATGTAGCAGTATATACAATTTTAATAGGCTACTATAATAATTATGGAGCTAGAAAGAATAGGAACTGAGGCAGGGGAACATGCCAGTTTTCTCAAAGTTATTTTTAAAATTCAGGTCTGCTAGCTCCTAGTAAGTCATGAATATAGCAAACAACATTAAATAATAATTGTTCTACATACAGTTAAAAGTAGCAAAACAAAACAAAACAAAAGTAGCAAAACAAGTGATGATAGTGGCATATGCTACTGAGTATATAAGTAATTACATAAGTATACATAAATATACTTACCTCTTTCAATGCTGCAAATCAGATTTGCTTCAAAATCTGCTTCTAAGCATATCAAACTACTTTTCATGAACATGTTTTACCCTAGATTACACTTTGCAGATCTTAAAATTGCAAAAATAATTCTTGTTTCCTACAGCTATATATACAAAAGATAACTCCATCTCCTTTAACTTAGTTAAATATTTTACTGAATCTTACATTTTCTTGGTATTTTCTCCAGGTCTTACTTATTTTCCTGTTAACAGTGTCTGGGGGTGTAAATACAGATATTATAGATCTCATTATTTTCTGACAGTGTAGATACAACATGTACTGGGATGTTTCTAGTACAGCAAGCACAACTATGTTTTTTAAAGCACTAATGTTAAGTGGATTGTATAAAACAATGTATCACAATGGAGTTTTTGAAGTTCCAACTGGAGATGTTTGAGAGCCTTACAGATTAAGTAACTGATCAAATTAGTTTAGCAAAGACTTACCTAAAAAAACTTTTGTTACTACCTTTAACCAAGTTAAAACCACAAAAGAAATGTGCCATATCAGAAGTTCCCTGTCTAGGCCGATGGTATTAACCGGGGGTATGGTAGGGAGAACGAATAAAAACAGGTCACCGTGCGAGACGAGGGTCCGTCTGTATTCAGATAAAGGATCTGGATTCAGATGAACCTGGAATATTTAATCTCCGTCATAATTCTTTCACCATTTCTGCTGCTCGAAGCAGCCAGGTAGGACACTGATCAGTGTGCTAGGTTCTCCAGGATAACCGAAGCAGCAAAACAAGGTCAACGGTCTCGCGCTGCACAAAGAACAGCTGCCAGTTTGTGTGCCCTTACATTAAGGCTGGCTTTTAACACTGTAAATGCTTTTACACATCACTTAATCCACAAAATTCTGCAAGGCAGGAGGTTAGGGTACCCCAGTATTTAACAGAAGAGGAAATTGGAGCGTCAGAAAGCGCAAGTCGGGTGAATGAACACAGAAAGGCACTGGATCAGTTTGCCTCCACAGCCTGAGCTTTTTGACACCGAATTGGAACGACTGAGAGACCTCTGAAGGAAGAAGAACAGGGGCCACAATACCCCTGTTCCACACCTGAAAAACCTGTGGCCTCTTTCTCGGGGGCTCGGGTAAAGTCGGGGAGGGGGGTGTTGCCGGAAGAGGGCCCGGAAACCCTCCTCCCACAAGTACGTCCAAAACAGTACCTTGGCCACCACTTCTGCCGCAGCTGTCGCCCTCCTCCTTACATTCCAAGGTTCCTCGAGGCGGTCCGGCCAGTGTATCCCACGCTTCCGACCCTCCGGGTCTAGGTTCGGTCTACTGTCGCCCGCCGGCTAACGCGGCCACATTCGAAATTCTCCGCCGCGCTCACCCATTGGCTGGCTGACAGGCGGTCACGTGAGGCGACGGCGGGGCGAAGGACGCAACAGAGTCCCGCCCAACAGGGCTACCTCACGTGACTCACTCCGAGAATCCACATCCGGGCGTCTACCGCTCTCCTGTCCTGGGAGGGCGGAGTCATTAGTCTGCGCGTTGAACTGCGGTCGCTTTTTGCTGAGAGTCGTTGGCTTTTAGGGGTGGAGCCGCTGCGAGATCTTTAAGGGTGGGTATTTTAGGGCATTCAAAAGCTTCCTGTTAAGTTTAGTTTTACAGCTTCCCGTCTTTGAGATTGTACTCGCGGGCTCCCTCTTGTGAGAAGAAGCTCCTTGATTGCCCGCTCAAGCCGTCGACCTGCTGCACAGAGCCATCTGGTAGGGCCATTAAAGCCAAAATAGGAAGCACATTTCATATTAACGGGATCTTAGGGAAATTCCAGGTATCTGAAATATTCAGCTCCAGGTTCTTTGGGTACCTCTGGCTCTTTAACCCTCAGGAAATGGCACTGGGATCCATACAGCTATTAAGCCAGAAGTCTGGGAAATTTTCCTTATTGATTTTTTTATTCTCCCTCAGCCTTTCCATGCCGTCACCCATCCTGTCAATTCTACCTTTTAATTATTTTTTTCACGTCCAAACCCCACTGTTTTCCATATAGCCAAATACCTAATCTCTTTCTATGACCTGTGTACCAGTACCTGCTCTGACCACAGACTCCACTCCCTTACGTTCTTCATAGAGTGATATTTTGACAAAACAAATATGATTATGAAACTCTTATATGATTCCCCACTATATTTAAGATGGAGTTCAAACTCCTAAAGATGTTTGGTCTTTAAAGAGCCATATGATTTCTAGTTTCACCTCTTTTGAATTTTCTTTCATTTCCTTGTAATTCATCTTGCTACTTTTGCCCATGCTGTTTTGTCAAGAGCAGTCTTTCCTCCCCCTGGGCCCACTTAGTCTTATTCGTGCTGCAGGTCTCATTGTAGAGGTGAATTCTTCTAGAAAGCCTTATCTGTCCCCAAAGCCCCCATAATAGCCTGCTTTGTACATCGTAGTGCCATGAATGCACTTTTCCTTTGGTACCCCGTGTGGCATTGACTTGTCATTCATTGCCTATTTATTCAACTTGCATAAGGATGGGAACTATACATACCTGTTTATAGTTAAATATTCAGCATCTATTTAGCAATTTGCTGTTAGTAGATATTCACTGGGACAATAAAAGAATAAATGAAACCTAAGCAATTGTTTTGAATTTAGGCATTCAATTCATTATGAAGGTTTTGTTTGTTTTTAAGATAACTAACATTTACATCCTTATCCTTGTCTAGGCCTCACCTCAGGCCTTCTTGGCTTGAGCAGAAGAGATGAGAACATCTGTTTTTAGCCAACAACTTGTTCTCCCAGTGTTATGAGCCTGGTCACTTCCACTCGTCCTTAGTTTACTACTCTGGGCAGTGTGGCTTATATGTGCAGAAGCATCACTTTGAAGAAAGGATCAGGGCAGATATGCTGTGCCGGCTTGGCGGTAGGTGGTGGCGGGTACTGCCTACACTGCAGCTCATGGTCTGGGGTCCTTTGCTTGCGCCAACCTCAACTGGTGGCATTAATCACTCTGTTCTGCTGGTGTGGGTGGTGGCATCCATCTCTGCAGTTGGCTCGGGGGGCCCTGGCAGCAGTTAGGGGCCCTGGCCATGTTGGCACAGGTGCAGAGCGCATTGGAGTTGCCACTGGGTGTGCACACTGCCACAGGTCTGCCCTGGTGGGCCTGCATCGGCCTCACCACCGTGGCCCTGTGTGGCATAGCCACACAGTCATGCAGTCACTTGCCTACCACCACGACATCCTGGCCAACGTGGGAAATTCGCAGGCAGAAATAAACATTGCAAGGCATCTTAACCAAGAAGTTGTAGTTTGTGCAAATCAGCTGAGGTGGTCCAAAAGACTTGCTAGGCTCACTTATCTAAAGAATATGCAGAGGCTTGGGGCACCTGGATGGCTTAGTTGGTTAAGCGGAGGACTCTTGATTTTGACTCTGGTCACTATCTCAAGGTCATGAGATAGAGCCCCAGCCTCGCGCTCCATGCTGAGTGGGTTGAGCCTGCTAGGGATTCTCTCTTTCCTTCTATGTCTGCCCACTTCCCGCCCCATCCCCACTGCACTCTCCCTCTCTTAAAAAAAAAAAAAAAAAAGACTATGCAGAGGCTTATTTCAGAGCTGTATGATCTGGCCAACTGCTACCCTTTGAAAGCCACTGTGTTGTTCTGGATTCAGTTTCCATTCTGGATCTTCATATCTGTTGCTTTCTGGAATTTTAGCACAAGGTGACACATTCAGAAGCAGGTTTTTCCATTCAGGAACCAGTTAGCTACTGATGGGGTCCTGTATCTTCTTGACCTCACTGTGCCTCTTGGATTCTGCCTATACTCTGCTGGTGTCATCAATTTATTAAAGTGTAGATTTTTTCTGTCCAAAAAATTGGAATGTCTCATTTTGAGACGTATGTTGCATACTTTGTTTCTGCAGTATCAGTGTTCATGATTCTGACTGCTATGACCGTACCTTGATTGATTATCTTCTACTGATTATGCTCAGCTTCATGGGCCTTTCACAGAACTTGCTGCTGTGTTCTCCTGGGTTTTGCCAACTTTGCTGAATACTGGTCACCAAGTCACCAGATATAGATATTCCTTATAAGGACTTCTTCACTGCCTTTTACACTAAGTTCATTTCAAGAAAACGACATGCTTTTCAGTAATTTCAAAACAATTGCAAGTGTCATTATCACAATATATTTAGGCTTAGAAATTCAGATTGATTTAATTTGTTTTTATTTAAAATCATGAATTGTGTGAAGTACTGTGGGTTAAGATATAATCCAAATATATTTGACAACACTTAAAACCTTTTAAGTGCTAGAAATGTACGTTTAATTGTATCCTAAAGGAACACCTGGGTGGCTCAGTCAATTAAGCGTCTGCATTCTGCTCAGGTCATGAGGTCCTGGGATTGAGTCCTGCATCTGGCTCCTTGCTCAGCGGGAGCCTGCTTCTCCCTCTACCTGCCATTCTCCTTGCTTGTGCACGTGCGCGCTCTCTCTCTGACAAATAAATAAATAAAATCTTTAAAAAAAAATAATCGTATGCTAAAAATACAAAAGTAGAATCAAAGTGTCTGGTTCTGCTTATAAAATTACTAGAGGCGCCAGAACTTTGGAAAACAGGATTAGATACTGGATGATGTCAAATTATACTGACCAATCTCATACATTAAAGCTTTATAAAGTAAGAGAATCCAGTGAGGTGATTCTTAAAATTTTGAAGGTATGGGGGATCATAGACCCATTTGCACATCTGCTAAAGCTATGGTTTTCTTTTTAGAAAAATCGTGGGACTCACAACATGGGGTCCTTCATTGATGACTCCCCATACCCCTCTCCAAAGCTTTCTGGTAATTCCTGGTTAAGAAATCTTATTCTAATGGACCACACAATGATGATGAGTTAATGTGTGACTTTTATAAAATGGCCTTGAGATACATGCAGTAGAGTAGTACTTACAAGAAAGTACCTAGTATGGCAGGTGATGTTGCCTTTCAACACTGTTCTGAAAGAATATAGAAAGGGTACATGCCTTTGTCTATAACTAAAGAAGTTTGGAATAGAGTGTAGCACTAAGTACTGCTAGAGCCCAAAGTGGAAAATCTTAAGCATTAAGTTTGTTTAGTTAAAGGAAGAAAATAAAAAGGGCAGCTACCTATTATGGAGGTGATTTTATAAACTTTATTTGGAAGGATTAAGTACTCTAATGGATTACCACTATGGTAGACATTTAATATAGGAAAAATTAACAGGTAATATAAATTGTGGATCCAGTTGTTTGTTTGATTTGAAAAGATGATAAAACTAATTTTATGATATAATATTTATGATTAAATTTGACAGTCATTTGAGAAGATTAAAAAAATAATAGGAGAAAGGATCACAAATTAAATTAAAAAAAATTTTTTTTTATTGCTTGAGGCCAGAAGGTATGAATTGGAAAGTGACAACAGGGCTGGCTCAATGAGTATGTGACTTATGCTCAGAAAGGCCTTGCACTTGGTTTAATGTTCTGCTCTTGCCATTTTGAAATGCTTAACAATTTATATTTGAGCTTGTGATTTGTAAGTGAAGTCTGATAAGACAATGGAACATGAATATGAACAAATGAGATAATGTACAATACGTGTGTCCATCTGTGTCTCTTGTTGCCTCATTGCCATATAGTATTCAGGATGTTAACTAAATGGCTTCCATGACACACATACTTTATACTTGGGGCTCTGTGCTTAGAAGGGCTTCATACTTGGTATAGTGCTCTGCTGCCATCTTGAAATTCCTTTAAAAAAAAAAAGAGGGACGCCTGGGTGGCTCAGTTGGTTAAGTGGCTGCCTTCGGCTCAGGTCATGATCCCAGGGTCCTGGGATCGAGTCCCACATCGGGCTCCTTGCTCGGCAAGGAGCCTGCTTCTCCCTCTGCCTCTGCCTGACACTCTGCCTGCTTGTGCTCTCTCTCTCTCTGACAAATAAATAAATAAAATCTTAAAAAAAAAAAAAAAGATTTATTTACTTGAAAGAGAGGGAGAGAGAAAGATGGGGAGAGGGGCAGAGGAAGAGGGAGAGAGAATCCCAAGCAGACATTGCACTTAGCACAGAGCCAGACATGGGGCTCTATCTTACTACCCTGAGATCATGACCTGAGCCAAAACTAAAAGTTGACGCTTAATAGACTGCATCACCCAGCCCCCCCCCACTGCCATCATGAAATTCTTAACAATTTTTTTAAAAATTTTAATTCCAATATAGTTAACATACAGTGTTATATTAGTTTCAGGTGTACAATATAATGATTCAACAATTCTATACATTACTTAGTGCTCATCATGATAAGTGTACTCTTAATCCCCTTCACCTATTTCACCCATTCTTCTACCCACCTTCCCTCTGGTAACTGTCAGTTTGTTCTCTATAGTTGAATCTGTTTCTTGGTTTATTTCTTTTTGTCTTTTTTCGTTTGCTTCTTAAATTCCACATATAATTGAAATCATATGGCATTTGTCTTTCTCTGACTAGGTTATTTCACTTAGCATTACACTCTGTAGATCTACCCTTGTTGATGCAAATGGCAAGATTTCATTTTTTTTTATGGCTGAGTCATAGTCCATTGTGTGTGTGTGTGTGTGTGTGTGTGTGTGTTTATTTATCTCTTTATCCAATCATCTGTAGATGGACACTTGAATTGCTTCCATAATTTGGCTATTGTTAATAATGCTACAATAAACATAGTGATGGATATATTTTTTCAAATTAGTATTTTTGTATTCTTGGGGAATTACTAGATCATATGGTAGTTTTATTTTTAATTGTTTTGAGGAATCTCCACACTTTTTGTTTTGTTTTGTATTGTTTGTTTGTTTTAGAGCTTTTATTTATTTATTTGACAGAGAGTGAGAGAGAGCAAGTGAGCACAAGCAGGAGGAGCAACAGAGGGAGAGGGAGAAGCAGGCTCCCCGCTGAGCAGGGAGCCCGCCGGCTGGGCTCAATCCCAGGATCCCCTGACCATGACCTGAGCTGAAGGCAGACACTTAACTGACTGAGCCACCCATGCACACCTCTCCGTACTGTTTTCCACAGTGGCTGTACCAGTTTGCATTCCCACCAATAGTGCATAGGGGTTCCTTTTTCTCCATGTCCTTGCCAAGACTTGTTGTTTCTTGAGTTTTTGATTTTAGCTGTCTGACAGGTATGAGGTGATACCTGATTGTGGTTTTGATTTGCATTTCCCTGATGATGAGTGATGTGGAGCATCTTTGCATGTGTCTGTTGGCCATGTGTATGTCTTCTTTGGAGAGATGTCTGTTCATGTCTTCTGCCTATTTTTTAATTGGGTTATTTGTTTTTTTGGTATTGAGTGGTATACTTTCTTTATATATTTTGGATACTAACCCTTTATCAGATATGTCATTTGCAAATATCTTCTCCCATTCAGTGAGTTATCCTTTAGTTTTGTTGATTGTTTCCTTTGCTGTGCAGAAGACTTTATTTTGCTGTACTCCCCCAATAGTTTATTTTTGCTTTTGTTTCTCTTGCCTCAGGAGACATATCCAGAAAGATACTGCTACAGCTCATGTCAGAGAAATTACTGTCTGTGTTCTCTCCTAGGATTTTTATGGTTTCAGGTTTCACATGTAGGTCTTTAATCTATTTTAAGTTTATTTTTGTGTATGGTGTAAGAAAGTTGTCATTCTTTTGCATGTAGCTGTCCAATTTTCCTAACATCATTTGTTGAAGAGACAGTCTTTTTCCTATTGCATGTTCTTGCTTTCTTTGTCAAAGATTAATTAACCATATTATCACGGGTTTATTTCTGGGCTCTCTATTCTGTTCAAAATTCTTAATGTTTCTTTCAAAAGATTTTATTTATTTATTTGTCAGAGAGCACAAGCAGGGGGATGGGCAGAGGGCGAAGCAGGCTCCCCGCTGAGCAAGGAGCCAATGTGGGACTCAATCCCAGGACCCTAGGATCGTGACCTGGGCTGAAGGCAGATGTTTAACCAACTGAGCCACCCAGGTGTCCCAAAATTCTTAATGATTTTATCTTCGAACTTGTATATTCACTTTGGGTCTCACTGAACTCTCACACTTCTTAGCCTCCAGAGACTTTATAAAACCTAATCTGAGATCGATTATTACCAGACAGTTTTAAGAAACTGAAGTTGACTGTATGGAGCCAGTGAAGCCCCTTGGATATCAACAAAACTTTAGCTGAACTTTAGTATTTTTCAATGTGCATAAAATCACTATTCTTGCTGCACTTGTGTAAATAAACCAGACCAGATTTAATGAGACTAGACTTATTTCACAAACAAATCAGTGTTACTGTAATTGTCTTTGGTAAAAATGGGGTGACTATAGAGAGAAAAACTGTATTTCAACAGAAAACTATAGTGTGCCCATTACAGATTCTATTTCTGCTCATTGTCTTTGAGGTTTTGTTATTAACATTTAAACTGTATTGGACCGTGAGTTCTTCTTCCAGTTCAAGTCCTCTTATATCTGGCTGCAACTCTTCAAACACATTTCCAATTTTCTCCTACACTTGTGACTTAGAATCACTGAAAACCAAAACTGCCCTTTTCTCCATGCCCTAACTAGCTAAAGGGAGACAACTACATGTAGGCTGGAATAGCAGATTTTAGCTACTTATATGAATAAATATGTATGTATGTATGTATGCATGCATATGAAAGTGTTAACTTATTAATTCTTTCACTTGTGTGGACAGAGAGGTTTTTTCTGAATATTTAAGAGTTAAATCACTTGTTTATTACTACTTGAGGTTGAGCCTTTTTGAGTATTTTAAAAATATATACCAACAAAACTACTCCGAAAATGAAAATATTGCCACCATTTGTAGACCATGTAAACTTCAAGTGTGTGCTATTTTTATCCCTGTATCTAACTCAAGTCAGAACTTTAAAAAAAATTTGCTTTTGAAACTTGAAGTTCTTAAGGTAGTGTGATACGATTGCTGCTGTTCTAGTCCCCAAGAGTTTTCTATGTGAAATCTTGAAATCAATACAGATGGAAGGGAGAACTTGGAATGTTAAACAAAACGAAATAAAAAACAAAGGAAAACATGCAAAACTTCAGAGATATCATTGCAACAAATCATATATGCATAATCTTTATACCTATATCTATGTAAGTCACTTAGTTCACCAGAACACCGTGATATCATCAGATATTAAAGCTGCAAACCAGGAAAATCCATTAGATTGAAACTGCCATCTTCATTTCACCATCTAAAGGTACTTCCAGCTCAAATCTAGAAATGTTCTTCACTGACTGCTCTTTAGACTCAGAAACTCATTTATGAACTAGTTTATAATTTGCTCCAACTATGAACCTGTTTTTCTTTTGATTCCATAGAAATGCCTCTTATTAAATACCTGAAAGGCAATTATCATATGATCTCTCTGATATGAAGAATTTGAAAGGCAGAGCAGGAGTCATGGGGGGAAGGGAGGGAAAAAAATGAAACAAGATGGGACTGGGGAGGGAGACTAACCATATGAGACTCTTAATCTCAGGAAACAAACCGAGGGTTGCTGGGGGGTGAGGTGGGGAGGGATAGGGTGGCTGGGTTATGTACATTGGGGAGGGTATGTGCTATGGTGAGTGCTATGAATTGTGTAAGACTGAATTGAATTGTGAATCATCAGAGTCACAGACCTGTACCCCTGAAGCAAATAATACATTATATGTTAATAAAATTAAAAGAAATCCATAGTGGGGGCACACTTAAAACAATTTGAGACATGTAGTAATTGTCACAATAAAAAGTGCTTATCTCCCTTACCTCTTTTCTGAAGTATGTTATTCCTTCAAATATAAAAACAAATAAAATCTTTTAAAAAATAAAATGAATGTTATTAGTTGAGGAAATTGAAACAATGAAGTCACTTTAATAAAGATTTCACAGAGTAATTTTTATTTTGTTTTGCTTTAGAGAGAGAGTGAGGAGAGGGGGGCAGGGAGGGGCAGAGAGAGAGCCTTAAGCAGGCTCCATGCCCAGCATGGAGCCCAAGGCAGGGCTTGATCTCAGGGAGATCATGACCTGAGCCAAAATCAGGAGTTGGACTCTTAACTGACTGTGCCATCTTGGTGCCTTATAGAACAAATGTATTTTTAAACACTAAGGCAGAGACTGCTGTTGGCTACCTGATATCCCTTCTTCTCTCTTAATGATAGAAGCACTCTATTATTGAGTAGCAATATGTACAGCTATAATGAACATTTCAAATCTCCCTTTTACAATATCTAATATGTTTGGAAGTCCTTGTATAGGGAACTATGTAAGTTTCATGACGTAATTTCTTAAGCTTCTACCTTGAGAAGAATCTAAATCCTAAAGTAGGTATACGGAAATGGATTCATCTTTCATGTCACATTACATCCTGCCTTAATTACTTATTTCGATGTCTCTCTTTCCTAAAATGCGTAAGCTCTATGAGGAGGGGGGCTGTGTCTATTTTGTTTTATATTGGATCCCAGAAGGAGCACAGAAAAAATCTTTGCTGCATGAATGAATGAATGAATGAATGAAGCAATGACTGTCTGAACTTTGTGTTGAGAAGGATTCTGAGTTAGTATTGTACTCAGGGGAATAATGTCATTGTCAATTTGACATGAATGTCATAGGCATACCATGGGGGGAAATACACACCTGCCAGACCTGTGTCATTTTCTTTTTTTGTTTTGTTTTTGTTTATTGTTTTAAATTAATCAACTTTAACTTTTAGAGCAATTTTAGGGTCATGGAAAAATTGAACAAAAACCAGAGTTTCCATATACCTCTTGTCCCCACACATGCACAGCCTCTTCCGTTATCAACATACTGCCCCAGAGTGGTACATTTGTTACAACTGATGAATCTACATTGATACATCATTATTACCCAAAATTCATAGTTTAAATTAGGGTTCACCTTTGGTGTTGTATATTCTATGGTTTTTTAAAATTAAAATTCAATTATTTAACATATAGTGTATTATTAATTTCAGAGGTGGAGGTCAGTAATTCATCAGTCATATAGTACCCACTGCTCATTACATCATGTGTCCTCCTTAAAGTCCATCACCCAGTTACCCCATCCCCCACCACCCTCTCCTCCAGCAACCCTCAGTTTGTTTCCTATGATTAAGAGTCTCTTATGGTTTGTCTCTCTCTCTGATTTCCTCTTGTTTTATTTTTCATTCCCTTCACCTATGATCCTCTGTTTTGTTTCTTAAATTCCACATATGAGTGAGAGCATATGATAATTGCCTTTCTCTGACTGACTGACCATGCATAGCATAGTACACTCTAGCTCCATTCACATCGTTGCAAGTGGTAAAATTTCATTTTTTATGGCTGCGTAATATTCCATTGTATATATATATATATACCATTTCGTTATCCACTTATCAGTCAATGGACATTTGTCTCTCTCCACAGTTTGGCTATTGCTGATAATCTTGCTATAAACATTATGGTGCATGTACCCCTTCAAATCGTATTTTTGTATCCTTTGGGTAAATACCTAGTAGTGCAATTGCTGGATCATAGGGTAGTTCTATTTAGGAACCTCCATACTGTTTTCCAGAGTGGCTGCACCAGCTTGCATTCCCACCAACAGTGTAGGAGGGTTCCCCTTTCTCCGCATCCTCGCCAACATCTGTCATTTCCTGACTTGTTAATTTTAGCCATTCTGACTGGTGTGAGGTGGTATCTCATTTTTTTTTTTTCATATGTATTTCCCTGATGCCGAGTTATGTAGAGCATTTTTCCAGGTGTCTATTGGCTATTTGTATGTCTTCTTTGGAGAATGTTCATGACATGTCATTTTCATTAAAGCTTTATGTTATAAACACAAATCACTAATGTTATGCTATTTTATGGATAAATTTGCTTTTGTGTTATGTGTTGACATAATGAACTAGGAAGCACTTATATAGCAGTTATAAGTATTAAAGGAATAATGAGAATGCTGAAGTTGAATTAAAATTAGATTGTTTTGTTCAATCTCTTTTAAGTTATAGATTTTGGAGTTTATGTGGCTTATTGAAAGTCTCACAGTTTCTTGAAGTGGTTTCTTATATTTCCCTCTGACAATATGTTCCTGCCTCACCTTATTAACCACCTCACCTAATTTAACTCCCATTAAAGAGCTGTACGGCTAATTATTCTAGTGCAAAGGAAGGATAAAAACAACAGAATCAGAAAGATTATTTTAGAATTGATGAAAAGTCCTGAAACTCTGAAATTTTAGTTGCTATCTTATTCTACTAACCTCTAACTCCAATTTTTAAGTGAAATTAAACAGAGATTGAAAATCTGATACAATTTTTCCTTTCATTGAAAAAAAACTTTCTGAAGCATACACACTCAATTCTTCATTTTGACTAGAAGCATGTTTATTCAACATTCATTTCTATTATATAAATATTCTCAAGCGTCTATATTTGACACTATTTTGACACATTTGTGTTTATCCTTAGAGATCTTAATTTCATTTAATGTTATTTTATAGTTTCAAAACAATTTTCTTCAAATAAATAGGATCTTTCTTAGGTCTACAATGTCTGAAAGACTAGACTGGCAATGTGCACTGAGATAAGGTAAGTTTTGTGTTAAGATGGCACTAGGTATTAGAGCAAAAGTGGGCTGACAACTGAGAAAGAGGCCAATGGTGAAGGAGGTACGACAATTAAAATGTGGTTTCTAGAATAGTCAAGAGATGTCCACATACTTTTAAAACTCCAAACTAATTTTTTCTTAGATTATCTATGGCAGTCCTATTATATTAGCATGTCTAGTTACATATGAAGTATGTCAGCTTCTCGTGCAATGTGAAACAATAGGAAACCATTCTAATTTACTATTTTTCCAGCATTCTTGTCTTTTAAATATTATTTTACTCAAAAAGAAATGCAGTGTTTATTAATAGCATCAGATTTTGGTCATTATTTAGTACGGAGTTATAATAAAAATAAAATATGGTTAGCTCTAGGCACTTGTAGATTTTACTAGTAAATTGCCTCAGTTGTAGAACATTAAATAGTGAATTATTCCATCTGACAGGGGTTGGCTAACTTTGCCGGATTGGAAGAATGGAAATGTGCACTGAGGGAAGATAAATTTTACCTTATCTAAGAGATTGGGATAGTCAGATCTTCAAACTCTTTCACTGAAGAACTTGGTAAACACAGAGGTGCAGGCCTTATCCTACCTCAATAAGCCTGGGCCTTTCTCGTCTATATTTGTTCTCCAGGTGATTCTGATGCTCATCAGACGTCTATGTGCACATAAATCACCTGGCCATCTTGCTAAAAATGCAGATTCTGATTCACTATATATAAGGCTGGGCCTGAGATTCTAACAAGCTCCCAGAGGTTGCCGATGCCGTTCGTCAGTGGCCACAGTTTGAGTAGCAAAACTCTAAGACAGTGATTATCAAACTTGGTGCACACTGTAACCATGTGGGGACTTTTAAAATTACTATCTAGTAGCCATCCCCAGATATCTTGATTTGGTAAGTACGTAGATGGAGTGAAGTTTAGGCACTAGGGATTTTTAAAAGCTTCTAGGTGATTCTAGCATACAGCCACGTCTGAGAACCACTGCTATAAGTGACCAATTCTAGAACAACTAGACTCCCTTGGTCATCCACCCTCTTGACCACTTAGATTCTAATCTCCTTTCTGGAGAGTGATCTACCTTTTTATTTCTACCATTAGAACAGATCTATTCTATTTGAAAGTAAGTAGGAGACACAGTGCTCCTACTGCTAAAAACCTTACATATCTTTCCTAGGAATAATAGATATTCTCTTCCATAATCTCAGTACAATGATCAAAATCAGAAAATTTTACATTGATACAATACTATTTTCTAGCCTACAATCTGTATTCAAATTTCATCAATTGTCACAATAATGTTTTTTATAACTATAGTTTTTCTTAGGTTCATGATCTATGCTAGAATTACTTTGTTAGTTTGTTTCTCAAGATTCAGTTTGATTTTAACTCCTTTGCTACTATATGCTGGGAGAGGTTGGCTGGGTTCAATTCTCTTTAGTTAATTGTCTTTTGCCTTTTAAAATATAGCTTTATCTGTGTTAGTATGCCTTCTTGCCATCAAGGCCTTCACATATAAAAAGGCGACAAATGAATTTGCTTTAACTTTCATTTCAGCCTACATTTACTCCTGTAATAACTGCCCTGGATTGCAGACATGACTCTTCAGCCAGCGCTGTGAAATAGATGGGTCTCACCTATATGCTTCTGAGGTAGGCCATCTTAGAAAAGGTGAACAACTGGACCCCAAAAACATGATCCATAAAAGGAAAAATTGATAAATTTTACCTCATAAAAATGAAAAAAAATTTGCTCTGTGAAAGGTCCATTTAAGAGGATAAAAAGACAAGTTACCGACTGGAAGAAAATGTTTGCAAACCACCTGTAGTAGGCTGAATAATGGATACTTAAAAATATCAAGTCTGATCCCTGGAACTCATAAATGTTATTGGAAAAAGGGTCTTTTTTTTTTTCCCTTTAAAACTTTTATTAGGGGTGCCTGGGTGGCTCAGTCGGTTAAGTGCCTGCCTTCGGCTTAGGTCATGATCCCAGGGTCCTGGCATTGAGCCCTGAATCTGGCACCCTGCCCAGCGGGGAGTCTGCTTCTCCCTCTCCCTCTGACCCTCCCTCTGCTCGTGCACTCACTCACACACTCTTTATCTCAAAAGAATAAATAAAAAATCTTTTTGTTTTTAAAGATTTTATTTATTTGACAGAGAGAGACACAGCCAGAGAGGGAATACAAGCAGGGGGAGTGGGAGAAGGAGAAGCAGGCTTCCCATGGAGCAGGGAGCCCTATGTGGGCCCTGATCCCAGGACCCTGGGATCATGACCTGAGCCAAAGACAGACACTTAACTGACTGAGCCACCCAGGCGCCCTCAAATGAATAAATAAAAATCTTTAAAAAAACTTTCATTAATTAATGTTTTCAAAATATATAGAATGTGACAAGAAAAGGGGTAATTTTCTTGCCTAATTACATAATTAATTAGATGTAATTAAGCTAAAGATTGTGAGATAAAGAGATTATTTTTGGTTACCCAGGTGGGCCCTAAATGCCATCACAAGAATCTTTGTAAGAGAAAGCCAGACAGTGATTTGACAAACACACAGAAAGGAAGATGATGTGAAGATGGAAGTAGAGAGTGGAGTGATGCAAAGCCACCAGGCAAACACAGAGAAGGAGATGTGAAGATTGAGCAGAGAGAGAGAGAGAGATGAACATAAGTTCAGGAGCACTGGAAGCCACTAGAAGCTAGAAGAGGCAAAGAAAGGCTTTTCTTCCAGAGGTAATGCCCTGCTGATACCCTGCTCATACCCTGATTTTGGACTTCTAGCCTCTAGAACTGGGGGAGAATACATTTCTCTTGTTTTAAGACACCCTCTATGGGGTGATCTGTTATAGCAGCTGTAGGAAAACAATACAACACCTATCCAACAAGGGGCTACAGCTTGAATATATAAAGAATGTCAAAACTCAACAGTAAAAAACAACCTAATTAGAAAATAAGCAAAAGACATGCACAGACACTTATTTCACTGAAGAGGATAAACAGATGGTAGAAAAGCACATGAAAAGATGTTTAACAGGATTAGCCATCAAGGAAATGCAAATTAAGACCACAATGAGATTTTAACTATACACCTATCAGAATGATTAAAATAAAAAATAATGACAACACCAAATTGTGGTGAAGATGTGGAGAAACTGGATCATTTATACATTGCTGGTGGGAATATAAAACAATATAGCCACTCTGGAAAAAAGGTAGGTAGGTTCCTAAAAAATGAAATATGTGATTATCATATAATCCAGCTATTGAGCTCTTGGGCATTTTCCCCCAGAGAAATGAAAACTTACGTTTACACAAAAACTTGTACATAAATATTCATAGAAGCTTTATTTGTAGCAGCCCAAATCTGGAATCATCGAAGATGCCCTTCAACAGGTGAATGGTTAAATAAATTGTGGTACATCCATACCAAGGGTAACAAATAAAAAGGAATGTTGATACATGCCACAATTTTGATGAATCTCCAAGGAATTATGTTGAGTGGAAAAAGTCAATCCCAAAAGGTTATGTACTGTATGTAATATATGTAACAGTTTTGAAATAACAAAATTTTAAAAATGGAAGGCAGATGAGTGATTGTCACTGAGTAGAAATAGGAGTAGGGAGGGTTGGGAAGAAGGTGAGTATATTTATAAAAGTGCAACATGAAGGACACTTGAAATTTACTTTTTTTCCTAACTTAATAAATAAGAGCTGTATTGAGTTATGATTAAATAATTTTTTTTCTAAAGACTTTATTTATTCATTTGAGAGAAAGAGAGAGAGTGAGAGAGAGCACGAGAGGTGAGAAGGTCAGAGGGAGAAGCAGACTCCCCATGGAGCTGGGAGCCCAATGTGGGACTCGATCCCAGGACTCCGGGATCATGACCTGAGCCAAACACAGCCACCCAACCAACTGAGCCACCCAGGCGCCCTGTATTGAGTTATGATTTACACACCATACACACCCATTTAAAGTGTACAAGTCAATGGTTTTTTAGTATATTCACAGATACTTGGAACCGTTGTCACAATCAATTTTAGAGTATTTTCATCGCTCCAAAAAGAAACCCAATAACTACTAGAAGTCATTCCCCATTTCCCCCCCTTCCCTCCCTCAGCCCCAGGCAATCCCTAATCTATTTTCTGTTTCTTTATGTTTGTCTATTTTGCATATTTCATGTAAATGGATCATATAATATAGGGTCTTTTGTGACTAGCTTCTTTCACTTAGCATCACAATTTCAAGATTCATGTATGATTTAACACTTACGCATTCTTCATTCCTTTTTATTGCTGAATAATATGTTATTGTATAGATTTGCCACATTTATTTATCCATTCATATGTTGGATTTAGGTTTTTCCTGCTTTTTGGCTATTATGAATTAATCTGCTATGAACATTTGTGTAAAATTTTTTGTGTGGGCATATGTTTCTATTCTCGTGGATATACACCTAAGAGTATAATTGCTGGGTTATATGGTGACGGTTCAGATTTATCTACATTCTCATGACACTTGTTATTATCTTCCTCTTTGATACTAGCCATCCAAGTGGGTGTGACGTGGTATCTCACTTACTTTTAATTTGCATTTCTCTGATATGCTAATGATATTGAGTATTTTTCCATGTGTTCATTGCCATTTGTATGTCTTCATTGGAGAAATATCTATTGAGATAATTTGTCCATTAAAAAAATTGGATTATTTGTTTCTATTATTGAGCTGTAAGAATTTTATTTATTTATTTAATTTTTAAAAGATTTTATTTATTGGGACGCCTGGGTGGCTCAGTCGGTTAGGCGGCTGCCTTCAGCTCGGGTCATGATCCCAGGGTCCTGGGATCGAGTCCCACATCGGGCTCCTTGCTCGGCGGGGAGCCTGCTTCTCCCTCTGCCTGCTCTGCCTGCCGCTCCCCCTGCTTGTGCTCGCTCTCTCTCTCTCTCTCTCTCTCTCTGACAAATAAATAAATAAAAATCTTTAAATAAAATAAAAATAAAAAAAGATTTTATATTTATTTGACAGAGAGAGAGAGAGATCACAAGTAGGCAGAGAGGCAGGCAGAGAGAGAGGGGAAGAAGGCTCCCTGCTGAGCAGAGAGCCCTATGTAGGACTCCATGCAGGGCTCGATCCCAGGACTGTGAGATCATGACCTGAGCTGAAGGCAGAGGCTTTAACCCACTGAGCCACCCAGGCACCCCAAGTTGTAAGAGTTTTTAAAGTTCTCTATGTATTCTAGATAAAAATCTTTTTATCAGATATATGATTTATAAAAATGTCCTCTCACTATGTAGGTTGTCTTTTCACTTTCTCAATGGTATACATTGAAGCATATAAACATTTTTAATTTTGATGAAGTCCAATTTATCTTTTTTTTTTTGCTGTTGTTTGTGCTTTTGTTGTCATATCTAAAAAATCATTGCCTCATTCAAGGTCGCAAAGATTTACACCAATGTTTTCTTTTAAGAGTTTTATAGTTTTAGTTCTTATGTTTAGGTCCTTGTGGTTTATCTTGACTCGTGGATACATAAACCTACACAGGTGATAATAACAGAGAATTTAACACACCTGTACACACACAGCAGATGCGTACAAGGAAAACTGCAGGAATCTTATTAATATTGGTGGGTTGTATCAATGTCAATATCTTGGGTGTGATATTATACTACAGTATTATAAAATGTTACCTTTAGGGTAAATTAAGCAAAGTGTAAAAGGGATCTTTGTATTGTTTCTTAGAACTATAGATGAATCTAAAACTATCTCAATAAGGTGCCTGAGTGGCTCAGTCAGTTATGTATCTGCCTTTGGCTTAGGTCATGATCCCAGGGTCCTGGGATTGAGTACTCCATCGGGCTCCCTGCTCAGCTGGGAGTCTGCTTCTCCCTCTGCCTGCCATTCCCCCTGCTTATGTGTTCTCTCTCTCTGTCAAATAAATGAATAAAATCTTTTAAGAAATAAAATTATCTCAATAAAACTTTCAATTAAAAATAATAATCTTTAGGGACGCCTGGGTGGCTCAGTTGGTTAAGCAGCTGCCTTCGGCTCAGGTCATGATCTCAGGGTCCTGGGATCGAGTCCCGCATCGGGCTCCTTGCTCAGCGAGGAGCCTGTTTCTCCCTCTGCCTCTGCCTGCCTGTCTGCCTGTTTGTGCTCTCTCTCTCTCTCTCTGACAAATAAATAAATAAATAAAATCTTAAAAAAAAATAATCTTTAGAAATTGGTATCCCCCCCTTTATTTTTTTGCTTCAGTAAAAGGGCAACATAATAGCAAGGATTGACAGGTGAATTAAGAGCATTATGTGGGTATGGGTAATTCTTGTCTTTAAAAATAAGCAATAGGCATGTAATAGTTCTAGTGTTAATTTTACACATATTACTGTTTCAACATGTAGTAGTGATTTTGATTTCCACCAAAAGCCTAATAGAAATGGCATAGGTAAGTGGAATTTGCTGAATAGAAATAATTTTAAGTGCCAATACTTTTTAAAAAGTAACTACATGTTGAAATATACCATACTTAACACATAAGTAAGTAAAAGCACAGGATATCTAATTACCTCTTGAAATTTTAAAATCAGATCTCTGAAAATTTTATTTTTGGTAGGCTTTAATCTTTTTTTTAAGGAACAACTCTTAATGGGCAGTTAGCTGCTTTATTGAATATGAGAAAAACCATTGTGTGCCATATTAATGCAAATTACTATAAGTACAAGGCAAAAGGACATAGTAATCCTTTGTGGTTTTATTCTTCTCTGGAAGAGGTTGGGAGAATATTGGCTTGAATTCTATCACTCTGTCTACTTACTTTTGTGTTTTTAAAAATACTGTTTAATAAAACTTCTTAGGTGACAAGCTGAGCATTAAATGGAATGTTAATGGTGAATTTTTTGTAAATGTCTCTCGAGTTTTTTTCTTTCTTTTTTTTTTTTAAAGATTTTATCCATTTATTTGACAGAGAGAGAGAGCAAGAAAAAAACACGAGCCAGAGAGAGAGGCAGAGGGAGAAGCAGACTCCCGGCTGAGAAGGGAGCCAGCCTTGGGGCTCAATCCAAGAATGATATTATAAAAATTTGGTTTTTTTTTTTGCCCTTTGAGAATTTCTAAATACAAATTAATTTAAAGGATTGTTCCAAAATCTACTGTGTCATCAAAAGGCATTGAAACATTTCTTATGGCAAGAAAGGATCTTTTTAGTCTTTTGGTTGCTATTGTCTGGGATTAACAAGTAAGAAGAAACCAGGTAGGAAATGGGTAACACACTGGGGATATTTGTACCTACCAAAGTACCACTACTTCACTGTCTTTGTATCTGAATGGTCCTGGGAAGATTCTTTTGCTCCTCAGCAGGTGTGTGCTGTGCACCAGAGACTGGCTCTGATGATCTAGCCATTGTACTCTGTCATCGCCATCTTGAGGATAAAGGGAATTATGCTATCAAAACATTGACAGTGAGACCAGTAAATAAATAAATATAATGAAAAAAAATTAAATTCTATTAGTTTGGAGCTCATTGGCCTAAGTGCTAGCAGACAGATGAGAATCTGGGCCACTCAGAAGGTGTCTTCTGAGTAGGGTTTCTTAACATAGTCTCGTAAATCCATCTCTGCTTTTTTTTTGGAATTTTTTGCTCTGGCGTGTGCTGGTCAAACCTGGATGATCAAGATGAAAGAGAACTATAGCTTTAAGGGAAGCATACTCCTAGCTGTCTATATCTAGTTCCACCATACTGATAACAGAAGTCCTGATGCTTCCAGATGTGCTCCATGACTACTTTATCCAGTAACCAGCAAGTTTATCTTCCTGGATGCTCTTCTGCAGATGGTTGGTGGTAGCTGCCAGGACGCAGGAGAGACTCACCACCTGGGCACACTGGGTCAGGCCAAGGGTGAAGAGCTCATTCTAGCAGGGCAGCATGAGGCTGATTCCTGACCAAGTGTCTGAACTGCTGACATCGACCTGGGCTTATGATGGGGAGGGAAAGCAAGTAGAATATAGACTTGCAGATGTAGCACATGTTGAGGTATTCTGCAATGGGGCTGGGCATCATGAACCTAGATATGATGTGTCTAAAAGGAGGGTGCCTTTGACCTCAGTGATAGGTGGGGACTGGTCTCCAATGATGACATGGATGCTGCCTCCTCCACTAGTGTCTGTCCTGTCTGCCAAGCTTGGAGACATGAAGCCGTCTATGGTATTAGGTGCTTTTGCCAAGCTCTAGGACTCCCACTTGCAGACTGGTTCTCCCACAGTACTTCTGAAGCATTACCATTGTTAAGGGATTCATTCAGGGATTCGGCAGGGAGGCTACTGCATTTGCCAGTACGCCCAGAGCCCCCTGGCTTGTCTCAGGTTTAGAATACATGGTCAGGAGAACCATACCACCCCCATATATCAAAGGCTCCTGGATGTTCATGAGCATCCTGGATCAAGAAGATCTGTTTCTTAGTTGACACGGCAAAATTGCTCTGTTTCTCCCATTGCACATCAAAAGGCTTCTTCTCCACGCCCCCCTCCCCCCCAAGGGCTTCTGTTCACACTGTGTAGATTATATTTCCATACCCATCTCTAATCATTTTTTTCAGTCAGCAAAACTGACAGCTGTTCTGGTGGTGCTTATAGATGATGCAGTCTTAGTTGCTCTGACAGCTGTAGGTCAAATTTTTCCATATGCCCCTTGTAAATACATTTTGCATCCTTCACAACTGACAGCTCCATAGTGACAGCCAGGGGCTTTGTGGCCACAGACCATATAGTACTCCACACCTGAGGCCACTGGATGTGGGCCTTCCACAGGAAATGCTCCGCAGAAGCAGAGTCCCTGATGACCTGGATCCCGCCAAGGATGAGGTTATCCCGGGTGGTGAGAATGATTGCATCTCTCCGGGGGAAGTCAGGATCATCTCAGTTCCAGCTGATAGGGCAGAACTGCTGCTTGCGGAATCCAGAGGGGCTCACTGCGGTGACTCTCTGGATCTTCTGTGCTGTGGGCTGGTCTGTTGCAACCTGAACGCTCGGAGGCTGGGCTACCGCATGGTGGGCGGAGGTTGCCCGGATGCACGGGGAGGGGCTGGCCTACCCCGGGGAGATTCCTGCGAGAGATCTGTGTGTGCCGGGCCTCAGCCATCCACTGCCCAACCAGCCGCTCCAAATTTGGAGCCTCCAGGAAGCAAAATCATCAGAGAAACTCGAAATTTGTCACCGAAGTGGCCTAGAAGCAGGTATGGCGTCTGTGGCGGGGGTGCCCTGGATGAACGGCAGGGCGCAAGAGGCCGGGCTGCTAGGCGCGTTCGCCTTTGGCTGGTGGCGGGACCCCCGGTTGCGGGGCGGCGGCTTGCAAGGCTACGCGGAGGCCAGAGGGGAGACGCTGAGGTGGGAGACGCCGAGGGGAGTGGGGGGGGGGAAGTGGAGGTGGGGTGGGAGGAAGTGGGGACCGGCTGGGGGCGCCCGGAAGTTCTGAGGAGGGAGGATTGTTACTGTTTTTGTCAGTGCAAGGTCAGAGTTCATGACCTCCGTGCCTCTGCAGTCGGCTTGCTTTTTTCTTTAGAGGTTGAAAAAAATTATGAAGCCTTAGGAAATACTGAGTATAATTAATCTGTAGTCCAGAGTTAGATACAATTTAATAATTGTTCAATTTCAAAATAAAAGTTGTTGTGAGACCATGAAATTTCCCAACACTTGATTTTAATACATTGCGTTGATTTTCTAAAACAACTCAGAGGAGTCAATATTTACAGTAGCTGGAGTATTTATGAAAAATCTGGCATCAGGTATTTACATATGTTTATGTGTGTGTGTGTATTTGTATAAAGCCCAAGATTATATGAACTAGGAACAAGTGTATGTCTCAACAGCAGTATTAGAGTGAAGAGTGTGAGACTGAGACTTAAAAATGCTTTTCAAAATGTGGGATTTGGAAAAGGAGCAGACACCTTGTTTCCAAAACCTGAAGTTTTTCTCAGGCCTGAAATCAGTGTTGTAACTGCCACAGAAGAGGGGAAAAGCGAATGTGAATGTGGTGCAGCAAAGCCTGGCCCCGCTCACCTCTCGCATGTACCGGCTGAAGGCACTGAAGGATCACCCTGCACTGTATTTAGAAACACTCACCCGTGAATTTATTTCAGCTGTGTTGACCTGCCTCTTGGGCAGACTGCAGTCAGATGTGGGCAATCATTGGGTGGTTTGCCACTGAAAAGACTCGTGGACAACACATTGTGCCTCCATCTCAGGCTTGGCAGAGCTGGGGCACGATATAATGAAGACTCTGATTCTGCCATGGCTACAGCAGGAAGGGAAGTGCATCCACGGTGTCCTGGATGGCCCTGGGCATCAACCACATCTGAGCTGACCACATGCAGAGCCTCCTCCTGAAACACTATGCCCCAGTACCAGCAATGCTGTACCCGCCATCTGATAATCAGGATTCCCATGGGGCAGAATTTGGGTCCCTTGGACTCCTCCTCTCCTCCCGTGTGGTCAAGCTCTGGCCCAGCCTTGGGGCCAGAAGACCAGGCCTTGGACCTGCTGGCTCAGCGGGTCAACGGGACCACTCTGACCACCACTCAGCACTGGTCCACACTGGCATCGTGCAGGCCCCTCAGCTTGGCCCTAGGACCTCTGGTTTGCTGAAGGTCCCTGGTGCCACCACACTGCCCGTCCAGACTCTGGTATGTGTGTGAACTGCTGCCCTATTTCACCCTTGCCCTCCTCTAACCAAGTTTATTATAATGTCATTGTCCTCCAGTGGCTTGTCCACCCAATAGGTCCTGTCCCTCAGCACTTCATCTTCTGGCTCAGGTTCTAGCCTTACCTCTCCTGTCACCACCATTGTCCCCAGTGTGCAGCCCATTGTCATGCTGATCTCCACTGCCACAAGTGCATCCCCACCTTCCTTTGCTCCCAGAAGTACATCATGGTCTCTCTTCCCCTAATAGAGGAGGGGCAAGGGAGGCCCTACCGCCTATCCTTCTCTGGCCTCTCCCCAGTCCTCAGCCCCTTCCCAACTTGAAGGCAGTGCCCTGGGGAGGGGGAGGAATAGGAAGCTGGGAACAGCCCTCCTCCAGCTGCAGGGACTGCACAAAGGCTCATGGCTTCTGGCCCTCTGGATCTGGCTCCCGTCAGCCTGCTCCTTGATATTACACCTCAGATGACTTTCTTCTTTCCCCCAGATTCTCACACACGTGCTGGGTGGTAGTCTGTTTCCCCCACACTGTTTTCTTTTTAGATATTGTGCAGCCAAGTCCATATTGTAAAAGTTTGATTTGTTAAAAAAAAAACAAAAAGACTTGAATGTGAGACCTGAAATCATGAAATTCCTGGAAGAAAACATAGGCAGTGAGGCTCCTTGACATTGGTCTTGGTGATTGTTTTTCAGATTTGACACCAAGATCATAAGCAACAAAAACAAAAATAAAGAGGGACTACATAAAAATAAAAAAGCTTTTGCACAGTGAAGGAAACCACCGGCAAAATGAAAAAAATAACCTACTGAATGGGAGAAGATATTTCAAGTGATATATCTGATAAGAGACTAATATCCAAAATATATAAAGAACATATACAACTGAACACTAAAAAAACAAATAATCCAATTTAAATGGGAAGAGGACCTGAATAGACATTTTTCTGTTTTTGTTTTATTTTGTTTTTTTTGTTTTTAGTAGGCTCCATGCCCATGTGGAGTCCAACATGGGGCTTGAACTCAGAACCGTGAGATCAAGACCTGAGCTAAGATCAAGAGTTGGACGCTTAATTGACTGAACAACTCAGGCACTCCTGAATAGATGTTTTTCTAAAGAAGACGTACAGATGGCCAACAGACACATGAAAAGGTGCACAACATCCCTAATCATTGGGGAAATACAAATCAGATGCACAATGACATACCATCTTACACCTGGCAGAATGGCACTACTATCACAAAGACAAGAAATAAGTGTTTGCAAGGATATGGAGTTAAGGGGACCCTTGTGCACTGTTGGTGGGACTGTAAATTAGTGCAGCTACTGAGAAAACAGTAGAGTTTCCTCAAAAAATTAAAAATAGAAATATCATATGATCCAGTAATTCCACTACTGGGTATTTATTCAAAGAAAATGAAAACACCAATTTGAAAAAATATATGCATCCCTATGTTAATTGCAACATTATTTACAATAGCCAAATTATGAAAGCAACTTAAGTGTCCATAGATAGATGAGTAGATAAAAAATTATGAGTGTGTGTGTATATACACACACACGTATATACACATATATCTGTATGTATATATCTACATCTATATAGTGGGATGTTATACTCAGCTGTAAAAATGAATGCAATCTTGCCACTTGGAATAATATGGAAGTGCCTAGAAAGTATTATGCTAAGTGAAATAGTTGGAGAAAGACAAAACCACATGATTCACTCATATATAGAATCTGACAAACAAAACAATCAAACCAGAAGCAGAATCATACGTACAGAGAACAAACTGGTAGTTGCCAGATGGGAGTAGGGTAGGGGAATGGTTGAAATAGGTGAAGGGGATAAAGAGGTACAAACTTCCATTTATAAGATAAATGAGTCACAGGAATGAAAAGTACAGCATAGGGAATATATCTAAATTATAGTAATGATGTGTGGTGACAGATGGTAACTATACTTATTGTGCTGACCATAGTTCAATGTATGGAATTGTTGAATCACTAGGTCGTAGACCTGAAACTAATATAACATTGTGTGTCACCTCTACTTAAAAGACAAAACAGCAACGAAACACAATGAGAGATCACCACCTGTCTGTTAGAATGGCCACCATCAAAAAGATAAGTGATAACAGATGCTGGTAAGGATGTGGCGAAAAGAGAACCCTAGTGCACTGTTAGTAGGGATGTGAATTGGTACAGCCACTATGGAAAACAGTATGGAGAATCCTCAAAAATTTTAAAACAACTACCACATGATTCAGTAATGCCTCTTCTGGGTGTATATAGCCAAAGGAAATGAAAACACCCACTTGAAAAGATATATGTGCTTCCACGTTTATTGCAGCATTATTTACAGTAGCTAAGACATGGAAACAACCTAAGTGTCCATTGCTGGATGAATGGATAGCGAAGTTGTAGGGGTGTGTGTGTGTGTGTGTGTGTATGTGATGGAATATTATTCAGCCGTAAGAAAGAAGAAAATCCTGTAATTTGCAACAACATGGATGGACCTTGAGGGCATTATGCTAAGCGAAATAAGTCAAAGACAAATACCATATAATCTCTTTCTTATAAGCGAAATAAAAAAAAACCGAACTTGGGACACCTGGGTGGCTCAGTCGGTTAGGAGTCTGTCTTGGGCTCAGGTCATGATCCTAGGGTCCTGGGATTGAACCCCGTGGCAGACTGCCTGCTCAGTGGGGAGTCTGCTTCTCCCTCTGCCTCTGCTGCTCTCCCTGCTTGTGCTCTCTCAAATAAATAAAATCTTAAAAAAATTTAAAAAAACTCCCAAACTCAGAGATACAGAGAACAGATTGGTGGTTGCCAGAGGTGGAGGGTGGGGAGTGGGCAAAATGAGTGTAGGTGGTCAAAAGGTACAAACTTCCAGTTATAAAACAAGTCCTGGGGATGTAATGTACAGCATTGTGACTGTCGTAAACAGTACTCTATTGTATATTTGAAAGTTATAAGATAATAGATTGTGAAAGTTCTTATAAGAAAAAAATTGGGGGGGGGCGTCTGGGTGGCTCAGTGGGTTAAGCCTCTGCCTTTGGCTTAGGTCATGATCTCAGGATCCTGGTATCGAGCCCCGCATCAGGCTCTCTGCTCAGCAGGGAGCCCGCTCCCGCCCCTTTCTCTCTGCCTGCCTCTCTGCCTGCTTGTGATCTCTCTCTTTCTCTCTCAAATAAATAAATAAAATCTTAAAAAAAAAATAAAAATTGGAACTATTCATGGTGATGGATGTTAAGTAGACATATTGAGGTGATTGTTATGTTGTGCACCTGAAACTAATATAATGTCATTTGTCAGTTATAACTCAATTAAAACATTTAAAATAAAACACCTTTTTTTCATGTATAAAAACATAGAAAACTGGGGCATAATTCTTTATCACTAATTCTCTCTTCTGCTTCATTTATCCTAGCAGTAAGAGCCTCCATTTTTGATTGTACTTCGTTAATGGCTTTTTTTATTTCAACTTGGTTGGATTTTAGTTCTTTTATTTCTCCCGAAAGGGATTTTATTTCTCCAGACAAGGATTCTTTGATATCTTCCATGCTTTTTTCGAGCCCAGCTAGCACCTTGATAATTGTTGTTTTGAACTCTATTTTTGACATATTACTGATGTCCGTGTTGATTAGGTCCCTGGCCGTTGGTACTGCCTCTTGTTCTTTTTTTTGTGGTGAGGTTTTCCGTGGGGCATAATTCTTCATCTAGGTAATATTTATTAACATTATTAAAAGCTAAGTAGTAATTGGTATATATATTAATATATAATATTCATACATTGATGTGGCAGGAAAAATTACAAAAAACTTTGAAATAGGTAAAAAATATTAAGTGTCCTGTTTAGTGTACCATTCCAGGTTATCTTAGCCTTTCATCGTTTTGAGCTATTTTACAACTTTGTATATTTTAGAAAATTGATAATAATGAAATAATTCTTGTTTATAGAAATGCAAATGAATTGTGTGCAGTGGAATTCAATTGATTTCTACCCTGAGGATAGGTCTATTTTGCAGCTACTTATAAATCATTTTAGCAATTCTTATTGCCCACATGCATGTGGTTCTTTGAATTCTCCTTTGAACTAATTATAACATCTTACTAGTTCCCTCATTAATTAATGAGTTAAATCAAATTTCTGATATTTACTCATTTTAGTTTATATGAGAGTCATGATTTTACCTTAAAAAAATCTTAATAGATGGCTACAACATTCAAACAATACAAAATGGAATAAAACGAAAAGAAAGTCTGGGGGCTCCTGGGTGGCTTAGTTGGTTAAGCATCTGCCTTCAGCTCAGGTCATGATCCCGGGGTCTTAGGATCAAGCCCAGCTTCTGGCTCCCTGTTCAGGGGGAACCTGCTTCTCCCTCTGCCTGCTGCTCCCCCTGCTTGTGCTCTTTCTCTCTCTCTGACAAATAAATAAGTAAAAGCTTAAAAAAAAAAAGTCTCTCTCCTACCCCGTTTCACTTTCATGTATCTTATGGTCTAATGGGGAAGACATATTTATCAGATAATGTAAAATAAATGTAAAATTGCAGTTCTGGAAAGTATGTTGAAAAGTATGTCTAATGGGGAAGACATATTTATCAGATAATGTAAAATAAATGTAAAATTGCAGTTCTGAAAAGTATGTTGAAAAGGTGGAACGTGTTTCTGTGAGAGCAGTCATAGGGTGACCACACCTAGCCAGGACAATCTGGAAAGGCTCTTCTGACGTAGTAGCAAATGGACTGAGATCTGAAGTGAGTCAGGAAAACCATTGTTTATGGAGGTAAAATGGGACCATGAAGTGGTGATTCATGGCATCGAAGATGGGTAAGTAAGGAAGTTAAAAAAAAAAAGCAGGTTGTTAGGATATATATAGAGAAAATAGAGACCTTTATACACTTGAAGTTCTTTTTTTTTAAAGACCTTATTTATTTGAGAGAGAGAGAGAGAGAAAGAGCATGAACAGGGGGAAGGGCAGAGGGAGAAGCAGGCTCCCCGTTGAGCAGGGAGCCTGATACGAGGCTCCGTCCCAGGACCCTAGGATCATGATCTGAGCCAAGGACAGACACTTAACCAACTGAACCACCCAGGTGCCCCTAAACTTGAAGTTCTGATGAAGTAATAATCCAAATTGGAAGGAGAGGCTGTTACAAGAGCCTGAGTTGTTTGAAATAGAGATTTTTGAAATGAAGCAGTTGAAGAAAATGAAAAAGTTCTGGGTATCACCATGGGAGTGGATGATTAGGGTAAAATGAAGGATCTTGGAGATGAAGTTAGGGACCTCTGAGGTCAGTTATTAGATTGATTGTCTATATGGACAGTGAGGTCCCCCAGCATTTATTTATGGCTTGAAGGTGAGTTGTGTGCCCAGTCATAGGAATGAGGGGGAAATGACCTGAAAGAGGAAAAATAGGAAGAAACACGGGGAGGAACAATGGTCTGGAGTGTCGGAGATCTGGTGCTACGGCCTGAGAGGGCTACAGGGCCTGCAGTGCCCTTGGAGAAGCCCAATTTCAATTAATTCAAGGTAGAGGTGGGGTTCTGGGCCAGGATGAAGTTATAGGGGGTTTGTTGATTATGGATCAGGAGTTCAGTAGGTGTAGCAGAAGGTTTTGTAGAAGGGAAATGGACAAAGAGTGGGAGACCAGGTCATAGGCAAGGCAGTAGAAGTATTAAGGGATGGTACCCTGAAAAGTTGTTGAGGTGATGGTTTACATTTTGGATGTTGATATTTCAAAGCAAGGACTAGAGCCAAAGTGGATTTAGCTCTCAAACATGTTTTTGAGGATGGGTAGGAACTAATAAGTAGCAGCTAATGACTTTTTCTTTTTCTTTTCTTTTTTTTTTTTTTGAGGCCAGATAGCTGCCAGTAGAATCAGAATCCTTTTGTTTCCTGCTGGGTGAAAAATGGTATCTCCTTGCTGATTTAAATTGCATTTCTTTCATTTCAAGTGAGGTTTGGCATATTTTCATGTACTTTTAAAACTATTGTTTTAAATTAGATTATCTTTTCTTTTTTAAATTTGTACCAACTCTCAGTAAATTTAGGAAATTAGCTTTTTGACATATGCATTTAAAATACTTTTTTCCATTATTTATTTGTCTTTGACTTCGTGTATGGTGTTTTGTCACGTAGCAGTTTTTAAAATTTATGTTCTAGATTTACCAATCTTTCTTTTTATGATTCTGGGTTTTGTGGTTCTGGGTTTCCTTTTCCCCCTCTAATATTATCAGTAATTTTGCTTGTGAATTGTTCTGGAAGTTTTTGGGATTCATTTTAATAGTAAAATCTTTGTTCTACTTGGAATTAAATTTGGTATAAGAGGTGAGGAAGGGATCTAGCTTAATTTTCTTTCCAGATAGATGTTCAGTTGTTGGGACTTAGCTACTGACATGAAATCTCACTTTTGTCATAAATAAAATTCCAATACAGTTGGGCCTATTTTAGAAGAACAAAGGTTTATGTGAGACTGCATGGTATACTTGAGAGGCATGTCTTGGAGCGAAATAGACTAAATTCTGACTCTAGCACTTGATGTTGACCTTGGCCAAGGAACGTCCTGGGTTCCAGTTTTTTTTCATCTTCAAAATGGACATGACCATAGCCTTTTAGGACTATGACAGTAGGTGAGATCCATACACTAGAGCAGTGTCAGCAGAAAGAGCACAGAGGAAAGGAGGTCAGAGAAGTAGGGAGGCAGATTATCTGAGACCCTTTAGGCCATTGTGAAGATTTTGCTTTTTCCCCACAAGGGAGATGGGAAACTGCTAAAGATTTTTGAACGGACAAGTGATATGATCTAACATATTTTACAGGGCTTTTGTATTGAAATTATACTGTACAAGGAAGCAGGGCAGAAGTGAGTTGCAGTTTTGAGGTGAGAGGTGATGAGGAATTAGACCAGGATGGGAGCAGAGGTTTGAGTTGGAAATGATGGAATTTTGGATGGAGTTGCCATTAACTGAGATGGAAAGACTTGGGAGTAGAGCAGGTTTGGAGACAAAGACTGGGAGTTGGGAATTGATCATTAAATGTGTTAAATGTGAGAGATTTACCACATATCTAAGTATAGATGTCAGGTAGGCACTGTACTCACTGGGGATTTAGGAGAGAGAGCGGAACTGGAGATGAAATCTGGGAGTCATCAGTATATGAACTGTATTTAATATATTTAAAGTCATGTGGCTGAGATGAGATCACCAAGAGAGAAGGAAAGAGTTTGCAAGACTAAGCCCAAGGACTCACTGACATTAAGACATTGAGGAGAAAGGGGACATCAGCAAAGAAAGCTGAGGAGTGTCCAGTAAAGCAGGAAGAAACCGACAAACAGTGGTGTTTTAGAAGCCAAGTGTGGAGTAGTAGGGCTGAAAGCCTGATTGGAGTGGGTTTAAGAGAAGGTGAAGAAAGAGATAACTGGACAGAGTGAGTACATACCGTTCTTTTAAGAAGGTCAGATGAGAAGGAGGATGGAGGAGGAGGTGTTGGGGAGGAAGAGAAAGGAGAATGTATGACACTGTTGCCTGGGAGAGTCAGGCATTTGTTGATCAACTACAAGTGTTTGAGTTGGTGCCTCCCCAAGCATGTCTGGCATACCACTGTTGGTATATGAGATAGTTTTAAGTAGTACTTCAGGACATACTTTTATAATCTTAGTCGTCATTCTTTGAGTCTACTGTGTATTTTGAAAAATAGCAACTAGCATTTATAGTGATATAAAAGTAATGGTACAAAGTTCTTTTTGAAATAAATTTATTTCAATAGAAAAAGTGAATCAGCTTAAAGAAAAATATTAAAAGCAATACAGGGGCACCTGAGTGACTCAAGAGAGCAGGCGACTCTTGATCCTGGAGTAGTGAGTTCGAGCCCCACGTTGGGGGGTAGAGATTACTTAAAAATAAAGAGATAAACTTAAAGAAAATTTTTTAAACTTAAAGAAAGCAGTACAGGTAGTTGATATATATGGTAAGTTTACACAAATACTTCAAACTTAGGCAACACATGCTTAGGGCACTCAGGGTCCTTTGTAATCTAGCTCCTTGTCTAACTGAAGTCACACTTTCTTTCTCAATCATCCTAGAGAATCTTTCTCATCACTCTTTCCATCCTGACTCTGCATAATATGTCTTCTCTGAATCCTGTATTTTGACACTGGGCTATATTGTTATTTGTTTATATATTGTATCATTTGTGTGTTTTACTTTCTCAATGAGAATTTCAAGCAGCTTCTACCTTCCTCCACTTAAACACACACACCTACACATAAACACACCCACCCACACACAATTCTCTTTGCAAGTGCATTTGCTTTGTGGCCTGCTGAACCTTTGTAATGTTGGGGTCTCTGGGAAGAGTGGAAAGCCAGAGCTAGGCCAGTGTCTAGTAAGATGGGACCTAAGCCACTGTAATGGCCAATGCAGTGTACGAGAGCCAGGAAGTTTCAGGCACAATGTCCAAAAGTAACAACAGTCACAGACCCAGCTCAGTCTTTGGCAGAATAAGGTGATCAGGCCTGGTGATGAGAACATGGCAGCCAGCTCTTGCAGGTAGCAGTCCATGGGCAGTCAGGAAAGGGCCATTGTTAAAACAAGGGAATCCTCTCACACTCAATTAGATCACCACTTACCTGCGTGGTTATGGATGGCCTCGGGAAGGAGGCCTGCCACACTCCGGTGAGTACCAGGATCTCCCATCACTACTGAAGAAGAAGACTGATTCGTAGAGGGTTGTTTTGATGAAACATATCTGGATTTGAATCCTGACTTCATCTACCTATGTGGCCTCAGTTTCTCCTCTATAAAATGGGGATAATAATTCCTAATAATTATTAATTAACTAAACTGATTACATGTGACGAGAACCTAACGTAATAATCAATAATGATGGTGATACTTTAATTATTAATAATAGTTAAAGAAAGTGTAGAATCCTCACAGAGAGATTAGTAACTAGGTAATGGTTTTACCAGAACTAAGACCTTAGGCACAGTACGTTGACTAACAGTCAGTAGAAGGATAAACTACTTTATTATCTTAAATCATTGGTGGGGGGACGCCTGGGTGGCTCAGTGGGTTAAGCCTCTGCCTTCGGCTCAGGTCATGATCTCAGGGTCCTGGGATCGAGGCCTGCATCAGGCTCTCTGCTCAGCAGGGAGCCTGCTTCCCCCTCTCTCTCTGCCTGCCTCTCTGCCTACTTGTGATCTCTCTCTCTCTGTGTCAAGTAAATAAATAAAAAATCTTTAAATCATTGGTGGAATGAGCTGGTCAATATGTCAATCATCAAATAGCATGAAGGGGCTGTATTATTTCTTTTTTTTTTTTTCTCTATTTTTATTTGCATTTATTCTGTGCAGAATTTACTCCCGGGCCATAAGTTTTTGTTTCTTCAGTTTCTTCTGGGATATCTTTTTCTTCTGTGCAACCTCCTCTTCTGGTTTAGGAACAATCTGCTCTTTTTCAGTAAGGATCATCTCGATGTGGCAGGGAGAGCTCATGTATGGGTTAATCCAACCGTGAGCCCTGTAAGTTCTACGCCGCATCTTGGGGGCTTTGTTCACCTGGATGTGCTCAATGACCGGAGAATCGACATCTAAACCCTTAAGTTCAGCATTACTCTCCGGATTTTTAAGCATGTGCAGTAAAAATTCAGCACTCTTCTTGGGCCACCAACCCTGCGTCCAGCCCCACTGTTTGGCCTGGGCACACCTACCAACTCCACCATTGTAGCGACGGAATGGCACACACTGCTTCTGCAAAGTGACGTCTTTCAGATACTTGGTGGCTTTTCGGATATGCATACCCTTGATGGCCTGGGCAGTTTCACGTATGTTCTTAAAGTGAACATGAAGATTTGAACCTCTTGATTTGCATGATTTCGTAGGGTTTTCTGGGTCAAGCGAATACCGAACCATTTTCAGAGGTCACCTCAGGCCGCTTAGGGGAAGAAGAGCGGGGCTGTATTATTTCTAATGTGAATTGGACCTCTGGGGTCCTGGATGCAATTCCACTGCTGTATTCAGAATGTTAGATCACTTTTGAGTGCTTTTTCTAGTTTTAAAAAATAATGTATAGAAATTAAAGAGGACCCAGCCCATAAGTTCTTTTTTTTAAAATTTGTTTAACAAGTATTTATTGAATGCCTATCCAATAAAGGCAGTATGCCCACAGGGCCTGAGGAAATGGTGGTAAATAAGACAGGGATTATCTCTGCTCATGTCTGGTTAGTGAATTAGGATTGTGATATATGCTAGATGAAGTGCAGGGTGCAAAGAAAGCAGCTAATAGGGGGATCTGGTCTCTTCTAGGGGTGGTTGTTAGGGTGTTTAAAATGAGATCTGGAAGATAAATAGAAGTTAGTTGGCTAGAGCAGGAGGGAAAAGAGCATTTCAGGAAGAGCACGTGTTAAGGCCTTGGAGTTGGAGGACCATGGATTTCCCAGGACCGAAAGAAGTTTAGTATGGCTGGAGTACAGAGAAAAATCAGTGTGGCCGAATGTGATTGTGATGTGGATGAAGGCCAGTATGGCACAGTCTTCTGGGTGATATTAAGGAGTTTGGATTTTGCCTTTAAAAAATGGGAGGCCAAATGTACATTAGTGAAATGATCTCAGAGACCACTCTGGCAGCAGTGTAGAAGGAGGTGGGGAGCAGTGCCAGAATGAAGGAGAGAGACCCATTAGGAAGCTACTATAATGTTCCAGTTAAGACATGATCAGGGCGTCCACTGAGCTGGGGGCAGCAGAGGAAGAGTCGCAGACCAATTTGAGATAGTTATAATAGCTCTTTTGGGAATAGAGGCTACTTCTGCCAGAGAAGGAAAGGCAAAGGTTTTATTTTTGGAGTGAAAAGGATATTGGCTGCTTGTCTTCTATCTCCACTGAGAAGGAAAGAAGAAATCATCTTACAACTTAATGAGGGAGAGTTTGGGATTACTTCATATAGTAATAGACCTGTCAAATAGAGACTGTAATTTTTAAATGAGGAGCTTTTAAAGTAAGATAGAGAAATCCATCCTAGAAGCAAGAAGATGGATCCAATGACCTCTCGAACTATTTTCTATTTCATAATTTCTTATTCCACATTTGCCTAGTATATCTCTTGTGAATACTAGGATGTATTTTTATTTAAAAGTCATCCCAAACTTGAGCACTGAGTATTCCCAGAAGTTTTCCTGGAGCATTTACATATTTTATCTGTGTGAGAAAGAGAGAAGCAGATCTGGATAGCCAAGAACAGCCCTGGAATGCAGAGTGAGGCCCTGGCATTCTGGGGAACACAAAACAACCCTCGACAAGACCCTGGGATTGAGCCCCACGTCATCCGTTTCCATGCTCAGCAGGGAGTCTGCTTGAGATTCTCTCACCCTCTCCCTCTGCCCCTACCCCTACTCGTGCACGCATTCCCTCTCTCTCTAATAAATAAGTAAATATTTAAAGAAACTCAAATTTTTCTATGTTTTGCTATATCGCATAGCTCGTGTCTTCTAATTTCATATGTGATGTCTTGACATCTATAAGATCACAGCAGTTCTGGCCAGGTTCTTTGTTAAATGCTATAGCCCACTTCTTTGTCTTTTTTTTTTTTTTTTTTTAAAGATTTATTTATTTATTTGACAGAGCGAGAGAGATCACAAGCAGGCAGAGAGGCAGGCAGAGAGATAGGAGGAAGCAGGCTCCCCGCTGAGCAGAGAGCCCGACGCGGGGCTCGATCTCAGGACCCTGAGATCATGACCTGAGCCGAAGGCAGAGGCTTTAACCCACTGAGCCACCGAGGCGCCCCACTTCTTTGTCTTTTTATATCACCAAGTTCTTATGTCAGAGGAGGAACAATCAGTGACAAAAATCTTTGACTTTCTTGTTACCATTTAACATATGGAAAATTATGCAAATTGACGATATGACAAGTGTAACAGTCTTAACTCAGCCAAATCATAGTGCTTGTTCATAATAATGAGGCCTTTCTATTTGCAGCAAAAATGGCTCCTTTGTGTTCAAGATTTTTAGTTTGTCCCCATCTGTGAGAGAATTCCCAAAGGAACTTTGATCTCGTATGTCCATGGTTGAGTATTCATGGATGATGCTGATGGTTCATTACTCGTACATGGGCAGACTGCCTTCTTGCACATTGCTTTCTCTTTCAGCTAATTCCGTATATATAGAACACAGTACTCAGCAACATTGTGTATGCAGTAGATTTGTGACAGACTTTAGGGGGAGTTGGGCTGTTTGTAAGTATCTACATTAAATGGCTCTCTGTATTTGAGGGCTGTGCTGTGAGGAGAAGTGCTACAATGTTATTCAAGAAACTTATTTCAAAATTACACAACCCTCACTGCAACTTGTATTACATGCTGGTGAAATATAAATACTCGAATGAAAACATCATCTTTCTTTACGTGCATTTTGGGTGTTTGAATAATTAAAGTGATTGTATATTCATTCTTCATATACTTTTCTTGAGTCAGTGCACCCTCTTCTTACCCCTCTATATTCTGAATGGAAGGCTCTCCTTTGTGAGTCAGCCAGTGGGCTGAATGAAGGAGGCAGAGGCGATTATTATGTGACACTGGCAGATAAATAATCATTTTATTGTTCTTTGGGAATTAGAATGAGGATGGGGATCCGAATGAAGAGAAGGTCTGAGGAAGAACAGTTTTTTTGCAGCTAAAACTATTATCACTTCCTCCTATGTAATATTTCAACTCTTGGATATTCTGACGATGTCACCCCTTTTTGATACTAAGGGAAGAAAGAGAACCAGGAACGTGGAAAATGGTTAGAACGTGGTCAAGATTTTGAGTATCTTCTAGAACATAATTTCTATTTTATTTTGTAACATTATCTTAAGTGAAATAACTTAAACCCTTTGAATGGTTATGAATAGATATTAAATGTATTTGTTAAATTGCTTATGATTCATTAATTCTCAAACATTAAATATTAACCAGTAAAAAGTTACTTTTAAATTACTAAATCGAATCTTTTAAGAGGGATTTGTCTTACAATCTGGAAACTTTATTTTTTTTACTAATAAAAAGATCACTGAAGATTTTCTTCTGGAACAGTTTCATAAGGAAGAGGACAGGACAAGTACTCAGAATTTTAAATATTCTCATATTAAAAAGTTATTATTTTAATAAAAAGTACCCCTTTTTATACTATTAATAGATGGAATACTTTAAAACTAGTTTCTATTTTTGTCTCACCTTTTTAAAGGATTGTTTCTTTTGTTTATATTAAATTTTTAACTTCTCTGGTTTTGAAACAATTTTAAATTTACAGAAAAGCTGCAAAAGTAGTAGAAAGATCCACAGACTTCTGTATGGCTTTTATCAAGATTTTCTAATAGTTAGCATTTTTGCATTCTCTTACCCTCTCTGTCTCTCTCTACACACACACACACACACACACACACACACACACACACTCACACTCATACACACATGTAAACACCAGATATGTACACATACATATTGCTGTGGATTTTGTTTTTTCCTAAACTACTTGACAATATGTTGCATACATGATGCCATGGAATTCCTTAATATTTAGAGTTTATTTACCATGCAACAATCAAAATTAGGAAATTGACATTTATCTAACATTACCATCTAATCCATAAATTCCACTCAAAGTTTGCCTGTTTCCTCCAAAATTGCCCTTATGGGTCCAAGATCCAGTCTGGGATCACGTATTGCATTTAGCTGTTACTCCAGCTGGGAAAAATTCCTAAATCTTTGTCTTTAATGAACTTGACATTTTTGAAGAGTAGATGCCACTTACATTGCAGAGTCTCTCTTCATTTGAGGTCACCTGGTATATCCTCATATACTTTTGGGCAAGAATGATCTTTTTTTAATTTCTATTTTTGTATGTGTAACATAATATGATTTGTCAGAAGAGTAGCACATTTATATAATTTATAAATAAATGGAGATCTATGCACAAAAATGTTTCTACTAATGGTGATACATGAAGATAAAGAGTTGGAGGCCACTGTGCTAAGTGATAGTGAGGGTAACAGTCTAGGAGTTGGGTACTAGAAAGAAGAGAGTGAGCATTTTTTAACTTGGGCATTGCGGGAATCCAGAAGCCTTGAGCTGATGAATTATCCTGGTTCTGGGTTCAGACCATAATTCTAAGCCTCACATCTTTGTATGATCAGATGCTTTACTCTAATTCAAAACTTGTGTGTGGAAATTTAAAAACCTATGTTTTCCATTTATTTAGATACTTGATTTTAATGGATGTCATAGTTGAAAAAGTTCTTCCAGCAATATTAAACCCAAATACAAAGAGTATATCTTTGAGTATGCTTTGCAAACTGTAATACTCATCTTTTAAAACTAATGCAATATTTTTGTTAAAAAAAACTAGGAAATTTTTACCTATTGAAAATTTATAATTTAAAAAATTAACATGTTAATTTAGCATGCACTGAAACTATCAAAACGTTTTTTAACAAGTTAAAATAGTTTTCCAAGTTTCTTAAGTGTGCATGTATTAGAGTTTTTTTATGGGCTATGTAAGTTTTGGCAGCAGTAGCTTGTAACAATGGAAACACTTCCAAACTTCTGCTTTCATAAAGCTCTCTCCATAGGGTAAATGTCTTTCAAATAGTAGTTTATTTTCTCACGTATTGTTAGATTGAATATTTTGTGGTAAGTGGAATTCTCATGCCCGCTAACTGCAAAAGTCAGCACATTTGAATCACTTGATTTTTGTTGTTGTTGTTGTTGCTAGAGAAAAATGAAGAACTTATCTTTAAGTCAGCCACCTCTTGTAGGAATTGGACAGTCACCTGCAATTCTCAGTGTGATTGCTTTACTGGATGCTGTGGTGCACTGCTACGTCTCCACTATGTTGGTGTCCGAGAGGTCATTCTCTAAGCATTGCACTCAGTGGAAAGGTGTCTCACCTCTTCCCATGGGGCAGCTCTCATCTAAAGACTGGCCGGTGTTGGATATAAAGGCTCAGACAGCCTGCTGCAAGGTGGAACAAAACTGAAGCACCAGCCCAACCCTAGAGCTCCCCATGGGATTGGTTGAGGACCAGTTAAATTTAATTTCTCCCTCTGCTCAATCTTGCCTTTTGCACTTCTCCATAGTTGATCTTGAGGGCACTCTCCAGTAAAATTTCTGTCTGTGGTTTTTCTCAGAATCTTCTTCCCAGGGAATCTGATCTAAGAAAGTTACCTTCCATAAAGGTGTGCAGAATCGCTCACATTTTCAAATGTTTTTATAGAGCTAACCTCACCTATGATATCCTGTAGCACTGTATTTTTGGGGGGAGGGAAGAGAGAGAGCATGCATGTGCATGAGTGGGTGGGAATGAGGTGGGGAGGGGCTGAGGGAGAGGGAGAGAGAGAATCCCAAGCAGGCTCCATGTCCAGCATGGAGCCTCACATGGAGTTTTGATCTCACAACCCTGAGATCATGACCTGAGCCAAAATCAAGAGTTGGATGCTTAACTGACCGAGCCACCCAGGCGCCCCATCCTGTAGCACTTTGATTTCGTATAACTTCACCATCTTTGCTGCAGTAGCTTACCTGTGAATGATAGAGGGAATGCATTTCATGTGGAGGATTTTGTCTATAACTTTCTGGGGGAATTTTAAAAATTCCAATTCAAATAGTTGCCCGAAATATCCTAACCATCATAATTTTTCTAGAAAGTTATTTATTATTGAAGGAAAATGTTATTTGGTCCTTTTTTTGCTCACACACACACACACACACACACACACACACACACACAAGCCCTTCATGTGTTTTATTGTTGGAAGCAGAATCTGGAAAATACCATAGCTGAAATGTGTTAGAAGCATCAGCATTTCATCCAAATATATAGCAAACCTTCAACACTACGTAATTTGTTCCAACATTTGTTTCTTCACTCTTCTATAATGCTTTTCATATATCATTCAACAATATTTGCTGACAAACATATACATTTTAGGTTTCACCACATGCTTTTGTTTTGTTTTGTTATTTTCCAGCCATTGTAACTGTGACAGAAAGAACAAGTGTTTCCCCAGTGGATGTGGCTGTGTCTTTTACCATTGCTTTAAAATGAGAAACCTCAAAAGAAGCTTCTAAATATTTATTACCATATTTCATGACACTTTGTAAAATTCTATAGTGTTGCATGACTTCATCAATTTCTGAAAAATAATGGTTTTTCTTCAGGTTTGAGATGCTTAGTTTTAACATATCCCACTAATCTTTATGACATGATGCTACCATTTGCTACTTCTATTTCTGGCTGTATGACAAACTAGATTATCCAGAAAGCTTCCTGCTATAAAACACTCACACATGCTAGATAAAATATAAAACAATATCATTTTTAAATATGTAGCTGAATGAGAAAGCATGTAAGGAAATTCCCAATGGGCAAAAAAATGAAGTACAAACTGAGAACCAGAGCCAAACCCCACTGGTTGGTGTTTTGACAGCCCGGGGAGTAGGATCAGGAGAAAGCGATGGAATCCTTGTCTCTGTCACATAGAGGTTTAGATCTTAGTGCCTACGCAAGAATAGAATATAATGTCTTGGGATTTCATGAATTTAAAAATCGCATTTGAGACAACATAGAGAGCTGGGGCCTTTGAAGATTCACACTAGAAAAACTGTCTACCCAATGGTGCAGAATAGTGTCTGGGGGGCATTTGTATGTCTTCATTTAGATTTTAGATAAAGTCTTTAATGAAATTTCATAACTGTATCCCTATCCTCACCCACAGTTGAGATTAAAATATTTCTAGTTGTCAGGTTCTAGAAACTCTGAGCCAATAAATTAACATAAATGTGGCCCGAGCAGGTGAAAACCCTGAGCATTTGGCAGAGTAGGTATAAAATCTCTCTGAAGGAACACCCTCAATCTAGACTGTACAAGATTTCCACCAATAGCATCCTGAAGCATCCCGAAGTATTCATAATACAAAATTACAAAGTGCATAAGAAAACAATATACCATCATTCAGAGTCAGCATATACAATAAGCAGCAGTAATGTAGTTAAGAACTTCAGATAAGAGAACTACTGAACAGTAAAGATAAAATAAATGTGCTTAAGATAATTAAGGACATAACCTGAATCAGAACCATGAGAAATAAGCAGACACCATGAAAAACTCCAAGAAGATTGGAAAAAAACAAATGCAACCAAATAGAACTTTGAGAAATGAAAAATATAGTCACTGACATTAAAAACTCAGTGAACAGACTAAACAGTAGATTGGTCCAAGCTGAAGACAGAATTAATATCCTGGAAGATAGATCTCATTGGAAATGGTGATGCAGTTACTTTCATTTTGCCTTTGGACATTGCACCTTGCCCCATCTGGCTGCTTCTCTGAAGAGAAAGCCTGCTTTGAGTTAGTTTCCCACCCATCGTTCTGCTTTCCTGTGCAAATCTTACGCATTTCTGGCTCCTTTGCCTCTCAGTCTGTGTTTCTATGAGTGGACCATTTTATTAGAGATATTCCTGCATGTGGCATACTTTGATATTTGAAATGAATCTGCTTCCTTATTGATAAAGGATATGTTTTCCTAATATTGAAAGAAGCTGCATTCTAGATCACTGAGCCAACCTGGAGAAAAATAAGAAAACTACAGATGGGCAAATAGTCCTGATTGAAAAAATAAATAGATAAAGTTATTCCATAAAATAGATAATCTGAATTGGCTCACTATCCTACAAAGATTAAAAACCTGGCAAATTAAATTAATTTTAAACAATTATATTAAGAATTATATTAACGATTAAGAAGCTCTTAGGAATTAAACTTGTTTCAAAAAAGCAAGTAATCTGTCTATCCTAGTTAATTTACTGATAGATCAGGAGAATGCTAGAGATAGAATATGGGAAAATTCATCTAAGTGGGCTAGATAAATGTGCATTATGTTAGTCAAGGTGCAGGAAATAGTAATTATTCTAGATACTTCAAGCAGAAAAGAATTTACCATATTTCATGAAAACTTAACAACCGTCAGATGCACCACTGCTTTTCTTTTTTTTAAGACTTATTTACTTATTTGCAAGAGAGAGAAAGGGATAGAGAGAGAGTGAGGGGAGGGGCAGAGGGAGAGAATCTTCAAGCGGCCTCTCTGCCGAATGTGGAGCCCTGCACAGGGCTCGATCCCACGACCTATGAGATTGTGACCTGAGCTGAAACCAAAAGTCAGATGCTTGACTGACTCAATCACCCAGGTGCCCCTTGCACCACTGTTTATAAGAAATACAAAATGCTATTAAATTATGCCAAATGCTTTAATAAATCTTTTTTTTTTAATTTAAATTCAAGGTAGTTAACATATAGTGTAGTATTGGCTTCAGGAGTAGAATTTAGTGATTCATCACTTACATATAACCCCCAGTGCTTCATCCCAACAAGTGCCCTCCTTAATGCCCATCACCCATTTAGCCCATCCCCTCTATCTCCTCTCCAGCAACTCTCAGTTTGTTCTCTTATGGTTTGCCTCTCTCTATGTTTTTATCTTATTTTATTTTTTTTCTCTTCCCCTATGTTCATCTGTTTTGTTTCTTAAATTCCACATATGAGCGAAATCATGTGATATTTGTCTTTCTCTGATTTCCCTCAACATAATACACTCTAGCTCCATTCACGTGCCTTAATAAATCTTTAGTGAATTGCTTACATCTGTCCTTTATTGTTTTGACGTTATTTCATCTATTTGAGGGATTTGGTTATTTCTTCTGCTTTTGGTTGCATTGCTTGACATGACCTAGGCAATCTTTTTATATATACCTCAGTAACAAAACTGGGAAGTTCTGCTCTAAGGCAGGGACTGCCACATTTTGGCCCATGGGCCAAATTTGTAAATAAAGTTTTACTGGAACACAACCATGCCCTTTAGCTTATCTGCAGTTGTATGGCCCCTTTGAGGCTACAGAGAGTTGTAACAGAGACTGTGTGATTCCTATGGAAAGGCTGGCCCTTTAGATAAAAAAGTTTGCCAATGCTTGCTATAGGGAAATATGTGTTATAAAATAGAGCTACCATTTATCAATATTGTGGCACACAGTAGCAAGCACTTTATATGGAGTAGAAGTCTCTCATCCAAGATGGCCAGGACAAATGTTAGTTGATTGATTGAAACACTCAGTCAGTCCACAAATATTTATAAAACACCTGTCATCTACCAGGCAACGTGTTTAAGGAGCTTGGAATTCAGAGGGTAAACAAAACAAAGATCACTGTCTTCGTGGAGCTTACATTCTAGTTGGCGGTGGTAGGGCAGGATAGGAGGCCCTAAGAGGAGATAGAAATAACTGAATTAATATTTAAAACAAATATTATATAGTTCATGACAGGTATGTATGAAACATAAAACAGGGAAAGAAGTGTTAGAGGGAGGATTTTACATTGAAAATAGAGAAGTCAGGGAAATCTCACAGAGGAAATGGTATTTGAGTGATGACCCGAGGGAGGCGAGCACAGGCCTTGCAGAAACCTGAGGGCAGAGCTTTCCAGGAACAGAGATAAGTAAGGAGGGGATGTCCCCTACCAGTAAGGAGGGGATGTGCCTCATGATTTAAAGAAAAAGTAAGGCTCGCGTGTTTACAAGGGAGAAATGAATAGGAAATAAGATCAAAGAGGTAGGAAGAAACGGGAGCAGGGATGGAGCAAATTATGGTCCGTTGTGAAGTCTTCGGTTTTTCCCGTGAGTGAGCCGTGAAGGCATGGGAGAGTTTGGAGCCGTGGAGCAATGTGAACTTGCCTAACCGGATACCTTGGCTGCTTTGTTGACAACAGACAGAAATGGGCAAAGCCCACTAGAGAGGGTTTTGGAGGCGATTAAGGAGCATTTTCAGTAATCCGTGTGAGAACTGGTGGTAGCGCAGGCCATCAAGGTGGTGATGAAGGTGGTGCAAATATAGATGTCAACTTTTCACGGTGGAAAGCTTTGGATATATAAATATCGAGAGAATAATTTAAAGTCCTTCCACCTTCAAAAAGATGATTAACTCAGGACTTCAGGCTTCTATAAACCACTCAATTCCCCACCTAGCATATTATTTTGAAGAGATTCCAGACAATTCTGATCTATTTTGAGAGTAAAATCAACAGGATTTGCTGCCAGTTTGGATGTGAGGTGTGGCATTCAAGGATGGCCCTGAGTTCACCTCTTTGGGGGGTGGGGGGGTGGAGCTGAGACTTGCTGACACAGGAAAGACTAATGGAGACACGGCTTTTTTGGTGGGCTGGGGTGGGATTCAGGAGTTTGTATTTTTACGTAGTTTTGAGATGTCTTAGCTATTCAAGAAGTGAGATCTTAGCAGGCAGCAAGATTGATCTATATATGTATCTATCTATCTATTCACTTATATCTCTCTTTATATCTATATATGTATCCAGACTTCTTAGTGTGGAAATCCCAGTAGGGGGGTTCTTCATGATTGGCATGTGCTGACTTCATGTTACATTTCCCTCTTTCGGCCCTTTGAATGCCAAATGTTGTTGCATCTCAGGACCACCAGGGGGAGACTTCAAAATATCCTCATGCCCAGGTTGTGAATCTGGGCATTCTGTACCCATGATAGCATGTCTCGGGTGGAGCCAGGCATCAGTATTTTAAAAAAGTCTCCAAGTGATTTCAGTATGCAGTTAAGCTTGGAAACGGACTGCTGTAGCCCCTGGATACTCAAACTGTGGTTCTCTGTCCAGCAAAGGTGGTCTTTCTACCAGCAGCATTGGCATACTTGAGTTTGTTAGAAATGCAGAATTTCAGGCCCTACTTCACCCTCCTAAATCTAAACTTGCATTTTAACAAGCTCTTCCAGTGATTTATGTTCACATTGATGTCTGGGAAGCACTGTGTATATGTCTTATGCTTTTGCAGAAACTGTCTTAGACCAATCCTGCGGTCTCAGTCCCATTTATCCTTTAAGATTGACTTCAGGCATCCTCCTCCTGGAAGACTTCCTCATACTTCCTTGTGCACACTGTGGCTATTCTTCTGGGGACAGCCTCTATTTACCTTTACTACATCCCTTATTATGGCTTACTGTAATTGTAGGTTTAGCCAATAGATTTTAGAGATTTTTGCCCAAATCGCCTAGATTTTGAACCCACAATGGCAGAGAGTGTATTGCTGGTGCTGAGTCAGTGTTCGTAGATATGAGTGGCTAAGGCAGAAATTGTGTGAGTGGGACTCACGGGTCTGGATGGCAAGGCCCGGGATCTGTCAGATCAAACCACTGGAGGGATTGTCTGTCACAAGCAGCAGGCCCTGATGTGTGTGAGTTCTCATCACTGGGCTGCTTGAGGTTGTTGACTCTCCTATCTTTCTTGCCTTGGGGAGGGAGACTGTGGCTTGCAGGGTGGGCGCTCATAGCCAGGGGGAGCTCTGAATTCTGTAGGTGTACCTCCCTCACAGCTGCGACAGAGAATGAGGGGTTAGGAGAGCTTGGATTTCTTCTAAGATCTTATTAAAATTGGTTCCTATGAAACTTTTTTTCCTACTGTGAAACCGGGGCGCAGAAAAGCACAATTGTAGGAAGGTGGTCAAAAAGTACAGACTTGCAGTCTTAGGAGAAATAAATACTAGGGGTGTCATATACAACATGAAGGCTATAGTTAACACTGCTGTATGGTATATAGGCAGGTTAAGAGAGTAGATCCTGGGGTGCCTGGGTGGCTCAGTGGGTTAAAGCCTCTGCCTTCAGCTCAGGTCATGATCTCAGGGTCCTGGGATCAAGCCCTGCATTGGGCTCTCTGCTCAGCAGGGAGCCTGCTTCCCCCTCTCTCTCTGCCTCTCTGCCTACTTGTGATCTCTTTCTCTGTCGAATAAATAAATAAAATCTTAAAAAAAAAAAAAAAAAAAAGAGAGTAGATCCTAAGAGTTCTCATCACAAGGAAGCTTTTTTTTCTTTTTCTTTTTCTTTATATGAGAAGATGGAAGATAACTAAACTTACTGTGATAATCATTTCACAATATATGTAAGACAAACCATCATGCTGTATACTTTAAATTTATACAGTAATGCATATCAATTATATCTCAGTAAAACTGGAAACAAAAGAAAAGCACAAAAAAAATAAATTTGTAATCTTGTCCCTCAAAAAAAATTAACCTTGTTGGCTTACACTTTTCTAGTATTTATATGGAGAAAATAAAACAGTTGACCTTTGCACAACTCAGGGGCTAAGGGCCTTGACGCCTCTCAGTCCCATCCCCACACAGTCTAGAGTTCAGGTATAACTTTTGAATTCCGTGAAACTTTACTAATAACCTACTCTGGACTGGAAGGAAGCCATACTGATAACATAGTCGATTCACACGTATTTTTTTTTCTGTGTATTGTTTACTGTATTCTTACAATAAAGTAAGCTAGAGAAAGGAAAACGTTATTAAGAAAATCATAAGGAAAATACATTTACACTACTATATTTATTGAAAAAAAAAATCAGTGTATAAGTGGACCCTACCCGTGTTGCTCAAGGGTCAACTAACCTGTACTACCTGTCTTATGAGGACTCACATCATCTGCTCCCCTCCCCCTTAGTACCTCTCTGACTTCCTTTTCTTCTACCTGTTTCCTCTACTTGAGCCACACTCACCTCACTGCTGTTGTTCATGCACACCAGGCACGCTCTACCTTCAGGCCTTTGTTCTAGCTCTTTTCCAAGTGGGACCATTCTCCCTAAATACCCTTCTCCTTCCAGTCTTTACTCAGATTTCACATTCTCAAAATAGCCTTGCCCACCACCCTATTCAAAACTGTAGCCCACCCCCCACATTTCCTTAAACCCACCACTTCCTGTTCCCCGTAGCCTGCTCCAGTCTGCATTTCTTCAAGAACTCAGAATTTTTTAAAAAAACATTATTTTATTACATCTGTTGTTTATTGCCAGGCTGGCTTCCACCTCTCCTCCACCTCCCTTGCTTCCCCTACCTTCTAGAATGTAAACTCTCCCAGGCCAGAGGATCTTTTTGGGTATAACAGTAATTGGCATAGGGTAGATAGTCAATAAATATTTGATGACAGAAGGAATTAATATATAATTGTAACTGAAATAGTAACATACTGCTTTGTAGACAGTGATAAAGTGATAGTGTTTTTAACTTGGCAATATACTGTGTCCATCTTGTCATGTAAATAAATATTTTTGGCATGGTTATATCCCTGAAAGTTTTTTTTTTTTTAAAGATTTTATTTATTTATTTGACGGAAAGAGACAAAGCGAGAGAGGGAACACAAGCAGGGGGAGTGGGAGAGGGAGAAGCAGGCTCCCCACTGAGCAAGGAGCCTGATGCAGGGCTCTATCCCAGGACCCTGGGATCATGACCTGAGCTGAAGGCAGACGCTTAACGACTGAGCCACCCAGGCGCCCCTCCCTGAAAGTTTTTGATTTCAGTTTCTGTAAGCATTATTAAGCTCCAACATCAGTAAAGATTTGAAGTGAGACTAGGGAAGAGCTGACTACACCCCATTCATTAATTCATTCATAAGTATTTCTTGGGTAAATGAATATATATTTTATGATATAAAAATAAACATTACATGTTTATATACATTTCATATACTAGGATATACATATTTTCATTGTTATATATTCATATGTAGCACTGTTATATGAAAAAAAGAAAAACCAGTGGTAGAGAAACTGAAGGAATAAAAGATCTGAGTTATATATTGAAATAATAACCTTGCAGACAGAAGCCTTACATAACTAAAGCTTTTTTTCTCCCCAGTCATTGGTATGTAGTAGAACCCCTCTACAGCTCTGTTTGGGGTCACCCATTCTCATTCAGTGGCTGCTCCTTGTCTTGGAAGTGTCTGTGACAGCAGACACTGCCCCTCTCCCTACAAGGGAGCAAAACCTGCTGCTTCTCTTCCTCCTGGCCCCTGCCCCTGTTTCCATGGGTGACTAGTCCTCCGGCTGATGAGGAAATGAGTCCAGACTAAAATGCACTTTTTAGTCTTAGATATCATTTTCAGATTTTGGGGGGAAATTGTGTGTCACAGGGAAGAAAGAAGCAAAGGCTCTTGTGATTAATGGAAAGAAAGAAGTCTATTTTGTCTTTAGTCCCTTTCTTTGTTTCTTGATCTGGCTCTTTCTCCCTCCTCCATTGTCCTGTTGCTGACCATTGTGATTGTGAGACCACCTAGGGCTTTTTCATCTACTTACCAGCATGGTTCACACATTCCAAATGATGGCAGAGGCATTAGAAACTATATCTCAAACAGGAAAAATGGCCAGTCTTCCTTATTGTTCTTCTTTGGCACTTGTGTTGCTTTTAATTTTTCTTTCTAATTATCCGGGGAGACAGTGAGTGTTAAGGGCCTTAACATTTGCCTTCCAGTGAAGTCAGAAATGGCATCTTCTGTTTTCAGAAATGATTTTTTAAAAAAATGAACTTTTCTGAAGTGAATATTACTCTTTTCATTAGAAGAAGGAAAAGTTCCAAGAAGGCTGGCATGCTGAATGTCTTAAAGAAGAACTTCAACTGAGATGCCAGATAAGAGTATAACAAGAATTTCTTATGGTTTGAGTAACTACAGAGTAAGAAGCATCCATTGTTACTATTCTGTCCATTTTTTCTCTTTATCTGTTCTGTGTTGTGCATCTATCATCTTTTTTTTTTTTTTTAAAAACTGTAGTTCAAAACTCATTACATCTTTCAGCCCAAAGAGATTTCTGAGAAGTCCTGTTTGTGATGGAAAGATGGATTTGCATAATAAAATGTAATTCATAAAGTTAATTTGAACATAGAGTAAACTACAAGAGTAGCTTTTCTAGAGTTGGAAGATGAATTTGGTAAGTCTGACATGTACGCATAAAAATTATATAACGTATTTATGAGAAATGAGAGTAGATATCAATATTCTTTCTGAGTAGTCTAGATAATTAGAAAAGAAGTAGAGGGGAGAAAAACCCACTAGAAATAAGAAGATTTAATTTCAAGTGTAATCAGAAGAAATATGCCAAGTAATTCATCACTAATTCAAATAGTCAAGAAAAATCTAGGAAAAGCCCTAGGAAGCATAATTAGCTATGCAGAAGGTTGAAACATTTGCAAAATGTCACAATTATAAATTGCTATTTTTTTTTTTCCCCATGAGACCTGAGAAATGCTTCATCAACAGATCCCGAAAGACTTTTCAGCAGTTTCGACAGGAAATACTTGCATTTGATGCAAGACCTTTTACCTAGAGAGAGAAGTGGCTGGCTTTGGAAGGTTTGCTTCTTAGTGTTTGAAAAGCTTTCTGGAAATCTGCCACTTACACTTTCTGGGCTTCATTTCCTCTTCATGACAAATGGAAGGAACTGTGCCTGTCACCTGTTTGTCTCCCCAGGGAGTTGTAGAACATATACAGGAAATCCATTTACCCACAATCCTGTGCTGTAAATGACAGGCCAATGGGCCTCTCTGGCCCAATAATGTGCTCCTGGTTTCTTCCTCCTCAGGGAAGGGAGTGTCTTATTATCCTCTAACCTCCTATTGATAATATTTATTTGCTACAGTTTCAGACAGCTCTTGATTGAATACTGAACTCAAAAACTTGTATTAGATGGGAACCTTGACCAAAGGACCCATTTCTGGGCCAGGCTGTTATAGGTCCTCTTCCCAAAGCACGCTGGGAGTGGATCCAAAGTTTTGCTCTCTGTGGCTTCTAGATATGCTCAGGGCTCTTCCTTGCTGTCATGGGTTATGTCTGAGACCACCTATGTGGGGGTTTTGCTGGGGTAGGGAGTTGGGGAGGTCTAGGACTGTAGGATGTTTTTTATTTCCTTAATTTTCTTCCTGGTGCTTATAAGCCAACTGGAATCTCCCCCCTGTGGCTTTGGATAGCAGGCAGGGGGAAATTTACCTTCCCATTTCTAGAGGTACATGAAGAGGAAACAAGCGCTATGGTGTTTGGGGTGGAAGTTGGCTTCAGTTTTCCCTGAGAGACAATACTGTCAATGATGATTAGATTCTGTGGACCTATTAATAACAATATCATTCATCTATAGTACACGTTAGGTGGACTTCTACACTGTCTCTAACATTGTTTCTATGAGAATAATGTATCCTTAGTTACAAAAAACAGACTTAAAAATGTTTGAAAGGCAAACTGTTTCTCATTGGGGGCCTAAGGGATTGATGTGGGGCGGCCATAATGGAGAGTTCAGAAAATGTGGTGGTCCCTGTTGGCATTCACTAGCACTTGCAGATTTCAGTCTCCTGGCTTTAAGTGTCTCCATACCCCCTCATTTCTCTACTTGGTTAGGAGGTTGAATGTATTCAATTCTCCAGTCAGGTGAAGAGGTTTGCTTTCTTTTCTGTTCCTCCCCCATCCATGATTGCCTTACGGCTTTCTTTTTTTTAATGCAATGACATTTTATTTTTGTACTTTGGTAAAAGGGTTATGTTTCTTTTTTTTAAAATTTAAGGTATTATATCATAAATGAATGCTGATTTTCTTAGTTGTGCAGGCCAAACTTTCAGAATCCATCTTTGGATCTTCTTTTTCTCAGATCCCATACTCAACCCGTCAGCAAAGGAGGTTGTCTCTACATTCAAAATATATTCAGAATTCAGCGACTTCTCATTCCCTCAGTATTCCCATCCTGGTCCAAGCTGCTGTCATTGCTTGTCTGGATTTTTTGCTGTAGCATCTTAACTAATCACCCTGCATTCAGCCTTTCCTCCTACAATCTATTGTGCTACGGTTGTCAGAGTGATCCTGTTAAAGTATAATCACATCTTGTCCGCCATTTTGTTTTGTTGTTGTTGTTGCGATGGTGGTGGTGGTTTTCTTTTTGTTTGTTTTTTTGCTTTACCTCTTTTAATAGCATCCCCTCTCCCTGGTAATGAGAGCCAAAGTCCTGACATGCCCTATGCAATTTGGTCTCATTTCCTACTCTCTGATGTATGCTCTATCACCTGATATCAACTCCTCCCAATGTCCCTTCTTCACTCTGCTCCAGACACATAGTTCTTCCAATACTTCAGGTACCTTCTCAGCCAGAGCCATTGTACTGGCTATGTCTTCTGTCAGAATTTTTCTGCCTCCATATTCTCCTTCAGGTCTTCTTGGATGTCGCCTTCTCAGGGGGGCCTTTCCCGACAATCTTACATAAAATTTCAACATCCTACCTCTTCTGGGTTTCCCACAATGCCCTCCCTTGCCTTGCTTAATTTTTCTCCATAGCATGTAACACCATCTGCTGTAGTATGTATCTCATTTGTTTGTTTGTTCATTTGTTTGTTCAGGGAAATACAAACTTCATGGAGACAGGGCTTTTTCCCAGCACCTGGAACAGTGCCTGGAACATAGTAGGCACTAATATATCCTTGTTGAGTGAATGAAAGAGTTCATTAGATGCTTTCTCTGATTCTTTTTTTTTTTTTTTTAAAGATTTTATTTATTTATTTAGCAGAGAGAGATCACAAGTAGGCAGAGAGGCAGGCAGAGAGAGAGGAGGAAGCAGGCTCCCCGCTGAGCAGAGAGCCCGATGTGGGGCTCGATCCTGGGACCCTGAGATCATGACCTGAACTGAAGGCAGAGAGGCTTTAACCCACTGAGCCACCCAGGCACCCTGCTTTCTCTGATTCTATTGAGATAATCATATGATCTTTCCTCCTTAAGTGCTAACATAGTGATTTGTATTAACAGGTTTTTAAATCTGAAAACAACCTTACATATTTGGGAGGAAACACAACCTGCTCATGTGGTATTATATTTTAAATTAATTGCTAGATTCAGGTTGCCAATGTTTTCTTTATGATATTTTAATCTAAGTTCGCTAGTGATATCTCCCTTTCTTCTGCCCTGCCTTTGGTATAAAAGTTGTACTAGCCCCATAAAGCTAGTAGGGAGTATACCCTGTTTTTCTAGTCTTCTGTAAGAATATATGCAATTCGACCAAGAAATATTTAGATTTTTGGTCATAACTCACCTGTTACAATATATAGGCCTGTTTTGGTGTGTGTGTGTGTGTGTGTGCGTGTGGAAATACTGTGGATTGTTGAGTCCCTTTTTTTAATTAATGAATTTATTAGTTTTTAAAAGTTTTTCTTTTATTTAGTTTGGATAAACTTTTATATATATATGTGCTTGTGTGGATGTGTATACGTATGTACATCTGTGTACGTGTGTATATGTATACATAAATATATATGTATATATGGAATTTGTGTACTTCATTTAAATGTTTGCATTTATTTGGATAAAGTTATTCATAATAGTCTCTTTTTAATCTCTGTACTGATGCATCTGTAATGATGTCTACCTTTTCATTCTTAACATTTTTGGGGAAGGCTTCTCTCTTTTATTCTTCATCAATCTTGTTAGAAGTTTGTCAGTTTTATTAGTATTTTCCAAGAGCCACGAGCCAACTTTTAGTTTACTGATCCTTTTTCTCTGATTTTTTTTACCATATTAATTTTTATTCTTATTTTATTATTTTATTTCTATCTTTTTTACTTTTACTGTTTTGTTCCTTTTCTGACATCTTAAATTGAAAGCTCAATGAATTAATTTTAAACTTTTCTTCTTTTCTAACAAACTAAATAATACAATTTTCATAGGTATTATTTTCCTTATAATTCAGTTCTGTGTTTTCTCTAATTGTCATTTTGATGCTTTCTTTTAGTCTGAATTGTCTAGAAAATTTCTTAATTTCCACAGACATTTAAAAAATTATCTTTGTAATTGTCAATTTAAAATAACATTGTCCATACGAAAACAATTATTAAAAAATTGTTAAATTTACTTTATGGGTAGTAAGTGGTCAATTTTTTATTTTTTATTTTTATTTTTTATTATTTATTTATTTTTAAAGATTTTATTTATTTATTTGACAGAGAGAGAGAGAGCAATCACAAGTAGGCAGAGAGGCAGGCAGAGAGAGAGGGGGAAGCAGGCTCCCCGATGAGCAGAGAGCCCGATGCGGGGCTTGATTCCAGGACCCTGAGATCATGACCTGAGCTGAAGGCAGAGGCTTTAACGCACTGAGCCACCCAGACACCCCAAGTGGTCAATTTTTTAAAGATTTATTTATATACTTGAGAGAGAGAGAGAGAGGAAGCAGGGTAGTGGCAAAGGGAGAGGGAGAGAGAGCCTTTCAAGCTGACTCCCCGATGAGCAGAGAACCTAATGTGGGGCTGGATCTCACAGCCCTGCGTTGAAACCAAGAGTCAGATGCTTAACCGACTGAGCCACCCAGGCACCCCTGTTGACTTCTGCTTTTAAATTTAAAACTGTGTTTTATTTATTTATTTATTTTTAGATTTTATTTATTTATTTATTTTTATTTTTATTTTTTTAGATTTTATTTATTTATTTGACAGAGAGAGGGAGATTACAAGTAGGCAGAGAGGCAGGCAGAGAGAGAGGGGGAAGCAGGCTCCCTGCTGAGCAGAAAGCCCGATGCGGGGCTCGATCCCAGGACTCTGAGATCATGACCTGAGCTGAAGGCAGAGGCTTTAACCCACTGAGCCACCCAGGCGCCCCTAAAACTGTGTTTTAGATGTGTGCATGTTTAAAATCTTTATATCATTTTGGTGAAATGACCCTTTTAATTATGAAGTTGCAATCCTTTTTTCTATTAATGCTTTTTGCTTTAAAGATTATCTGATATTAATATAGCTATACCTTGCAAAATTGTATATTTATAGTCTTCTGTTATAGAGGGAAATTGGCAGCGACAAGAATGTTTAATTGGACATTGGATATACAAAAGATAATATATTCCTATTTTGGAACACTAAGTGTCTATATCAAATGGTGTTATACATGATAAGCTCCATTAAGAAAAAAGAAATCTTGAAAATACCTCGTATTATATTGATACTGTTTTTCTACCTTCTAGAAACATATGTGAATGTATGTACAGCAAATAACCTGATAGCAACTAGAATGTAATTTTGGTTACATTTGGTGGAGGAATTATGAATGGTTTATAAATTTTTTTTATTTTCTTTAAAAAATATATTTCTGTATCAGGAGTTAATTATTTGTTTTGAATAACCATATGTATTACTTTTATTAATAGAAATACAGTATATCCTATTATTTGGCAAAGGGGCTCCCCCATTCTGTGGTTTATAAATAAGAATTTTAACTAGAGAAACCCTTTCTCTTCAAAAATTATGTTTGCAAAATGTTCTTAATGCTTTCTTATATGCTGTTTAAATTTTTATTTTTTATTTTTATTAAAAATTTTTTATTGGGGTAAAGTACATGTAATCTTTGCCATTTTAACCATTTTATTCATTTTATTTTATTAAGTAACCTCCACCCCCAACATGACTACTCTGAGTTATATAAATTTTAACTTGTAAAACAAGTATTTGGGAAGAATAAGAATAAGAAAAAGTTGCATCCAACTTTTCCTCAACAACTGTAATCGTAAACTCAGGATGGAAATGTAAAATAATGACTATCAAAAAATCCTATTATACGATTTTCTGTTTCAAACTGTTATATTTTAGGAGGGCAGAGAAGAAGATAGAATTTTAGAAGTTCAAATGCAACTTTCTTTTGGAACGGTGAATGAATAGAGAAAAATCTCTTCAAGTGTGACCAGCTGAATGAGCAGGTTGTATGTAGAATAGATTCTTTGCTTAGTTCTCCCTCAGAGATTAGCAGATGAGCCGCAGGAACGTAGCAATGGTACCAAATTGTCACTTGGTGGCGCTAGAATACTATGCAATTCAAATATGCTCAGGCAAAAGATTTCTTGGGAAAAATGATTTTATGACAAAATTTAAGACTAATAACCCCGACTGCCAAATACTAGGATACATAACCTTTCAAGAAATTTTTTTGGTGGGTTTTTATTTTATTTTTTATTTTGATAGAGTTTAAGTAAACACCAAACTTACTGGGCATAAGGATCTTTTGCTTGTTGCAGTCAATAAATTGCAGTCTTTTAATCAAGCTGAGTTCTACACTATGTATAACCCCCCAACCCCAAGAGTCAGTGACATAGATATATCATCTACTGATTCAGTGACATTTCATATGGCACCTAAAAGCCCACAATCATTTCACTTGCTCTGTCAATTGCTGCAAACTCAAGATGGGCTTTTAGGTAGCTTCATGATGCCTGGAACAAAATGGTCAATAAATGTTACATAAGTGTCTGTTGATAGCCTTTGAGATTCTCTGAGCATGTCGGAGATTTTAGGGCCACTCAAAATATTGACCAAACCCTTCAGATGAAATTTTAGAGTGGTCATTAAGTAAAGGTTACTGTAGACTTGGGAAATCCTTTCCAGGAATGAATTGAACTCTTTTGAAAGATTCTGGGTCAGAGCCTTTGTTACTTTGATCTTTCCAGAATTGAAAAGTCAAAGACAAATTTTTATATTTATACTAATGTGTGGGTAGGTATAGTTTTGTATCTTTATCAAGATTACATTTTACCAACTTTTCCTCTCAGGTAGTAGGTATATTCCAAAAGGATTGAAATCTAAAATAAGATTAATAACTTTCATATTTAAGAGATCTTAACTGAGATAAGATCATTGCATGGTTTGACCATGGGAATGAAATAAAATTGATGTAAATATGGAACATTACAATGATATGTGAAAAATAATAATTGAGGATCTTTTAAAATTTAAATTCAATTATTCAACTTATAATACATCATTAGTTTCGGATATAGTTTTCAATAATTTATCAGTTGCGTATAACACGCAGTGCTCATCACATCACGTGTCTTCCTTAATGCCCATCACCCAATTACCTCATCCCCCCACCCACATCCCCTCCAGCAACCCTCAGTTTGTTTCCTGTAGTTAGAATCTCTCATGGTTTTTCTCTCTCTACAATGACTTCACATTCTGTTTTCCCTCTCTTCCCCTACGATCCTCTGCCCTATTTCTTATATTCCACATACAAGCGAAACCATATGATAATTGTCTTTCTCTGATTGACTTATTTTGGTTAGCATAATACTCTTCAGTTCCATCCACATCGATATAAATGGTAAGTATACATCCTTTCTGATGGCTGAGTATATATTGTATATACCATTGTGTGTATATTTATCCATTTATCTGTCAATGGACATCTCAGATCTTTCCACAGTTTGGCAGTTGTGGACATTGCTGCTATGAACCTTGGGGTGCATGTGCCCCTTCAGATCACTACTTTGTATCTCCAGAATAAATACCTCGTAGTACAATTGCTGGGTCGTAGGGTAGCTCTATTTTCAACTTTTTGAGGAACTTCCATACTGTTTTCCAGAGTGGCTATACTAGCTTGGATTCCCACCAACAGTGTAAGAGGGTTCTCCTTTCTCCGCATCCTCGCCAACACTTGTTGTTTTCTGTCTTATTAATTTTAGCCATTCTGTCTGGTGTGAAGTGGTATCTCATTGACCCTGAGATCATGACCTGAGCCAAAACCAAGAGTTGGACTCTCAACTGACTGAGCCACCCAGGGGCCCCTGACATAGACTTAAAAAAAAAATCTACTTTGTAGTATTGCCACAGAAGCATTAAAGGAATAGCAGGAGGGTTTGAAGCTCATAGATAGCACTTGAATGACTACTACGTTGAAAAGAAGAAGCCCTACATCTAAGGGACAGTATAACACAGGAAAAGACACTAGAAGTCCTGCACTGGAGTCAAACCATGTGGGTTTATATCCTGGCTCCATCATTTACTGGCTGGTTGACTTTGGCAAGTTGCTTAACCTTCTGTGCCTCAGTTTCCCCTTCTGTTAAAAGAGGATAAAATGAATGAGGTATGAGGATCTGATGAGGTGATACAAAGCATTTAAACCAGTGCCTGGCAAAATAAGCCCTGCAAAAAGGTGTAAGTCATTATTGTCCATTAATATTTAAGCTTATTTGTCTTTTGAAATAGAGTATGTGGCATGTGCAATGCTAAGTAAATAGTACAACAATTTCTTTATCTTGTCTTTTGTAATGCATATAGTATTTGGTTAAGGATATATTGGTATATTGGAGAATGTGTTCATAGCAATGTTATAATACCAATATAAAAGTGCATTTTTGTTTTAAAAAATGAAAACACCTTCCAGGAAAATGAAATTTTAAAAGTTTGTACCATATTTATATTTTACTTCGATTTAAAGGATATTGCCACTATGTGGAAGAATTTTCAGTCCAGGTATGTTCCTGTAGATGTTATGACTTTTCAAAGCTTAATCTACTATTTACGTTATAAAATTATTAATATCTCGTAGCTCAGCAGAAACAGTAATATAACATAATGAGAAAAGTTGCATCTCCGCTCCTGATACTCTTAATAAACACATTATTCATTTTTTATTCAATTTAACTGCAAATAGCTATATTGAAAACATTGCCACAGGGTACGTTTCTATTTTAGGGTGACAGGAAAATAACTCCTGAAGACTCTCAGAAGTGAGAAACAAAATATAAATTGTAGAGTAGATGGAAAAACATAAAAGATTCTGATCTCTATGAATAACTGTATTTCCCAAAGGAGCAAACATTAATGACTTTAATTAGATTGTAATTGCTCATGAGAGCAAGTTCTTGCATGAGGTAAAAATACCTGACAATGCATTATGACCGAGCGTTTCTGTCAGCACCATAGAACAGATTAATGGCAATGCCATTTGAAGGCGGGGCATTCCCTAGATGTAAACTAAGCCCTTAATCAGTGCCAACATGATGAAAAGCCACTCTTCTAATTAGGTCAAATTCTATTCGCTCTTGACAGTTTTGCATCATGTTGGGTTTTAAGACAGGAGTGTATCTATGGAAGGCTCCAGGAAGTTGTTTCTTATGAATAGTTCTTATTTCACAAATGGTATAGAAATAAAGAAATGAGATTTTTTTTTGGGGGGGGAGCTGTTTTCTTTTTGTTCTTCTCATTTCTTTGGAGGAACCTTGACATAATCTGGTTTGGGCGTAGATTTAGGAATTTCCTTCTATTTCTTGGGCACAGTGTTGGAGTCTGTATTTTCTCCATCAGTCACCCTTGGCCCAGGGGATTGTTAAGAACAGATGCATTTTACAGTTGCCTTAGGTATTCAAATGACTCAATCACAGGCTGAAATTTTAGTCAAGTATTTTCAGGCCTTACTGCAAAAACAGGTAATATTTACTGATGAGCCAAGTTCCTAAATTTTTAATGACTTCTTAATTTATCTTGTTTTTGATACTTTGGAAGGGGAAAAAGCATCTGGAGTTGGGCAAATCTTGTCCTTACAGGACTTTCATGGATCACGTTTTTAGATCCATCTAGTAGTCTGGGCCTGGGCATTTTGCATAACAGATGTCACTGAGATTTTGTAATGAGTCTATCTGTCACCGGACTCAACTATATTTCACTATGTTGAGTCACATTTCCTGTGATACCTTTCAGAGCTTAAGTTCTTCTAAAGCTCAAGTTCCATGTTCAATGCAAATTAGTCAGGCAATATAAATCAGTGAAGCAGGTGAGGGAAGACGGTGTCCAGCGTCTGTCTGGTAGGGACAACTGATACTCAACCACATGGCTTGTGGTGCCCACACTAACTGGACCTTATGAATAAAAAGGTCTGGAAATCTGTTTTTAATGTAAAGTCTTTGATAGTTAAATGTTAGCCACTAACTAAAAGAAAAGCTTAGTAAACCCAACTATACCAATGCCTGCTATCCTTTTATGACATCTATATAAAAATTTGAAAAAAAAAAAAAAAGAAAGACACCCTGTCAATCTCTGTTATATTCCTTTTTCACACTATAGACCAAAACCGAAATGAATTTGAAGAGAGGCTATCCAAACCAACATATCATTCTAGCATCATATTCTACTATATGTCTCACTTCCAGGTAGTTTCTAAAATTAATGCATTTGTAATTTAGTTGCATATGTTTTTGTATGACTAAAAGTATAATACAGCAGTGATAATGAGCAATAGTCAAAGAGGAAAAATAGGTGAGAAATTTACCCCATTGGTGAATATCTGGTTCTCCTGTTTATTTAAACCTTTGGGCGTCCATGCTGTCAGGTGGTTTAAGGAGCAGATGGGGGAGTTGTGATTTAATAGCACAGTTTCAGTGCCATTCTGCCTCTAATTCCAGGGGCCCCTTGGCAAAAAAGGCATTCTGTGCTATAGTGTCTTGTTTTGAAAAGCCACTCAAAACAATTAAGATACTCTGAAATTATAAAATGGTATCTAAAAGCTCTTAAATTGTAGAGGATGTAATTCTGGATAAACCAATTTTTAGTATCATAAAAAGAATTTTATGTACAGCCTATATGGATGGTATACATAGAGAAAGGCAGACACACAGTCATAATATGCGTGAAAATCCATCTCCATTTGGAATGAAATTCTGCATTACTGCACCATGAATGTCTGACATAGACTTAAGAGGGCAAAAAGGAAAGAATGGAAAGGTCACAGTGAAGTTCAAAATTGAAAATGAATCAGCAAGCAATAGAATGAAATAAAAATAAATGAACTTAGATAAAAGTAGGTGATACTGGCTAGTTGTTGGTAGGATATATTTTAGTTTTTTTCCAGAATTAAGGGATAAGTTGTTTATTAAAAGCAGTTATCTCCTTTTAAATCAATAATGTCTGCCTATACTTTATTGATTGATTTATATTAATTTTGTAACATGTGACCTTGGAATAAAGTACTTTTTCCTTACTTACTGTGAGACCAATTACAAGTCAAATACAGGATCCATTTTAATTAGTGGGGCACTGTGAATAACCGTGGCATTTAAGGGTTTGGCCTGACAGCTCTGCTTGAATCCCAGTTCTGCTTTAAATGAGGCATGCACCATTGGGAAAATATGCCGCTTTTCAATCCTCAGTTTCCTTATCCACAACTGGAGACAATAATATGATTCATATCAGAGGGCAGTGCAATGTTTATAGAAACTAGTCTATATTTCTGTGTTTATAACAGCACCGGCTCACATAGCAAGTGCTCAGGACGTCATGGCTGCAATTACTATTACACAGTGAGTGACCCACTAGTCCAGAATGGGAAGAATTTTTTCTTGATTAATTTCCTCAATAAGCAGTCATAAGAACAAGGTAAAGGACTGATAAAGTATTGGAAAACACTGTCAAAAGGGCATGCAGGATATGCATTATTTAGCAAGGGAAAGAAAGTCTGATATGTGTCCTAGTATTTTAAATAAAATTAAAGAGGATTTGAAGAATTATTAAAAGGACACTTCTGTTTATTTGCAGGGTGATTGAAAAGAAAAGACTCACACACACTTAGGTTGTATTAGGTATTTGGAATAAACTTGAAACCTGATGTGACACACTGAAATGAAATTATGTGATAATTTTAAGAACCTCTCTCTTAAAGAGAGAGAGTTTGTAGTTTATATTTCTTTGGAGGATTGTAGACCTTGAGGGTTGGTATTGTTAACCGCGAGGTTAGTAATTCCGCCAATATTTTATTTTTGTCCAATGGCAAAAATAATATATCCAATATAAAATTTGAATAAGAATAGAGGTACTATTGAAAAATAATAGCTTGTGGATCAGAATAAATAATTACTGTGGCATTTCCCCAGTGCCATTAAAAAAAAATTAGCAGTGGCACTTTGCACTTAGAATAACCTGAACAATTCTTGGACTCCTACGAAATTTTAAACTTTTGTTTTTATGGGAACATAGAAAGGAAACAAAGGGCACTCGGCCGTAGTATGGTTATAAGTTCACAGTGTATGATTTGTATAACTAAATGTTTTCAAGCCGGGATTTGAAAAGGTAGTCTGTGGGACAAAGATCAGAAGTTTTTCTACAACTAGATTTGGCTAATAATTTAATATAGATATATGTGGTAACAGAATACAGAATCTGGACTATAACTTGGAAACAAATTCCAAGACCAAAGCAATTTGAAGTTCACAGTGGGACTTTTTGATATCACTAAAGAGCATACTTGATGAAAGAATCAAGGAAAGTAACTGCTTAGGCATGTATTTTTATTTTTCTGTAGGTGAGCTTTTTTTTTAAAGATTATTTATTTATTATTTATTTATTTATTTGGCACAGAGATAAAGAAAGACAGAGGGAGGGAACACAAGCGGGAGAAGCAGGCTCCCCGCTGAGCAAGGAGCCTGATGCAGGGCTCCATCCCAGGACCCTGAGCCAAAGGCAGATGCTTAACTGACTGAGCCACCCAGGTGCCCCTGTAGGTGTGCTTCTTATCTAGAACTTCAGCGAATCCACAGGACAAGACCGCATTTAAAATGCTTTGTGGAATCATGTATTATTACTCAAAATAGCTACGTGAGAAAAGGAAAGTATTGGATCCTAAGGGTGCCTTAAACAGACAAAAGATGTACTAGATATGGCAACACAGTTGAACTCGAGTGTTTTGGCAAACTGAAAGTGGTAGACAAATTATAGGACCAGCAACGTCTGTAAAAATCTATGAAACATGTCTATGGCTAGAATTCGATCATGCAGTCGGTTGTAGAAAGCCTGAAACATGTTGGGTAGTCAACATTTGTGGAGTACCTTTTACTAGGTATTGAGGGGAAGGAAATCAAAAGAGTTGGTGCAAGGTAGACCAAAAGGTCAGTATAGTCTATGGGTGGGAGTGACTTCACCATGTAGAAGCATCTGAGGGCCTATCATTGCCAATAAGGCTGAAGTCACCAAACCAGTTGTAAAGAATGACTGTCAGCCAGTTGGCACTTATCCAGAGTACAAGTACTTGTTCTTTCACCATGAAAAATATTTCAAAATATTAAACTACAGAAATGAATCTGGATGCATTTTAAGATGATTATTTACCACCCTACCCCACCCCCCCTTGCCTTTTTTTGGTCTCTGTTATAAATGGTCCAAGGACCACCTTCATGTACCACCTTAATATTTATATGATAAGATATTTTTAAAACTGACTTTCTCACTAAAGAAGGTTTATATAATTTTCATAAATGGAAAACTAGTATCACTAGTCATAAATACTCGGGAACTTTACTTAAAAGTAAAAACAATGAAAATAAGTGTCATTATATTCTGACTAGTTACGTTGGCTTGTGGAAGGCTCTCATCCGAGGCATACTCGCTCTTTGTTAAAATAAACGTAAAAAATGCCCATATCCTTTTACCCAGCAAATGTAACTTCTATGAATGTGTACTGGAGATTTTTTTATGATGGCACCAAATGACCTATGTCCAGGTTATCTATTGAAGCACTGTTTGATGTAGCAAAAGATTAGTATAGAATAAATGCTTATTGATAGTGATTAGTAAAATGTTATGGTGCATCCACGCAATAGAATATAACGGAGCTGTTAAAACTCTGTGGAAGATTTTATGTCGAGTAGATTGTTATGGGAAAAAAAAAATTCATTTGAAAGGGCACCTGGTGGCTTAGTTGGTCAAACATCTGACCCTTGATTTTGGCTCGGGTCATGATCTCAGGGTTGTGGGATCGAGCCCTGCGTTAGGTTCAGTGCATGGATGGAGCCTGCTTGGGATCCTCTCTTTCCCTCTCCCTCTGCCCTTCTCCCCCACCCACCTCATGCTCTCTCTCTCCTTCTAAAAAGAAAAAAAAAAAAAAGATTCCTTTGTAATATATACCTGTACACACAGATTTTTATATATCTTATAAAAATACATTTTATTTTATACATTGTATATATTTTATGTATTATTGTTTATTGTATATATTGTTTACCTCCTATTGTTTATCATATGAATAGAATATCTCTGGAAGGCTTGATAAGAAACCAGTGACAACGGTTATATCCTGTGGGGGAAAAAGTGTGGGCAGATGGCTCAGAGGGGAGCAGAAGGGATCCTTACTTTGTGTTTCTCCTTTTGGACACTGTAAATCACAGAATGGCAGTTAAATAGCATAGGCTCACTTGCCTAGGTTCAAATCCTTATTCTGGTGCTTACCAGCAGTGTGACCTTGAACAAGCTACTTAATTTCTCTCCATCTCAGTTCTTTAATTGATAGAATGGGGATATTAATTGTATTTACCTCACAGAATTTTAACGAGGATGAAATAAAATATGTGAAAAGTGTTCAGAGCAGTGCCTGGCCTCTGGCAAGACCATATGAACATTTGCAGTTATTTTTATTCTTGTTCCATGTGCTTATTTGATCAATTAAAAAAAAAAGCAAATACTTTTGGAGCCTAGGTGGTTCCATTGGTTAAGCATTTGCCTTCAGCTCAAGTCATGAAGTAGGACACTCTGCTCAGCTCTCCGCTTCTCCTTCTGCCCCTCCCCCTCCTTCCCGCCTCCTGCATGGCGCTCTCTCTCTTTCTCTATCTCTCTCTCAAATGATTAAATAAAATCTTGAAAAAAAAATTAAAACCCAAATACTTTTTACAAAGTGTTTCTCTAGCAAGAATTGACAACTGTGGCTTTCGGTACATAATAATCAGAAGGAATTAAATGAACAAAAGGAGAATACCTGTCTCACTCTAATATTTAATGTTAGGTCTGCATAGCTCCTAACACCATCTTTGCTTTTTTTTTTTAATCCCCACTTCTAAAGACTCTGCATAAAGGAACCAATATGATGAATGTCCATTCTGCATAGATCTGTCTCGTGCTCCATTTCTAAACACCTGTCTATGAGCATTTTTGTTATTTGCTTTTTTTTTTTTTTTTTTGGTCAGCTAACATTCTCTCTTCTTGTGCTTTTACCCTTATGGTCAAGGCTCACTGGAAGCTCATGAAATCAATTTAGTGGGTTAAAAAAAAAAAGAAATAGAAAAAAACAGAATAGAAAAATCAGAGTAGGGACACCTGGGTGGCTCAGACGGTTAAGCATCTGCCTTCGGCTCAGGTCATGATCCTGGGGTCCTGAGATTGAGTCCGGCATCGGGCTCCTTGCTCCGCGGAGAGTCTGTTCTCCCTCTCCCTCTGCCTCTCCCCTTGCTTGTGTTCTCTCTGTCTCAAATGAATAAATAAAATCTTTTAAAAAGAAAAAGAGAGAGAGAGAGAGAAAGAAAGAAAGAAAGAAAGAAAGAAGGAAAGAAAGAAAGAAAGAAAGAAAGAAAGAAAGAAAGAAAGAAAGAAAGAAAATATCAGAGTATTTACATCACAGTAAAGCTAAGTAGTGTTTTGTGAAACTTGAGTGCCGCCCCCTACAAAAAAGTCTGAAAATTGTCACCTATTTCTGAAAACCCAGTGGCAATTTCCCCATTTCCACGGGGATGATTGTGCAAGTTTCTAGTGTTGTGTGTTTGAGGACGAAAGTCTTACTGAACTGGGAACTCCCTGGAGCAAGTTGAATCTCCAGTAATACCTGACCAGACACAGCCATCCCTAGCCCTCAACAGTCTCAGCACCGGCACCCCAGCAGCCTCAGGAAATGATGGAGGGAGTGCGGGGAGGATCGGAAGTTACCAACCAGAGGTTTGGGTCAATTGAAATAGTAGACTAAACCTAGAAACTATATAATTGATTGGTTCACTCCTAAAGTGAGAATATGCCAAATGGCTCAGCATGTTCTCTTGTTTTCAGATACTGTCAGAATTAATATGGCAATCTATTTTATCATCTTCTTTGGAATATTAAAATAACAGACGACATTAACATTTCTTGTCATGATTTATTCATTCATTCAAGTTTTTATTTAAATTCCAGTTGGTTAGCATACAGTGTAATATTAGTTTCAGGTATAAAATTTAGTGATTCATCACTTAGATACAACACCTGGTGCTCATCACAAGCACACTCCTTAATCCCCATCACTTAGATAACCCATCTCCCCCACCATCGACCTCCCCTCAGGCAACTCTCAGTTTGTTCTCTATAGTAAGAGTCCGCTTTATGTTTGCCCCTCTCTCTCTTTTCCCCCCTATGTTCATCTGTTTTGTTTCTTAAATTTTAAGTACTTGAAACTCTTGATGCATTTAAACATTTTTTATATTCCTCTGTGTATTACGTTCACTGTTTTCTTAGTGTAAAAATTTGTGTTCCTGTCCTAATTATAAGAAAAATTAGAGAAACTTTAGAGGACAGAGAAAAATATAAAGAAAATAAAATTATATAATAGATGCTACCAAAGAGATTAGGAATTTAGAGAAGTAAAAGGAAGAAAAGTAAAAGTTACTCATAATGTCAGTACTTAGCAATAAATACTGTTTTTTTGTGTGTGTATTTCCTTTTAATGCATGTATGTGTGTGCTTGTCCCTGTGTGTAAATCATTTCCATTTTTTTGCTAGTAATAACAGCTAATTGACAGTAGTTCACTTGTATATTGGGCAAAAGGAAATGACCATTCTGAAAGTTCTCTTTTTTTTAAAGATTTTATTCATAAAAAAAAAAGATTTTGGGGTACCTGGGTGGCTCAGTGGGTTAAAGCCTCTGCCTTCGGCTTGGGTCGTCATCTCAGGGTCCTGGGATCGCAGGGATATATCACTATATCCTGCAACGGGCTCTCTGCTCAGCGGGGAGCCTGCTTCCCCCTCTCTCTGCCTGCCTCTCTGCCTACTTGTGATCTCTCTCCTCTCTGTCAAATAAATGAATAAAATCTTTTTTTTAAGATTTTATTCATTTATTTGACAGAGAGGGAGCAAGAGAACACAAGCAGGGGGAGTGGGAGAGAGAGAAACAGGTCCCCCATCGAGCAAGGAGCCTGATGCAAGGCTTGATCCCAGGACCCTGGGATCATGACTTGAGCTGAAAGCAGATGCTTAACCGACTGAGCCATCCAGGTACCCTTAAAGGTTCTTTTTGTACATTGCCAGAACTCTTTCCAGGAAGCTTGCATACTTTCTATGCTCATCAATGGTGCCAACAGTATAGTCTATTTGAACAGATTCTCATCAACACTGGATATTATTAATTGTTTGAATATTGGCATAATATGATGGCAAAAAACTTATTAATCTTTTACTTTTTGGCCATTAGAAGGGTTGAATTTAAAGTGTATTTGTTAAACAATCATAAAATTTGTATGGAACCACAAAAGACCCCAAAGAGCCTAAGCAGTCTTGAAAAAGAAAAGCAAAAGCAAAGCTGAAGACATCACAATTCTGGATTTTAAGTTAAATGACAGAGTCATAGTGATCAAAACACAATGGTACTGGCACTGAAAGGGACACATATATCCATAGAACAGAATAGAAATCCCAGAAGTAAACCCACAACTGGATTGTCAATTAAATTTTGACAAAACATGAAGGAATATCTAATGGGAAAAAAGATTGTCTCTTCAACAAATGGTGTTGGGAAACCTGGAACATGCAAAAGAGTGAAACTGGACCACTTTCTTTCACCATACATAGAAATAAACTCAAAATGAATTAAAGACCTAAATATGAGACCTGAACCCATAAAAATCGTAGAAGAGAATACAAGCAGTAAGTTCTTTGACATCAGCCATAGAAACTTCTTACTAGATATGTCTTTTGCCAAAGAAGACATACAATGGCCAATGGACACATGAAAGATGCCCAACATCACTTATCATCAGGGAAATGCAGATCAAAACTACAGTGAGATACCACCTCACACCCGTCAGAATGGATAAAATCAACAACACAAGAAACAACAGGTGTTGGTAAGGATGTGAAGAAAAGGGAACCCTCTTGCATTGTTGGTGGGAATGCAAACTGGCGAAGCCACTCGGAAAACAGTATGGAGTTTCCTGAAAAAGTTAAAAATAGAACTGCCTATTATCCAGGAAATTGCACTAGTAGGTTCTTACCCAAAGAATACAAAAATACAAATTCAAAGGGATATATGCACCCTGATGTCAATAGCAACATTATGTACAATAGCCAAATTACAGAAACAGCCCAAGTATCCATCCACTGATGAATGGATAAAGAAGAGGTGGTACACGCATATGCACACATACATACACACTGGAATATTAGACATTAAAAAGAATGAAATCTTGCCATTTGCAGTGATGTGGGTGGCACTAGAGTGTATTATGCTAAGCTAAATAAGTCAGTCAGAGACAGACAAATGCCATACAATTTCACTCATATGTGGAATTTAAGAAACAAAACAAATGAACAAAGGGGAAAAAAAGAGAGAGAGGCAAACCAAGAAACAGGCTCTTAACTATAGAGAACAAACTGATGGTCACCAGCGGGAAGATGTTTGGAGGAATGGGTTAAATAGGTGGTGAGGATTAAGGAGTGCTCTTGTGATGAGCACTGGGTGTTGGATGGAAGCGTTGTATCACTATATTGTACACCTGAAACTAATATCACACTGTATGCTAACTAATTAGAATTTAAATAAAAACTTAAAAAATAAAACAACAAAAACAACACTTACATTTCTCTCATGGTTATCTGTTCATGCCCATTGTATGGTTAACATTGGCACAGCATTATTAACTAAACTTGAGACTCTGTTTGGATTTCTCCAGTTTTCCCACTGTTTCCGCAGTTATTCTATTGTTTTGATTGTCATAGCTTCTTGGTAAACTTGAGAACCACTTTAACACTTTGTAGAAAACATCTTCTTGAGATTTTTTTATTTGAATTTTATTAAACATGTAGATTAATCTGTTAAGATTGACATCTCTATGATACCTAGGTTTCTAATCCAGGACCATTGTATCTATTTCAGTAACTAAGGGCTTTAGAAGCAGTCTCCAGTCTTGCTATAAGCTATTTACTTCCCATTTTAAGTTTCTACAATTATGTCTTTGTATTTTATCATGACATCTTTCATGTCTCTCACTAGCATTTTATGGTTCTCTTCATTTAGAAACTGCATATTTTGTGTTAAAGTTATTTTTGGGTGACTAAAATTTTAGGTAGATAATTTCTCTGTACATTATATTAATTTTACTTCCTCCAGTTAGATATCTGTACTTCTTATTTCTTTGTTATGTTTTATTGACTTGCCTAGAATTTCAAGATAATAGAAAATAACATAAGTAACAAATAATAGAAAATGGAGATCTTGTAATGCTCTTATAATGATGAAAATGGTGACTTTATAATGCCCTGGGATATAGGAGGAGAACCAGAGAATGTGATGTTTTTGTAGGTCAAATGAAGAAAGAGTTTTGGGAAGAAAGGAAGGATAGACAGGGTGCAACACTGTTTATAGTTCAAATGGAAGATGAAAGAAAATTATTCTTTGGACTTACCAATGTGGAGGTCAAAGATAAATTTTGGTGGACTGTGCAGGGCAGTGGCCTCACTGGAGTGCTATAAGAGAAAAGGAGAGGAGAGAACTTGGAGACACCAAGTATAGACAAAAATTTCCAGGAGTTTTGCTTAAAGGGACAAAAGAAATAGAGTTGTAGCTAGTGAGTAATGTGAGAACAGAGAGATTATATTTTTTAGGGTGGGAGAAAAATATTTTTTAGGGTGGGAGATACAGCAAGTTTGTATGGTGAAAGAAATAACCAAGTAGAGAGACGAAATAGTTGCAGGAAAGAGGGAAGAATTGCTGGAGAAATATCATCTTGTGGGGGAATATACATAATTTACAAGTATAGGGGTTGGCCATTGATCGGAGTTGGACAGTTCATCTGGGAAGGCAGGGCTTATAGATAGAGTTGTTGGTAGCTAGGTAAAGCTAGGAGCAGTTTGTACAAGTTCTTTTCTGATTCTTTCAGCTAAGTATGAGGACAGGCAGGAGGTGGTATAATTTGAAGAGAGAACAGAAGACGTGGGGTAGTTGGCTAGGAAAGTAGGAGAGGCATTATTAGGGGATTCCATGAAGGGCTGTCTGGAATTAGTGGGAAGGAACTTAAACTGAGCTTGGTCAGTCTGGTTGAGTGATTTTCTCCATCACCTTTCAGGTGCACAAGACAGTTGCAGCATCAGTGCATTTACTCAAGGTTGGAGATTTTCCAGGCAATAAAATAAAACAAAAGGACAAAGGGGTGATTACAGAGATTGACAATGTAATTTAAAGTAGATAAGGAAGAAACGAGAACATGAGGGGGTGGAGAGTAGAAAGGATTAGTAGATTCTCAGTTTATCAACAAATCCAAATGATCAACTATGTCTTTGACTTTTGTTCTGTTTGGAATATATGTTGAAATATGAGAGCAATCAGAGTTCTCAGGCTACTGCTTTGAGAGATTATCAGTTATACAGTAAAGGACCTCTGTCCAGTTCTCTGTTTGATGAGAACTTGTGTCTATGAACTGGACTCAGGCAATGTAGTCCCCAATTTTAACATTGCACCTTGTAGAGCTAATGTCTCACAAGGGAAATAAATCTGGAAATTCATCTCTGAATGATAAACTTTTTTAAAAAGATTTTTTCAGGGTGCCTGAGTGGCTTACTCAGTTAAGCGGCTGACTCTTGATTTCAGCTTAAGACATCATCTCAGGGTTGTGGGATCAAGCCCCATGTTTGGCTCCATGCTCAGTGGAGAGTCTCCTTCTCTCCCTCTCTCCCTTTCCCTCTCTCTCTCTCTCTCTCTCTCTCTTTCTTTCTTAAATAGTTTCAGAATAACTTACTAAGAAACAAGTCTTAGACATATCAACAAATGGTATATACGTTTCAGCTGTCCTAGAAAAAAGAGAGGCTTTGAATGCAGAAAGTCAGAAATAGAAATAAATGTAGAAAATTAGAAAGAACAGAAAAATCAGATTGCGGAAAATAAGAAACAGAGGTAAGTATGCTACATATACGTTTGTATTTGGATCTGTATGTCCTTGTGTTAGGTAGGTAAGAAGAAGATGGCCAAGGGTATGTGTAGGAATGGTGGAAAGATCAGCCAGGGCAAACAGAGTGGGCAGAAATCTATCCTCCAGGAGAACGTTAAGAATTAAGACAGGCTACCTTCTTACCCACTTAGATTTACCTCTGGGAGGGATGGAGGTAACAAAATGAAAAAGGGGACAAGTTTCAATGGGGTGTTACCCAGTACATGTTGTGTATATCTCATAATCTCACAAGAAGAGAGTTGGCATTTGGGAGCCAGCCAAAAGATAGAATTATATCTTTTTTCTTTAGCTTCCTAGAGAAAGAAAGCTTCCTAGCTTTGCTAGATTTTGTGGAATTTTAAGATAACAGACATCCCAGCCATAATTTTCAGACAGCTTCTGTTAACAGTATCAATCTAGATGTTTAGCTCAGTATAATCAGGCCCATTTCTTTTAAAAGTATACCTGTTTATTTTCAGTGCTTATGTTCTGCAAAACAAAGGCATGATCAATAATTATGGTAAAATACTTTAGTTTTGAATGTCATTGGCTCCACCAAATAATAAAAAAGTTATCTGATTACTGGAATTACTTCCAAGGAAGCTTCCCTACCCTACCTTCCCTAGTACTTTTATTCTGGCGAACTTTCTAGAATACATAGACAATATGCTGCTAGTTATTTCTGTCTTTAACCTTTGATCTGGCAATTTTTTGGTATTGTATATGGAATGTAACTAGCAAGATACATATTTTATGGTTTTTACATTGAATTTTTATTGCTTAGGATAGTTTTTTCAGGGTAATTTTAAGTAGAAAGTAATTAAAAAGCCCCTCAATTATCTATACATGCTTAAATATTTTAAGGGGAAAATTCATGTGTAAAACAAAACAGATGGCATATTTTTCCAGGAAAGTTGTACATCTTCTATGTTTTAGATTCTGAAATGTACATTAAGCTAAAATAATGGAAAATTACACTTAAAATACAGCTGCATTTTTCCAGGTGTGATTGATTGCGGTTTTAGGTAAAGGCCAAATGTTACTTAGAAAAAAATCCCTTCCCTGAAGCGTTTTATAATATGCTTATTTGAAGTCTTATTCTACTGTCTTAAACACAAGAAGGAAAATACAAATCAAGCTATACTCAAGTATATGAAACTGCAGTAGCAACAAATACAATTCTAGAAAAGTGACAATAGACAAAGTGTTGTCACACAGTTTCAGGAGAAATATGTGGGCAAGCAAGTTATGGGCAGAATTTTAAAAATGTAGTGGATTTTTCTGGGCAATCACATTGCCAAATACTGCTGTGTCGAATACATTTCCTAGTATGCTTTTACTTTCTGTTTATTACCCTTTCTTCAATTTATGAAATCATTAGAATGAAGTGTAAATGCTGTAAGAATGCCTTTAAACTAGATATTGTTGTAATATTGTCTAAAAGTGAATGGAGTTTGAATTCCCTCATTCTTTTTCTATGTTCAGTGATACCAAGGTTGACCAGGACAAGACCTGGGAATCTTGGGCTTCCTCAGGCTGGCCTTAGTCCTAAATCTATTTGATAGCTTATGATTTCTCAAATGTTGGCACAACTTATATACCTCTCATTTCTTTTATTTTTTATTTTTTTATTATTAACATATAATGTATTATTTATTTCAAGTGTACAGGTCTGTGATTCATCAGTCTTACACAACACACAGTGCTCACCACAACACATACCCTCCCCAGTGTTCATCATCCAGCCACCCCCTTCCCCCTTCTCCCTCCCCTCCAGCAACCCTCAGTTTGTTTCCTGAGATTAAGAGTTTCTTATGGTTTGTCTCCCTCTCTGGTTTCTTCTTGTTTCATTTTTTCCTCTTCCTTGTTTCTTAAATTCTGCATATCAGTAGATCATATGATAATTTTCTTTCTCTGATTGACTTATTTTGCTTAGCATAATACCCTCTAGTTCCATCCATGTCATCGCAAATGGCAAGATTTCGTCTTTTGATGGCTGCGTAACATTCCATTGTGTATGTGTGTGTGTGTGTGTGTATTATTGTGTATATTGTGTGTGTGTGTGTGTGTGTGTGTGTGTGTATATATATATATTGCATCTTCTTTATCCATTTATCTGTTGGTGGACATCTGGGCTCTTTCCATAGTTTGGCTATTGTGGACATTGCTGCTATAAACATTGGCGTGCAGGTGCCCCTTTGAATCACTACATTTATATCTTTAGCGTAAATACTCAGTAGCGCAATTGCTAAGTTATAGAGTAGCTCTATTTTCAACTTTTTGAGGAACCTCCATACTGTTTTCCAGACTGGCTGCACCAGCTTACATTCCCACCATCAGTGTAGGAGTGTTCCCCTTTCTCTGCATCCTTGCCAACATCTGTCATCTCCTGAGTTGTTAAATTTAGCCATTCTGACTGGTGCGAGGTGGTATCTCATCGTAGTTTTGATTTGTATTTCCCTGATGCCAAGTGATGTGGAACACTTTTTCATGTGTCTGTTTTTTACATCAAAGATTTTCCAAAATCTCCGATGTAGGCTGATTTTTATTTAAATAACCCCCAAATATTTATTAAATTGGTCATTACTATACATCCCAGAGAGATCCCAAAGTTCTATACTAAAGAGTCATTTTCAGAATACTCACCTTGGAAGATTCTATGTTCACGATAGTGTTGCTCAAATTGTTCTTAGAATTGTGTGCATGTGTTCATTTTTTAAATTTTTTTTAAAGATTATTTATTTATTTATTTGACATAGAGAGAGATCACAAGCAGGCAGAGAGGCAGGGGGAAGCAGGCTCCCCGTTGAGCAGAGAGCCCGATGCGGGGCTCGATCTGAGCAGAGAGCCTGATGCGGGGCTCGATCCCAGGACCCTGAGACCATGACCTGAGCTGAAGGGAGAGGCTTAACCCACTGAGCCACCCAGGTGCTCCTGTGTGCATGTGTTTATATGTGTAATTATGTTTTGAGTAGATTTATTTTGGCAAATATCAACTATGAGGATGGAGCTTTTTTTCCTTTTATTTTAAGATCTATTGATTTATTTTTGAGAAGGAGGTGGGGGGAGGGGCAGAGGGAGAGGGGGAGAGAACCCCAAGCAGAGTCCATGTGGAGTGCGGAGCCTCCACATTGAGCCTCCACATCGGAGCTCAATCTCAGGAACCTGAGCTGAAACCAGGAGTTAGATGCTTAACCACCTGCACCACTCAGGTGCCCCTGTTTTTTTTCTTTTTTAATATAACTTTTCCTTCCTCTGATTATAAAAAGTTTATCACAAAAATCATGGAAAGTGATAATCTTTCATATTGCTTGAAAAAATATTTGAAATGAGAAGAGACCCACACCACAAACATTCTAATTAAAATGTCAAAAGTTAAAAACAAGGATAGAATATTAAATACAGTAAGAGGAAAACAACTTTTATGTACAAGGGAACCCCCATAAGACTACCAGCAGATTTTTCAGCAGAAACTTTGTAGGCTAGAAGAGGATGGCATGATATATTCAAAGTACTAAAGAAAAAAACCCTGCCAAACAAGAATATTCTGTCTGGCAAAATTATCAATCAGGTATGGGAAGAGAAAAAGAATTTTCCAGACAAACAAGAGCTAAAGGAGTTCATCACCACTAACCTGGCCTTACAAGAAATGTTAAAGGGGCTTTATTAAGCTGAAAAGGAAGGGTACTAACTAATAAAAAGGACACATATAAAAAAATAAACCTCACTGGAAAGGTAAATATATAGTAAAGTTATTGTATTAATTACTTATAAAGCTAGCATAAGGGTTAAAAAACGAAAGTAGTAACAATAATTATGATTATAATAATAAGGGATACACAAAATAAAAAGTTGCAAAATGTGACATCAAAAACACAAAACATGGCGGGGGGAGAAAGTAATAATGATGAGCTTTATGATAGAATCAAACTTAATTTTGCTATCGACTTAAAATAGACTGTTATAAATGTAAGTTGTTATATGTAAACCTCATGGAAACCATAGAGGAAAAAACTATAGTGAATACACAAAAGAGAAAGAAAAGAATATAAGCATACCACTAAAGAAAGCCATCAAACCACAAAGGAAGAGAATAAGAGAAGAAGAAAGGAACAGAGAGGAACTACAAAAACAGTCAGAAAACAATTAACAAAATGCCAATAAATGCATACCTATCAATAATTACTTTAAATGTAGATGGACTAAATTCTCCAATCAAAAGACATAGTGTGGCTGAATGGTTAAAAAAACAAGACCCATCTGTATGCTACGTACAAGAGACTCACTTTAGATGTAAGGAAAAGATATCCCATGCAAATGGAAACCAAAAGAAAGTTGGAGTAGCTATCCTTAGACAAAAGAAAAGGAAGACTGTAGTAAGAGACAATGAAGGGAATTACATCATGATAAAGGGGTCAATCCAAAAAGGTGATATAACATTTATAAATATTTACACACCCAACGTGGGAGCACCTGAAGAGATGAAGCAAATATGAACGACCTAAAGAGAGAGATAGGCAACAATATAACAATAGTAGGGAACTTGAATACCCTATTTACATCGATTCAGAGAGAAAATCAATAAGGAAACATCAGCCTTAAATGGCACAGTAGACCAGATAGACTTAAGAGATATACAAAACATTTCATCCAAAAGCAACAAAATACACATTCTTCTTAAGTGCACAAGGAATAATTCCAAAATGGATAATAATAAATTTAAGAGGCTTGAAATCACACCATTTTTTCAACCACAATATTATGAAGCTAAACTAGAGATTAAACTGGAAAATTCACAAATGTGTGGAGGTTAAACAACCTGCTATTGAACAACTGATGGGTCAGAGAAGAAATCAAAAGAGAAAGAAAAATATACCTTGAGACAAATGAAAATGGAAACACAATATATCAAAGATTATGGGATGCACCAAAAGCAGTTTTAAGAGGGAAGTTCATAGCAATAAAAGTCTACCTCAAGGAACAAGAGAATTCTCAAACAATCTAACTTGAGGTATACCCAAGGAACTAGAAAAAGAATAAATGAGACCCAAAATTAGCAGAAGGAAGGAAATAACAAAGATTAGGGCAGAAATAATGAAATAGAGACTAAAAAGACCATAGAAAAGATCAATGAGCTAAGAGCTTGTTCTTTGAAAAGATAAACAAAATTGACAAACCTTTAGCTAGACTCACCAAGAAAAAAATAAATCAGAAATGAAAGAGATTTATAACTGATGCCACAGGAAGTAGAAAGGATCATAAGTGTCTAGCATGATCAATTTTATGCTACATTCTATAGCTAAAAGAAATGGATAAATTCCTAGAGATACACAAACCTATCAAGACCAAAATCTGAACAGACCAATGGCTAGTATAGAGATTTAATCAAATTAAAAAACCTCCAAACAAAGTCCATACCAGACAGCATCATTGGCAAATTCTACCAAACATTCAAAGATGGGTTATTACCAATTCTTGACAAACTCTTCAAGAAATAATAAAAGAGATAACTCTTCCAAACCCATTTTATGAGGCCAGCATTACTCTGATACCAAAATCCGAGGATGCCAGAAGACAAGAACATTAAGGCCAGTACCCCTGATGAACATAGATTCAGAAATCCTCAGCAAAATATTAGGAAGCCAAACTCAACAATACATTAAAAGGATCATACACCATGATCAAATGGAATTTATTCCAGGAATGCAAAGGTGGTAGTTCAACATCTGCAAATCAGTCAGTGTGATGTACCACATTACCAAAATGAAAAAAAAAAATCATATGATCATCTCAATAGATACAGAAAAAGAATTTGACAAAGTTCAACATCCATCTATGATAAAAACTCTTAACAAAGTGGGTATGGAGGGAACATACCTCAACATAATAAAGGCCGTGTATGACAAAGCCCACGGTTAACATCATACTCAATGGTGAAAAGATGTAAGCCTTTCCTCTAAGATTGGGAACACGACAGTATAGTCCTGGTAGTCCTAGGCAGAGTAATCAGGCAAGAAAAGATATGAAACACATCCAAATCAGAAAGGAAGAAGTTAAACTGTTTTTACTTGCAAATGACATGATATGTATAGAAAACCCTAAAGACTCCATGAGACAACTGTTAGAATGAATAAACGAGTCAGTAAAGTTGCAGGATGCAAAATCGATACACAAAAGTCTGTTGCATTTCTAATGCACACTAATAATGAACTATTAGAAAGAGATGTTAAGAAAGCAATCTCATTTACAGCTGCACCAAAAAGAATAAAAGACCTAGTAATAAATTTAAGCAGGGAGGTGAAAGACCTGTGTTTTGAAAACTACAAGATACAAATAAATGGAAAGATGTTTCATGTTCATAGGTTGAAAGAATTACATTGTTAAAATGTGCACACTACTACCCAAAGCAATCTATAGACTCAAAGCAATTCCTATCAAAATTCCAATGGCATTTTTCACAGAAATATAACCAACAATCCTAAAATTTGTATAGAACCATAAAAGACCCCATATAGCCAAAGCAATCTTGAGAAAGAAGAACAAAGCTGGAGATATTTCACAGTCTGATTTCAAACTGTATTACAAAGCTATAGTAATTAAAACAGTATGGTATTTGGCAAAAACACATATATATGAGTGAAACAAAATAGAGAACAGAGAAATAAACCCATGCATAACAGTCAATTAATTTATGACAAAGCCAAACTATACAATGGGGGAAGGACAGTCTTTTCAATAAATGGTATTGGGAAAATTGGACAGCCACATGCAAAAGAATGAAATTGGACCAGTATCTTATACCATATACAAAAAATTAATCCAAAATAGATTAAAGACCTGAATGTAGCTCTTGAAACCATAGAATTCCTAAAAGAAAACATAAGCAGTAAGCCCGATGTCATAGATCATATTGATGATTTTTTTTTTTTTTGGATAGAATTCTAAAAATGAGATTGTTGATCAAAAGTCTATGAATTGTAGATTCTAGACACTGCTTTAGAGTTTTAATAAGTGCAGTATTTAATTTGCACCAGATAGAGTATCTGATTCTATCGATTAGGGTCAAGAATTGAGAGAATAAAATTTCTTAAAGATTAGGTGATGCTTTAGCTGTTAATTATTTACTTACTTTTAAAAAAATATTTACTTTAAACAGAGTCATTGCTTGTGCTCCCTTGATATTACGGAATACTTTTATTTTTCTCCTAGTTGATGTGTATGATGTACCTAATTTGGTCTCTTTATCATAGAAGATCAAAAATATACCTTTGTGGTATTATCCAGATATAGATAGTATTTAAATTGAAAACTATACGTTCCAAATCTACCAGAGAACCTGGCACATGATAGGTCCTCTATAATACTAGTTTCTGAGAGACTGGGGCATAAAGCAGGGATGCTGGATGAATATGGGGCACCTAGGAGATTGGGACTCCTTTATTCATTAATTTATGTGACAAGTATTTATTGAAAAATGTGTAAAGCACTATGTAAGACAAGGGAAAATGGTTGGCACTAGGGACTAAGACTGAAACAGTGATTGAAGAATTGTAGTGTTAAGTTTTGAAATGGTTGAGCAGTAAGAATGATCTAGAATTTAGCCACTGTCAGGGTGGACTGAAATGGCAGGTAGAATTTACATGCATCAGCCCAGTGCCGGAGGTTATAGAGTGCTGAACAAGGCAGTACAGAGTCATTTATTTTCAGTTGCTTTGAGGGATAGTGGTTTAAAGTAGTCAAGGGTAGACCAAGGAAACAAGCTTTTCCAAAGAGTCTTGATTCTGTGAACCCAAAGGACAAAATTGTTTCTGGTTAAATCTCCAGGATAAAGTTCTAACCTGCCTAGGAGATTATTTTTTAAAAAACTTAAATCACTCTAAGGGGCCAAAGCAGCCTTCCACGTAGATGACTGCCAAAACCTTGTCATTTCATTGGAGAAGGAAGATCTTCCCCCACCTAGTCTGCCAGCTATTATTTAGAAATTTCTTTATGCTGTGTAGATGTGTGAAATTCCACTATGACTCCTCATTAGTCTAGCTGAAAACATATGGGACCCGAGTGTGAATTGCTTCATTAAGATCTATATTATTTTAATCAGTGAGGAAAGGGTACAGGTGTGCATTAAAAGACTGAATTTATAGGGAGGGGAAATGTTACTAATGTTCTAAAGGGTGACTAAGATAAGGAAAAGGGAACATATAAAATGCCTGCAAACCATCTTTGACTATTTTAAAACTCTACCTTTCAAGGAGACAGAATAAAAATTCTTGAGTGGACCCCCTGTCATCCTATGCTCTTTGAAATGATAACAGTATTTTTGCATTATGCCAATGGTGTTTTCTTCATAGATTCCAAATTCCCTGGTTAACCCGCTGAAAGGTTATTTTGTTGCATGTAGAACCCAATAAAATTATTGATTTCTAAAGTGTTTGTAGGGTGAAGCTCAATTCAGTGAATAAATTAATAAAATGAATAAATGATAAAAGAATTGAAACATAATAAATTAATAAAAGCCTCAATGTAAAATGCCTTTTAATATGTTCAGGAGGGAGTGTTTCAGTTACTAAATGGATTGCAGTTAAATGAATTAAAAAACAAAATAAATTTTAAAATGCTCCATTATTCATTAAAGTACTTTAGTGCCTCATTAATCTATTTTAGATCACTTAGGCCCATAAGTGCCTATTGTCAAAAGCTGATAAAGTGTGAGCAATTGCTTTTCATCCCCTCCAGTCAACTGAAAGCAATAACACTTCTTATGGTGTTAAGGTCAGTCTATAGGGCATAAATAAGTATCTTTGCAGCTTGCAAACTTTTTAAAAGGGACATTTGGAGGAATTATTTTCATGTTTAGAGAGCGTCACACTTTAAAATTTGTTGTTCTTTAAAAGAAATTTTTTTAAATGAAGTGGAAGAAACTTCTCAATTTTAAACAACTCCATTTCCCTCCTTACCCAAAGAAAGCACTGTTAAAGTGAGACCCCTCAGTGGACCAACCTGAAATATTTCCTGTGTTACAGCTCAGGTGCAACTTCCAGTTTGTTTCGAGCAATGTTGTAGTCTCTGGGAGAGAAGTTACATGTCCTTGAAACTCTAGGGCTTCTAAGATAAGGTAAATGTGTTTAAATGATTTTACAGGCAAATTTATACTCTAAAGTTTACAAACACGTATGATGGAGAGAGCACTGGGTGCTGCTTCTGTGCTTTGTGACCTTGGTTAAGTCTCAGTCCTTCTGCGTTAGGAGGTGACATATTGAATAGGGATGGTAGATTCAATGGCAAGGATGCTCCCTTCTAGGCCTCATGATCTCTGTACTTTTTTTTTTTTTTTTAAGATTTTATTTATTTGACAGAGAGGAGAGAGATCACAAGTAGGCAGAGAGGCAGGCAGAGAGAGGGGGGAAGCAGGCTCCCTGCTGAGCAGAGAGCCCGATGCGGGGCTCGATCCCAGGACCCTGAGATCATGACCTGAGCTTAAAGCAGAGGCTTTAACCCACTGAGCCACCCAGGTGCCCCTGATCTCTGTACTTTTAAAGGAAATGTAGAATAAGCAAAATTATAGAGGATAAAATTTTAACGCCCAGGGCACTGAAACAGTCATGAAAAAACAAAGTAAAACTAAGAGGTGTATTAGAATGTGTTTGGATGAACTGATTGAGGATGTTTAAAGGTGGAAACTTTTCTTTTGTTACCTGTAATCAATTAGGAACATCTGATTTTACTGTGGGATGTTAACTCTAAACATTCTTTAGAACAGCCATTTTTAAAAAAATTAACATATAATGTATCATTTGCCCCAGGGGTACTGGTCTGTGAATCATCAGTCTTACACAATTCACAGCACTCACCATAACACATACCCTCCCCATGTCCATCACTCATCCACCCCATCCCTCCCCACCCCTCCCAGCAGCCCTCAGTTTGTTTCCTGAGATTAAGAGTCTCCGATATGAGGAATTTGAGAGGCAGGGTGGGGGTTCATGGGGGGAAGGGAGGGAAAAATGAAACAGGATGGGACCAGAGAGGGAGACAAACCATAGAACAAGCCATTTTAATGAGGCCCAACTTTGATTTAACAAGAGTTGGAAATCTAAACAGTGGGAAAATCCATACCATCTGGGCTTCTCTTTGGGCTATGTTACCTAAGAAAATACGGTAGAAATCCTGGTCCTTTTCCACTTATTCCCCTCCTCTCCCAGAGTTCATCACAATTTGGGGTTTCTGTCAGATCTCTCAGGAAAGAAATCCTCCCATCCATGAGATAAAAACTCGTAGGACCAAGTCATCTTTGGATGGTCATTTTTCCTGGGTATAGCCTACCAGAAAAATGAAGACAAACAAACAAAACAAACAACCTGAAAAAATCCCAAACCCAACAAAAAACAAACTAGAGTAGAGATAATGAGAGAGGCAGAGCTCTTAGGACATTAGTCAAGTGCCTGGGTCAAGCCATGCCTGAACTCCAGAATTTTCAGTTTTGTGAGCAAGTAAATTCCTTTATCAGCATTAGTTAGATGGAATTGTTTTCCATTTGCTCCCAAAAGAGCAGTTGTTAGAAAGAAAAGTAATATGAAATGCCAGCCATTTATCAATATTAATTAGTATGTTTCTTCTAAGAGACCAATGATTGCAATATGTATCATTTATTTAATAATATTTAAAGAGAAAAAATGCTGCCATTAAATATATGGATAGATTTTTAGATAAATTCATATTTTGGAAATATTAAATGCAAAAATATGCCTTAGAATGATGAAATAAGGAAATTTAAACCCTTTACTTTTTCTTAATTATAATAGTTGCAATTATTCTTTTGATTAAATGACAAGTTTGAAGGGGGCTTAGGTGAGTAGGGAGAAAAAGCACAGTAAAATTTTGGAACAGGAACTCTGTGGGTGAAATGAGATCTCATGGAGAGATACTGGAGTGAAGGACTTTGGACATTCCAAAGCATAATGACATTGGGTAATAGTACTTTGATGCAAGAGGCAAGCTAAGAGTAAGATAATGGTAGTGCTGTATACTGTGCTTGACATAGAAGATATGATGGTCACCATGGCATTTGTGGTTTCTGCCCTCACCAGGCTCACTGTTCAGTGGGCCAGGCTAGTGGATTTATCGCTATTCCTGATAGTCACTTCCATCTTCATCCTCAGGTCCTGGCTTCTAGTCTCTTTCTGCTGAGTCTTTTCTCCCCTAGGGAGCCCTATTGACAAGGCCCAAGTCATTCCATGCTGCTGTCTCCAGAGAAATCTCTCCATCAATCTTTCCGAAACCTACCACCTAGCCTCTTTTTTTTTTTCTTTTTTTTTGAGAGAGAGAGAGAGAGAACGAGGACATCCACAGTTTAGGGGAGGGCAGAGGGAGAGGGAGAATCTTAGCCAGTTTCCATGCCCAGTGCCAGAGCCCCATGCAGGACTTGATCTCACAACCCTGAGATCATGACCTGAGCTGAAATCAAAGAGTCAGATGCTTAAGGGATCGAGCCACCCAGGAGCCTGCATCTAGCCTCTTTTTACAGCCTTGATCTTTTCAAGGCATTTATAAGTTACAAAACAGGCTTTTTTTGTTCTCTTATAAGGTTTGTATATGAGGGTGGGTTTATCTCATTTACCTTGGTATCCTACTGACAAAACCAACAGAGAAAGAGCCCATTCTAGCTTTATTTACTGAAAGCACTACACTTACAATTTATAAGCTATTTATTAAAAATCTCCCATGGGACGCCTGGGTGGCTCATGGGTTAAAGCCTCTGTCTTCGGCTCAGGTCATGAACTCGGGGTCCTGGGATGGAGCCCTGCATCTGGGCTCTCTGCTCAGCAGGGAGCCTGCTTCCCCCTCTCTCTCTGCCTGCCTCTCTGCCTACTTGTTAATCTCTCTGTGTCAAGTAAATAAATAAAATCTTTAAAAAAATTTATAAAAAAAATCTACCTATCACCTGTGGTGATGGATGTTAACTGGACTTATTGAGATCATTTCACAATATAAACAAATATGAAATCACTTTTTAATTAATTAAATAATTAATATAATTAATTCATACCTCTCCTTATTCCTCCAAAAATATTAAGTGACTTTCAGGAAATATATATAATGAAGAAGCATAGTTTTTCTTTCCCAAGACATATTCTGGGATATTAATAGATAACGTGACAAAACTACTCCATGTTCAAATTTGTTTAGAATTTTGGTTAAATGAACTTGAATGGGTTTTTTAAAAATTCCATACTAAGTGACTCTTGGGGATTGCATGGGGCTATAGTTATTACACAACATTTCACAAGTACATTTTAAAAAGAGTCTGTTTTCTTCTTGATAAAACATCTATTAACATACATAAGAACTGGTATTCTAGGAAATCCAGTTGGAGAGATGCTTAATTAAATAAAAATAAAATTAATAGCAGGAAAAGCCAAAACAGAGTAAATTACACCGGAAGGAAAAAAACCTACAATAAAGTCTCAAATGATTTAACTGTAAATTTGTTTTTGACTTTCCTGGAGGTGAAAGCAAAAGAGAAACATGGTTTACTACATAATTCTCACTGTATGGGAAGAAGAAAGAACACATTTCCTTGGGGGCAGACACACTGCCTCTGGATTATGACAAATGTGTTTCAGTTGGATCACATAAGGTTTTTGGGTCTTTTTTTGTAGCCTTCCTAATGTCAGCCTTTGTGTAGGTGACAGGAGAATAAGCTAGGTACGTTTTACCAGAACCAAGGGTCCAGTAGTCAGGCTATTACATCAGTTATCAGAGGTGAGTTCTTGTGAGGTCAGTTCAAGTGTGGAGCAGCAGACAGCAAAGAGACAGAGTCTGAATGTCAGAAAGATAGAAGTCGCTGGACAATTTCATATAACCATACAGCACCTCCCCCACTGGGGTTCCATTTGAAAATAAGCTCATGTGAATCAAAACCTAGTATTATCCATCCATTCATCCGTCCATCTTCTATTTATTTAAGGGGATGTTGTGTATGTCTTTGAAAGCATCATTTTAATTTTTGAAAATGAGGGTGGGATATTTGCTCATATGTGGCTTTATGTTATATGTGTTCCATCTACAAAGGAACCATGAAATAAAACTGTTGACCTAATCCCTGAGTTGACGGAATTCTTCATTTGTTTAAGATGTGGGAGTTAGACCACATTCTTGTGGAAAAGATAGCCTTTAGGGAGTCACTTTATGAAAACGGTCAACTTTCTAAGTACTGGGTTGACCAACCCTAATTTTTTCCAACAGACATAGAACTCGATCACTTACTCAGTAGTTTATTGATGATATTTGGAAGGATAATTATGTGCTATATTTCTTTATGCCATGAAAATAAATAATTCCTCATCTATCATTCTTTATGAATTATATCACAGAAGCTCAATGAAAACCTCAGAAGTTAAATTTTCAATGTTAAGAAATATTAGATTACGACGGGTCTGAGCCCAGCTCCATCATCTACTTAAAATAGTTGCGTGGACTTAGGCAATTGCTTGAATCTCTCAGAACCTCAGTGTCTTTATTTGTTAAACAGGAAAAATATTAGTTACACACCTCACAGGGATATGATGAGGAATGCATAAGACAACACAAGCAAATTCTTGGGGACTGGCATATAAAAATCACTCAATAATTTTCTGATATGATGATGATGATTGGATATTTTATGATGAAGCTCAGATTCATTGACTACTCTAGTACTGTTTTCAAGGTTGTATAAATAGCAGACCATTCATGTGTACTTAAATGAGGAAAGATAAGATCAACTCTCCCCTTCTTTTTACTGTCATTTTAAAGGACAGCTGATTGCCATGAAATGACAAAGATAGATCTATATTAAAACAGTTTATTTTCAAATGTCTGCTGACACCTGACAGCCCCAGAGGTTACTAGCATTCAGCACTAAATATTAAAGTTCAAACTATGTTTCCATTATTTAATGAAGCTTTGCTGTTCTTTTTTCTCCCAGAAATTATAGTTTCATTGTTTCTGTGCGAACTTCCGTTAAGAATGTCGTGTTCTTCCAATCTTAACAGCTGCTATTAGAATTCATCATCTTTGTAGGATTTGGGAAACTATAATTGGATTGAAGGAATGGTGGCAGTTTTAGAGTATTATCTGGGAAATAAAGATAGAGGGAAAAATTAGAAAGGAAGGAAACAATGTCTATCAATGCATTTTTCTCTGTAGACATTTCTCAAGAACATAGCTGTCATTTAAAATAGCCTTAATATACTTATGTGTTTTCTTATAGATACTCGAGTCATTTGTGGTGGAATAAGCTGCTTGAGAAGAGATCAAGTTAAATAATTTATTAGAGCAGTTGTTTTCATTGCTGATGGCTTGTGAATGGAAAGAAAAAAAATCAATGAAATCATTTTATGTCGAGAAAAGATTCCAAAACAAAATGTCATGGTCATATAACACTTGAAGATTGGATATAGCCAGACCACGAAGACCCTGACCTGCTCTAGGTTAATATTGTTTCTAGAGTTCAGAGAGTACACATTCGATGGAACACAATAATTGACAAAAGACATGTTAGCATATTGTATGTGTGATTGTGTTTGCACTAACATCAATCCCGTCTATGCCAAAAGGCACATCAACATTTCAGAAGGAGATGCTATACTACAGTTTCTAGTTACTTCAAAGTTTTTAGATACGTCCCACAAAGTGATTAGTAACTCTCATTAATTGATTCAACTACTTACTGATAATTTCTAAATTAAAAATCTAGTAAAAATAAAAAATTCCAGCAATGTGAAAAAAAAGAGCAATTCTAATATAAAACCATGGCAGTGTTTTTTTTTTTTTATGGCAGTGATTATAAGTAAACATTGTGAATATGTGTTCACAATAGGGCATTTCACAGCTACTTATTTGTTCTGAAGAATTTTATTAAAAGTAATAATTAATCAACCCTTATTTAGTGTTAGCGTTTCATTAAGAACAGGGATGGTTAGTGCTATTGTTTTATATAGACCGAGACATATCATTTGGTGAAAGCCTAATTTACCTGACTTCATTGATCTTTTCCTTTCTTTTAAAATTTTCAAATGGAATCTCAAGTGAATAAATTAGTAAATTTATCATTTTCTCTATAATACTGTCATAAGGACAGTTTGATAAAATAGCTCATTATAGTCAATGATGTGAAATATGAGTTTCATCAGCATATTTTCATCAAATGCAGCCACAGAAATTAGTTTGCTATTATCAAGGACTGTGGAATGCAAAAATAAAATTAAGCATGCTATTATACTGGTTAAAATTTGGGATTGACCCAAGTGAATTAAAATTAAAAAAAAAAAAAACTTTTAGTGACAAAAGAAAATCAAAGAAATCACCCAAAATTAATTGACAAGTGATAATGCTAGTCATGTAATGACTATGTTTGAAATAAGTTGTCATCCTCTTCGAAGGTAGCTTTTAGGTCTTTTTCTATGCAGTCATAGTGCTAACGTGATTTTTAAGCATTCTTTTGGTAAAGCAAATCAAATCCTGTATATAATAGGGACTGCTTGTTATCTGTAACTGTTGTTTTTGAGAATTCAGCAATTGGCAGTTCCTTTTGTATCTGTATTTTAAATTCTCATTTTCCTTAAAATGGGACATTTAAGAAGTAACAGATAAGTCTTCTTGATTTTGATTGGTTTATGGTGAATGTATCTACATCCATTAAATGCTGATATTAGGACATTTCACTCCTGTAAATATCTTTTAGTTAACTATTATTACAAAAATGCACGTAGCCGATCACCACAAAAAGTAATTGCATACAAAAATAAGCATTTATTTAGCTCATGTGTTTGTGGGTAGATGAGGTTGGATGTTCTTGGCTGGGGTGGCTGGCTGGGTGAGTCAGCTCCACGGACTTCTCATCCTCCTCTTGGAATCAGCAGGTTTTCTGGGCATATTCCTCTTATAGCAATGGTAGAAACACAAGAGAACAAGTGAAAACATCTGAGGCCTTTTAAGGTCTAAGTTCAGAAATGGCACATGATCTTTTCCAAAATATTGGTCAAATTCATATGGCCAAACCCAAAGTCAAGGGATGGGGCAATATGCTTTACTATTTGAATTTGAATGGGATAAACTGCAGAATCATATGGCAAAGAGCACGGATACAGGGAGGGGTGAAGAATCTGGGCAGGGGATGAGATTTACCATAACGTCAATTTCATTAAGGTAATTGCTAAACACATTAACTTAAACCATGAAGAGGATAAAGAGGATAAAAGATTAAAAAAAGTTGGTATGACTAGCTTTTTTTTACAAAATCATTGCAAATGTGGGGATATCCTACCAACCTATTATAATTTAAATTCCTAGTGTATCATAACTGTACATGAATCAGTGGTAGGTGTTAAAAATAAAATGCTTTCTATTTTGTAGAAATAGTATAGAATTTTTAGGTAGATTCACAAATAAAAATATATGTATGTTCTTTTGATTATACCAGAAGGAAACTCAGATACTATTATTTGATTTAACTTTTCAACCTAAAGGTTTTAACAAAAATGTTTTATATCCGTTGACTCTTTTTTTCTTGACTTTCTAACTGAACTATAAAGTCACAACACCTAAAGTACTATAGCCCCTCTAACCCAGCTCAAAGGTACGTTATGACAGATGAGCTTGAGCAAATTTTGTTTGGAAGTAGGTAGAGAATAACTCATAAATAATAGTGAGATGAAACCTTTTATAGAAACATTTTGTAATTTAGTGAGCAGGAAATCTGAAATCTCAAGCATCATATTTGGAAAAAAAAAAGATTGTTCTGATCATTCTATGTAAAAGCTGAAGAGGTAGTAAAAAGAGAGCAGAAAAAATAAGTCAGAAGGAAAGATAGTAGAGGAATCAGGAGGACAGGGCCCAGGAAGTACAGAGTAAATATCAGAAGAATACTGAGAGTTACAGATATTCAGGGATTATGCGATGTTTTCTGATAGCAGAGAGAGGGAAGTTGGTATTAAAATGTCAGAAAATAGGGGTGCTTGAGTGGCTCAGTCTGTTGAGCTGCTGTCTTCGGCTCAGGTCATGATCCCAGGATTCTGGGATCAAGCTCAGCGTAGGGCTCCCTGCTCAGTGGGGAGCCTACTTCTCCCTCTGCCTCTGTCTCTTGGCTCATGCTCGCTCTCTTTATCTCAAGTAGATAAACAAAATCTTTAAAAGAAAATAAAAAATAAAATGTCAGAAAGTAGAAAAACCAAAATGTAATTTACGTTTTGGCATATGGTAATGGTAACTTGTGTCATTTTAAAACCACTTCGGTCGGCCCTGGGACTGCTCAGTAGACTGGAATAGGGAATGTTTTATGAAAGGAAAGCTAAGTGTCACTGGACACCATTGTTTTTAGGTGGGGTTCCTCTGAGGACTCATAAGCTTGTGTAATTGGACTCTGAGAAGGCTTTTGTTTGAAGTAGTGTGACAAAATAAGTCATAACAAAATAGAAGAATGGAGCCTATATAACAGTGGAGCGTAAGGAAAAACATGGAGGACATTGTGAGAGGGAGGGGAGGGATGAATTTGGAGGAAATCGGAGGGGTGAAGAACCATGAGAGACTGTGAACTCAGAACAAGGGACTGAGGGTTTTGGAGGGGAGGGGGTGGGGGGATGGGCGAGCCTGGTGGTGGGTACTGAGGAGGGCACGTATTGCATGGAGCACTGGGTGTGGTACATAAACAATGAATCTTGTAACACTGAAAAAATAAAATAAAAGTATTTGGGGAAAAAAAAAAACAGTGTAAAGTTGAACGCATACAAGTAACAGAGTGATTGTAATTTTTCAGTTGATATCACAGGATATCGTCTATCTTCCTGGAAACACATAAGGCGTAAATGTAAGAATGTTGTGCTAACCTTAACAGAGAAAGTGTACATCTGAATGTGACTGAAAACTATAAAGAAAGGGAAATGTTGGCAGATCTATAAAATATTGACTGTCCTATATTAATGATTAAAAGCCTCAGAAAGAGCAGCCTTACAGATTTTTTGTGAAATCCAAGGCAACTACAACAGTATAGTACGTAGCGATTAATAAGAATGTGGACTTTGGAACTAAATAGAACTGAGTTTGAGTACGGCTCTTTTCTACCCAGCACAAGTGACATTGGGTCAGTTATTCAAACACCCTTTGTCTTCGTTCCTTCATCTCTAAAATAAGGATAATAATATCGACTTTATAGTCTTGTGAAAATAAGATGAGTGTCTAATGAAAGCACTATTGCTTGGTTATAGAATAAGAATTCAGAAAATGTTAGCTATCATTATTACTATTACCAAGCATTCAGCTAATACAAGGGACCTATGCTTAAAAATGTGCATTTCTCATTCTTAGAGAAAAGATCAAAGTGAAAAGAGCTCTCCATCTGGCTTATTGTTAATTACAGTGGTAAATGACTTTCTTAGGAAAAAAAAGAAGGCTCATCAATCTGCCGTATGCTTTCTCAAAAGACGAGCTTTAGGTTCTAAAGTCAGAAGTCATTTGAGAAAGCTACAAATAGCTACTGTCAAGAATTAGTACATAAGGAAACCATGAAAAAAGTTCTATGGCTTTTTCTCACCCTGAAAACAGCTTAGTCCTTGAATGGCAATCCAGAACAAATAAATGAAGGCTAATTTAACAATCATTTCCATCTTCACCAGGGCATGTGGGTCTACATAGCATTGACTCTTTTTAATATGGCCTTATTTTTGTAAGAGAAAACCTTTTGAAGATTGAAAAATTTATTTCACCTGGAGCATTTGAGGTCAGAGTGTATTTAGTTGCTTATTATTCAGAAGCTAATACCTGGATGGAATAACACATTAAAAAAATTCTTACTGTTGGGGCGCCTGGGTGGCTCAGTCGTTAAGCATCTGCCTTTGGCTCAGGTTGTGATCCTGGGGTCCTGGGATCGAGCCCCACATCAGACTCCCTGCTCAGTGGAGAACCTGCTTTTCCCTCTCCCTCTGCTGCTCCCCCTGCTTGTGCTCTCTCTCCCTCTCACTGTCTCTGTCAAATAAATAAACAATAAAATCTTAAAAAAAAATTCTTACTGTTTCTATTACTGCTAAATGGTAATCTTTTCATTGCTAGATGTTGTAGTATTTAACTTGAGGAGGCACCTAATGAGAGCAGTGATATTTTGAACATTGTCCTGATTGTACTTTATTATTTCAAACCATTGGATGATCCTGTTGTTATTCAGGATGATATATAATTACAAAATACATAGCATGAGAAATGTTACCCCTCGCTACAGTATTATAGCGATCTCAAACTCCCCATGGGCAAATTTAAATGTTGCCTGTGTCTAGATCCTCTTAAAAAGTAATAAGGCTTTTGGACAGTTATGACTTCATGTTGTTTCTAATGACACCTTCGCAAGTTTGTAGGCCTTGAAATATGTTATCATATTCTTCAAATCCAGTTTCTTGACATACTGACATATCCTTCTGATTGAAGCTAGTAGGGCACAATTCCAGAGGGATTAAAAAGATAAGGAATGAAGTACTCTATTGAATGCACACCCTCTTCTTACCATCTCTTGCTCTAGCCATTGTTATGGTGATCAGTTCCCAGAAGGTTTTTGTGAACTTCAGGCAGATGCCATCAGAAAATGTCTCATCCTAAGCCAAATCCCAAGCCCCCCTTCACTTTCTGCTCCAGGATGGTATGGGATACCTGTGAAAATCCTGTCAGCATTCACGCATAGGAAGTGGGGCTGAGGAAACACCATGGGGCCATCCTTGACCAATGAGGGATGGGAGATAATGAATCAGTATTTCTCCCTTTTGTCAATTTTGAACCAGCTACTATTTTTTTAATCCCCATTTTTCAGATAAGGAAACTGAGGCACAAAAAGATTAAGTGATTTGATTAAAGTCACTTCGCTAATAAGGGACCAGACAGTCTAGTTGCAGTCTGTGACCCTAACCACTCCACTCCACTCTCTCGTTTCATTAGCAGAACTATTCTTGATCCTCTTAATTATTTCACAAATACATGAAATTAGAAAATTTTGGGAGATCTCGCTCTTTGCCAGGTGACTTCTCTCTGCAAATGCCTAAAAAGGAATGCTGCTATCCTGAGCCACATGTAACTATGGGAAAGAAATCTCAGAAATCACTCCTGAAAAACCAACAAGGCTAGCTTTTGAACAGAGGGTTGCCCAGAACAGTCATTTCCATTGTCAAGAATCCTCTTCTCATAAGGATTGTTTCTTACCTTTCCCTTAATCACATCTTCCAAAAGCATGAGTATGTGCACACTTGCTTGTGCTCATGTGCAAGTGTACACTCACAAACACGTGTGCATACACACACGTGTGCAGACCCACACACTCAGAGAGTTAGTATGAGTCCATTATCTTTTAGCACTTAAAGCTGTGGAGAGGTCTGTAGTTAGCTTGCTTCTCTTTCGTTGTAGAAAGTTTCTATCTACAAAGATGTTTGTGGAATTCTTTTTCAATTTTATCTATTTGTATGTATGTATGTATGTATGTAGAGTGCATGCTTGTGAATGCAAGTGGTGGGGGAAGGGGCAGAGGGAGAGGGAGAATCTGAAGCACGGTTCATTCCCACCATGAGATCATGACCTGAGCTGAAATCAAGAGTCGGACTGAGCCATCCAGGTGCCCCTTTTTTCAGTTTTGAAATGTAGAAAGTTTACCAGGATATATCTCGAAGTTTTTCAATCTTTATTAACTTCTTTTTTCCTCGAACATTTTGGTTTTTTTTCAATGTATTTGTGTCCTGTATCTTAGAACAATTTTCTTATGATACATTTTTCCTCTTTTCTTTAGGCATAACACTGATCTGTAAGATCTCTAATATCTATCTTCTGCCTATCATCTTGGGTCTGTGTGCTGTTGTGTTTCTCTAAAATCTGCTCTCCATGTCATTGATTAAGCTTTCTGAAGTACAAAGTCCATTCTCTACTGCTTACAGTTTATTTTTAAGTTTGGCAACACCATTATTTTATTTTCGCCTTAATTTCTTTTCTTAGCATTGCCAGATCTTGTTTTATCTAATTCTGGTGTTCTTTTTTTCCCCCCACTTTTCCTATTTTATAAAGCACATATTTTCTTTAATATATTTGTAAATTTGAAGTAATTTTACTCTAGAAAATTCTTTTGAATCCTGAAATTAATATTCCCAAGTACTATCTTTACCTATTTTTAATTGCTATGTTTCTTTTCTTCTGTTGCAGAAATTTTGTGCAAGTCCCAAGCTCTTTTTTTTTTGATTCATCTTTGTATGAAGCTGTAATTGATGCTATTTTTTTGTTTGTTTTTTAGGTCCTTTGCTGAGAACATGAGCTGGATGGCTAGGAGATAGCTTAACGTGTATTCTCTGCTTATATTTTCATGATCTGAGAGAGACAGATTGGTGTGCAAAGCCACAACCGGAGAATTTTATTTCCTTACTTTGTTTTAAGTCTTGCCCAACGGTTTAGATAATTTGGTGTGTCCTGCTGTGATGGTATCTTAGGAGGATTGTTGTTTTCAATAGAGATGATCTTACTTTTCTTGGTAAGCCACAATCCTTGGTAATTTTGGAATTAAAATCATGGTTGGCAAAGAATTGACTTATTTTCTTGGTTGGAATGCTTCCTCCTCAGTGCAACTTGATTCCTAGTTGAAAATTGGGCTATCATCAAAGCCATAATTTTCAGTGTAGGAAGCAGATTTGGAGAGTATGGATGTATATATGTAGAGAGATACATGTCTAACTTCCTTCACTGCTAATCTGTGGAGAGAAAACTAGATTAAAAGAAGTCTTCCTACATTTTTGTATCTTGCTCAGTGTTTGGATTGTGTATTTTTGGAGCTGAAAGTTTCAGTGGAAACTAGGAGGTCATTCTCCACACTTTTCTTCTTGCAATGTTGGATGGTACTCTTAAACTGGGAAATGATGGGTTTGTTCTGTTATCTGTACTCAACTTAGTCTACATGATATCTAACTAGTAACTATTCCCTGTGGTTTATATATAAGGTTGGTCATTTCTGGTGTCAGTAGAGATCATTTAACATTTTCGTTACTGTGGTTCATTTTATTGGACATTAGGAAAGGCTTTAAATAAATGTGTGTGTTCCAACAGACTTCTTATAAAGCATCTATGATACACTTAAAAAGATTTATTTATTTTATTTTATTTAAAAAAATTTATTTAATTTTATATTTTAATTTAAATTTAATTAGTTAACATATAGTGTATTATTAGTTACAGAGGTAGAGTTCAGTGATTCAAAAGTCTTATATAACACCCAGTACCCATCACGTACCTTCCTTAATGTCCATCAACAACTCTTCCATATCCCTAACCCCCTCCTCTCCAGCAACCTTCAATTTGTTTTCTATGATTAAGAGTCTTTTATGGTTTGTCTCCCCCTCTAATTTTGTCTTGTTTTATTTTTCCCTCCCTTCTCCCATGATCCTCTGTTTTGTTTCTTAAATTCCACATATGATAATTGTCTTTCTCTGACTGATCTATTTCACGTAGCATAATACCCTCTAGTTCCAACCATGTCATTGCAAATGTCAAGCTTTTATTTTTTTTGAAGGCTGAGTAATATTCTACTGTATGTATATATGTATATCTATATATAGATATATATATGCGCCACATCTTCTACCCTTAAAAGGATTTATTTATTTATTTATTTTTATTATTTATTTATTTGACAGAGGAAGAGAGATCACAAGTAGGCAGAGAGGCAGGCAGAGAGAGAGAGGGGGAAGCAGGCTCCCCGTTGAGCAGAGAGCCCAAATCAGGGCTCGATCTCAGGACCCTGAGATCATGACCTGAGCTGAAGGCAGAGGCTTTAAGCCACTGAGCCACCCAGGCGCCCCCTTAAAAGGATTTAAATTAAGACTTGCTAAAATAATTTTTATTTTATTTATTTATTTATTTATTTATTTATTTATTTATTTATTTAGTTTTATTAACATATAATGTATTATTTGCCCCAGGTACCTGTCTGTGAATCATCAGGCTTACACATTTCACAGCACATACTCTCCCCAATGGCCATAACCCAGCCACCCCATCCCCACTCCCCCACCCCCCAGCCACCCTCAGTTTGTTTCGTGAGTTTAGGAGTTTCTTGTGGTTTGTCTCCTTCCCAATCCCATCTTGTTTCATTTCCCTCCCCCACTCCCCACGACTCCCTGCCCTGCCTCTCAAATTCTTCATATCAGAGAGATTGTCTTTCTCGATTGACTTATTTTGCTTAGCATAATACCCTCTAGTTCCATCCACGTGGTTGCAAATGGCAAGATTTTGTTTCTCTTGATGACTGCATAGTATTCCATTGTATGTATATACCACATCTTCTTTATCCATTCATCTGTGGATGGACATCTAGGTTCTTTCCATAGTTTGGCTATTGTGGACATTGCTTCTATAAACATTTGGGTACACGTGCCACTTCGGATCACTACATTTGTATCTTTAGGGTAAATACCCAGTAGCGCGATTGCTGGCTCATAGGGCAACACTTTGAGGAGCCTCCATACTGTTTTCCAGAGTGGCTGTACCAGCTTATATTCCCACCAGCAGTGTAGGAGGGTTCCCCTTTCTCCGCATCCTCGCCAACTTCTGTCGTTTCCTGACTTGCTAATTTTAGCCATTCTGACTGGTGTGAGGTGGTATCTCACTGTGGTTTTGATTTGTATTTCCCTGATGCCGAGTGATGTTGAGCACTTTTTCATGTGCCTGTTGGCCATTTGGATGTCCTCTTTGCAGAAATGTCTGTTCATATCTTCTGCCCATTTCTTGATCGGATTATTTGTTCTTTGGGTGTTGAGTTTGAGAAGTTCTTTATAGATTTTGGATACTAGCCCTTTATCTGATATGTCATTTGCCAATATCTTCTCCCATTCTGTCAATTGTGTTTTGGTTTCGTTGACTGTTTCCTTTGCTGTGCAAAAGCTTTTGATCTTTATGAAGTCCCAATAGTTCATTTTTGCCCTTGCTTCCCTTGCTTTTGGTGATGTTTCTAGGAAGAAGTTGCTGTGGCTGAGGTCGAAGAGGTTGCTGCCTGTGTTCTCCTCAAGGATTTTGATGGATTACTGTCTCACATTGAGGTCTTTAATCCATTTTGAGCCTATTTTTGTGTGTGATGTAAGGAAATGGTCCAGTTTCATTCTTCTGCATGTGGCTGTCCAATTTTCCCAACACCATTTGTTGAAAAGAGACTGTCTTTTTTCCATTGGATATTCTTTCCTGCCTTGTCGAAGATTAGTTGACCATAGAGTTGGGGGTCCATTTCTGGGCTCTCTATTCTGTTCCATTGATCTTTGTCTGTTTTTGTGCCACAGTACCATACTGTCTTGATAATTACAGCTTTGTAATAGAGCTTAAAGTCTGGAATTGTGATGCCGCCAACTTTGGTTTTCTTTTTCAACATTCCTCTGGCTATTCGTGGTCTTTTCTGGTTCCATGTAAATTTTAGGATTATTTGTTCCATTTCTTTGAAATAAATTGATGGTATTTTGATAGGGATTACATTAAATGTGTAGATTGCTTTAGGTAGCATAGACATTTTCACAATATTTGTTCTTCCAATCCATGAGCATGGAACGTTTTTCCATTTCTTTGTGTCTTCCTCAATTTCTTTCATGAGCACTTAATAGTTTTCTGAGTACAGATTCTTTGCTTCTTTGGTTAGGTTTATTCCTAGGTATCTTTTGGTTTTGGGTGCAATTGTAATAAAATAATTTTTTTAAAAAGGTTAAATTATGCTTTATTTACCAGGATGAAAAAAATCACCTTATTTAGTACACTTTGGCAATACCATAATTTCCTCATTAACCAAAGCATTGCTATTTGGTATTCTCATTCCTAAACAATTTTTTGTTTTTTCTTATAAATATCATTTGCAGTCCTTATCACACTCAAAAGTTTCACAAATTCTTAAAAATTACTATAGTTATACTTCTGCTTGTATAGGTCAAATGATGAGTTCACTTGTCCTTATTTTCATCCTTTTATTTGATATTACATTTTTTTTTTTTTACCAACTTACTCATTTTTTTAACTAGATATGCAATACAGGAATTACTTAGATCATAATAATCCATACCTAATTGTTTTAATTTTTCTATTATTTTGTGCTTACTTTTCTCTTTTTATTCTATTCTAGTTTTTTGAGATCCTATTTTTATAATTAGTTTTAAGTTACTACCAGTCTAGTTGTGGTGCAAAGTACTCAAATAATATTCACTATAAATATCAACTTAACGTGACCTTTTTCAAGGCACTCATACAAGATATTCTTGTAAAAAACTGTGGAATTAGAGTTAAATTCTTGTAAAATCTGTAGGAATTAGAGTTAAAACAGAACATCTGATAGAAAATGAACTTCCAGTCAGTAAATTAACATAACAAACTGGTAAGAACACTTTGTAATTATTTGGGTGATTTGATTAAGGTAGATAGCCAAATTGGATAAATCAGGTAAAAAAAAATCTATATTGGGATGAATAACATCACAGATGAAATATCAGTTCGGAAGAACTGAATAATCTTTCACTTGGAGTAAAACTGCTATTCATGGATTCCTTTTTCAGATGCTTTTTTCAGATGAAGGGACAAGGATGAAATCACTTGGAAAAGGCCACATGGTGCTCTCATCTGAGCCACGATAAGCCTTATCCTTGTGTATTGTTTACGTTACTTAGCTATTCTCCTTTCTCTGGAGTTTACTACTTGAAGATTTCATGAGACAGTAGTTTGCTTGTAATGGATCGCCTACCAGTGGACTAAAATATCGTGCCCGGGAAACTTAGCTTTTGTTCGTGTAATCAGATATATTCCAGAACTTTCACTGCTCTAGAAAATGAGTTATCTTTTTTTTTTTTTAATTTTAAAGATTTTATTTTCAGAGGGTATGATGCTTAGGTCCATAAGTTCTACTTTTTTCTTATTCTCCCTTTCAGTGAGTGGCACCCTAATGTGTCCTGTTGTCTAGATGACAAGCACAGGTGTCCTCCTACATGTCTCCTACTTCTTCACTCTAACCCATCATCAGATTCTGTTTATTTTACGTTCCAAATGTCTTTCGTGATATTTACTTCATTATTTTTTAAACCTTTACTGCCAACCCTCTGGTCCAAGTTTTCATCATCTTTTACCTGGACAATTGCAATGGCCTCTTCACATGGCCTCCCTATATCTCTTATGGTCTACATCTAGTCTCTTTCTTCCAGTCTCTTTCTTCCAGTCTCTATTCAGCAATAAATCACATCAGTGATTTCCCCTTGGCTTTAGACCAGGCATGGACTGGCATGGTCATCTTTCATAACTCTCTATGCCTACAGGTGTAGCAAACTTCTTCTGTATTGCGAAATGCCCGCCTTCTTTCAGATACAGGGGGCTTCCCAGATGTTGTTTCATTTGCCTGGAATGTCACATCTTTTTGCTTATAAATAACTAAATGATTACAGAGGTCTTAGAAAGGAGATGATGTCTGAGCAGGAATATTAGGGGCATGTAATAGAAGATCACTAGGATGTGGGAGTAATGGAGGAGGGCACATAACCAGGCAGGGCTTGGTCCTGAATGACCTTATTTATCATGTTAAATATCTTAGATTTTTGTCCTGAATGTGATGAAGAAATCATTCCAGTCATTGGTTACAGCATATACAGAAGTTTAGATGATTAAATAAGCATGTGTTAAAAATATTTTTTTAAAGGTAATATCATTCATTGAAAGGATTGCACACCATGATCAAATGGAATTTATTCCAGGGATGCAAGGATGGTTCAATATCTGCAAATTAATCAGTGTGATACACCACATTAACTAAATGAAGGATGAAAATTATATGATCGTCTTAATAGATACAGAAAAGACATTTGACAAAATTCAGCATCCATTCGTGTTAAAAACTCTCAACAAACTGGGTGTAGGGGGAGTGTACCTCAACATAATAAAGGTCATATATGCCAAGCCTACAGCTAACATCATATTCAACAGTGAAAAGATGAAACTGTTCCTTTAAGATAAGGAAAAAGACAGGGTGCCCACTGTCCCTACTTTTATTCAACATAGTGCTAGAAGTCCTAGCCAGAGCTATTAGTCAAGAAAAGAAATAAAAGGCATTAAAATCAGAAAGGAAGAAGTAAAACTCTCTCTACTTGCAAATAACATGATATTACATATAGAAAATGTTAAAGGCTCCACCAAGAAAATTTCTCAAACTAATCAACAAATTCAGTAAAGTACAGGATGTGAAATCAGTATGTAAAAATTGGTTGCATTTCTATACACTAATAATGAACTAGCAGAAAGAGGAATCCCATTTACAACTGCATCAAAAAGAATGAGATCTAGGAACAAATGTAACCAAGAATATGAAAGACTTTAAGTACATTGAAAACTTTAAGACATTGATGGAAGAAATTGAAAAAGACACGAATAAATGGGAAGATATTCTGTGCTTATGGATTGGAAGAATTAATATTATTAAAATGTCCATACTACCCAAAGCAATCTACAGATTCAATGCAATGCCTATCAAAATTCCAATGGCATTTTTCACAGAACTAGAATAATCCTAAAATTTGTATGGAAACACAAAAGAGCCTGAATAACCAAAGCAATCATGAGAAAGAAGAGCAAAGCTGGAGGTATCATGCTCCTCAATTTCAAACTATATCACAAAGCTATACTAATCCAAACAGTATGGTTTTGGCATAAAAACAGATCAGTAGAACAGAATAGAGAACCCAGAAAGAAATCATCACATATATGGTCAATTAATTTATGACAAGAAAGCCAATGGAGAAAGAATACTCTCTTCAATAAATAAGGTTGAGAAAAGCCACACACAAAAGAATGAAACTGGACCCTTATACCATAAATAGAAATCAACTCCAAATGGATTAAAGACTTAAACATATGACTGGAAACCATAAAATTCTTAGAAGAAAACATAAGCAGTAAACTCTTTGACATGTCTTGGCAATGATATATTTGGATTTGATGCTAGAAGTAAAGGCAGCAAAACCAAAAATAAACAAGTGGGACTACAATCAAACTAAAAAGCTTTTGCCCAGCAAAGGAAACCATGAACAAAGTGAAAAGGCAACCTCCTTAATGGGAGACAATATTTGCAAATCATGTATCTGACAAGGGGTGAATATCCAAAATACATAAAAAAATACTCATACAATTCAATAGAAAAACAAACAATTTAATTTAAAAATGGGCTTCAGTGCCGGGAAAAGTGCTTTCAATCAGCTGCCATGTAGTGTAGGAGCTGGTGGCAAAGAAGGAAGCCCTGGCAGTACCTTTTTAAAGAATTCTCCAGAGCCAGAGCTTACTGACTTGGAACCCAGAAGCAAGGAGGGAGAATGACCCTAGGCGGGGCTTGCCCTCTCATGGGTGGCTTGGCCCACCTGAGTCAGCTGTAGAGTTGGTAGGTGATGAACTCAGAGGATACAGATGCGATGTAGAAAGGGGGCCTTTGGAGCAAGAGAAGGGGCAGAGGGCCAGGTCTGGTGCTCGCCCAGCCTGGTGATGGACCCCATGGAAAGCCTACCCTTTGTAGTCTTTTTTGCCACTGTTCTCCATCATGCAGTTATTTCACTTTGGTGTCTCCTGGGGGTGGGGTGTGTGTGTGTGAAGTAAGCCAGCCTTTTCAGGACCCTCCCCCCACCACCCCAAGTCAGCCTGTGCAGGGCCTGGCCTCTGCTCAGTGTTAGGAATCTCACACTTGCTTTTGAAGAAGGAAAGTGGGCCCTGGCCATGTAGGCAGTGCTCAGTTTGTATGACATGAGGAATTCAGGTTCAGAAGAAAATGTTTTAGACCTAAGGAATAGACAGAGGGCAATCAACAGACACATGAACACAAGGAGGCCTCGGGCAGCAGCACCGGTGGATTCACTGACACCTCCGTGGAGGAAGGTGGCAGCAGCCCAGCGGCCAAGGGCAGAGCCTTTAATTGTGATTATGCTTCCTGGTTTTCGTCATATTTGTGGAAAGCAGTATATGTACATGTGTGAGTGTGTGTATAGATAATACTTGTGATTAAATAGAGAGAAAACTTGGAATACACTACACATAGTCCCACACGCTCACATGGAACAATGTTTTTATTTAACAGAAATGTCCTGGTAAATATGATTTTTGTAGCTCTTTTTGGTAAATTGTTTAAAGTGCTGTAAAAAATATTTTTGAAATGTATAATTGATTTTGTAGGGCCTTCCTTCGGTTTTCTGTTTTCTCTGTGCAAGTCTTAGATAAGCAAACACTGAGTTCTTAACATTACAGCCAGGTTTAAAGAGGCTGAGAATTATTAAGTATACTGGAATTAAAATTAAAAATTGAGAGAGAAACTGAGAATTTGGTGATTGCTGGTAGAAATGTCCAGTTGTGCCTGAAGTTCAAGCTTGGGGAAGGCAGCAATTGTTGCCTTCCCTGAGTATCACTAAAAAGCCCCCAGAGATCTGTTGGGAAAGACAGCAGTATTTACATAAAGGACCCTTGGTCTCAAGAGGCCAGACCTGTTTTCTGAACACTGTAGGCACAGCTTCGACTGGAAAAAGCACAATGGCTAGTGAGGTAAGTGACTGGTAAAAATTATGGAACAGGGAACATTTGTGGTAGGTCACTCTATAGTTCACACCTGAAGCCTGTATTGTTTAATTCCAATCCTGTTCAGTTACTACATGATTCTAACATCTCCAAAATCCCTTTTTATAAAAAAAAGTGGACAGAAACATGAATAGACGTTTTTCCAAAGAAGATATACACATGGCCAGTAGGTTAAATAAAAAGGTGCTCAACATCACTAATTATCAGGGAACTGCAAATCAAAACCACAAAGATATATTATCTCATACCTGTTAAAATGATTATCAAAAAGACAAGAGATAATTGTTGGCAAGAATGTGGGTAAAGGGAACCTATGGGCACTGTTGGTGGGAATGTAAATTGGTGCAGCTGCTGTGGAAAACAGTGTGGAGGTTTTTCAACAAATTAAAAATAGAGCTACCATATGATCCAGCAATTTCACCTCTGGGTATTTATCTGAAGAAAATAAAATCACTATCTTGAAAAGATGTCTGCTTCCCCATATTTAGTGCAGCATTATTTATAATATCCAAGACCCGGAAACAACCTAAGTGTCCATCAGCGTGTGAATGGATAAAGAAAATGTGGTATATGTAGACAGTGGAATATTATTCAGCCATAAAAAAAACAAGGAAATCCTGCAACATTGACAACCACATGGATGGACCTTGAGGGCATTATGCTAAGTGAAATAAGTCAGACAGAGTAAGACCAATACGTATGATCTCACTTTACATGTAGAATTAAAAAAAACATACCCAAAAATGAACTCCTAGATATAGAGAACAGATTGGTGGTTGTCAGGGGTAGGGGTGGAGGGTAGGTGAAGTAGTCAAATGTTACAGACTTCCAGTTATAAGATAAATAAGCTTTGGGATCTAATGTACATCATGGTGATTAATGTTAACAATATACTGTATTGTGTACTTGAAAGTTGCCAAGAGAGTACATCTTAAAAGTTCTCATCACAAGAAAAAAATTATAATTATGTGAGGTGATGGGTGTTAACTGAACTTACTGTGGCAGTCATTTCACAATACATACATATGTCAAATCATATGTATGTATCACACTGTACACCTTAAATTTATGCAATGCTATATGTCAATTATATCTCAGTAAAAGAAAGGTAAATCATGAGTCTCACATAAATATAAACACATATCAAAGAGTTTATCTGATTAATGAGGGAATCAGTAAGATATCATAACTGTTTCAAAAGAAAATTAAAGAAAACTCATGCAGATATAAACATTGAGGAATAGCGAGATGAATTTACAGATAGATGCAAAATTGGTCTGTATCCAAAGGACAATTATCAGCTGAATTTTCAATGGACACAATTCATTTGCATTTGCATAGACAAAACATTTGTATTACAATCCATTTTCTATAACTTAAAAAGAGTTGAAAAATAACTCAAACAATGAAAGGTGAGGATAATCTCCAAGAGCATACTAGTTGGGTCGTCTCGTAATTTTTTTTAAACCATTGTAAAGTTTTTCACTATTGTTGCTGACCAATATGTGCCAAGAAGTATGAATAATTTATTTATGTGAAGTATAGCATATAAGGGGAGGAGTTACGGAAAATAAAGCTTGAGATTTTTGGTAGGGCTAGGTAATGAGGGACTTTTTATATCATGTTTAATCTTAATTTTCACCCTGAGGGTGTTGGAGGGACCATTGAAGTTATGTAGAGGGCTTTCCTACACCGTACTTGCCTTTTATCATTAAAACAGTGATTTCTGCTTTAAAAGATATATTTCTAGCAGAGTATTTTAGGTCGGTTGTGAAGTTCTATTGGGTTCAGCATTTTCATGAGGTGAAATGGAGATCGAGTGGCGGTCTGCAAGGGGTCTTGGTGTAGGAAGCACATCGACACACCCAAGATTTAACCCATCTTTGATCTTTAAAAAAACAAACAAACCCAAAATGCTTTATACGAGTTATCTGTTACCATGTAGCAAATCACCCAAAAACTTAGTGGCTTAAAACAGCAATAAATCTTAAATAGCAATAAATCCTTCCTTCCTCCCTTCCTTCCTTCCTCCCTTCCTTCCTTCCTCCCTTCCTTCCTCAGAGAGGGAGAGATCACAAGCAGGCAGAGAGAGAAGGGGAAGCAGGCTCCCCGCTGAGCAGAGAGCCCGATGTGGGGCTTGATCCCAGGACCCTCAGATCATGACCTGGGCCGAAGGCAGAGGCTTTAACCCACTGAGCCACCCAGGTGCCCCTAAATATTTCTTATCTTACTCTTTCTGTGGGTCAGGAATTCAGGAGTAATTTAGCTTGGCTGCTTTGGCTTGGGGTCTTGTGAGATTGTCCCGATGTTTGCTGGTTCTGTAGTTCTGTGAAGCTTGACGGGAACTGGCATATATATTTCCAAAGTGGCTTACTCATAGGGCCTCAATTTCTCCTCGCATGGGCTTTTCCACGGAGCCGCTTAGATGTCCTCATGATGTGCCTCTGACTTCTCCCCAAGAGAGTAATCCGAGATGGAAAGAGAGCCGGTTAGAAGCCATCCTTGTGATAACTTAGACTTAGAATTAACATCGCATCACTTCCAGCACGTGCTATTTATTGGAAGAAAATCACTAAGTTCAGCCCACATGCAAGTGGTAGAGAATTAGGCTCTGATTTTTGAAGGGCGGAGTTTCAGTGAAATTACTAACACAATTTAAACCCACCACATGTATAATTGGCCTTAACTTATCCATTACCAGTTATTTATACTAACATAGTTGTATCAAAACTGCGCTCATCTACGCTTCTGATTCATTCCTATATGAGCAAGAGTACAGGTTGCTATTTTAAATTGCTCCTTGCTGCATGACCACTATGGGTTTACAAAGTTACATTACCCATATTTGTGTACTGTACTGATTCAGTTTGTGTTACTGTACCAATGTCTATACTGTGTGTATATATATCAGTGTGCAGGAACGGGCCACGCCCTTTATGGAAATGACAGGCTTATTTATATCAAGCTTAAGTTCCATGTGCACTGGAGGTTTTCAGTTGTACTCACCCATCTTTGCACACTAAACTCCCAGAAAATCTACCAAATCTACAGACTTGTCTTTTTTTCATTTCATATTAAAACGATTGCTGACATATAATGTGTAGTATATAGCCCTTAAATTAGTAAAATAAATGTGCTTGGATTTAGATGTTCATTTCTGGATGCCCAAGTAGCTTCTATTTTGGTTAATTGCTGATCTTGGATTTTAACCAGCTCTCTGCTGACCTTTTATATGGAACTTTGTGCAGTTTTGTTTTTGATGTCTTCCTATTAACTTTATAATAAAAAATACTCTTTTGGAAAGAAGTTGCATTTATTTAATATTCAGGGTTGTTGCAAAAAGGGAGCAGAAAGGTTACCCCATACTTGTTCTTGGGGGAGTGTAGCCAGCTGATGTTACCTATTATTTCACCTCCTGTGTGGGGCCTTGATGACAGGTCCCTATGAGCTTGTTGACAGCAGTTTCCTGCCAAGAAACAGCCCCCTATACCATATGTTTATTGTTGTCCAAGAACACTTCACAAGCAGTAAGTTTTAACACTCCAGGGTACCTCTAATTATCTGAAGGTAGATGGCAAAATTTTCAATCTAGTCTATAAAACAAAAATCTATCTTAATTCATCTTATTAAAAGACACAGATCCAATAATTAATTTCAGAGAAGAAAGATGTAGAGGGAGTGGTTGTTTAGAAATTTAAGAAAGAATATCTGGCCCACTTCTAAACTTGGGAATTAGGGCCTGAGAGGGAGAGGGACATATTTGGATTCCAGGTCTTGGTTGACTTGGTCTCTGACCTGCCTTTGCATTTTCTAGATAGTGCTAACCTAAGCTAACCTGGCCATGACCAGGAAACCAAGAGTGGTCCTGTATGTCCACTGTTAAAATTTTAGCAAGAAACTTTGTTTAATAATTTTGTTGAATGATGGTATAGTGATTACGTGTAATGTTGATTGATTAAATTCTACAAAGCAATGTAAATGACACTGAAATGTCCTTGAGTTTCCCTATCTGGAAAATAGGTAATGGTATGATGGTAATAATGTTGTACTCCTTGCCTTTGAGCTCACAAGCAAGCATGCTCATTGAGATATATTATTAAATGTACTTACAGTTTTATAAATAAGTTCTGATGTAGGGATTTGATTTTTAAAAATTTATTCATTACCATATATTTCAAAAACTTAGAGCTTATTCTCCACCTTTATTTATGTAAGCAGATATGGTCCTGCCAATGCTTTTGTATCTTTCTGTTGTCATTGGTGATGGTATCTGGGGAGAAGACAATTCTTAAGAATATGCTGGATGGAAACAGTGTTTATTAATTATATTATTTTTTTGTGAGCCTTGTGCCTTAACATGTCTGATGCTACCTTCTATTTCTTGAGAGGTTCTGAGAAACTCCAACCTCATAATAAAACTTGTCTCCCTAAATGCTCTCTGAAATCCCCCTATATTACTTATTCTTTAAATGTCTTTTATTTTATCACTGATTGAGGCAGTTAGATATCCAGGTAACACACAACAAATTTTCAGTTTATCTGATTAATCCAGGATTAACCAGGTATTTTAGAAAACAGGACATGAGAACTTTTAAAATCTTCTCTCAAGGGAGGAGCAAGATGGTGGAGGAATAGGAGACCTAATTTTTATCTGGTCCCAGGAATTCAGCTAGATAGTTATCAAGCTATTCTGAACACCTATAAACTTAACAGGAGATAGAAGAGAAGAAGAGCAGCAATTCTAGGAACAGAAAAGTGACCACTTTCTGGAAGGTAGGACATGCAGAGAAGTGAATCCGAGGCGATATATGGGAAGATAGACCACGTGAGGGGAGGGGGAGGGAGCCTCTGTCAGCTGGCTACCAGCAAGTGAGAGAGCAGCGGAGCACAGAATCAGAACTTTTAGAAGTCTGCTCCACTGAGGGATGTCGCTCTGGTGGCTAAGTGGGGTTGGGGGGTGTGATGGTGTGGAATCCTCACTGACACAGTGTGGTCTCAGGACTCTTGGGGTCACAGAAAGACCAGGGGTGCCTGAGTTTGGCAAAGCTCCCAACTATTGGAACAGGGAAGCCGGCTGCAAAGAGTGAGCTGAGGAGTGGTCTCTCAGCTCAGGGTTGCCATAAACTGCGATCCGAGGCATAGTTGGGGCACTACTCTTCCAGCAGGGACCCAACAAGTGGTGTGGGAGCACACTGCAGGAATCTGCTGGATTTGGAGACTCCAAATGGGGCCGTGCGCCAGAGATAGAAATGCTCGGTCACAGGCAGGGTGAGCACAGAGCATGGCTGGAGACTAGGGAGACAGGAGTGATTGACTGCTTTTTTCTGAGGGTGCACTGAGGAGTGGGGCCCTGAGCTCTCAGCTCCTATGGGGCCGGAGATTGGGAGGCCGCCATTTTCATTCTTGTCCTGCAAAGCTATATGGAAGGCTTTCAGGGAATAAAAGCTACAGAGAGCAAACCTGAGCATATTGCTTAGCCTGGCCCCTGGCAAGGGTGGTGCAATTCCACCTCCGGCAAAGACATTTGAGAATCCCTGCAACAAGCCCCTGCCCCAGAAGATCAGCAAGAACATCCAGCCAAGACCAAGTTTACCAATCAACAAGAACTGCAAAACTCCAGTACTAGGGGAATACAACACATAGAATTCATGGCTTTCCCCCCCATGATTCTTTAGTCTTTCAAAGTTAATTTTTTAAATTTTCTTTGTTTTCTTTTTTAATTTTTCTTCTTTCCTATTTTAACCAACATCTTATCAATTCATTTTTTAAAATCTTTTTAAATTTTCACTTTTACAGTCATATTCTATCCCTTCATTGTATTTAACCTTATTTTTTGTATATATGTAAGTTTTTCTGTCTTTAAAATTTTGGGATACAGTTTCTTCTGACAGACCAAAATATACCCTAAATCTAGTGTGTGGCTTTGTTCTGGTTTCCCCACCTGATCACATTCTCTCCTTTTTTTAAAAAAATTTTTTCTTTCTTTTTTCAACCAACTTCTTATCTATCAAATCCTTTTTTAAAATCTTTTTAAATTTTCATCTTTACAGTCATATTCCATCCCTTCATCATATTTACCCTTATTTTTGCATATATATGTTTTTCTTTCTTTAAAATTTTGGGAGGCAATTTCTTCTAACAGACCAAAATACACCCAAAATCTAGTGTGTGGCTCTGTTCTATCCACCAGCCTGATCATATTCTTTTTTTCTTTCTTTCCTTCCTTCCTTCCTTCCTTCCTTCCTTCCTTCCTTCCTTTCTTTCTTTCTTTCTTTCTTTCTTTCTTTCTTTCTTTCTTTCTTTCTTTTTTCTTTTTTCTTTTTTCCTTTCTTTTCCCCTGGTTTTGGGTCTCTTCTGATTTGTTTAGTGTTTATTTTTCTGGGGTCATTGTTACCCTTTTACCATGTTGTTCTCTCATTCATCTGTTCTTCTCTGGACAAAATGACAAAATGGAAAAACTCACCTCAGAAAAAGGAACAAGAGGCAGTTCTAACTGCCAGAGACTTAATCAATATGGACATTAGTAAGATGTCAGAACTAGAGTTCAGAATGATGATTATAAAGATACTAGCTAGGCTTGAAAAAAGCATAGAAGATACTAGAGAATCCCCTTCTGGAGAAATAAAAACTAAAATCTAACCAAATTGAAATCAAAAAGGCTATTAATGAGGTGCAATAAAAAATGGAGGTTCTAAATGGCTAGGAAAAATGATGCAGAAGAGAGAATTAGTAATCTAGAAGACCAAATGGTGGAGAATAAAGAAGCTGAGAAAAAGAGAGATAAACAACTACTATACCACAAGGGGAGAATTCGAGAGATAAGTGATACCATAAGACGAAACAATATTAGAATAATTGGGATCCCAGAAGAAGAAGAAAGAGAGGGGCAGAAGGCATATTGGAGCAAATTATAGCAGAGAACTTCCCTAATTTGTGGAAGGAAACAGGAATCAAAATCCAGGAGACACAGAGAACCCCCCTCAAAATGAATAAAAATAGGTCAACACCCCGACATCTAATAGTAAAACTTACAAGTCTCAGTGACAAAGAGAAAATCCAGAAAGCAGCTTAGGACAAGATGTCTTTAACCTACAGTGGTAGAAATATTAGATTGGCAGCAGACCTATCCACAGAGACCTGGCAGGCCAGAAAGGACTGGCATGATATATTCAGAGCACTAAACGAGAAAAATATGCAGCCAAGAATACTATATCCAGCTAGGCTGTCATTGAAAATAGAAGGAGAGATGAAAAGCTTCCAGGACAAACAAAAGCTAAAAGAATTTGCAAACACCAAACCAGCCCTACAGGAAATATTGAAAGGGGTCCTCTAAGCAGAGAGAGCCTAAAAGTAACAAGACCAAAAAGGTACAGAGACAATATACAGTAAGAGTCTCATGCTCTACCGACTGAGCTAGCCGGGTGCCCTGAGACAATATACAGTAATAGTCACCTTATAGGCAATAAAATAACATTAAATTCATATCTTTCAGTAGTTACCCTGAATGTAAATGGGCTAAACGCCCCAATCAAAAGACACAGGGTATCAGAATGGATAAAAAAACAAGAGCCATCGATATGTTGTCTGCAAGAGACTCATTTTAGACCCAAAGACTCCTCCAGATTTAAAGTGAGTTGGTGGAAAAGCATTTACCATGCTAATGGACATCAAAAGAAAGCTGGGGTGGCAATCCTTATATCAGATAAATTAGATTTTAAACCAAGGACTGTAATAAGAGATAAGGAACGACACTATATCATACTTAAATGGTCTATCCACCAAGAAGATCTAACAATTATAAATATTTATGCCCCTAACATGGAAACAGCCAATTATATAAGCCAATTAATAACAAAATCAAAGAAGCACATTGTAATAATACAATAATAGTAGGGGACTTTAACACCCCACTCACTGCAATGGACAGATAATCTAAGCAGAAGGTCAATAAGGAAACAAGGGCTTTGAATGACACACTGGACCAGATGGACTTCACAGATATATTCAGAACATTCCACCCCAGAGCAACAGAATACACATTCTTCTCGAGTGCACATGGAACATTCTCCAGAATAGATCGCATCCTGGGTCATGAATCAGGTCTTAAAGCAGTACCAAAAGATTGGGATCATTCCCTCCATATTTTCAGACCACAGTGCTTTGAAACTAGAACTCAATCACAAGAAGAAATTTGGAAAGAACTGAAATACATGGAAAAAAATTCATGGAAACAAAAATGAAAACACAACTGCTCAAAATCTAAACCACATTTTGTTTATCCATTTACTAATTGATGCATTTTTTTTTCCAGTTTTAGTCTCTTATGAATAATGCTATTATGGACATTTAAAATCAAATCTTTCTTGCCTTTTATTTTCATTGTGGCAATTTTCAGCCATATACAAAGGTAGACAAAGTAGTATAATGAATTCTTATGTGCCCATTATCCAGGCTTGAGTATTGTTAACTTATGGCCAATCTTGGTTCTTCTCTACACCACTCACTTTTCCAACAGTTGTATTATTTTAAAGCAAATATCTGATGTCATATCAATTCATCTATAAATATTTTAGTAAATATCTCTAGAAGATAAGCCCCTCTTTTAAAAAACCTAACTAAAATACCATTAGTGTACTGGAAGATAGCATTGACTCCTTCAGTTCCTATATCTAAATCTAAATTGGAAAGCCTCAGTGTTTACATTGATGATTTTCATGTAAGTATCATAAATTTTAACGTTTGAATCAGCAGATATGGTCCACACACTGTACTTGATTAGGATACTATTCTATGTCTCTTTTAAACCTCATCTCTAGCTCTGTCTGTCCTTTTTTTTTTAGCATTCATTTGTTGAAGGAACTGGGTCATTTCTCCTATGGTTTCCTATAGCCTGGCTTTTGCTGACTGCATTCTCATGGTGCAGTTTAACCTGTTTTTATGGCTCCTGTATTTCCTATCCGTTGGTAGTTGGATCCAGAGGCTCGATTAGAGAGTCAAGTTTCATTTCTTTATCTTTTTTTTTTTTTTTTTTGCAAAAACACTTCAGAGGGAGTGTTGTTCTTCCTTCTGGAGGTACATAATGCATGGTTTTCTCTCTTTTTGGGGATATCAGCTACCTTGACCCTCATTCATTTCGCCTCAGTTCATTAGGAGTTGCAGGATGATGCTATCCCAGTGCTCCAGAACTGCTTTGACTTCAATTAAGGGAAACTCCCCTCACCTACTATTTCGGTGCTCCAGTGGTGCAGTTGTACAAGAAAGCAAGAATGAATGCTTCTTTTTTCCCCCTTTACTTACCAGTTTTCAAAAATAGCTGGTTCCCTAGCATCCTCCATGCTGACCATCTTTTTTTATTGACATCTTTTAAAAAATAGCATTATGGATTAAAATTTAGTCACATTTGATACAATTCCACTTAATATTAGCTACATATATACTAACATATTATTACTCCATATCCACGTCTGTGTCCTCAGTGTAGTGGAACTTCCCTTGCTAAGGCAGAGAAAGAATCATGCAACAAATTGGAGATGAGATGGAGGAGGCAGTGAGGCAGAATATCCTGATCTGTTGGCAAATCAAAACTGCTCTGGAGCACAAGAGAACATTTCAGTGGGATGGAACAGTTTTATATCTTGATTGTGGCTGCATTTATAAAAGTAATAGAACTATACTTTTAAAAAGGTGAATGCGGGCGCCTGGGTGGCTCAGTGGGTTAAAGCCTCTGCCTTTGGCTTGGGTCATGATCTAAGGGTCCTGGGATCGAGTCCCGCATTGGGCTCTCTGCTCAGCAGGGAGCCTGCTTCCCCCTCTCTCTCTGCCTGCCTCTCTGCCTACTTGTGATCTCTCTCTCTCTGTCAAATAAATAAATAAAATCTTTAAAAAAATAAATAAAAAATAAAAAGGTGAATGCTCTGTATGTGAATTATACCTAGAAGAAAATCATAATTCTAACTTGCTTTTATAAATATACTCATGCTAATATATATTTTTCTTCTCTATTTTTAAATTATTTGTAGTGGCTTAATAAAAAATTATTAGAATACTGAATTTGGGGGGGCACCTGGGTGGCTCAGTTGGGTAAGCGTCTGCCTTTGGCTCAGGTCATGATCCCAAGGTCCTGGGATTACTGCCTCAGGCTCCCTGCTCAGTGGAGAGTCTGCTTCTCCCTCTCCCTATGCTCTTCCACCCCTGCCTCCATGCTCTTTCTCTCATGTGTGCTATCTCATAGATAGATAGATAGATAGATAGATAGATAGAATCTTGCTTGAATTTGGGAAAAACTACATCCATAACTCCAAGTTCTTTATGGTGACTTTATGACTTGTGTTCATTTTTTTTTCAAAGATTTTATTTATTTATTTGAGAGAGAGAGCATGAGCAGGGTAGAGAGGCAGAAGGAAAAGCAGACTTCCTGCTGAGCAGGGAGCCTGATGGGGGACTCGATCCCAGGGTCCTAGGATCTTGAGCCAAGCTGAAGGCAGATGCTTAACCAACTGAGCCATCCAGGCGCCCCCAGCCCCCCATTTATTTTAATAATGTGAAAATTTGAGTTAGGTAAGGTTCAGTTGTTCCCAAGCTTTGTTGTTACACATAGAATCACATGGGAACTTTTAAAATCCTGATGTCTAGAATATCCGAGTGAGAGCCAGGCATCAGTACTTAAAATTTTCTCCCTAGTGATTCCAATGGGCAGCAACTTTGAGAACCAACAATATGGGTGGGGTCTTTATTGGTTTTTAGCATGAGTATATATAGAATCACTTGAGGACCTTTGAAAGAGAGTGATGTCTGTGGTGCCTCTTCCCTAGTTCTAAGTGGTCTGGGTTGTGGCCTGAGCATTAGGATTTTTGTAAAGTTCCCCAGGTGATTCTATTATGTATTCAAAGTAGCAAACCTCTATTTTATATAGTGTGACCTCAAAAGCTGTGTAGGGCTAGCTGTTCCCGTGCCACTTCTTTGAGACTGTTGTTTTCAAAGCGTGCTCCTCAGACCAACAGCATCAGTATTACTGGAAAAGTGTTCTCAAAAACCATCCCAGATTTACTGAATATGAAACTCAGAGGATGTGAACCAGAGATATGTATATTTCAAGTCCTCAAAATGATTGTGATACACAGTACAGTTTGTGAAGCATTGACCAGGGAATTTTGGTGGCCATTCCTTAGTTATTGGCTGTGGAGATGAACTCTCTCACTGCTAAAACCTGGAGGAAGCTCCTCGTGGATTTGCCATTCTAGCATATGAACCCCAGGTCAGAGGGACATTATTTGATAAATTTGATTGCTCCTATGCCCAAGTGGCACTCTGAATGGCATGGGGCTCTAAGAATGGACACTCTATTCACACAGAGTTATTTTAGCAAACTATGGGAAATATGAACAATAGCATCTTTCAGATGCACCCAATTATACTGCATTGCTATTAACATGGCCTAGTTTTCTGTGATTCTGTTTTAGAATTTGCAGGTCTTCCTTTGTTAGTTCTGCTTTGATTTAAAAAAAAAAAAAAAAGGAAGCAAAGCTCATCCTGAAAGAGAACCACATTTATAATAGAAAGTCCAAGGATTTCAGTGATTCCTCATCACAATGTCTTCTATTTTAACATAGCTCCGATTTTTGATTTTATTGTAACAAGACTTCATAGAAAGTTTAAAAAGACAATTTGCCCCAACTGCATTTTACCCTGATTTAGGAAGACCTAAACACATATACCTTTAAAAAAAAAGCCCCAAAAAACAGTAGTATATGAAAGAGTTCTATTCTGTGTATGGGCCAAATGGGTTATGGTTCCAATAATTTTAAATCTATGATTTGGAGTGATGGTGGAACTAGTAACCTTGAAGTGGACCTATCTTATGGTTTGTCAATGATAGGCATAAAAAGTAAAACTGACAATATTCTTCATAAATGAAACTCTAATTGAAGATCAGAAATTTGATTTTCTCCAATGTTGTATGACACTTCACCTGTTCCTCCAACAAAGAAAGATTTGCAGGTTCTAAAACAGACTCGCACTTTACCTCTTTTTCCGCAGCCAAATATTTTAATATTTAAAATATGTAATTAACAGGATGGAGTGGTAAAACATTTCTTAAATGTAGCCCCAGCCACTTTGCTAAGTATGTATACTACCTGTATGTTTGAACTTGATGTTCGAATTGCCCTAACACAATTTCATTTCTTCTTCTTTTTTTAATTTTGTGAGACCTTATATTTTTAAAATATTTTATTTATTTATTTGTCAGAGAGAGAGAGAGAGAGAGCACAAGCACAAGCAGGGGGAGTGGCAGGTAGAAGCAGAAGCAGGCTTCCTGCTAAGCAATGAGCCTGATGGGGAACTTGATCCCAGGACGCTGGGACCATGACCTGAGCTGAAGGCAGACGCTTAACCTACTGAGTCACCCAGGCACCCCTATTTAAGACCTTATATTTTTTTAGAGTGGTTCGGATTCACAGAAAAATTAAGAAGAAGGTATAGATTTCTTATACACCCTCTGCCCCCACACATTCACGGTTTCCCCCATTATCAATATCCCTCACAGAGTGGTACATTTGTTACAATTGATGAGTCTACATTGACACATTATGATCGCTCCCCATGTTCCAAATAGTTTAATCTAAATTTTACCTAAGGGTAAATAAGAGAAACTAAGTGGCAATTAGAGTACTTTGTTAGACTAATTCTTGGTTTTGGGTGACAGCTGAGATTAAGAAATGGAATTGAATATTAAAAAAATCCTTGATTAGTAGAATGGAATTTAGGGATGGTGTCTATGAGTCAGAATGAAAATCTTTCATGGTGAAAATTTTTATTCTATTTGTTTCTTATATTGAAAGGAAGTTTTCCGAACTAAAATTTGGGCTATAATTTTTATTGAAGTAAGTACGTTGTAGCAACTTCAGAATACCTTCTCTGTGAGCAAGGCTCTAAGATTTGCTGTGCCAACTGCAAGTTTTGAAGGGCCTGTAGGAAAATTCTCCTGGGCAGCTCAGGACTCTGGCACAGTGATGGGAATGTGACTGTGTAAATAGCAGGTACAGGATTAGCTAACCCTCCTGGGATGTGCAGAACTAAGCAGCCTACTTCTGTAAACATGGAAACCAGTTTAAAAAGAACCAAAGGGATATGGATTCTTTTACTGGAGCTAAAATAAGGTCTACTTAAAGTCTTTGCTTTTGGGGATGCAGATTTTTGCTTAAATTTAACTTTAGGCTTACTTTTCCTTCAGCATGCTGACTGTGACCAAATAATTTAGATTTTTCACCCTTCCTTTGTTGAGCTGTGGAAATTTACAGTTATTGTAAAGAAGAAGGAGGTGTGTTTGGGGGGAAGTGTGTGACTGTGAGTATGGATTGGGTATATGGAATATGCAGTGTAGAAGATTTGAAAGGAAAGTATGAAAAAAGAAGAGAATAATAGAGGAATTTGAGAATTATGACTTTAATTTATTTAATCTCTTAGAACTTAATATAAATTAAATTTAGCTAAGGTGATACATTTTTATGGAAAATTGTGTTCATTTATCTCCCAATATTCCACCCCAGTCTTCAGGTTTTTTAATTTCAACTTTTAATCCTCATTTTTAATGAAGATAAACTCTGTGCCTTGTTTAATTTTTGGAGGTATAAGTTAGATAATATTATGGCGTATGAATGACTCTGCTGCCAAACGCATAGAACTATGCCTGTAGGAAGGAAGCAGGGCTTGTTGGTGGGCTGTTTAATATCCATATTTTAAGAGGAGTCCACAATGTATTCTTCTGAACTCTCTAAAATAAGAACTGTATTTCTGACTCCTTTGCTGGTGAGATAATAAATTACATTTACAAGATGAGGGCTAGTTCCTTTGAAACACTTCTAACACTTTTAGGCCCTAGTTTTTCATTATCAGAGTACCCACCTTTTATTATACCAGTACTTTTGTGCCAGTAACACATAAACCAAAGCCAAAAAGCAAAAAATAACAACACAACTATCTGAAAATAAACTCTTGACGTGTATTGGGAAACAAAAGAGACATGTTTTTCATCATGTTTGAGCCTCTGGAAACACTTGGTTATCTGTTTTTGGCTATTCAAGTGGCCTATTACACATCTATTTGTTATCTCTTGCTGCATTACAAATTACCCTGAAACCCTCCTCTGAGATGGCTCCCAGCAGCTTAAAACAATTAACACTTCTTATATTACACAAAGAGTGGCTTAGCTGGGTGGCTCTGACTCAGGGCCTCTCATGAAGTTGCAGTCAGAATGTTGGGTGGACTGAAAGCTATTCTGGGGCTATAGGATTTGCTCCCACAGACTGTCAAGTTGGTTCTGGCTCTTGGTAAGAGTTCTTGCTGTGAGGACTTCTACATAGGGCTAATAGAGTACCCCCATAACATAGGCAGCTGGCTGCCCTCAGAGTGAGTGATCCAAGAAAGAGCAGGGTAGAATTCACAATGTTTATGACCTAATTTTGGAAGTCACACACTGTCACTTTCACAATATTCTCTGATTGCACAGATCAGGCCTATTATAGATGGTAGGATATGAAAACCAGGAGGTGGGAGGCCATTGGGGGCCATCATGGAGACTGGCTACCACAATGTGCATTTCCAAAAGTCATGAAGAAAAATGAGACTAGGACTGTGGGTTTGGAATCTTTTAATTGACTATAAAAATTGATATTCTTTATCTTAGGAAGCCCATGATCCCATTACTTTAAATGTCATATTTAGAATTTTGCACTCGACCTCGGCTTTAAAAAAGAGAAGGGTATTAGGGACAGGTGTGCAACCTTTAGGTCAAATTACTTAACCATCAAAAGAGAACTAAGAGTCTGCTACAGGTCAGGCACTTTACACGAATTCTTTCTCTCATTTATGCTTCACAGCAACCCTTGGAGGTGAATGATGTTAGTCTCATTTGTCAGAGTAAAAAATTATGGTCCAGAGAAATTCAATAATTTGCTCATAGCTATAGAGCTGCTAAGTATTGAATCTTTATTCAAATCTGTTTGTTTGGTGATAAAATTTGTGCATTTCTTATTGCATTATATTTTAGTGGGCAGTCCACTCCAGCTGGGTGGGTACCATTGTTTGCTATCTTCATTGGTGAATACAGGGCACCTTGCAGGCAGATAGTAGGCAACTGATAAATATTTTTTGAATAAGCGAAGTTAACTAATACGCGTATATACTGAAATTACTACCTGAAAGATACGTTTTGAACCTCAGAGGTGAGATCTAGTGATGGTGGTCTCAGGGATCCCTGAACTTTTAATTGGTGTGAGAAGTGAGGGCAGCCTTGGGGTCTTCTCTAACTTCAGCACCTGGTCATCTACTTGCACAGGGAACGAAACTTGAATACCTTGTAATGGCCTTGGAGGTCCTAAATGGTAACCTCTGCCTATGTGTCCAATCTTATTTGGTACCACTCTCTGCCTCACACATTATCTACAGCCATATTCTTTGTCCCTTTGTTTCTCAAATATGGCCGTAGCATCTTTGCATGCACTTTTTTTTTTCTGTTATATCATGATTCCAGATACTCACAGGGCTGATTATTTTATTAAGGTCTCACTTAAACTTGTTATCCCTTCCAAGAGACCTTCCCTGATTACTCACACTAAAGTAGATTCATTTACCCACTGCCCCAGGCATTGATCACTTTTTGCCATGATCTTATTCATTTATTTGACTACTTGCTTATCTGTTTTCCTCTGTGGAAGCAAAAACCTTGTCTATTTTGTCATTGCTGTTTTAAGTGCCTAGGACAATAATGAGTATATTTGGGCATTTATTAAGTATTTGTTAAATAGGGTCATAAAATTTATTTCCTTTAAAAAAATAGAATAAGTAAGCTATAGGACCAGAATACTATTATAAGCCATAGTATATTTTATATTGAAAGATATTTAACAAACAAATATTGAAAAATATTTAACAAAATTCAATATGCTTGCATCCAAGCATAGCTAGTTGAGAATTGATGAATAAATCTTTTTTTCACTTGGTGGTATACATTAAGGTTTTCTTTAGCATTTTAATTTATGAACTGACAAGATATGTATCTCTCTGTGTGTGTATATATATAAAATTATGTATAGTTATATACTATATATATAGAATTTTCAGATAAGACAAGCTTGAGATTCAGACAACTAAAATCTTAAAAGATCAGAACAGGTAGGAAAATTGAACAGAGACTTTTTTTTAAGATTTTATTTATTTGAGAGCGAGAATGAGAGAGAGAGAGAGCATGAGAGGGGAGAGGTCAGAGGGAGAAGCAGACTCCCCTCTGAGCAGAAGCCTGAAGTGGGACTCGATGCCGGGACTCCAGGATCATGACCTGAGCCGAAGGCAGTTGCTTAATCAACTGAGCCACCCAGGCACCCCTTGAACAGAGACTTTTAAACATGAGATTGAATTAGGATAAATTTAAATCATTGCCCTCAGTTTAAAAATAGGGTTGAGGAAAGATCTTATAAGCCCCTATCCTATAAGAAATAGCTAAGGAAACTAGAGATACTAACCTTGAAAAAGAGAAGATTGGGGGCGCCTGGGTGGCTCAGTGGGTTAAAGTCTCTGCCTTCGGCTCAGGTCATGATCTCAGGGTTCTGGGATCGAGCCCCGCATCAGGCTCTCTGCTCAGCAGGGAGCCTGCTTCCCCCTCTCTCTCTGCCTGCCTCTCTGCCTACTTGTGATCTCTCTCTCTCTCTGTCAAATAAATAAATAAAATCTTTAAAAAAAAAAAAAAAAGAGAAGATCAAGGAGATGTGATAATTTGTCTTCCAGTATCTAAAGACTATCATGGACAACAGGGATTAGACTTATTTTGTATAATCCTATAGCTACAAATGAAACCAGGACTTGGAACTTGCAAGCAAAAGTAGATTTTGGTAAGGAAAAATATTCTAGGGGCCTCTGGGTGGCTCAGTCAGTTAAGTGTCTGCCTTTGCTCAGATCATGATCCCGGGGTTCTGGGATTGAGCCCCACATTGGACTTCCTGCTCAGTGGGGACCCTGCTTCTCCCCCTACCCCTGTATGAACCCCCCTCTCTCTTTCAAATAAATAAATATAATCTTAAAAAAAAGAAAAAGTATTCTAGCAGAGCTGTTCACAGTGAAAATGGGCAGCTTGAGAAGTATTGGTCTACCTTGTTGCCATTTAAAGCATTTAAACCTGATCCAGTTGACCATCTGCCAGGTAGATTGATGAGAAGTGGAACTGCATACTTTTTAAAGACCTTCACAGGTCTCAGAGCTCTAATAGTTTAGAAAATCTAGGGACTAGTTTCTGGGAGCTTAGAGAATCCAAGGACCAGCTTTTTTTTTTTTTTTTTAAAGATTTTATTTATTTATTTGACAGAGAGAGAGAGAGATCACAAGTAGGCAGAGAGGCAGGCAGAGAGAGAGGGGGAAGCAGGGTCCCTGCTGAGCAGAGAGCCCAATGTGGGGCTTGATCCCAGGACCCTGAGATCATGACCTGAGCTGAAGGCAGAGGCTTTAACCCACTGAGCCACCCAGGTGCCCCCAAGGACCAGCTTTTTAAGACAAGATGATATGGCAGGGTCAATGATGGCAGGTTCAGCAAGGGGTAGACATTCTGTCCACAGACTCTTTGACACTTCTCTCATCAAAATAGAGGCCATCCTTCATGACTCACTTTAATGGGTACAGTGCAGTAGAAATGATGCTGAATGATTTGTGAGGCTAGGTTAGAAAAGATGATGCAGCTTTCAGTTGACACTCCTTTGGGATGCTCACCTTAGAAATCCAGTTTATGCTCAAGTCCAGAATTATCCCTACTAAGTGACTTACCTAAGGCATTTAACTCTCCCACATTTAGCAGTTACATGGCAAGTCCACATGTAAACATTCCAGGCACATCTCCAGCTAAGCTCCTAGCTGAAAGCTAGCATCAACTAACAGACATATGGATGAGTAAGTGAGCCTTCAGATTGTTCTATCACCCAGACTTTGAGCACCCCAAGTGGTGCTGCATGGAACAGAGATGAGATGTCCCCATTGAAACCTGCCCAATTGCAGGATTGTTTAGTGTTTTAGCCATTTTACCTTTGGTGAGGCATGGTGGGGTGAAGCCAGAGGCAGATCAAGAGAGAAACCGGAGTTTTACATTTTTCTTAAACTCACCGATCCCTGGGAGAGGACATGACATGCTATGCAGAATTACTCAGGGAAGCACCAGGGATCATCACAAGTCAGAGGGAGGGGAGAATTGTGGGAAGGAAAGGGCAAGGCAGGGCAAGCAGGCTGAGGATTGGAATAATACCAGCAGGTTATGGTGCATAGGGCTGTCCCTGCTTGTCTAATACCTGGACCTGGGGCGATTATGGCAGGCTCAGAATGGCCCAGAGTGTGAGAGCCAGATGAGGAGGTGCTTGGAGTATGGATTTAATCAGCTGTTCAAGACGGAGAACTGACCAGCTTCTAGCTAGAGCCTTAAAACTGGGTCAAGACAGAATTTATAAAACCTGTGAGCAAAATAAATGCTGAGATTATTTTAAGCCACTAAGTTTTGGTTGTTTATTATATAAAAATAGATAACTGGACTACTTTGACTATTGGTAATTGCAAAAACTCACAATATGGAAACTCAGTTGAATTCTTCTGGATTCAGGGAGAGTGTAATATCTGCCATTGTCTTCTAGGGCCCTTTATAGAATCCAGCAGAGTCTCTCTGGTCTAGAGTTCAGATTTACTGACTTACTGGGTCAGAACATGGGCCACAACCTGGTCCTAGACTTATTTCTGTGGCTCTTGTGAAGCCTGGAAGATGTGCTTTCTATAGGTATTCTCAGAGCAGCAGTGAGAGAGGGACTTTCTGGGTCTCAGGAAGAAAGGAGGTCCATCTTGATTTACTCTGTGGATGAAGGTACCTGTCACAGTTTGGATTCCCCTCGAAGTAAAGATTGAGACAAGAATTGGGTGCTTTATTTGAGAAGTGACCCCAGAAAGCAGGAGTGAGGGAATGCGAGAGTTAGAAAAATCCCATATAAGGGGGTGATTTCAAGGTTGTTGTAGGAAACAATGACTTGATTTTTTCTGGGACCTCCTGAAAAGCATACCTCTCAAAGATATCCTCCTCTAGGATAGGAGTCAGAGGTATTTATCCAGCCTTTCTCATTTCCCCTCGGGTTGAGGGCTGTCCCTGAGACAGCCTGGACTGTACTTGCACATGGGTTGAACAAGCTTCTGTGGCATCAGAAAAGGCCTTTTGGCAGAAAGCAGAAAGATGGATGACACATCTTGACTTGGGGCACTGTCACCCTGAGGGGAGTCTAAGTTCACGTGGATTTCAGCTGAAATTGAGCATGCCCAGGGCAATACGCTAGGAACACCAGACATGTCCGACACAAAATCAGAAGTGGAAACTACACTGGAATTGGAGTCAGAGGCCTGAGGTCCAGCCCACAATTATGCTAACTCCCAGCATTTAACTCCAAGCTTTAGTTTTCTCATATAGAAGATGGAGATAATATCAGGGCATACCGTGCGGAAGATGTGGAACCAAGGGCAGTATGCCAGTGGGAGAAGTGAACTGGCTGGCAGCCAAGGGGTCTCAGGAGGAATTCTCCATAAGCCATGGAGACTAGGGTTTTTCCCTGTCCTGATAGTGGTGTCTTCTTCCAAGGCAAGGTTTGTTAACCAAATTAATGAAGACTGATGTATAAACTAGCATCGAAATTTAGTAATTTAAGCGAGAAAGCTGAAGATCGCTAGGAATGGACAGTGGTATTCTTTGGTTAGGGCAAACTGTCTTTGTAGGCAAACTATTTTGGAAGTTCGATCAAAGTCAGAATATTAAGTGGGAATAGGATTCAGATAAAAGTAGGGGGTCTCATGGTTTGAATTTTGAAGCACCAGGGAAAGGGTAGCTTTATGTATCCTTTTCTATAATAAGGATACTAACTTCTCTGACTTGTCATTATGAATGACCCAGTCATTGGCAACTATCTTCAAACTTGCCTTATGCATGTCTGGGATTCAGATGGCTTCTATAAAGCTATACATTTTATTGATTTTGCAGTGCAACTCTCAGAGGGCAACTTTTTTTTTTTTTTTTCAAACCAAACCCTTCAGGGGGCAATTCATCCTCTACACTGCCTGACAGGGTTGTTGTACAGTTTAAACAACATTGTTAAACTGATAAACATTGTGAGTATTACCCTTCGCATTATTAGATCATGGAACCCAGTGGGCAGTAATGGGCTCTGGCAAGTGGAGGAAAGAGTTCAGTAATCAATGAAATAGAAAAGTACTTTTTAACATTCCTACTTTGTTGGGGGGCTTAAAGGACTTTTGTAATCACGAATAGAAGAGCTGATGTTATTTCGGCTTTTCATTAGCCAAATGCTATGCTTAAACCCAGACTACTGTTGATCAAATTAAAAATCGATCTTAAAAGCATCGTGAAAGATTTTATAAGGAATTGTCAAATCTAGTAAAGAGGAAAGAAAACATTTGTAAGTTTGGGCTTTTTGAACATAAAATATAATTTTTAAAAGCTACGTTTGAAAGAAATAGTGCTAATCTGGACATTGGAAGCCTGGAGCCCTTGCCTTGTTCTGAGCAAATAGCTCAGACTTTGGTCAGTTACCTCTCTGGGATTCAAAGAGAGAGGACCAGATTAGTTAATTCTATTTATATTTCAGCTCTAAAATGTTTTTAATACAGGTAATTATGGAGTCTTGAGAGGTGGGGCAGTAGGAGTCAGAGAACTTTTAAAAGAGTGAATATTTTGGAGGGAAGGGGGAGATGAAAAGAGCTTCAATTTTTTGTAGATGGGAAATCACTAACAGTCCAGAAAGTTACAATCTAACATTTAAAATTTGCTGGCACTCAATTGTAGGGAAAATACTTGAGGAGACGTCCAAAGGAAGTCCCTCATAATGGTGAGCAGTCACCCCAGTTTTCTTGGGAACGAGTTTATCAGAAAGCAGGATTAGGGGAAAGACATGGACAATTTGGAATGAGCTAGTCTCCTTATTCCTAATGTGCAATCTGTACTTGTCCTAGTCTGTCTGGGCTGCTGTAACAAAAATACGTAGACTGAGCGGTTTAAACAACAAACAGTTATTTCTCATGGTTCCAGAGGTTGAGAAGTCCAAGGTCAAAGTGCCTGCAGATGAAGTGTTTGGTGAGCATCTGGTCCTTAGTTAATAGATGGCCATCTTCTGGCTGTGTCTTCACAGGATGGAAGGGTGAGGGAGCTCTCTGGGGTCTATTCCCATTCATAGGAGGGCTTCATCCTCATGACCTCATCATCTCCCAAAGACTGCACTTTCTCATGCCATCACACTGGGGCATAGGTTTTAATTATGAAGTTTTGGTGGGGTGGGGGTGGGGGGACGCAAACATTCAGTCCACAGCAGTATTATTTCAGTATAGGCCTCAGCTGTGCCAGTTGCAATAGTTGACACTAATATACTTCAAACCCTACAAGTGGTGCTTCTAAAAGACACCATTGAAGTAATACATACAGTTTGAAAGTCCCAGGCTGGGGCATGTGCAGAAGGGGAGGCAGATTAAGAGATAAGAGGACAGAAACACTCCCCGTCCCCCCCCAGTATTATATATCCAATTATTTGTTCATTCATATTTGGTCTTACTGAGTGCCTCTTTGGTGTTACTGAATACCTCCTTTGTGTGAAGCATGGTACCAGTTCCTGGGAACTGAAACAAATGAACGGAAAAACAGATAATAGAGCAGGAATACCTCTCTCATGAAATTTACTTTAATCTACCCTTTTGTTATTAAACTTGTCTTCCCATTCTTCTCCAGAGTGCTCTCCTGTAAGCACCTTGCTCATCTTGGTACTGAGCCCAGGGCCTACTACTTGGTAGGCACTCAACAAATATTTGTTGAATTGAATTTCTATTATCCCCTTTGCTCTTTCTGCCTTAAAAAAAAAAACAACAACCCTCTTTTCCCATTTTTGTCTCAAAGGATTCCACTAATATTTTTTCTCTAGGACTTAAAGCACTTAGCAAACATTTTCCAAGATCTTTACAGCCTGTCTCTGAAATAGATAAGAAGTACCCTGATAGCAATTGTACCCATCACTGGCTATGGTCTCTCTTGGTTCTCTTATATCCTATTACCGATGGTTCATTTGAGCTTCCACAGCAGGTCAAGACACAGTTTAATAGTTCTCATGGCTCATTTTGGGCTTCTGCAGGGCAGTCGTCTCAGGAAATATGTGGATTTCAAAGGTACTTATTGGAGGCAAATTCAGATCAAAGCAAACAGCACAGTAAATTTGCCAAGTGTAGGCCTCGTGTTCCACAACACAGGGGCCTATAAAGGTCTCCCGAGGACATAAGCCAGTAAGAGCCACCTGGAGTTGTAATTTTCCAGTCCTTCTGGAGATTTAGGTGAGGTCAGTGCTGTTGATTCCATTTTGGAGTTTGGCGGCAGGAAGGGATCTTGGGATTTAACTTTGTCCGAGTGTCACTACATTGAAAATAGGACAAAATAGGAAGACATTTATGACAAGGCTATTTGCTTTTTGCATAATGTCTGGAATTGAAGAACTAAAAATATTACTAAGTTAAAACTATCCTCAATTAATTCCTATCATATTCCAGCAACATGGATGAGGAATATGTTAATTTTCTTTTTCTTTATAGAAAGGACAACTAAATCCCTTAGTAATTATCGAGGGTCACATATCAAATTAACAATAGCAATATTCACACACAGACATCTAGTATAACACCACAAAACACTTCTTGTTCTCAACAACTAGTGCACATTTGAAACTATCTAAACTGTTGGACTTTGCTCAGATTATAGGGTCACAAAACATAGAGTAGGTGCACTGTTGTATCTAACTTACTTATCATCTATCAGTATCACCTGATATTTGCATTGTTAAATGACTCTCAAGTTTAGATTTGTCTAAATGATTCCTCCTTTTGAAGCAGGAAATGTCCTTAAACTTGGAAAAGCAGTTGGAAAATTAATTGATGACAAAGCAGTTAAGCCAGCGAGTCCTTCCTTATGTATGTGTGTCTGTGTGTGTGTGCACACATCATTGGAGTGTATGTGGGCCTGTGTGTTAGTTACGAGATTTTATTATGAGTTATTAGCAACTCTTAAGAAAAAAAGAGAACTGTTTACAATTCTGCAGGTTCTTGAGAGAAGGATGTAGTAGGAAGAAATTAGCCAAGGTAGTAATCTTTTCTAGCCACTACTTTAGAGATGTGCATGCTTAAAAAAAGTCTCTGTCTATCTTAGAGTTATCATATACACATCATTAAAAAAAATCACAAAATGCAAAAAAGTTCATAGTTCTAAGTTTTTCTCCTGTTCTTTGTCCTCCATCTGCCAAGACCCCCCAGCCACAGGTAATCACTCTTCTTAATTTCTGACATATCCAGATTTTCAGGGTTTCAAAAAATGTATATAAAAGCCAATTAAAATTTGATTTCTCTCCTCTTCCCATTTACACAAAAGATAACATATTATAGACAGCTTTTCATAGCTTATTTTCATCACCTGACAAAGGATATTGGTGGAGGAGGGCGAGGCGCGTGGTCCACGCTTGCCACGTGGAGCCATGTGCCTGCTGCTCCGTGGGGGCTTGGCATGCCAGGTGCAGTTCTAAAGAATGCTGGGATAGCTTTCTTTTTAACTTTTTGAGGAACCTCCACACTGTTTTCCAAAGTGGCTGTACCAACTTGCATTCCCACCAACAGTGTAAGAGAGTTCCCCTTTCTACACATCCTCTCTAGCATTTGTTGTTTCCTATCCTGTTAATTTTTGCCATTCCCACTGGTGTAAGGTGGTATCTCACTGTAAGGTGGTTTTGACTTGAATTTCCCTGATGGCTAGTGATGATGAACATTTTTGCATGTGTCTGTTAGCCATTCGTATGTCTTCTTTGGAGAAGTGTCTGTTCATGTCTTCTTACCCCTTTTTGACTTGATTATTTGTTTTTTGGGTGTTGAGTTTGAGAAATTCTTTATAGATCTCGGATACCAGCCCTTTATCTGTAGTGTCATTTGCGATACACCATCTCCCATTCTGTGGGTTGCCTCTTTGTTTTGTTGACTGTTTCCTTTGCTGCACAGAAGCTTTTTATCTTGATGAAGTCCCAAAAGTTCATTTTCGCTTTTGTTTCCCTTGCCTTTGGAGACGAGTCTTGAAAGAAGTTGCTGTGGCTGATGTCGGAGAGGTCACTGCCTATGTTCTCCCCTAGGATTTTGATGGATTCCTGTCTCACACTGAGGTCTTTAATCCATTTTGAGTTTATCTTTGTGTATGGTGTAAGAGAAAGGTCAAGTTTCATTCTTCTGTATATAGCTGTCTAATGTTCCCAGCATCATTTATTGAAGAGACTGTCTTTTTTCCGTTGGATATTTTTTCCTGCTTTGTCGAAGATTAGTTGACCATAGAGTTGAGGGTCCATATCTGGGCTCTCTGTTCCGTTCCATTGGTCTATGTGTCTGTTTTTGTGCCAGTACCATACTGTCTTGCTGATCAAAGCTTTGTAATATAGCTTGAAATCAGGCAATGTGATGCCCCAGCTTTGTTTTTTGTTTTTTTTTTTTCCACAACATTTCCTTGGTGATTCGGAGTCTTTTCTGGTTCCATACACATTTTAGGATTGTTTATTCCAGCACTTTGAAAAATGCCAGTGGTATTTTGATCGGGATGGCATTGAAAGTATATATTGCTCTGGGCAGCATAGACATTTTAACAATGTTTATTCTTCTGATCCATGAGCATGGAATGTTTTTCCATCTTTTTGTGTCTTCTTCAATTTCTTTCATAAGTGTTCTGTAGTTTCTAGAGTATAGATCCTTTACTTCTTTGGTTAGGTTTATTCCAAGGTATCTTATGATTTTTGGTGCTCTTGTGAATGGAATTGATTCCCTTATTTCTCTTTCTACAGTTACATTGTTAGTATATAGGAAAGTTAGTATATAGGAAAGCAATTGATTTCTGTGCACTGATATTGTATCCTGCCACATTACTGAATTGCTGAGTATGAATTCTAGTAATCTGGGAGTGGAGTCTTGGGTTTCCCACATAAAGAATCATGTCATCCGCGAAGAGAGAGAGTTTGACTTCTTTGTCAATTCGAATACTGTTTATTTCTTTTTGTTGTCTGATTGCTGATGCAAGAACCTGTATTTTGGAAAAGAACTGATGGCTTTGAGCCTATGTTGGAGAGCATTTGCACCATTTCCCATGAATCACTGTGGTGTCTTTCTGAAAGCTGTGAGAAGCAGTGATCTTTTCTTGTTTCCCTGGGGCCACTCCCCTTGGAGAGGAACTGGAAGCTTTCTGGAGCCTGAGATGAAAGCTCTCCTGGAGGAGAACACTGAAGTCACCAGCAGTGGCAGCCTCACCCCTGAAATCCAATTGTGGCTTTTGACGCCCAGATGCAAGTCCCGTAGCAAAAAGCTGACCTGTGGCCCTACAGCGAACCTTACTGGACAATCCACTGGTCAGGAGCCAAGCCCTGTGTAGGTACTGCTTAACTGAAATGGAAAGCCTTAAGGCCCCTACAGATCCTTTCTGTTTTCTGCAGATTCTTTTTTCAGCCTTTTCCAACTCTGCGTTCTCCCTGCTCCTCACAAAAAACCATAGTGAAACCCCCAAATTCTTTTCTTAATTTGGAGCAGTTTAAGCATACTCTAGGCTTATCAGGATGTTTCCCCAAATACAATTCTCTCTCCAAGAGAAACCCTAGAACTAGCTGTCAAGACCCTAGATGGCTATGAATGATCTAGAGATTTCATACTATTCTCTGGTTCATGGTTCATAAGGTATGGCCAGTGCAGAGTTTCTAGATGGAACCTAAAAGCCCAGTCCTTCAGCTCTCCTAGTTTAATCTCATAAATGTTGCTCCTCGAGACTCACACTCCCTCCCTCCCTGGAGCCTCACTTGTCTCAATCTCCCAAAGAACAAGAGATGTGAGTGAGTGGGCCGCTCACTCACATCTCAAAGGATTCCCTCTTCTCTAGTGGCTTACTGACATCTCAGGTGAACTCTGGATTTGAATCTGCATTTTTTTTTTTTTTTTTAAAGTAAGCTCTGTGCCCATCATGGGGCTTGAACTCACAATCCTGAGACCAAGAGTCATGGTGTACTGACTGAGCCAGCCAGGGGCCCAGAATCTGCATTTTTAAGGTCTCCTCTTCCACCACCCCCCGCACCCCAATACTGCAAAAGTGTTCTTTAGGACATTCTCTCACACATTCACACTATGCTTTTTGTTAAAACACAGCTGCTGAGACAAAGGTAAGGGAAAAAAAAAAAACCAAAACAAACCAAACAAACAAGCAAACAAAAAAACAAAGGATATTGGTGATCTTCCTTTAGCAGGATATAAAGAGCCCCCTTCCAACGGCATGTACTTCATCATTTAGATCAGTATTTTTCAAATTTTGACATGCATCAGACTCAATCATCTGCAGGACTTGTTAAAATACAGATTACTGGGTTCTATCCCCAAGTCTGATTCAAGAGGTCTGGTGTGGGATCTGATAATTTGCATTTCTGGTAAGTTCCCAGAAGATACTGATGTTGTTGTCTGGGGACCATACTTTGAAAATCAGTGTTCTAGACATACCATAATATATGTAGTCTGTGGGCAGAAAAGGATTTTTCCAAACTTCACTGTTACAAACTATGCAGCATTGAATATTCTTGTTCATATATCATTTTATACAGTTGTTGGTATTTCTCTAAGATGAATTTCTAAAAGTGAATTTTCTGGGTTGAGGGTTATACAAATTTCTAATTTTGATATATAGTGCTAAATTCGTGGTGGTTCCAATTTATGTACTAGCAGTATAGGAAAGTGCCTATTATACCATACCAAAAAAAGTCTATTATAAAACTTGTTTGTTTTTTGCCAGTCTGATAGGCAAAAGACCGTTTTAACTTACATTTATCTTTTCAAAACATAAGGACTATATGTGTTTCTTTTCTGAAATTTACTTTCTTGAGTAAGTTATCTAATCATTCTGTAAAATGGGAATATTAGTAATTCTTAGGAATTACGCAGCCCAAAAACTTTATTTTTGATCCTAAGTAATCAATTAAATTCCATGTTATTCCATCACCAAGTTTCATTCATTTGCCCATTTATTTATTCATGGAATAATTATTTAGCATCTACAGTGTGCTAAGTACAGGGCATGAAGAGATGAAAACCTTGTCTTCAAGGAATTCACTGTATACTGGGGAAGATCAGCATGTAAAGGATTATGTTACAACAAAACGATGGCTGTACTGAAGGTCCTTACAAAACCAAAGAGGCACATTGTAGCAAGAAACCCTAATGCTACTTGGGGGAATCAGGGAAAGATTTGTGTATAAGGTGCATTGAACTGATACTTGAAGAAGAGTTTGTTGGATAAATGAGTGGGAGGGTGTCCCAACAGAAGAAAAGCCTATGCAAAACCAAAGAAGTATGGAAAAATATAGGTATTAGTGAACTATAGTAGTGTTAATGCTTAAAGAGTAGGAATGCAAGAGGGACCTTGCACCTCTGTGTTGGGAGAACACAGCTCACCTCTGTGTTGGGAGAAAGACCTCAAACCCTTTAAACTGGTTCATTTTTGAACCCCAGACTCTCATATGAAGGTTTTCCTCATATTTCTGGTAGCCAATTTTCTGTTAGTTCTCTCATCTGGTCCTCTTTTGACCATGGCATTTATGGTTTGGAATCTTCTTTGTTTCAAATGAAGATTAATCTGAGGCCTTGCTGCATGAGCTTGCCAATTTAATGTTCCATCCATTTCCACATAATTCTTGATGAGTCAGAGGTTAATAGAAAAATAACATAGAGGGAATATGTCTTAGGCTAAAACTTTAAGACTATATGTTCTCAAGAACTGTTTGTGGAAATGGGGAGCTGCTCAAACATATTACTGAGTAAACAGAGAGAGGATGTGGAATGTCTTAAAGACATAACAAGTGTTATTTCTGTTCTTTTTCATATATAAACTTATCCATCCATTCAGTTTATTTGGCTATGCAACTTTGTCTTTTTAAAAGTAATGTATTCTGATATATTTCTACATCACTAAAACTCTCCATAGACACCAGTTATAGGCTGTTGTTGGCTACCATCCATGGTACCATTGGGTGGATGGACCACAACTGGCCTGTTTATTCTATTATTAGACATTTGGGTTTGTGCGTTTTTTTCCCTTATAAGCAGTGATAAAAGAAATAAACTAAATTATTAATAGAGTTTATCTTGTGTAGCAGGACACTGGGCAAAGAAGGTCTTTGTATAAAAAATGTTTAAAAAAGGGGCTCCTGGGTGGCTCAGTGGGTTAAGCCTCTGCCTTCAGCTCAGGTCATGATCTCGGGGTCCTGGGATCGAGCCCCGCATCGGGCTCTCTGCTCAGCAGGGAGCCTGCTTCCCTCTCTCTCTCTGCCTGCCTCTCTGCCTACTTGTGATCTCTCTTTCTCTGTCAAATAAATATTTTAAAAAAAAAATGTTTAAAAAAAAGCCAGGTGTAAGAAAGATATTTTGGCTGCCGTAGCAACAATCTAATGGCAACAGTAAGCGTTCACATGGGTTTAGTGTTATCGGATCTGGCATTGTGTGAAGATTGAGAGTCTGGCATGTTTTGTATTTTGGGCAACTTAGTTCTCCAGAGACCACACAATGATGCCTGTGTTGTTATTAACCCTCTTGGACACATACAGAGAGGTTTTATGTTTTAATAGAAAACTATAGCATACCTTTTTGGGTTATCAGATTCCAATGGTTCCTTATCTTTGAGCTATTTTGTATCTCTTTGTGAGTTGCAGATAGTTGCAAACTCTGTCTTCTCCAGTAGAGATTTAATTAACTTCTGTCACTGTTACCTACCTGTAAAGTGGACTAATATCTTGTCATTTTTCATAAATTGTCAACCCTTACCAAATTTTTAGTTCTTCTAGTTTCCTTCAATATTTGACTACAACCCTCTAATCTGAGGTTTCTCATTTTCCCCTCTCCCTCCTGATGCATCACCAAGACCTAAAACCTGACTGCCCAGATTCTTATCAGTTGAGTAGCCTGGCCTTTCCCCCAGGGTCTGAAGAAGCCTGACGATTTGATATACACCTTGAAGGACTCATCCCTTCAGCAGACAATGCATGGGCTGGATTTCTCCCTGGATGAGCTGCTATGGATGGCTACTAAGGAAGGGCCACTGAGGAAGTCTGGCTAAACACGCAGGTCATAAACACCCTTATATGTGAGTAGCCAAGACTGTGGACACCACTGTCAAGAACAGTGAAATATTAACTTCAAGAAACTCAATGAGCAGGCTATGAAATTGAAATAATTCTGTGTATCAATCTCTTGGAATCCACTGGTCAAGATACCCTCAGGGGTCAGCTCTACTCCAATAGAACATTTTATTCTAATATTTCTCTTTTCCTTTCTAGGCATCCCTCTTTTAAGATGCCTATAAGAGGATCCTAAAACAACTGGCCTTTGCTACCACCTCGCAGTAGATGGTTCAACCATTTTTGCAGAACAGTGCAAAAAACAGCCTTTAGGAGGCGGTTGCTTAGACCCTGCTTCATTCCACTCAAGAGTTTATGATTGCCTTTGTGTTGTTAAGCTACAAATGATACTCATTCACCTTGAACAAAAGGGCAGACTGTCAGTGTTGAACTTTAACTGAGCCCTATGGTCCTCGAAAATGGTGAGGCTAAGAAATCTCCCTACCATTTTGTGTTCTGGGAAATGGCTTAGTGCAAAGAACCAGCCTTCCCCAAATTACTTAGATGACACTCAAGGATAAACCAATTTGTTTACCCAGGCCAGACGCAGATCCTTCAAATCTTCATTCTTTATCTCATGAATGATTAACTAGAATATTTGTCCTCGTTGATCAAACTGAAGAAAATGCCCAATCACTTGACTTGACCAAACTTTAGTGAGGGTTCTCTCCTTCTTCTAGGCTCCTGAACTCTGGTCCACCCTTGAGCATTAGAATGTGGAATAACCTCTCCTTCCTTCTCCCAAATCAGCTGACCTCAGGGTTATTCCATGGTTAACTGTCCAATCAGGCTACCACTCATCCTACTTTCCCACACCCCCCCCCCCCCTTTTTTAAGCATTATTTACTCCTCCCTCTAAAAAGAAAGCCCTTTCTGCCAGACTTCTGAGATGCTTGCAGATATGACAGTCATAACACGAAAGTTTTCAGCTTCTTTGGGGAAATACCGAGGAGCAGGATTGCTAGCTCAGATGTTAAGGGTATGTTTGGTTTTATAAGAAAATGTCAAAATGTTTTCCGAAGTGACTGTACCATTTTAACTCCTACTGCAGTGAATGAGAATTCTTGCTGCTCCACATCCTCATCAGTGTTTGGTGTTGTCAGGGATTTGGAATTTGGCCAATTTAGTATGCGTGTACTGGTATCTCATGGTTGTTTTATTTTGTATTTCCTTGAAAATGTATAATGTGGAACATCTTTCATACACTTGTTTGCCATCTGTATATCCTCTTTGGTGAGGTGTCTGTTGATGTGTTTGGACCATTTTTAAAGTAGGGTTGCTTGTTTTTTGTTGTTGAGTTTTAAGGGTTCTTTATGTATTTTGGATAGCAGCTTTTTATCAGATAGTTCTCTTGAAAATATTTTTTTCCCAGTCTGTCGCTTGTCTTTTCATTCTCTTGGTGGAGTTTTTACTTGGGAGACATTTTTTCAGAAAAAAATTGTGAAAGATTTAAAAATTTTTTAACCGCCATCTCTCCTAAAAAAAAATTACCAAATATTTTGTTAGTGTACTCTTCTGAGTTATCTGTGTCTTTCACTGGCTTTGCATTAATTTATAACTTTGTAAACTTCAGAAAACTGATAATAATCATGATTCTTCTTCTTAGAAATGCACATGAATTGTGACCAAAATGTAACTGGTTATTGCCCCGATCTCTTGGCCTCTTTTTATTAATATAGTTCAGCATTTCTTCCTGTCCATGTAGATGTAGTTCTTCGAATTGTTCTTTGAACTGGTTGTACCATCTTACTGGTTTCCTTGTTAATTAATTCATTATATAAAATCTTTGACACGTGTTCATTTTTTATTCATTTGTAGGAGAGTCATGACTGTACCATTAAAAAAAAAAATATATCCTTTAACAGATAGAGAAGTTGGTATAATGTAGGTTACACAGCTAGTGGAGACTTTCACACAAGACTTGAGCCACAGAGCACATGCTCTTATATGCTTTGAAGCTAGAAGATAAAATGGAGAAGCAAAAGCATGTTGCCTATTGAAACCAATATGCTAATGGTTAAAGCCATTGTTTCCTATGGGGAACTGATATTGAACAGATAAGTTCATTTAGGAAGACTTGGAAAACCTACATTTTGCCTAAAATAGGTTCTGCCAAAAGGCATCTCCTAGCATTTGGGAATCAGAGCAATTAGCAGAGAAATCAGGCTGCTCTGCTGGGCTTAAGGACATTCCCTAACAAAGCCTACTCTGAGTATGGAATTTTTAATTAACATTTTGAGAGAGTGGTCACATGGGGTAGTGTGCCCAGGGTTCTGTGGCTGTTGCTTTGTTTGAGTGAAGTCCCTTAGTATTACCAGTTGGGTATCTGCAGATTAAATGCAGACAATACTTGGACAGACAATTGAAAAAGTAATTTTTTGATGCTTTCCCCAGCTGCTGCTGAGAGATTAGCTGGGATGTTATCCAGGTTCTTTCACTGTAGCCGATAAAACTTTATGAGAGCAGCATGTGAGTTTCTATATTATTGTTGATTTAGCTGGGAAAAGAATCTGGAGACACTGTTGCACTCCTTTTATGGGTTGTGAGTCAACTAGTCTAGCCTTTGCTTGCTGGACAGTGCTCCTTTTGGGAGGAAACATGTTACTAAAGATAGACAAATCTATACAAAACAGTTATTCTAGTCTCTCTGACATCCATTCCTATTTCCTGTTTCATCCCATTTTGTGGCCATCACAGTCCAGGTCTGCTGTACTGGGCTGTGGGATAGGTAATGCCATTCATGGTTATTTGTGTTTCCTTGCTACAAGGAGTGGTCAACGTGGGAATTACTGAACTGGGCAGAAGGCAGTCTGTAGATGATAGTCCCTTGGCTAAAGTGATTGTTCAGGAATGTCCAATCAGAGTTAAGTTTAGAGTTTTTGTTCAATCGTTGTGGAAAACTATCATCTCACACCCTGGGTGTGTTTGAGAAAGAAACGGTAGCTCCACTTTCTGCTAGCAGTACTCTTATGTCCATAAGAAAAACCATCCTGAAGATCAAGTGGGTACAGAAAGGAATGCCTAAAGAATCAGAAAAACATAACTAAAGCCTTAATGAAACTGTACTTAAAGGCACTTGACCTCTGGACTTTTCAGAGACTTGAACCTGTAAATTCCCCTGCTTGTTTGAATAAATCTAATTTGGGTTTGCTGTCACTCACAATGAAGGATTCCTACCACCAAATATGGGATCTTTTTGTGGTCCCTGCTGCTTCCTGCTCTTCCCACAGTGCTGTATGAAGTGTGCAGAGGGGCTTTTGGATCATAACTTTGGCTCGAGTCTCGTCTTTGGTGGAGGAGCTGGGATTATGCTCACTAATATCCTCTGGGAGCTCCAAGAATCTCTTCCACTTTGCAAGCTCTTCTTCTTTCCCAGCCCTAGCAGTTAGAGGTACAATTCTTGACTGGCTTTCTGTGATCTTCCAAGGAAGTGAAAATTCTAAGGAGGGAATTTAATTCACCCCAGTTAGGAAAAGCTGGAGAACTCTGGAGAGATGGTGTGCCAGGGGATTTTCTCTGGGAAACACAATTTTTATATTTGTGTATCTTTAAGACTAGGGGAATCTTAATGCCTGACTCTCCTACCAGCTCTATAAGCTTCCTAAAGAGCAGGAACCATGTTTGTTTTATACACTATCCCCATGCCTAACATGGTGGCTGGCCCCTAGGAAACATTTAAGAATTATTGGTTAAATTAGAGGACAAGCAGATGAACAGGAGTCAAGTTGTACAGAGGTTTTGGTAGGTTTCTTTTCATACTCTACCGGTGAGGGATTTTCATTTCAGAACTCATGAATATAATTACAGATTTCAGGGTTTATCTAAAATAAGCTTCCTGGAGATTTTACCCCCTTACCCATTTTTTTTTTTAGCCTTTTCTTCTAAATTCAAAAGAAACCCCGTAATCTAAATTTTTCTAAGAAGGAAGTTGTTACATTTGTAACCTTTGAATAAGAGTTAGGTTGTTTAAATATCTATAGCCCATGTGTAAATAAGTGAATAACATGTATATACATGAAGAACAATGTCACCTTGATTTTTTAAGATCACGAAATAACTTGTTGAGTCAAGGTCCATGTATTCAAACTGCCTACATGCTTTTGGTATTACTACTTCAGTTACAAATAGCTAAACATGGTAAAGATAGAAAAAAAGAATGCCACTGTTAGTTCCTTTTCTTTGCTAGAAGACATTAACTTTTATTAACTAATATTAACTTTTTCCTTACCTAAAAGGACAGAAACCACGAATCCAATTCTGCTAACTTCCAAGGAAGACTAGATAAGAACCGTTCAATTACAGGTTGCTTATTTATCTAATTCTCTTGGCAGGATTTGCTTTTGGTGAAACAAATCACCTGTTGAAGGGGGAAAAAAAGCCATTTAAGTGATTAAAATCTACTTCAGCTAATTTCCTCTTTAACCTATTTGTAAGCCAGCAAGAGCTGATAATTGTAATGAATAGTTCTAATAGGAAGCTTTAGTTGACATTTGGATCTCATTAGACTTTGAAAAACTTCTGCCATCTTGTTCTTTTTGAGCTCTTTTGCAGGGAGTACAGTTTTCAAGGTAGGTTTCAGTGCATGGAGTTCAGTACATAAGCTTTGAAGCTTCAGAATTTTGGACCCAGCTTTGCCATTACCAGTGGTGTTAATCTGGACAATTCTTGATTTTTTTGAAACTCAGTGTTTACAGTTATGAAATGATTTTTATGATAGATTGTGATGATAATTGAATGAGCTAATATAAAGTGCAGAGTTTACACGTGCAAAGTGCTTAGCAATGTCTGGCATATGGTAAGCATGTATTAACAGGTTGGGCTCATTATTAATAAGACGCTCTGAAACGAGAAAGCTAATTGGATAAGGAGAGGGTACTAGAAAAACAAAGATCAGTTTCCTCTTTATAATTAACTTATCAATTACTAGGAAGTTAAGCATACAAGTAATAGACATTTGCTCTATTATCAAGAAAATACTAGAAACAGACATTTTTCCAAGTTCTGGTACCAAACAACTTCGGTATTATATGTACCATCCCTTTGGATTTCTTCTTTTAAAGGATATCTTATCTTAGGGGTCAGAGTGTATAATATTTCTTGAATAGGAACATCTTAGTCCCAGTGGAGAATTAAAATCAGTTAATGTGAATGTCAACCTTTCCTCTTGGTGTTTCCTCTTGGTATATATCATTTAAAGGTGAAGAAAGTGTAAAATGGAGAAGAATGACTGCAGGACCTGGTGAATGTAGATGGTGTAAGAAAACGTATGGGAATGAAAAAGGAGAAGAAGATTAGTAGCTTCTTGATACAGAGCATATATATATATATATATATATATATATATCATATATCATTGCTATTTTGTTGGCATGTCAACCCCAATTTTTACCCTTTTTTGAGGATGTAGAATATGACTAATAGTCTTACACAAGTACGTCAACTCTTGATTTTCTGTGCAGGGGAGGTAGCAAGGTTTGTAAGCTGACTTAGGTATGTATTAGAAATTTTTGTTGTGTGTATGTGAGGGGAACAGTTCGGTTTATGGCCTCAAAATATTTTGTTCAGGCTAACCTTAAAATTAATTTGCGTTTTGAATACACATCAATTGTTTCTGCCTCTAGGAAGACCATTTAAGGCCAATTTAGATGGATTTAAAAGTATGCAAGTAATTCGTAGTGTAGTCTGTATGCAAAGAGAAATAATAGGGAGTACCTGTTTTTATTTCTTCAGTACTATGCTTTGAGTTTAGATTTAATCTCTTGTTTATAGTGGAAAGCTGAGGACTTTTTCCCTAGTCCAGAAGTGGTTTAGCCTGGAGATAAAAATAGCCACATGCCACTGAAAGAACAGAGTTTGGTACCTCTGCTCTCTAAAAATGTTTCTTAATTTCCTAACAATGTGCTGATTAGACATAACAGAATCCTGTTGTAGAAAGTGAAGAAACATCCTGATCAGAAGTAAAGCTCTGAGCAGTTGAGGCAAGAGGTGGGGCCTCAGAACTTGACACTTGTGTATTTCTCCTACTTTGTAATTTCTCTTTATATCACTTAATTGTGCTTTTTTTTTTTAAGATTTTATTTATTTATTTGACAGAGCGAGAGATCACAAGTAGGCAGAGAGGCAGGCAGAGAGAGAGGAGGAAGCAGGCTCCTTGCTGAGCAGAGAGCCCGATGCGGGGCTCGATCCCAGGACCCTGAGATCATGACCTGACCTGAAGGCAGAGGCTTTAACCCATTGAGCCACCTAGGCGCCCCTACATTGTGCTTTAAGCTATCATATCTGTCTCAATGGCGAACCTTGTCTTTATCAACCTTTCTTTTTCCAGGCTGTCTCAGGACTAGTTTCTAAAATAGCCTCCTGAGTACCATCATCTTATTTCTCTGGGTGAAGGGGGATGGAGCAAGAACAGGAGAAAGCACAAAGCCTCCTATTGCTTTCTTTGTTAAAATAAAGTTAAACCTGAGAAGCCATTTACTCTCATAAATTAAATTTCTGGGTCTTCAGTCCACTCACATAGGTGTGTTTCCATTTGGGGGAGTCCCCTCTTACCATCTTCCTCCTGGGAAATAAAATCATTTAGCTCCTGCTGAATCTATATTGTCAGAGTTTGCAAAATGTAGGTATATACTGAAGGTTGTTTTTGGTTTTTGTGCTTGTGTTCAGTGTATTCTATTGGAAGGTATTATGAGGACTGGAGAGAGTGAGAGAGGGATTAGGTAGTATCTGTAGTTTTCATAAACAGCTGGGGCTATGAGCAGAAATTCTTTAAATTGCACATTCAAAAGTAGCATCTGGTGTAATGCGAACAATAGAGCTCCAGGGACCCTGGAAGAGGTAAAGTAGGAGAGCTTGTCAGATTTCATGTAGTTTTAACACCAGACCTTAAGAATAGAATTAACCAATGGAGGAGAGTAATGAGATTTGCTTTAATGTCTCAGAAAACACAGCTCATAGGATTTCAGCCTGAGTGAAAAGCATGTGGACTGTGATTGAAGAAACAGGGGTTAGAGAGGACATAAATGAGCTTGAGAGTAGTTTTTCAAAGTGTGGTCTTCAGACCATCGGTATCAGAATTTCCTGGGAATTTGTTAGAAATGCAAATTCTTGGTCCCCAACCCAGACCTACTAGATCAGAAACTTGGGGTGGGGCCCAGAAATCTATGGTTCACGGAGTCTTCCAGGTGATTCTCATGCATGTTAAAATTTGAGAACCATTATTTTAGGGCACTGGGGTCACTTTGCTGAGTTACATTAATGAGGAGGTGGCTTTCGTCAGCTGGTCCCCACAACTGATTGCTCCAGGCCTACGAACGAATAAATGTGTGGATAGCAGATCCAACAAGTGATGAAAGAACTTGGAAGGGCTTTGCATTTCATTTTTCTATGACCTGAAGCGACCCCTTTTTAGATGCTCCTGTTTCTTCCCAAACCTTAGCTACCTCAGTCTCTATGACTCTTGGCAGGTGTCCTCGCTTGTTATTTCATTGTGGAACTGAGCTGTCCAAAATGGTAGCCACTAGTCACATATGGCTATTTCAATTAAAATGAAATAAAATTTAAAATTTAATTCCTCGGTCACAGTAGCCATATTTCAACTGTTTAGTAGCCACATGTGGCTGGGAGCTACTATATTGGATAATACAGATATCGAACACCTTCATTTCTCTACTACTAAACTTGTAAACCTATGAGTAGTTTGCCAGTTTCTGTGGTGTAAATACTACTACTGTGACTAGTTTCAAGCTACCGACATGTCACTGAACATGGAGTTAGTTGCAAAGAGATACCCACAATTAAAGGGAGAGACAAAGCGAATAGGTTCCATGTCACCAGTTTTATGGGAGAAATTCTTCCTTGATGGCAAAAAAATGCTGATTCTCTATGTTCTAATTTCATTTTACAATGAGACTGGCTTTCCAAGAACACAATATTAGTAGCATACTAAAAGTGGCCAGTAACTCAGACATCTTAACTCTATTTTAGGTATAAGGTGGAAATATACGATACACGATTTAACTTAAAACATCTTTTTCAGTGGATTAAAGCCTCTGCCTTTGGCTCAGGTCATGATCTCAAGGTCCTGGGATAGAGCCCTGCATCAGCTTCTCTGCTCGGCAGGGGGCCTGCTTCCCCCTCTCTCTCTGCCTGCCTCTCTGCCTACTTGTGATCTCTCTCTCTGTCAAATAAATAAATAAAATCTTTAAAAAAAAAAAATCTTTTCCATGTCAGTAGGGAAAACTGCTCAAAGTGGATTGGGACCAGTGTCTTATAGTGCCTGTGCACTCAAAACTAAATCATACCAAAAAATCCCCCAAAACAAAAAACACAAAAAACCCTAAACTGTGCAAGATGTTAAGGTGCATATGTCCTAGTCTGAATTTTATAATAAGTAAACAGTGGTGCTTCATTGATTATTAAGTGGAGGTGTTTATAGTCCTATCTGGTTGTGGATAGTAAGCCTAATAGTAGTGATTTGTTTATTAATAGAAAACGAAAGGATTGTCTTTGATCTTTGAGATCATGAATGACTTGCAAATATGCTGTTAAAGGTGAGCAATGTACTTACTTACCTTTTAAAATACTTTCCATTTTTAAAGTGCTTAGAAATTCCTTTGAAAGATGGAAAATTATTCTTTTAATTGCAAGTTAAATAAAACCCAATTGATATGCATCCAGGGCTAGTTTTTAAGTAGTATCATAGTCAGATTTTCAAAGACCTTTTTTTTTTTTTTTTTTTAACCAGGGAATTATCTAATCTGTGTGTGTGGTGACAGTGAAGGTTTATGGTCTTGAATGATGCTCTTGCATCACTAAACTAGCAATTCTTCCATAGATAGAAGTAGATTTTAGTCCATGGATTTCACACCCTAAATACTTGGAAATGAGAAAGCAAAATCATTCTTATCCATTTCCTTTATTGAAAAGGAAAATCCCTTAACTCTGAATGCCTCTGTTACTAAAACCGTTTGTTAATTGTGATAATCATAATTGGTTGAGAATTATTAGTTAAACTGATAACCTCATTGAATCCATTTATTTCTGTAGAGAGGTTATACACATTTGTGTCAGATTGGGTCATTTCTACGCCCTTGGGAGTCTGCTATTCTAATGCTGGTCCGGCTAAACCTGGGTGTCCTTGAATGACAGCTGCTAAAAATTCAATCAATAAGTGGTGTCCAAATGTCAGAGAGAGTGGTGCAAAGCAGGGACAGGTTGAGACAGTGTGCAGGATTTGATTCTGGGCAGTCAGAGTTCAAGTTTGACTTAGAAAAGAAATAAGTCAGCATCTTTAATCCCCAAACATTATACACCATCTAGTCAGTAGACTTAGCAAAGGTCAAGCAATCAATATGGTTGGCATTAGCAGAGATAGGTTATGGGAGACGGTATTACTCCTTGAAATTGTTTTTTACGTTGCAGTATACAAAAAGGTAGGCAGACTATCAGGTGGAGTAAAAAAGAACTTGTATGACAGTGAAATGAGCAGATCATTGGTCAAAGGGCTAAATTAAGAGATTCAGTGAAATTGGGAAGTATTGGAGAGATCCCAAATGGCTTCCTCATTTGTCTCTGTTAAGGGTTTAATATTTTGAATGTGCACCTATCCTTTGGGAAAAATTGGGCTGCCTGATATACCATCAATCCAGCAAGATGGAACTACCAGGAGAAACATAGCATGGTTCATCATGTTGTTACTCTAATCTTGACTTAAACTAGAAAAAAAAATCCAAAAAACAAGAGTAAGCTTTTGCCCTTGTTATCTGCAAGATCACTTGTAGCATAGCAAAGGAAAGATAATTGGTGAAAATAGTAGATTCTCCTGTTAAATTACATTTATAGATTTGCAAACTGAGGGAGAGGGGTCATATATTTTCCATTTATATATTCTTTCCAGATAGGTAGCAGAACAGTTATGGAATGGAAAAAGATGAATAAGAAACTGAGAAGGAAGGAAAAATGACTTCGTTAAAAACCTACTAATTTGAGAACTGAATAGTCATTATATGAACATATTCAAATAAGAGAATTCATCAAGGTCATTCAAAAGTCAAAAGCCAAGAGCCAAAAAAAAGAGTTCTTAGTTCCTTCTTATAAGTAAAAAAATTTTCAGAGAGTATGTGTATTTTGATTTTCCTCCAGAAAGAGTCCTATTGATCAAGAAATTAACCTATGACACCCTGATTTTTAAAATCTTATTTCATCACACATTTCTAAAATTAAAAAAAAATTAGATGTATATTTTTTGACCAGAAGTTATGAAATAGTAGGAGACAAAATCAGAGACATTTTCCTGCTTTTTCTTAAGTTCTAGACTGCTCTAGAATGAAATTGGGACCAGGTATCAATGAGAAATTGATGGCCTTAAATGGTAATTTATGTCAGATCCAAAGACTCTGATATAATATCTTCAGTTAGCTGGGGTGTTCCAGATCTCACAGGTAGAAAAGTTATCCCCAAGGTTTAGGAATTTATTTTTTATTCAATCTTACCAGGACAATCTAGAGAGCACTGTGTGTAGTTCTTCACATATACTCTTCTCAATGGGTGAAAGAGTATGCTGGGAATGTGGAGAGTTATCCAGCAGATTTTATAGATTTTCTGGGCCCGTAGTAGATTCCGGTCATGGCTCCAAGTCTTCAACCCATTCCTGTACCTACACCTTTTGCCCTGAAACTGCATTTCTTCCAAGGCAAAGAGTCTACTTTCCTTGAATCTGGACCAGTCCTGTGAATTGCTTTGGCCAATGGAATGCAGCAAAAGTGACGACAGTATGCTCTACCTGAGCCTGGGTCTAAAAAGGCACCGTGTTTCTGCCATGAGAAAAATACTGGCCTAGCTGTCTGGCTGACACAGTCTCATCAGCCCCAGACTTAGGAGAGAGCCCAGGTGATACCAACAGCAAGGCTGTTCTGGTTGACAACCCCAGACACCAGAGCAATAAATGCTCAATGCTGGAGGCCGTTGATGTCTTGTGGTGGTTATGCAGCACTATTGTGGCAAGGGATAACTAATATAGGGCACAAATTTCCAGATAGACTAAAAGTAGGGAGTTCTGATTAATCCTTCATGGAATCCTGGATGCTTTATTTTTTATTTTTTTAATTTTTTAAAGATTTTATTTATTTATATGACAGAGAGAGACATAGCGAGAGAGGGAATACAAGCAGGGAGAGCGGGAGAGAGGGAAGCAGGCTTCCCACTGAGCAGGGAGCCGGATGCGGGGCTCGATCCCAGGACCCTGGGATCATGACCTGAGCCGAAGGCAAATACTTAATCATCTGAGCCACCCAGGCGCCTCCCCTGGATGCTTTATTAAAATAAACAAGAAGACCTTGAAGTAACAAGCTTGCTTAGCCTAGTCACCTCCTGGGAGGCATTTATCTGAGTTGATTTGACCTAGGGTCCAAGGTTTCAGCCCTCTGTCTGGTAATACTAGTATGCAGATGTATATATGTCCCTCCAAACCTGACAGATAGACAGGTGTCTAGAAGTTATCAAGTTAATGCTCATATAGGACCTCCTTTTGTCAGCATTCTCAAAATTCTATCAAGGAGCTTAGAAGTGGTTTAATAATGGCCACTGACTTATCTGTACTTGCCACGAAGGCAGAATGAGCAAATTTTCCAGTAGAATATAGTTTGGGAATTTAAATACATGTTCTTTTTTTTTTTTTCCCCCTGGTGTATATAGAATCAGTGTGCCATCCTTTAGAGGATTCTAAAGGCCATTCTAATGCCATTCCATTGTCTTCTGGCTCTTACTTCCACTTCTTCCCCTTACTAGAGAAAACAATGGAATTTTGTGAAAGCCCCAGGGGTTTTTGAAACTCAGAGGGACAGGCTTTTACCTCTGAAGAGAAGGGGAATTGGATTGAAAATAGAGGCTACTTATGATTCATTCAGAGGAATTTTTCCTCTCCATCATCTTATTTGCCTAGTGATTTGATCCTATGTGGCTCTTCAGAGCCCACTGTGAGATGATTTGCTTCAGCTGCACTGGATCTTTTTCAAATATTTTCTAAGGACAAACACCCTCCCTACAGGTTTCCTCAGCTGCTGTGATTGTCTTGTCTGGGGATTGTATTCTGATTAATTTAACTTTAGCTTCCTTACTGCTTCAGTGAATTCCAAGTTCGTCATGGTTTAAAAAAATTTCTAGGGAAGTTTCATAAAGGAAGTTGGTGAGAACAGGGCTTAGGATTTATTCTGCTGAGCAACCTTTAGAATGTGGCGAGGGGCTGAGAGGCACAGAGAAGAAGAATGGAAGGAATGCCAAATTCTTCCTGATGCATGTTCATAGGTCAGGCATAATTCAGTTCTGCGGAAATTTCAGTGATCATTGTTCTGCATAGCCATGCTCCATCCCATTGAGGAGAAAGCAGTGAAAAGCATGCAATATGTGACTGCTGCCAGCAGGGGGCGGGAGCACCACAGCCATAAGCCACAATCTCTACGGAGGTTGTTTGGACCAAGTACTGCACGCTGTTCTGGAGTGGCGCCAGCTCGTTCTGAACTCCGTGCAAGCCTTTCTCTTTGTAAGATTTTTGCTTTCACTAAGTCTTTTCTGCTGACGGTGTAGACAATAGAGTCAGTATGTCTGGATTTGAAACCTGGCTGCTCCACTTGTTAGCTTTGTCCTCTTTATGTACCTCAGTCTTTCTTGTCTGAAGAATGGGAAAAGAGCAGTTGTGGAGATGTAAGGGATGATTGAGCTAACTTACATAATGCATTTGGAACAGTGCCTGGCACTTAGTAAGTACAAGATCAATATTGGCTAATAATAGTAGAGCCTTTCTCTTTGCTCTCCACCTTCCTTCCTCCCAGGTCTGATGTAAAAATAAATAAATGTAGCAATAGGTTATGCAGGCTGATTTCTCTTCATTCTTCAACACTCGTCTCAATAACACAAAGTCAACTGCCAAAAATGCTTATGCTAAACCTAATAATGAGAAAATATCAGACAAAACCAAATTGAGGGACAGTCTACTCAATAACATAAAAAATGACAAGGTCAGGGAAGACAGAGAAACTGTTCCAGACTGTACGAAACGAAACAGATGCGACACCGGAATGCAGCGCATGAGCTAGGAATTTATTTTGCTCTAAAGTATATGTTGGGACAATCATGACATTTGAATAAGGTCTGTAGATAAGACAGTAGTATTGGATCAGTATTAATTTCCTGATTTTGCTAATAATAGACTATGGAAGAGAATGTCCTTGCTTTTAGGAAACACACACTGGAATACTTAAGAGTAAGGGGGCATGATTTCTATAAGTTACTCTCAAATGGCTTTAAAAATATGTATTTGTATAAACATGTATTATATACATGAGACAGAGTGTATTTGGTGTAACATTTGGCCCATCCCGATGAAGGGTATATGAGAATCCTTTGTGCCATTCCTGCAAATTTTTGGAAGCCTGAAACCACATACAAATACAAAAATAAGAAAAAATAAAAACCAAAAATAAAAATGAAATCCCTCATTTAAGATGCTTACTTCCCCAAGAAACTTTTCTGATGTTGCCCTGCCCCGGTGCTTAGCTGAGGTAGATGCTCCTGCACTGCGCGCCCCTGACCTGCGGCCTCTCTGTCACAACAGCCATTACACGATAACGGCCTGTTTATATCACTCAACCGTGAGCCTGGCCCAGGAAGGCAGGGACCTTTGAAGGCAGGGTTTTATTGTTCGCCTTCGTATCACCTGAGCCTAGCTAATACCCGGCAAAGAGAGGAAACTCATTATGGACTTGCTGAGTGATAAGGTAGTGTAACTTGGCCTTATATCCAAGGTTTGATTCTCTAGGGGCTTGTTGTGAATTTTAGGCTTGCTTTTTTAGGTTTTGTAGCAGGGATGTAGCACTGGTTTGGGACTCGGCACATCTAGTCAGGAAGCTGAGTTCTGTCATAGTGTGCATGAGGGAGAGTGTCTTTAGTTTATTTATACCTTCGCTGTGATTCCCTAGCTTGGAGATCTGGGGAAGATAGAATTGGAACTCTTTGAAAGAAAGCCAAGTAATCAGTGGACTCTCTTTGTCTAGGCGTTTAATTTGAGGGAATACCATTGTATATGGTCAAAGACAAGTGTGTTTAGTACTTTTTTAAAAGATTTTATTTATTTATTTGACAGAGAGAGAAAGAGAGAGAGGGCACAGGCAGGGGGAGCAGCAGGCAGAGGGAGAGGTAGGCTCCCTCCTGAGGGGACTCGATCATCCCAGGACCCTGGGATCATGACCTGAACCAAAGGCAGACACTTAACCGACAAAGCCACCCAGGTGCCCCTAAGTGTGTTTAGTATTATAAAACATATTTTTTCTTAAAATGTAACCCCTAAATGCAAACCACGATTTCATGTGGTGTGCAATAAGGAAACAGAATCTGAGCTGCATGTAGAACTGACCATAAGGGCATTAGTGAGAAATGTGTGTGTGTGTGTGTGTGTGTGTGCGCGTGCGCGCGCGTGTATGTGCGTGCCTGCACATGTGGGTTTCCTACTTGTTCTCCTTTTGTGGGTAATGTTTGGGGTTTTTAAAGGGTAGGCTTGTCTATATATAATGAGCTGATGTTAAAATGTAATGTCATAAGATGCAACTCACTCCTTTATTTGATTTCCATATTAATTTACTCTCCTAAGAGTGTCATTGTGGTCACTGTTCAAGCACTATTCTTATCTAATATTAACTTTCAAGCTAGGTATTTTGCTATTTGACAAAGATAACAGTGCAATAGATAATCAGCATTTTTATCTATACTAGAAGCCATAGAAGCCTATCTAGAATAAGTCTGAAAGTCTGCACACGGTTCTAGAAAAGAAAGTCAACTAGAGAGTAAGAAATGTAAAGCTGAGCCAGGTTTCATGCTGAGGTTCTTTATTACCTGGTGAACTGGGGTTATAGCATGCATCATCTTTAGAAATCTCTATGAGGAAGAAAAATTGGATGTAGGGCCTCTGGCCAGTATGAATCAATGAGGAAAAACTCTTAACGCCCCACACCTCAAAAATAATTCCCTCCTGCATCCCACCAATCAGATTAATTTGGAATACTGGGTTCTTCTAAAAACTTTATGCAAGTTAAGCCACCTACCACCTATACTTTAGTGTGAATTGGTTTAATCAGGCATTGTGATTGCCTTTCCTCTAACACCTAGCTGAGAAGATGAAATGGTTAATGGTCTCGGGAATTGGAGGAGGAGGAAAGAGCAACTTTAGAGGAGGATATATTTTAGAAGGTGCTGACCAGAGGAAAGTGCTAAAGCGGGTGGCTTAGGAGAGCTGCAAATAGTATCTTAGCTCTTGGAGTTTGGGGAACAGAGGCAGGAAGAGAAGCAGAAGTTGTCAAGGTTCCTGAAAGAGAAGGATGAAGTAGCCAAAACAGACCTTGACCATGCAGCGGTGGTGGCAGGAATACTGCTTAGCATGTTACCAAATAACATGTACGTCATGGTTCTGTAATTGTCTGCTTTGAAGAGTTCCCTGGCTTCTCTTGAAGAATGAACTGCCGTACACATCAATGTTTGTCTTAGAATAAAGTATACCCATGTTACTGATCAATGAACACTTAATTAAACATACAGTGTTCCTGATACTTTTGCCATGCCTATTGAAACTTATCTGGGATCTTCCCACCTGGAACTTAATTTCTCAACAAAGTTTGTAGAGTAGTTGGACAAAGCTAACTTCCACTGAACTTTAAAAATAAAATGAACAAATTCCAGAGCAACCAACTGAATAATTCTGTTATATGAGCCATCACTATAAATGGCTCATTTATCTAAATGGCATTCAATCTTACATGGGCATTCAGGATTTTTAAGAAAGACAATGGCTGTTTCTCCAAGCCCTACCGTTAGAACATGTGACTCTTGATCTCAAGGTTGTGAGTTTGAGTCCCACCCTGGGTGTAGAGATGACTCAAAAATAAAATCTAAAAAAAAAAAGCAAATTAGGAAGAAAGAAGCCAAGAAATGGCTGGGAGGAACTTGAGCTTGCTGAGGGCTTTGTGGGAGGGAGAGAAAGGGAGAAAATCTGTTGGGAATGAATAGTAGGGCACAGAGCAGGATACATATTCTTGCAGATTTCCTAGTTATGTGTTATCTGCTCGCAGATTTTCCCTGATAGTCTCCCAGAATAACTTGGTAGAGGAAATATACTCTTTTGGGGGGAGAAATAAAGATTTAAATAAGGCTGGTAAATACATTTATGGGCCAGTCCAATCACCAGTGCCATCACCTTTATTCAGGGGCACATTGTCTTTTGGACAGCTACGATCAGCCCGGAACTGCTCCTGTTGCCTTGCCCCAAGCCTTCAGAGTCATCCTGTACTCTACTACAGGGGAATTTTTCTAAAATGCAAGTATTATTGTTTGACAGTTCTGCTTAAAAGCTTTTGGTGACTTTATATTTTCTGTGGAATATATCTCCAGGTTTATAGCGTTAAAAACCTTCATATTCTATTCCTCCAACCTTATCTCTTATGACTTCCTTTTATTAATTCTAGCTTCACAGAGTTTTTATGATTTATATCTGAGCTTTCTTATATGTGCCTGACAAACTGCTACTCTACCTTTCAGAGGCAGAATCAGGAATTTTTTTCATCTTTGGAAGCACCCTCCTCATAGCCCCACCACCTAACTCCAAGAAGTCGAAGTGAGTATATTCATTAATGTTGTCACACTACCTCGCATACGTATCTAACTGCATTTTTTCCCTACAACCTATTGCAATTGTTTTTGCACTTAGCTCCCATGCTAGACTTTGACTGTCTTCAAGGTTGCTATCTAATTTATTTATTTTTATACATGTAACACATGGCACATAATAGGTGCTTCACAGTTGTCTGTTGGATCAATGAATGATGTGTTCATGCTTACATCCTAGTATTTAGTTAGTAGCTCAATAAGTGAAACCAAAGACTATTTGCCCAGAGTCAGCCCAGCACAGGGCTGGGTCCCCTGTGAGGGCTGGGAAGTGAGGGAACACTGGTTGGGGAGAAGGGTTTGGGCTAATGCAGATCTGGGTTCATTTTTTAGGAGAAAATAAATAATAGCTTGTGGGAGTGTCATTATTACTGAATAGGGAGATATTCACGATATTATGAAAAAGTAATTATTGCTTGGTTAGGTAATATGAACGAGAAATATACCCTAGTAGAGATGGCCATGGACAAGTGTTTGGATAGGGATGAAAACACGGAAATAAAATTAGATAAATACGAATTGGTCTGTAGGAAAGTGCCTGTTGTGGTCACTAAGGTATTTGAAACTGCAGATGTGGCGAGGAGAAAGGGGTTCTATGGTTCTGATATTCTCTCAACTATATTGAGAGGGAGAAGAGTGGCATCTGGGATATGTTTGTGCAGAGAACAAAGATGGCAATCCTTTTTTTTTTTAAATGTCTGATCTTATTTATTTGTAACTCTTCAGAAAATCTCATTTTTGACTGGCCTAGACTTAGAGATAGAAGCTCTCAGGGAAAACAGCCTCTGTCTCTCGGCAACCTGTTGCTGGTGTTTTTCTTTGGTCTCCTTCATTCTCTTGGCCGGAAGTTTAGCTTGTTCTGCAGCCTCTTCCTTCTTTTACTGAATATGCTGTTTCCTCAGAGCAATACACTGACGTTTCTGTTGGAGGGCACACGGAGTAACAAGATGCTGAGTCTTGGGTGCTTTGGTTCTAGGGTTCTTACCTTCTTTATTTAGGTAGGGACTTTCTCACAACATATGGGTGGACATCGTCTTCTTTAGAGAGACTGAAAAGCTTGTGGATTCT